>JAWNOR010000355.1:0-600000 GCA_035045885.1 Drosophila borealis | reverse complement strand
ATATTTGGCGAGGTAATATTGGTAGTAAATTCTTTTCAAACATAGCTTGTTGAACTTTCCTTTTCATCCTTTTTACTTAATATAATTTAAAATTAATATTCTTAACTCCCCTATTTTTCTCCTTCTCTCTCTCTCTCTCTCTCTCTCTCTCTCTCTCTTTCTCTATTCTTTATTTTATATTTTCTTCCAGCTCTTTACATGTTCAAGTTATCTTATTTATTTAACCTTTTTTAATATTTATATTTTCTTCTTTTTCATATCTTGTATTTGTATCTTACATTATTATACTTTATTCTAGTTATTATATATTTAATCTTAGTTAGTAATGAATACCTAATTAAAACCTCGTCGTATAGCCTTTCAATTTTGTTATAATTTTATTTATTTACAAAGTATTCAACACTCTGTTTGACATATAAAATACAACCAACAAAAAATGTTGCCGAACTTGGAGAATATTTCCTGGCAGATAATATAATATAATAAGATCTAATAATATCTGGGCATATTGACAGCATTTATATACTTTTCTTAATTATTATTTTTTACAGGGTATACAAACACTGGCGAGAACATGTCTGCTGATTTATCGCTCAGCTCAGTTATGTGGTTGCTGTGCGGAAGCAAGCGGTTAGTGGGTGGCATGTGTGTGCCGCACACGCTTGCCACAAGCTGCATGCGCCGGCTGCGTAATCCCCGCGGCGTTGACTTTTCGAAAAGCCAAACCAAATTGCTGGCAAGCCTCATCTACCTGCATGCATCTTCACATGGCAGCGTGCATGTTAACGTTTATCGCTCGCTAAAAGCCAAATGTAACATTTATGGCAATGCTTCAAAATGGCCACCAAAAGTGGTGAAGGGGGCAGGAGGGCTGCCAACTCAGCGCGTTGATTGCTGCGGACACCGCTTATTGCATGCTTCCGGGCGCCGGGCAAAGCCACAGCAATGAACATCTGGGGCAGCTGGGAGCTGGAGCAGCCACTTACGCATATATATATATATATATATATATATATATATATATATGCATATCTGGGGCAGGTAAATCTGAGGCCATGCAAAAGCCAATTAGCTGCAGCCAGGCTGGACAAGTGGCATAGGAAAACAAAGCACTTGAATTAAGGCTCAGGAGGAATGTGCTAAGCATGTTTATTGTTTTTCACATTTCATGCACTTCAATGAGCTTCGACTTCGGCTTCAGCTTCAGCTTTTCCACTCGATGTGTGCGCCGCGCTGATAGCCAGAGAGAGGGAGAGGAGGGATGGAGAGCGAGAGAGTTTTGGGGCCAAGTCGATTTCAACTGAACTGTAGATAATCCCCTGACAACAGCAGTTAACAGGCAACGATTACTTGGCAACAAGTCAATTACGAGTCGTGGCGAGTCATGGAGAGAGTCGACTCCGGGGCGAGTCTTGTGCCTGGTTGCAGCGATAAGCGTCTAACACACTGACACACACACACACACACACACACACAACTCGGCCGGCTAACACAATAAATTCTTTGGCCTCGCCCTCGCTGCAGATTCCCCCCCCTTTTTAATGCGCCAACTAATTGGGCAAGGGCCATGCCATGGCGAATGCGGGTTACGGATTCCCAACCATACCTCACTCTTCAGACCGCACACCAAACGCCGGCGACCTGCGCTCCGCCCTCTTATCGTCAGCTGGCAATCGCCTGTAATCCGCTGCTCACTCACGAGCTAGTTTCCCGCTTTTCCAATTGGACTTCAAGTGAGGGTATTACAACTATGTCGTGCAGTTTGTCGGGCTGACTATATCAGGTATGTTTTAGAACCCGTCTAGACTAATCCGCTTAAGATCCTTTATTTACGTGCTTTTTGCCCATTTGTGCAGCTCACCATAATAATTTGAATATTCGCAAATTGAGCTTAATGGCAATTTTAAATTTATTTATATATAGATAGATAGATTAAGATGTTTTTATTACTATTTGGCTTTAACTAGCTTTGCCTGAATCAAGTGTTTTTCTTGCAATTTATGTTTTTCACACATATTCCGCCTGTTGGGGTGGATATTGGTAAACATTGGCGACACACGTATCGATTAATTTTTTTTAAGATCTTCAAGAAATTCATTTTCTATTCAGAAATTAATTTTAGCAGTTCTCTGAAAATGAGTTTTCACTTATTTTTGGTGTATAAAGGTTAATTGGCCGAAACTGGTATCGATTAATTTTTTTTTGTGCAGAGATTAAAAAAAAAAGAACACGAAAATAACACTCTTGACTGTGATTTAATATTTACCAGCATAAAGGGTTTTTTATTAAAAAAATACATACGAGTTTTTAGGAAATAATGTTCATATAGATCCCTGAAAATGTGTTTGTTAGCTGAGCGGATGAAGCACAATAGTTTCCATCTATTTTCCACTCTTGTGCGTGAATTTGCCAAAATCGTGTGTTAGGATTCCTTCTATAATTTTTCAATTCTAAACGACTGCTAAAGCAATACATATTTGTTTGTAGAGCATTTGAGTTACGCATATTCGCAAACATTTTCGAACTCCGGTTCAAATTACATTTTTGCGATTTTTACAACACTTTTATTGCCTGTCGAATGGCAAATGGCGATTGTCTGTGGTCTGGATCTGAGTTTTGGTCAAGATTTGGCTGGCTTTGCGATTTCAGTTATGCGGTCTCCAGAATTCAATTAAAAGACAACATAACATTGCTCTCTTGTTAGTTGAAAAACTTGGCGCACACACACACACACAGACACTTGGACATTGAGTTGGAGCCAGGACTTGGACTCGGACTGAACCGAGTGAGATAAGGATAAGGGTTAAACAAGGTTTCAACCCCCCCCCCCTCAAAAAAAAAAAAAAAAAAGAAGAAAACTTTTAAGCACGTGCTGCAAATTTGGCTGGCAAATGCTCAGCTACGAATCATTCAGGCGGCAACAACAAACAGACAGAAAAACAATGCGGCAAATGTATGGACTACTCTGAGCGAGAGAGAAGGAGAGAGAGAAGGAGGGTGAGGTAGAGCGGGGTGGGGGGAATACAGCTCATACGCTTGGCTGCATTTGCATATTTTGTTGCGAATTGTTGCTCGACTGGCTGCTAATAGGAAAATGCGACACAGACAACAAGCAGACATTGCATGAGCGAGAGCGAGAGAGATAGGCAACATCAGCGAGTGAGATAAATAGAGAGAGAGAGAGAGAGAGAGATTGTGTGCGTGTTGGCACGAATTGTTTTTGCATGTCTAATACGCTTTGAACTCGCTGGCGCTGCTAGGAAATATGTATGTCAAATGCTTAATCAGCCGCACACACACACACACACACACACACAAACAGAGTGAACGAACGATGCATAAATATTTCAATAGCATACTTTTCGGCTACGTGCACTGTGAGAACAGCCAGCTCCCTAAGAGGATACCCTTCTAGAGGGTACTATAACTTGGTCATGAAATGTGTAATGCATAGAGGAAGACATCTCCGATTCAATAAAGTATATACATATATTCTAGATCAGCATCAATAGCCGAATATAGATAGAGATATAGCCATGTCCGTTTGTCAACCCGTCCGTCTGTTTCAATGCGAACTAGTATCTCAGCTTTGAAGCTATCGTCTTTCTGTTTCAGGCATCCGATCGGATCGGACCACTATATCATATAGCTGCCACAGGAACGATTGGTACTAAAGCAGTTTCTTGTATGAAATACTTAATTGTTTATCAAGATATCTTACACAAACTCGGTATTTCAAAGTATCATTAATATTCTTAAATATTTACAATGCCTTAGCAAGATCGGACCACTATAACATATAGTCTCAATAGGAACGATCGGTCGAAAAGTAGCATTGAAATCTTGTTTGTTTTTAAGATTTCCAGACCAAAGTCAGCATTTCTTAGTTTCTGAATGCTCCCTACATATTTGCTAAATACTATAAAACTTTGGACCACTATATCATATAGTGAACTATTTTTTTAAAATCAATATATCCTTCCCAAATTAAGCATATACTATTTATATCTATGCTGCTTATATATAAACCAAATTTAATCAAGATCTCTCTACTGTATGATATAGTTCTATGGGAATGTCGATAAAAAAAAAATAGTTTTTTAATGGAAATATTTTCGATTTTTTAAGATATTTTCTTCATTACGAGCTTCAAGCTACAAGGGTATTAAGTCTTCGGCCTGCCGAAAATCTCCATATTTCCTCGTTTTTCTTTGTGCAACTGACGCTCTCTGCTGCATTTTATTTAACGTAAATAATTTAAGCAGTTTTGCAGACACACGCTGGCAAAAAAATGCCGTGATATTGGACTTGGAATGCAAAATCAGTTGCACACTCGATAGGCCCCCATTAGACAGCGTTTGACGGCAATAAACAAGTTAGAGTCGCGTATTCCTGTTGCCATCGCGACACTCGAAAGGCTCTATTCCCATCTCAAATATCCAGAACCTTGAATCAGGCCATCTCTCTCCGACGGGGACATGTTTTTTGGCCAAGCCAAATGTTTTATCCGAAACAGCTTAAACAAACGGCATGCATAATTAATCATTGATTTTTTTTTTCCAAATTTATTCTGAAATATGATTGCTGCACAGTACAAAATGTTTGTTATAAATTAAGTCTTACTAGTTTTTTTTTCGCAGTAAAAAATGTTTGTTTCAATTCAAGTCCTGATGGACTATTTTTCAAATTAAATTCAATTTGACAGTTTAGCGCAGCATTTGAAGCTTTTTAATTGAAAATTCGCAACAAAATTAGATTAAAGTCTCGTTACCCATTTAATTATTAACAATGTCCTTAAATTGATTTCTATTGCTTTTCCCCCGGCTGCCTCTCTTCAATTTCTCCCTATTCTATTGCCCTAAAAAGTTAACTTGCTGGCGGGCTCGAAGACCCGCGATTCAATTCCAATTCAGATCAGATAAAAGTTTTTCAGCAGTAAAAGTTAAAAAGGCATTGATATTTTAATGTTATCCTTATAGTATCTTAGAATATTTTTTGAGCTACAAATATCTTTTATAGATCTTTGATCTGAGAGATAGGCATATATGGGTAACTAGGTGTTTTTTTGTTAGGGCTGCAAACCGGACTTTTACCGAACTGGTTCGAACCAGGAATTCCTCTAAAATTAATCTTAAATCAACTGCAACTTGAAGCGATGGGCGATGACAAATCAAGGTTTGAACCAGAACTTGATCTCTTGATTATGGTTCGTTCATGAACCGAACCTTAAGGCAGTCAGTTGGTTGAACCAACTCCTACTCTTTTTGGGCTTACAGCCCATGTCGAAAGCTTCTCCCTCCTGCTCGAAGAAGTTTGTATGGCGTAACGCCAGGCAATTAAAATGCTTTGCCAGCATGACGAGTGGGCGTAACTTAAAGCAGGATATTTATACGTTCAAAATAGCTGGGCTTAGATTGAAATTTGTTTTCCATTTGCATATGTCTAAACACGCCAATATACATATATATGTATAATGTGAGCTGATGTGCGTTGTCGAAACAACTTTGGCTTGTCTCAAAGTATTTCAAACTCATTTAGCTGGGAAAGTCGCGTGGGCTGCTGCCGCTGCTTCTCCCGCTGGTTGTCGTGGCGTGGCTTTTGCTGTAATTTCGTTGTCATTAAGTTGGCATTATAACAAAATGCCTTTTCAATCACTTTTGACTAAATGCAATGGCTCCGGCTGCTGGGAGCTGGGTGCCACTAGCACACAGAAATCCAGCCAGCCAGCCAGCCGCCTACAGTTCGCCTCTGCTTGCCGCGCTTCAGCAAGTTTCGGCAATTTTTCGACAGGGATAAGTAAACACAACAATGGCTGGGACTGGGTGCCACAATTGAGGAGAGCAGCAGCACAGAAGAAGCGGACGAAGAAGATGAAGCAAACCGCAAAGTAAAAATAAAACACCAAAGGCAAAAATGATCTCCAGATCGCCGCAATTTAAATACTCTTGCTTGGTGGAGACGGGTAAGGAAAAGCCTTTGTCTCCAGCTGAATGTCCTGTGAGAGATATATGAGAATATATAAACAGATATTATTTTCTCCATATTTTTTAAATCGAGTTTTAACAACTCGAGATATATTATTTTTCTCATATTTTAAAAAATCATAATTGAATGAACATTTTTCTTAATATCTGAAAATTTTCTTGGTTTAAAAAAAAACAACTATAAATTTTCTGAAAATACTCTTAAAAATTTCCAGTTCCTTGTTTTATGGGAAATATATGTATAAGCTTAACAAATATTATTTTCCCCATATCGTTAATCGAGTTATTAGAACTCAAGAAATATTATTTTTCTCCTATTTAATGAACATTTAAAAAGTTTCTTGCTTTAAAAAAAAGGAGACCATACTACTAAAAATATCTTTAAAAATTCCCCACTTTATCGAAAATCGAGAAAAGAAATATTATTTTCCTCATATTTTAGAAAATTGCCATAAAATGAAAATTATACTTGTCCGTTAACTGTCTTAGTTTATAAAAAGGGCCCAAAAATATAAATTTTCCGAAAATATGTTCAAAGATTTCGTAAAATATTAATTTTGGTTACATATTACATAGAAAACATAACCTACTCACTACTGAAAGAGTAGTGCAAAAAAAAAAACATGGGATGTGGGCAGGAGTAGCTTTGTCCTGGGTAAGCGAGAATGGAACGCAGTAAATTTCAAGCGTTTCGTCAATGTCATTGCGGCTGGCGTAGACCAAGGATCGGGCACTGGGACTGGGTAATGCCCACGCATATCCTTTTGTATTTAAAATGTGTGTTTGCCTTGCCTGATGAACAGCGCGAAAAACTTTTCTTTGGCGCTGCTGGTTTTTTTTTTTCTGCTCCTTGTTCAACAATTTCATTATCTGCGTGGCAAGGACTTTGTCAGCGAGGACTCGGAGTGAATAAAGAAGCGAGTCGGAGCGATAGGCCAGTTGTCTACGGCTGGCGACACGCGGCTCGAGTGCCAGTTGGCAAATTTTTATGGCTAAACTTTTGCATGTCGCATATGTGGGCGTGGCAAGTTTGACAGTGCAATACGCAGGCGGTACATACCGGGAAGGAGGGAGGGAGGAAGCGATAAACACTCGAAATAGGATACACGCGCTGCAGCAAAAAAAACCAAAGACAACGAAAGCCAGCGAAAACAGCTTGGGGGCGCATTTGCATAGGCTTAATTCAAATTCCCTTAATCAGGAGCATATCAGACAACAACAACAACAACAACAACACGTAACTGCGGCCAAAAAAGGACAATGAGCGACAGGACCCTTTTGGCAGGCATAGCCAAGACGAGCCGTGCCGAAAACAAAAAGATGAAGAGAGAGAAAAAAAAAGGTTCGCTTAACTTTGCCAAATAACTGCAGGCGTTGTAAATCTGCGCAAAAGGACATATCGTCATCAAGCATAACAAAAGCAGCAGCAGCAGCAGTCACAACAATAACAACAGCAACAACAATAACAACAACAACAGCCCAGAGGAGCTGCTGAAAATAAGAAAATCAAAAGGATTTTGCGTATAAGTTGCAAATTAAGTTGCCGCCATCACCACAGACGCTAACGCTTAAGTCCTTGCCATCTGCTTACGTTATCCTGCTTGGCTTCTTGGCAACAACAACAATAACAACAACACCAGCAAAACATAACAACATATCCTGCCACATACTAATTTTCGTTTATATAGAAGCCGCAATGAGTGTTTATTCAGCTGTGCGTCAATTATGCAACACTTGGCTAAACAATGCTGATTTTTATTTTCCAATTAATATAATTATTTATTTATAGCCAACTATTTAAGTTGTGAGAACTTTATGTTTCATTCAGCAGCAAGTTTTACGACAGTTTGGTCAATCAACCTTAGAACGGACATGAAAATCGCATAGAAAGGCGGTCCATGTTTTATTAAGAGAATTAAGAAGCATATAATTGAGCCTACATTTCGCCAAATTTGCAATAACTTTTGCATAAACATATGATTAAGAGAAACGTAAATGTTTGACACTCTTACTTGCAGCCTTGAAAATCGCATAGAAAGGCGACGTTAACTATAAAATTGTTGCATAGTTTCCGGCTGAATGAGGAAAACTTTTGAAAGAGTATACTGAGCAAAATGTAAGTTTGAAGTCTTCAAATTTAAGAGATAGGTTCATACATATACATTAATATACATACATACTTACATATATAAAAAAATAGACAGCACGAAGAAGACCAAGTATATGTATCAATATTTTGGGGCAGGCAGTTTGCGTTCTACTTGTCCCATGCAGGGCATAAGAAAATAAGTGCGAATAGACTATGTTTCATTAAAACCCAGTAAAACACAGTGCGGAAGAAAAATCGACTGCCGCCTCGACCCTAAATGTCTTGCCATAATAATTTGTTTGACTGATTCGTTTGTGTTTTGTTAGCTAAGAAGCTTTGTTTGCTTGCTGCGCTCTACATACCCTGTAATTATGCTTATGCAACAGATATCTATGCTAGGCGAGATAACTGTGAAAAAAAATTCAACTTCTAATAGGTATTTGGGATCGGGGCGACCCAGCTCCAGGGCATCAGCCAGCATTAAGACTTGTTTTTGATATTTTGCTGACATTCTTATTTATTTGCTTTATTTGCTTTGCCATTTGCTTTAAAGCCGCTTACCCCTGGCCCAATAGACGTGTGTGTGTGTGTTTGGGTGTGTTGCGTAATGGCCAAGGAAGTGAGTTTCGCCCGAGGGGCAGGAGTGGGGAGTGGCTGCAGCTGCCTTGGGTTTATCTAACAGCCAACATCAACGGCCGTTAGTCTGCGCCCCAAAAATCCTTTAATTGAGTGCACACTTCTGCCAAGCAGCGTCCGACACACACACACACACACACACACACTCCTACACACACACACACACTCACACATCCAACTGCTAGTGGCGGCGCCTCTAGGGGGCTGGCTGCTCGACTGGGATGCTCGCTGCCTTTTTATGCGCTTTTAGCGCCATTATCCTTTTACGATTATCGCCGCTAAAGCGAATTGACTGTTTGACGTTCAATTGAAATTTTGCATTAAAGCTCAATGGCTTAACCCCTTCAAATTATGCAATAACGCTCTGGAAACCGAACTCCAGACCTCCAAGCTGGTGATGAGCGCGTGCATCGTTTTTTATCTCGACCAGACACGAGCACGAAATAGGCACGTTGCAACTAACTAAACAAATGAGTGGGCCTTACAATTTCTATAACCTCTAATATATTAAGTATATTCCTCGAACCGAACTCCCGACCTCCCAGCTAGCGATGAGCGCGAGTCCCGTTTTTTATCTCGACCAGACACGAGCACGAAATAGGCACGTTGCAACTAACTAAAAAAAATGACTGGGCCTTACAATTTCTATAACCTCTAATATATTAAGTATATTCCCCGAACCGAACTCCCGACCTCTCAGCTGGCGATGAGCGCGAGTCCCGTTTTTTATCTCGACCAGACACGAGCACGAAATAGGCACGCTGCAACTAACTAAAAGAAGCTTTCAATTACTAGAACTTACAACTTCTATAAGCTCTAATATCCAAACTGTATTGACCAAATTCCTGTGTTTAGTCCTGGCTGCCTTGTACCTAACACGAAAATCCAGTTTGGAGCACGAACACGTCGTGTTGAACGAACACGTCACGCGCTCAGCTCTACGCTGGACCAGCAACCGTTAAGCCTCAGCTCAAACGCGCAGCTGAAGCTCAAAATGGCAACTGGAATGACGAAGAAGAGCAATGGGCGGTAAAGAAGAAGGAGTAGGAGGAGAAGGGGGGCGGGGGAGGGCAGTGCCACTGACTGTGGCAACGAACGGCGGCCAATTAGTGCGCATTGCTCATACGCCACGTTTGTCATGGCAGCCGAGCGGCCCGGCTCACACATACATGTGCATGCCGCTATCTCTCTCGCTCGCTCTCTCTCTCTCTCTCTCTCGCTTTGCTCGCCTAGCGGAAACGGAAGTTGTAAGGGGATTTTCAATTTGCAATTGAACTGATTTTTGGCTTGCTTCGACGTTTTTTTTTTTACTCTGCGCTCATTTTATGGCTGACTTGGTTACTTGGCTGCGGTGCCGAGCGCCGAATGCGGAAATGTAATCATCGCAATGCCTTCAGCCCGGCTACCCCCCCGCCCCCTTTCACGTGCAGGGCTTATCGGCAAAGTCAAGCGCACAAACACACACACAGCTGCATATGGGTCTACATGTGTGTGTGTGTGAGCATATATATATACTTACATTTAATTTCCACTAATTGAATCGAAATCGATCTCTGCATTTTTGCGCGCTCGAGGGCTTACACCGGGGTTGGGGGCGGTGGCCTGGCGAGGCGTGGCAGCTGCCAACGCCTGCTCTTTGAGCGCATTAATAAACTTTTCGTATAAATCAACGAATTTTGTCGACATTTGGTTGCCGTTGCGAAAATTATCGAAAATTTCCTGCAAAAACGCCGAAACGGAACATGGAAGCGGGCTAAAAGGATTAACTGGCGCTGACTTTTATGCAAGTGCAAAATGGGGCAAAACAAAAAACAACTAGAACAACTAGAAAAAAGCCCGTTTGCAAATGCCAAAGTGCGGTTTAAGCTGAAATTAGCTGCGAGTGTTTTGCTTAAAAAAGCGGACGGCAAATGAAAATAGCGCTAACATTTTCTTATTTTTATTTTCATAAAGTTTTTCTCTATTCCACCAGACGGTTATTTATTTTATTCAGTTTGACTTATAATAGAGGCCGATTGTCCTTGAAAAATACAGAAATTTCTAAAAATTTAAACGCTTGGGAAATTCTTGTCAGCTTAAAATTTATCCACGCTAACAGAAAGAGAAAATTAATTAAAAAACTATCTGTCCCAATTGTTGGTGAACAATTACCTTATAATAAACTGAAATAAAAATGAGAAATAATGAACATTTTATAAGAAATAATATTATTAACGAGAAAGTAAGGATATCTTCGACAAGCCGAAGATTTAATACCCTTCTAGACATTTCCCTTTTGCAGATAAGCAAGCTCGTAAATGATGAGTTTGATATCTCGAAAAACAGAATATTTTGCCATACAAAAACTCTTTTTTCGACCGACTCTTTCTATTCAGCTATAAAATATTTTAGTGCGATATTGATAAGAGTTGACACGTATATAATCTGCATAGGTTAACAAGATATCTTGGTAAAAGATATCATATATTGATGCTGATCTCGAATATGTATACTTTATAGGATCTGGGACATCTTCTATGCCTTACACATTTCATGACAATATTAGAATACCCTCTACAAGAGTATATTAAGATTTGGGTGTTAATGTATTCGATTTTATTAAACTTTAATTAAATATTCTTTTAATCAGTCACTAAAAAATACACAACTATATGTAGCAAAAAAAAAAGTTCAGGTCGTGTACCATCTATTAAAACGTACATAAAATTTTGCATCAATTTAAGACCAGATTTGCGACCATATGGCCAATACACTAAACATAGGCAGCTACATTTTCGGCCAGATGAGCCAAGCTCTTGACCAGATTGTCATTGATAGAATTTAGGTGCTCCTCGACGTATTCCTTGCCGTCCTTGGGATTCAGAAATTTCATAGTACCCAATTCGTAAAGAACTTCGCTGCATCGCTCCCGTATCAGGCCCCAGGTGACATGGGCCTCCTGCCCGGCCGTGCTCTCCACAGCCATCACGGCGTGTGTATAGAAGGTGATCATGTTCTTCAGCATGCCCACCGTCTTGTAGAATGGACAGAAGCAGTCGTAGACGCTGTACGAGTTCTGCTGCAAGAAATCATCCTTCAGAATTCTGGCAGCCTCCAGCGTTATTTTGTCCGTCTCGTTTAGCGAGGTTTTGCCCACCAGCTGCACGATTTCGGCCAGATCCTCTTCCTCCTGCAGAATTTGCTTTGCTTTGGCACGCAGCTCCACAAACTCTGGACTTTCAGCCTCATAGAACGGATCCAGGGCTCGTATATACTTCGAATAGGACTGCAGCCAATTGACCGAGGGAAAATGCTTGCGCTGCGCCAGCTTCTTGTCCAGACCCCAGAACACCTGCACAATGCTCAATGTGGCCGACGTAACCGGATCGGAGAAATCGCCACCAGGCGGCGAAACAGCGCCGACAATGGACACGGAACCCTCACGCTCGGGACTGCCCATGCACGTGATGTGGCCGGCGCGCTCATAGAAAGAGGCCAAACGTGCGCCCAAGTAAGCGGGATAGCCCGCATCAGCAGGCATCTCCGCCAGACGGCCAGAGATCTCGCGCAAGGCCTCAGCCCAACGGGAGGTGGAATCAGCCATCATGGCCACGTTATAGCCCATATCTCGGAAGTATTCGGAGAGCGTGATGCCAGTGTAAATGGAAGCCTCGCGAGCAGCGACAGGCATGTTGGAGGTGTTGGCCACCAGAGCGGTGCGCTTCATGATCGACTCTTGGACACCATTGACATCGACCGTCAGCTCGGGGAAATCACGCAATACCTCGGACATTTCGTTGCCACGCTCACCGCAGCCCACATAGATGATGACATCCGAGTTGGAGTACTTGGACAGGGCCTGTGAAAAGGTATGCCAATGAGTGGGGGCTGCATCAGGTGCGCTCCCAGCTATTAACATACCTGCGAGATGACGGTCTTGCCGCAACCAAAGGCGCCCGGAATGGCTGTGGTGCCGCCTTGAACGCAGGGAAAGAAGGCATCGAGCACGCGTTGCCCAGTTAGCAGTGGATTGTTGCCGGGTAATTTTTCGACAACGGGTCGACTTTTGCGCACCGGCCACACCTGCATCATTGTGTGCTGGGTGATATTATCTTCGAATTCCGTTTCGATGACCACATCTCCCACGGTATAGGTGCCGGCGGGCGCGATATACCTAACCCTGCCCTGGGTGCGCGGCGACAACATCAAGCGATGCTCCAGCATGCTGTTCTCCTGGACCGTGCCGTAGATATCGCCGCCCGAGACGAGATCGTCTATGCGCACATTTTTGGGCACAAACTCGTATTCGATCGTGCGCGACAGGCTGTGCACATCGACGCCCTTGGGCACATAAATGGAGCCCGTCATCTCGCTGATCAAGCGCAACGGTCGCTGGATGCCATCAAAGATGGCACCCATTATGCCCGGGCCCAGTTCGACGGATAGCGGCTTGCCGGTCTGATAGACGGGATCGCCGACACTGACACCGGACGTCTCCTCGTACACCTGTATCGTGGCCATATCGCCCTCCAGCCGTATAATCTCGCCGACCAGCCGGAAATGGCCGACGCGCACCAGCTCGTACATGGCCGCGCCGGCCATTCTCTCGGCATTGACAACCGGACCGGAAACGCCAAAGACGCAGCCCCTCTGCATCGATTCAAAGGTACTCCTTCGAGAGGGCGGGTCTTCAGAGGGGCCATTGGCCGAAAGAGTAGATGTGTCTGAACCCGTAAGTATCTTCTCCGAGGTCGTGCCTTGGATGGTCACGCCCGTCTTGCTCAGCGATTCGCTTATAAACGAAGTATTCGTCGCTTCCTCAACGGTTTTGGGTAACAGCCTCTTCGCGCAAAGGCATTTGAATTTTTGTTCCATTTCGCCGGGGTAAGAGTGTTCGCAATTTGTAATTCTTAATTCGCAATTGGTTTTAATGAAACGAAACAAAACAACCGAAAAAATTTGGTTAGGAAAACTCAACTTGGTACAATTTTGTGTGATTTCTTGTATTCTCTTCTGATTGAGCACCAAAAATGACATAAAATGAAATAGGAAAGGAAAACTATTAAATGAAAATTGTTTTTTCTGACACGCCGACTGATTGTTTGATTGATTGACTGACTGAAGGGCTGATTAAGATGGGCTTTTGAAAAATTCACTATTCAAAATTGCTTTTCAAAATTTATTGATAGCTTCCTCTTCGCTTTAAGGCAAATCCACCGGAACGGGTGTAAAATTGGGTACGCGTGCTGTTTAATCCACCCCAATGGGTGTCAAATTGAGGACTTAGTCTGCATGATTTAAAGTTTTATTTTCGTCCGATCGTATCTATGTATGTATGTTCTCCAAAAGCTGATTTGGTTAGCTTTACATTTGTATCCCTTGTAGAGGGTATTATAATTTTGTCATGAAATATGTAACGCATAGAAGCAGGCATCTCCAACCCCAGAAAGTATATATCTATATCCTATCTATATCTAGTCATGTCCGATGACATCCTTACTTTCTCGCTTTTGATTTAATTTTTTCCGCTGCGATGATAATTTAAGAAATAACTTATAATGTCGCTCTTCTCAGCGATTCTCATGCATTCAAGTAAGACTTACGAGTCGCTCAGCTTTAAAGTTATCGTCACTTTGCACTGGCCCCTCTCTCTTAATTGCAGGCAGTCTATATCATATAGTCGGAACCTGCTTGATCGGAGTACTATATGATATATGCTCCGATCCAGCAGGTTCCGACTTATGATGTATGAACAGTTTTTGAAATCTTGTTGTTAATAAATCTCTACCAAACTCGGCATTTGTTACCACTTTATATGTGAGCAAAATATTATCAACCTTATCTTGTCTTGACCATGAGAATTTGTGCCCAGAAACAAAATTTCGTATTTTTGAGCTTCGTGAATCTAGCTTAAAATACTATAAACTTGTATGAAAATCGATATTTATCGATAGTAAGGAAATTATATGGGGGTTTTTATCGAATTTATGATACCTGGAAATATTTATTTCTGCCGGCTACTAAAGTACCCACAAAATCAATATACCCTATTTTACACTCCACAGGTACAGGGCATAAACAGCCGTTTATCTTAAAATCAATTTTATTTAGTTAGGACTTCAGAAACCCATTTAATGCATTCAAGTATTGTTCATCATTTTAAAACATGCTGATCTTGGGGAGATAGAGAGAAAAATAGTGAAAGCGAGCGAGAGAGAGAGAGAGAGAGAGAGAGAGAGAGATACGTCTGCTTTCAATTACATTAAATGTATTTGTTGTTTGCACTTTATTCGTACATTTAATATTTCATACTTTAAATATTTACATAAGTTTAACAAACAAACAAAGAGAAAACATGACTTTTTCACAAATAAACAAAAGAATTTCCATTCATTAAACAATAATACTATGCATGCATTTGTATCTGCGTGTTTTTGTGTGTGCGTGTGCGTGTATGTATGTACTCATTTGTGTGAGTGTGTGCGTATATGTATTGGTAATGGAAGTACATAGAAGGACGTTAGTTAGTTGTTGTTATTGTTGTTGTGGCTGTTTGTCGGGGGCGGGTAAAGAAGTAGCAACCGCAGGCCGGAATGTGTATTCATCTCTCTGACTACATCAAAAAAAATATAATAACGAAAAATATTTTGGGAATGTTAACAATAGTTTTGTGGACGCTTGGAATCTTTTGTTGTTGCACGGAATTGTTGTTGTTGTTGACTCGGTACTCGGTACTGACTGTACGCAATATTTTTTTTGTTTTTAAAAGTTAACTACATAACAATATAAGATTAGGTTGTAAAAGTACGGACAACACGCTCTAATCCTCCAGATTCCTGAAGGCCTGCTGCAAATCCTCATGCAGCTGCTCGAAGTCGGCCTTGATCTTGGCCTCACCATCCTTGACGGGATCCTACAAATGGATTATTTCAATGAAATTAAAATTATTTTGGTATTACAACTCGAGTGTCAACTGTACGCACCTTGAATTTCATGGACGACAACTGGTACATAATGTTGCCCATAGCCTCGCGTATAACGTTCCAGGTGATCTTGTTCTCGGACTGGGCCGTCGACTCCACAGAGTGGCGGGCCAGATCGTAGAAGTCGATGATGTTCTTCAGCATGCCGACGGTCTTGTAGAAGGGGCAGAAACGATCGTACGACGAGTACGAGTTCTGTTGCAAGAAATCATCCTTGAGCAGCTTGGCCACTTCCAGGGTGATCTTGTCGGTCTCGGCCAGCGATGCCTTGCCGACCAGCTGCACGATTTCGGACAGATCCTCCTCCTCCTGCAGGATCTCCTTGACCTTGGTACGCAGCGGCACAAACTCGGGGAAGTTCTTGTCATAGAAATCATCCAGGGCACGCATGTATTTGGAGTACGAGATGAGCCAATTGATGGAGGGGAAATGTTTGCGCTGGGCCAGCTTCTTGTCCAGACCCCAGAACACCTGCACGATACCCAGAGTGGCGGAAGTAACGGGATCGGAGAAATCACCACCAGGTGGCGAGACAGCGCCGACAATGGACACGGAGCCCTCACGCTCGGGATTGCCCAAGCACTTGACACGACCGGCACGCTCGTAGAAGGAGGCGAGACGCGCACCCAGATAGGCGGGATAGCCGGAATCGGCAGGCATCTCAGCCAGACGACCAGAAATTTCACGCAGAGCCTCAGCCCAACGAGAGGTGGAATCTGCCATCATGGACACGTTGTAACCCATATCACGGAAATATTCGGAGAGCGTGATGCCAGTGTAAATGGAAGCCTCACGAGCAGCGACAGGCATGTTGGAGGTGTTGGCCACCAGCGCGGTACGCTTCATGATCGACTCGGTGACGCCGTCGATTTCAACAGACAGCTCGGGGAAATCACGCAATACCTCAGACATTTCGTTACCACGCTCGCCGCAACCGACGTAGACGATGACATCGGAGTTGGAGTACTTGGACAGAGCCTGGGAATGACACAAGAGTGAGCGCTGGTTCCATTGGTTAACCAAGGTGCTGACATACCTGTGAGATGACAGTCTTGCCGCAACCGAAAGCACCGGGAATGGCTGTGGTGCCGCCTTGGACGCAGGGGAACAGGGAATCGAGCACACGCTGGCCGGTCAATAGGGGATGGTTGGCGGGCAGCTTCTCGGTGACGGGACGGGGCTGACGCACAGGCCACACTTGCAACATGGTGTGCTTGGTGATCTCGCCATCGAACTCGGTCTCCAGCACGACATCATCGACTTTGTAGTTGCCGGAGGGGGCAACGTAGCGCACGGTGCCCTTGGCGCGTGGGTTAACGATCATCTTGTGCTTGACCAATGTGTTCTCGTGCACCAGACCGTACAGATCACCGCCGGTGATGTGAGAGCCGACCTTGACATTCAGGGGATTGAATTCCCAGCTGGCCACGCGGGACAAGCATGGCACATTGACACCCTTGGGTATATAGATGGACTGGGTGAGCTCGTGAATGTCCTTCAGCGGACGCTGGATACCGTCAAAAATGCTGCCCATAATGCCGGGACCCAGTTCCACGGACAGGGGCTTGCCAGTGCGCAGCACGGGATCACCGACTGTGACGCCGGAGGTTTCTTCGTACACCTGAATGGTGGCCATGTCGCCCTCCAGACGAATGATCTCGCCCACCAGCTCATAGTAGCCCACACGCACCAGCTCGTACATAGCAGAGCCGGACATGCATTCGGCCGTGACGACTGAAGGATTGGTTTTTTAATTTCTGTTATTTTCCATGATTTTTTATGTAATATTTTCTTTGGGTACTTACCAGGTCCAGATACAGCGAAGACGCGTCCATATTTGGACTCACGCTCCTCGTCATCGAAACGCTTCAAGTTGGACATTTTGGTATATTTTGACTCTACAACTGCAAAATAGAAAACGATTTACAAAACTTATTTTTTATTTTCGCACAAGATAAAAGATAAGTCCATTGAACAATTTTCTTATCGCTGTCAGCTGACATATAGAAGGCGCATGTGAGGCGAAGTACCGCTAACATAATGGATATTATCTGTATAAAAACTAACTATACATATATGTATCTCACTAACATCCAATAATATTTATGTCTATTTTATTTTATATTATAGCCAAATATTAGTTTTAGAAAACGAATTCAAGGCTTTGCAAGCGCAACTCCCCAGTAATGCGAAAAATGTATAAAAATTCGTAGGTAGAGCTTTTATTTCACGTGACAAAGCTTTTCAGCAGTTCGAAAAACCACTTCCACGATGCTGATAACTTTTAACTTTCGAAGAGAGTGAGTGTAACTGCCGACACTACAAACCAATTGAAAATTGTAAAGAAAAACAAATATCAGAGATGCCGTTTTTTCTTAGCTACAAATTACGATTTACGAAAAAAATATATATATATGCGGGCTGCTTCCAGTTTGTGTTATCTGCCAGAGAGAGAGTTGAAGTTCCAGTGAGAGCCGGAGAGAGCGAGAGCACAACTGAGCGAGCCGCAACTCTTGCTCTCGCATTCGAGTTCGAATTTTTGACAATTGCCTTTTGACGTTGATCACAAGACTACTGTCATGCTGTCAGCTGACGACGTCTGGAAAAATGCAGACCGAGCTCTGCAAATGCGCTACAGTCGCGCCACCATATTGAATTTTGTCTTCTGCTTTTATTTCGGGAGTTGTCCCCCCCGCAGAGTGAAGTTCTGTTGCAAGTCGACTCCAATAAGAATCTGATTTTAGCTAGATCACAAGACCCGTGGGGCCGCTGCCGCGCGGGCGGAAGGTCAGCTGACTGAACAAATATTTTTTCCACAATTTTTCAATTCTTTTTTAGTTATTACGGATAAGGCTTCAATATTTATAGGCACTTTTTATCTTGCTATGTTTCTTATGCAGTCTTGTTTTTTTTATATGGGTTGCATTTATTATCTAATATGCATGCAAACTGCATGTTGATATTAAGCTCTTTTTTATCACTGGCCGCTTTGAGTTAATAGTTGCGTTAAATATCATTGTAAGCCTAAAGACTTTAGTTTTAAAATTAACGAAAAATATGTGAACTGTTTCTAAATTAGTTTTCTGTATTTTTTTTTTACTTGTTTGCTTTGTGCTTACATTTCTGTATTGACGTTCCACTGGCGAACGTTGCTGCTTTGCTCCAACAGAACTAAAACCGACTGAGCAGCTGCGCAAGCAAAGTTGTCGCTCGAAGTTCGAAAAGTTCCAATGTGTCGTTTGGAAGTCGATCCAACGATCAAGCACACGCGCTTGAGCTTTTGTGCAAAGCTTTAGCGTTGGCAGCTTTGCGTACGAGTTGTGAGTCGTTGTGAATAAAGCTTTCGCAATCGAACCGCAGCGCTGGTTTACTGCCAGCGTTGCCAGACGACGATGCTGCCGGTCTGGGCGAAGAAAAGACGAAACAGTTAAACGGCACGCGTTGGTGATCTTTGTGCAAAAATAATGAATAAATACTTAATCATTTTTCGTAGTTAAATACAAGTGACTGCGACAACAAAAAGAAGTGTGTGATAAGAACTACATTAGTTTGTGTTATCAATGTTTGTGATAAAGAACAATTTTTCGTTTTACATTCGGCTCGCGGAGTGAAAAATATTTTGTGGCTTTTGCGCGTTGTCCATTTTGCTGTCCGTTCGTTTGCCCGTTTATCCGTGCGTCGCGATTCTTTTCACCGTTATTCACGCTAGAGATGTGAAACTTGCGGATTACAATCGTGTATATGCGCGTCAAAGTGATTATGCTCACGAAAAATGCGAAAATTTATATTTAATTAACTTCCATTCAAAATGGGCTGTTTATATTTAAGAAATAAAATGTTTTTTTTTATTATGGGAATGTGTTTATATCAATATGCATAAATAATATAAGTATATTAAAATCTAAAAAGCACTCATAAAAATCGAGAAAAAAATTTAAAATTATAAAATAATAATTGAATTAATTTTAAAATTGACTGCTGCTTAAATTATCTGTATTATACAAGCGTCGGAATCAGAGACCAACAAAATCGAATACAATAACACTGGTATGTACTGTTACTCTGCTTTACCCTTGATATATGTACATATCTGATGAAAACAAATCCAAACATATGTTCTTTAAAATTTTAAGATGATTCTTTACATATTTAAATGATATATTTTTAATATTAGGTCCGTAGAATCTTTACTCAATAATATTTAAAATTTTGGGTATTACCATTAAATATTACGTAATATAGGTGGCAATAATAAGATGGAAAGGAAAATTTTTATGTAAGTTATTGTAAAGCTCTTCTCACTTTTCTCCCCTCATAAACAAATTTTAACTGCGCCTAACTCTAGGCCACAGGGTGTTCCATAGTCGAGCATTCTCCACCAGATGATTTCTTCTCGTTTTCTTTTGTAATTCTTGTTAGAATTTTTTTGTTGTCTAACTGCGGCTGCCACTAGAGCAAAAACTTTGATTAAAAATCGCATTGTTGAAAGATATGTATATGCAACTATTGTCCATTGTTGTTATTGTTTTTGTTATATGTTTTTGTTACATTTTTTTTTTTTTGGTTTTTTTTTTTATAGTTTTAGCTTTTTGTTTGTGTGCAACCAATCAGCAGCAGCTGCAATGGGAACAAAAAATGCTGCATTCTAATTGGAAGCTGAGCGAGCCGGGGCCAAGAGATTGATTTTTGCTAAAAATTGCTGATTGCAGTCAGCAAATGTGGGCGTGGTGGAGGGAGGTGGGGGGGGGGGGGGTTTGGGCAGCAAGTACAAGAGTAAACCGTTGCTTACAAAGTAGTCAACATTCGGTTCTTAGATGGTAAGATTGCGGGTTCGGGAGCGACCCTTGCATAACTTATAAATCGATGACGTTCGCATGCAGCTAGATATCTGTATATATACATAGAGAGAGAGGGAGAGAGAGAGAGAGGGGGGGGGGGCATTTGCATAATAAGGCAAGCTGAAAAGTTGGCTGCTGCACTTGGCCGCCTTGGATCCCTCCATTGCCTGGCACTGAGTGCGCTGCGCCAATGAACACCCAAGTACTTGTCCACAACGTTCTCGGTGCGTCTCATCCTTGTGCTGTCTTCAGCTGGATGAGTGTCGGATTCTGTGTCAAAACGGCGCAGAGAATTTCTAGAGTGCCAACTGTTTTTTGGGGTGGGCAAAAGTTTCGAGTGTTCGAGTGTTCGAGTGCTGCAACTGACAGATAGACAAACAGACAGCTGAGATATATGGCTGACATATCAGGTATCTATGCATCTGTGCCCAGTCTTCACTGTAGTTGGACGAACCTTAAATGTGTTTTCTTCTTCCATGTTTTAAATAAAGACAGTTATCTATTGGGTTTAAGTTGCGAATTCATGTTTAAATAATATTCAAGAATTTACGCAATTTGCTTATATTTTATTTATTTGGGTTATTGCTTACAAATTAAAATGCAACTATTATTTATTTTTGTTTATTATAGTAAATATCTTATGTCAAAAGTGCAGCCCAAAAAGCAGCCCAACCGAAACACGAACCAAATATTATATTTCTTCAAATATGTTTTAGCACAAAATAGCAGCCTATTGAAATATCCTGGACACTAACCATAGCCATTTTTTCAACCAATTTCGTTGTAGTTATAATATTTTCAATATTTTTTTCAATAGATTTCAATAAATAAAAAATTAAATTCTAACATTTAGGTATTGCTAAATATATTAGAAATCAGGAAATAAATCAAATTCAGGTGCACAAAACGAACTTTAAGACAGGTAGCTGGTTCAAATTGCTAACCAAATCCAGCTTCAATTAGCATACCCTTGTAGAGCGTATTATAATCGGGTCAAGAAATGTATAACGCATAGAAGGTGATATCTCCGACCCTATAAAGTATATATATTCTAGATCAGCCGATTTGATATGCCCAAGTCCGACTGTATATCTGTCCGTCTGTCTGTTTCTATGCGAACTGGTCTCAGAGTTTAAGCTATCGTCTTGAAGGTCCGTTTTTTTATTGCAGCCAGTGCGTATGTTAGAACCGGCCGGATCGGACCACTTTATCTTCTAGCTGCCATAGAAAAGATCGGTCCCAAAGCAGGTTCATATATGAAAAACTTTTTTGATTATCAAGATATCTTATACAAACTGTGCATTTATAAGTTTGACAATGCTCCCTACACGTATTTAAAATCTGTACATCATCGGACTACTATATCATATAGCTGCCAAAGGAAAGATCGGTTCTTATATGGCAATATATTCTGTGTGCCAAGATATTTTAATCGAACTCAGCATTTAGGAGCTTTACTATGCTCACATATCTGCAAAAGGTTAATGTCTACAAGGGTATTAAATCTTCGGCATGCCGAAGATATCCTTACTTTCTCGGTTTTAGTTTTTTTTTTGGTTACAAGTTGTTTGTTTTTGGTTCGAAGTGAATTGCACGCATTTGCGCATATTTCGTCATCAAGTCCTTATGTAAAGCAGCTAAGAATGTTATGTATATGTCACGTATCCTGCTGCAGTCCACGGATTTAAGCGTGTTGTATCTTGTGCTGTCCATAACTGAATACATTAAGTCATAACTTTGTTTGGTCACTCGTACGTTCAGTTTACGCTGTGTGCTCCTTCGCGGACCGACGCCAATAAATTCATTTTGGGCTAGGTCCTGCTACACACACGGACGATGGTGTTGGCTGACTGGGCGGGGAGTGTGGGGGGAGGGGGGGAGGCGGGGTTGGTTTGTACCCTGTCTGGGCTAATCTTGTTGCGCATTGCCATAATTTTCAATTTACATGCGCCCTACGTATCCCCGGAGAAGGAGTCGCAGCATTGTCTGCGCGCTGCTCCTTGCCTATATCCTGGGGCGTTATATTGGTCACAATAAATTAACTGCAATGGGCGAGCGCTGCTCTCCCCCCCCCTCTCTCTCTCTCTCTGTGTGTGGCATCCATGCGCTTGATTATAGCACGCCATGCCACACACCAGCTGCCCCCTGCCCCCTGCCCGATACATGCCACACATTGCAGTTGCATTAGCCTGTTATTGCGGGTCCATTGGGGACCGCTGCTGCTGCAGGTCCTTTGCCTAAGTGCAATATTTACATTTGCGCTATCGATTGCCATTGTCCTGTATCCTGGTGCCATCCGGTGTCTCGTTGCCTAATCATTGACACATTCATTGATTCATTGAGCCGCGCTGTGGCATATTTACGAGCCTCGGCTAATTGCTTCAAGTGCGACCAGCCCCCCCTCCTCCCTCCCCGCCGCAGCTAATTTCCATTTTCCGCAACGACTTTTCAAGTTTTAAACATGAATTATGCTGGTTAATAGCAAAATGTATTTCAAATTAAAAATGCAACTTTTATGCACTCAGCTGCAGCAGCAGCAGCAGCAGCAGGAGATTTGCATTGCGTTTGGTAATTTGCAAAAATGTCCAGGAACGCACACAAAATACACACACACACGCACACACACTCAGGTTTAAGCTGGGCAAAATGCACTCAAGCCACCGCAAACAACAAACAGCAGCAGCAACAAACAACAGCATCAGCTTCAGCATCATCCAAAAGCTGCAGCAACTTTTTGCCCCGAAAACAATAAACTTTTTCACACACACACACATACAGAGGCACACTGACACACAGGATTAAACTAATTTGCAAGAACATTGAAAATCCTTTAAAACTGCTGCTGCAGCCGTGCCCAAGCCACAGCAGGGGAGAGGGGGCTGAGGGGCTGAGGAGCTGAGCCTGCACCGAGCAAGGTAATGAACAAATCCCAACTGGACTAACACACAGCAGGCAGACATCTGCTTGCAGAACTATTTTATTTCATTTTTTTTTTAAATATTTCTTTTTTCTTCCGTCAGTCTGAGAGCCCCAGAAGTTGATTAAATTTGGCCAGCAAATTGGTTCTTAAATTTAATTAATAATATTCATTAAATTGTTATAGTTACACTTTGCGGCATTATAACAGAATGTCAGTATTATTTTTTTACTGTAGCCTCCAAATTTGTTAAACTATGCAACATTTTTTTTAAATGAACGAATTTTAAAATTTTGTTAAATTCTTTTGCTCAGTATTTTATTTATTATTATCTTAGTTATATAGATTATCTTAGTTATAGTTGGTAAAGGTTTAGGGGGTTTATTTAATTTCTTTTAAAAAAAACACGTTTTAGTTATCGGCAGCAAAGGATTACAAGATTTTTCCTTGCTTTTCATTAACATATTTTCTCTTTCTTAAAATATTTATAATAACTCAGTTCATTTATCCATAGCAAAGGGATTCAATTTTTTTGTATGTTTTTATTTTTTTTCCTTTAAATATTATATAAAAATATTATATGTATATATATGATATTTAACATTCTTTCTAAAAACAAGAAAGTAAGGACATGCGCACGCCGAAGACTTAATGCCCTTGTAGACATAAACCTTTTGCAGATATGTGAGAATAGTGAAGCTTGTAAATGCTGAGTTTGTGAAAATAGCTTAGAAAACAGAATATTTTGCAAACTGAATCTTTCCTATGACAGCTATATGATATAGTAGTCCGATGATGTTAAGATTTTGGATATATATAGGGATCATAAATCCCGAGTTTGTTCAAGCTACCTTAATAAAAAAAAAACTCATACCAAAAACTACTTTTCGAGCGATCCTTTCTATGGGAACTATTTGATATAGTGGCCCGATCCGGTCGGTTCCGACATATTTACTGCCTGCAACCGAAAGACGGATTTTCAAGACGATAGCTTTAAATCTGATAGACTAGTTTGCATAGAAACAGACGGACGGACTGACAGATGGACATGGCTTAATGCTGATCTAGAATATATATACTTTCTATATGTATATTTTTATAAACGTTTATTGTATGAATAAAAAATAACATAAATTTTTATTACGACACAGATAGCCTCAGGTGATGTTTCGTCCTCTGGCTTTATATTTTCTATACATGTTTCTCCCTTTATGCATAACACATTGCAACACGAATTTATAATACCCTCTACTAAGGTATAAAAAGTATGTCAATTTTTGCCATGCTTGACTGGTTCCAACATTTCTGAACTGGTTCTAACAATTCTGAACTGGTTCCAAAGTGCTGTGCAGCACATGCATGAAATCACATAGAATTGCATTCGAGGTTTGAGCAACAACAACAGTCAAATTTCATGGCTGCTCATGGGTGTGATTGTGTGTGTGTGTGAGAGAGAGAGAGAGAGGCAGTCTGCGTGCGCGTGTGTGTGTGTAGGTGCTGCTGCAGCAGCTATATTGCGCATTTCAACTTAACTGAATTATTAGCCGAGTTATGTGAGTTATGATCTCTTAGAGCTGATACCGGGCCACGGCGAAGCGGCAGGACTCTGTTGCAGCTGCACTTAGCCATCACCTTTGCTCCTGTTGCTGCACCAGCTACGTCTTCTGCCCCCCAAGCACTTTCGTTAATGCATTTGCCCACTGGCCATGTGGGATTGTGAGCTGTTGTTCTCGTTGTTGTTGTTGCTGCTGCTGTTGTCGACGAGGCAATTTCAAAACAATATCAACAACCAGAGCTAGAGGACTTGTGAGGGGCTTGAACTGTTGACTGCTCACCTGGGCGGGCAGACGCACACACACACACAAACACACACACGCACTGACAAGAGCAGTTGCCAGTCGCATATTAAACAAAAACACTTTTCAATGCCTGACTGCAAGTTGGTCTGCTCGCTGCAGAGACAGAGAAAGAGAGCTGAATCTGGTAGCTTTGTAGCCTGAAAGCTGCTAGGCGATGTCTGATGTCTGAAGTCTGGTCTGGATGCTTTCGTTATATATTCATGTCGTTGTTATTGCTTTTGTTTTGGGCATTGCAGCAGCCACCGCAAATCCCGGCAGATTGCAGCGTTGCTCAGCCGGTAATAATACAAAAGCGAAGCTTTTAGGCAGCAAAGAGCTCGTCGCCTTGATCCCCTGATTGAGAAACTGTCTCTGTCTCCGTCGCACTGTCTCTCTGTCGCTGTCCGTGTCGCATGGACAAGGATGATTTATGACGCAGCTCGAAGGATTAGCATATGAAACCAAACAAAGATGTTTGTCCTTTCAGTCGACCCGGCTGCCCGCTGTATGCCTGCCCAAGCGAGCGGGCCCTGCATGGAGCCATGGCTAAAATCGAACCGGAAATGGCTTAAGCAAACACACGCACACACACACACACACGCACACACAAGGCCACAGTGTGTGCGAAATCTGTGTGTGTGTGTGTGCGTTAAGCGATTTACGTACGCAGTCCAAGGACGAAGCAAAGCAAGCAACAAAGGAAACCGGAGACGAAACGAGGCAAGGCGTGGCTGGGGCGGGGCAGGCGAACGAACGAGCTGCAGCATGCGTAATTAACCTTTGACACGGCCCAGTGTGTGTGTGAGTGTGTGCGTGTGTGCGCCCTAGCACACATTCATATTTCATTTGTCTGTCCAGCCCCTCTAGCAATTAGGACAATGCAGGTGGCGACGTCGACGGCGACGTCGACTGCGACTGCGACAGCGAGGGCAACTCTAGCGGCAACAATCGACCGGCCAATTGAGCTTTGAACTTTTGAATTTGGGCTGAAACTTAAATTTTGGGAGTTTGGGAAAAAGGTGGATTTGGCAGGGAAATTCAAAGGCTTATCATATTTATTCCGGCTTCTTACATGAATATCTTGGGGAAACTGATCAATATTCAATTATAAAAAGAACCCATTAATGTTTTATTACAGAGCATTGCTTAAAATTTATTGGAATTGAGTTATAAAGAGCTTCGTTCTTTAGGGATCTGAATATTATATTATGCATTGCTATATGTCAGCAAGGATATTAATCTTCAGCAGCTCGTGAGAAAAATCTGCTTACCTGTTCATATTATTATTAATGCTGAGGCTGTTATAATATTGTCACGAAATGTGTTACGCATTGAAGAAGACAGCTTCGATAAGGTATACATATGTCCATAAGGTAAATATATTCTTGATCAGTTTAAGCAGACTAGTTAATATACCCAGTTATATTCTTGTGTCTATCTTATGCAAACTTGTTTCCCTGCCTTAAGGCTTTCTATATGAAATTTCACATCGATTCGTCTATCTGTCTGTATATATGCCAGAATCAGCTCTATTGGAGCACAATATCATAGTCATAGAAAGGTTCTTTTGAAAACTCGTGAATGCATTTTAATTTTTCAAGATATCTCAAATTAACTTGGCCTTTGCAAGTTTTATACGAGCAAAATCTGATCAACATTAGATTCTAATATCATAAGGAAGAATCGAATAAGAAATTAATATTGTTTTGCACATTTTACTTTATCTCAAGATATCTTTAAAAACACAAACTCAACAATTATGAGCTTCACAGCTTTCTACAAATTTTTGAAAAGTGGTATCAGAGCCTTTTATTTTATTTATGGCTAATATAGAAATATTGGTCGGAAAAAAAAGCTTTCGTTTAAAGGCATTTGTCTGTGTTCTTCTTCCTTAGTGTGCCAAATATAGTCTTTTTTTCTTATCTTAATAAGAGTTCTTCTTCCTTACTGCTTACTGCTGTCTCAGTTAACCAATGAGTCAATTAAGCAGTCAGTCAGTCAATCAGCTTATCAGTCAGTGAGTTTGCCATACATCAGTTGATTTTCCACACTTTTAGCAGAAATGTTCTGATAACTTGTCTCAGTTTAGCTCGATTACTCAATCAATCAGTGAGTAGGTCAAATATTGAATCAGTCTGTCAACTAGCTGTTCTTTTAGTTATTCAGTCAGTCAGTCAGACACCGTAACAGTCTCTTTGTCAGTCAGTCAGTCAGTCAATCAGACCATCAGTTTGCTAGCATTTACAAGCCATTTGTCTGTATTTAATCTTCAGTGTGCCAAAGATAGTCTTTTCTTATTATTTTAATTAAAGTTTGTCTTCTTTGCTTTCGCATTTCAAATCGATTTCAAATACAATAAACACTGTCAGTTGATAATCTTGTGGCACTGTGCAGCGGCTTTGGTTTGTCGATCTTTTGGTCATTTGCTGAAGTGCTTTTGCAATGCGCACGTAACAAAAGTCGCTTGTTTCTGGCCAACAAAAAGTGGCCAACTGAGGCACAAGCAAGCTCTGAAAACCGCAAGAAGTTGGCCATTTGTTGGAAGGGTTTTTTTTATTTTGTTGCTGTTGTTGTTGTTGTTGCGTTTAGCTTGGAAACAACGTTATGCACTTAGGCGGCGACTGGCGTTGAGAGCGCCCCAAAAGAAAATGTTGCCAAATCAGCCGCAGAGACGCCAAGCAGCAATAACTGGCCTCTAGTGAGGCGTGGCCGCAGGGTGGGCGCATAAAAAGCGAGCACTGCTGGCAAACAGTTCACCAGACAACGACAACAAGGCGTGGCGGCAA
This sequence comes from Drosophila borealis, assembly GCA_035045885.1. Taxonomy (NCBI): domain Eukaryota; kingdom Metazoa; phylum Arthropoda; class Insecta; order Diptera; family Drosophilidae; genus Drosophila; species Drosophila borealis. Next base: position 571,950 of record JAWNOR010000355.1, on the reverse strand, counting down.
CACCAACACCAGCAGCAACAGCAGCTCGAAGCCTTAAAGGATAACGACTAGGCGATATGGCGGCCAGGCCAAACAGGATACCCTGGCAACTGGCATGCCTGGCAACGCTTGCGGCGGCGGCGGCAATGGCGATGGCGGCAACCCTGCCATACACATATAGCCAGGACAATGCCATGGTAATAGGCGAGCCGTTGGCTAGTTCGGACTTGGCCGATTTCCACGCCCACTTGGATGACCTGCAGACGGCTGAATCCAAGAAGCACGAAGAGCACGGGGAGGAGGGCGAGTCGGAGTCCGGCGAGAAAAAGCACAGCGAACACTACAAGGAGCATGGGGAGAAGAGCAAAAAGGGTCACAAACATGGCGAGAAGCATGAGAAGGGCGAGAAGGGCCATCACGACAAGGAGGGCAAAAAGGGTGAGCACGGCGAGGAGGAGGGTCACGAAAAGAAGCACAAACACTCCGAGAGTCATCATAAGAAAAAGAAAAAGGGCGAAAAGGGTGAAAAGGGCAGCGAGTTCGAGGATCACGGCAGCTACAAAAAGGGACACTCCATCAAGGGCAAGCACAACGTGCACAAACTCAACGAGGACAAAAAGGAAAAGAAATACTATGATGAGGATCATGTCGAGGGCGGCGAGGAGAAGCACGGCGGCTATGAGGAGGGCAAGAAGCACAAAAAGGGCAGCAGCTATAAAAAGGGCGAGCACAAAAAGGGCGGCCATGAGGAGCACTATGGCAAAAAGGGCCACAGCAAAAAGGGCCACAAGAAAAAGGGCCATCAGGGACACAAGAAGAAGCACGACGAGTCCAAAAAATGGGGCCACAAAAAGGAGCATGGCAAAAAGGGTGGCGAGGAGCACAAAAAGAAGTGGCACAAGTCGCAAAAGAAGAGCAGCGAACACGATCATGGACACCACCACTGAGCAGGAGACGCCAAATGAAAATCACAATGAAAATGTTTTTCACTTTTTACTTTCTTTCATTTTCTTGCAATAAAACATACAAAAACACACCCAGTAATGGCATTCAAATGTTCTCAATGCGCGATTGAAAAGTGAGCAAACAAATTGAATTGGTTGGAAAAAGTTGTTCGCTTTTTCGGACAGTTTTTCTTATTGAATGCATTTTTTTTTTTTGAGTGGATAATTAGCTTGCATGAAATGAGTTAAAAGCTTGTTTCTCTTTCAGCATGTTGTGTTTTTTCTGCGGCTTTATTCAGTGCGAACAGCAGCAAGAAAACATTTAATGACGACGCCGCGACTCGGACGCGGTTCTCATTCATCCATTCAACAGTTTTACATGTGGTGGCTTTTCGAAATCGCTAAAACACCTCACACATTGGTTTAAAAGGCTCTTAAAAAAGTTTAACATTTTGTTTTTTTGGTTTTCGCTAATGCGACGGATAGTTTTCTTGCCATACGGTTGCACAATAAAGGCAAATAAGAGTGTTTAATGAATTTTCACAATTCAGTAATACATTTTCATACTTGTAGCAGAAGTTTTCTGTAAACTTATCTCAGCTAAGCTCTGCCAGTCAATCAGTCAGTGAGTAAGTCAGGTATTGAATCAGTCAGTTAGTCCGTCAGTCAGTCAATTAATTTTCCAGCTAATCAGTCAATCAATCATTCAGTGAATCAGTGAGTCAATCAGTTTGCCAGTCTACCAGTCAGCCAGTCAATAAGTAATGCAATCAAATAGTCAATGAGTATATATAGTCATAGAATAGTCAAAAATTAAAACGTTTAGTCAGTCAATCAATCCTGGAAGATTAGTTACCAGTTACTTCGGCAGCCAATCAGTCAATCATTAAAATATTAAACCAGTAAATCAATCTGCCAGCCAGTTACTTCAACCGCCAGTCTCTCAGTCAGTCAATAAGTAAGTAAAACATTCAGTCCGACAATCAATCTGCCAGCCAGTTACTTTGTCACTCATTCTGTCAATCAGCCAGCCATACAATCAGTTCTTCAATCAGTCAATTAATCAGTGAGTAAGACAGATATTAAATCACTCAATCAGTCAATCAATCTGCCGGCCAGTTACTTCGTCCGCAAGTATGTCTATCAGGCTGTCACTCCGTCAATCAGCTAGTCAATCAGTGAATGAGTAAGCCATATATTAAATACTTCAGTCAGTCAATCAGTCTGCCAGCCAGTTACTTCATCAGTCAGTCAATCAGTCAAGTGAAAAACTTCTTACTTGCTCCATGGAAGTTCAATCGTTGGAAATACTTGCACTATTTCGGATGAGGCTTGCTTGGATCAGATTTGAGTACAGCTGTCATAACAACTATGCTTTGTGGTTTACTTAGTTTTCCAGCTGGTACCTCGCCAGGTGCACAGCCCCCTTCCCTTCCTCTACTAACTAGTCGCTGGTAGTGATTGCATAAATCCCAAAGAGAAATCGTTGAAGTAGCCATCGAATCTGCCAGCAGTTTTGCACGTCGTTTGCATCGGGTCGGCCAACGTTGGAGCTGCCTTTTCATAATGATAAGGCAAAAGCTGGGGCCAAAAAGCGGGTGTCCGGGTGCCAACGGGAATGTCATAGTCATCCACGTGGCGGCTCAATAAGGCTAAAAGCCAACTCGGTCGTTGGTCTTGGTATTAGGCTAATTGCTGACCAAGAGCGAATCGTTGTGGAGCATCTGAAAAGATGTCCACAGCAGGGACAAATGTGGAGATGGATCTGAAGTGGACTGGTTGGACCTGAGCTGGGCTGCCGCCTGTCAATGCCAAGCCAAGTTTAATCAACGTTGGCCAATTCTTTTTTCGCCTGCTTCTAGTTTTCTTTTTGCTGTTGTTGTTGTTTTTTTTTGCTTTTTTTTCTTTTTGCCGTCATCTGATGATGCTGCAGCCAAATTAATTCAGCAAATTCAATAAAAACAAGCATCAAAACATGGCAAACAACTCGGCAGGGTGAAGCTGCTCCATCTCCTTCTCCGGCTGCTCTCGATGGCTCCGGCCATGCAATCAAAGAGCGCACAAATAAATCACCAAGCTAAAAACTAAACCAAAAGTGTGGGAGTAGCAGGCCGCGGGGCGCAGAAGCGCACAACGGTTGGCTTAGGGGGTGGGTGGTGGGGGGTGGGGTCGGGGTGGGGCGGGGCGATGCTGCTGCACGGCCAAAATGTCAATGCAAATTTAATGGCTGACAATTTATATGCATGCCAAGTGACTTTTGGCCAACTACTGAACTTTTCGTGTTTCTGTTTGTGTTTGTATGTGCGCGTGTGTGTGTGTGTGTTTTTATACCCTGTACCCATTGGAAATAGGATAAAGGGTGGGGTATAATAGTTTTGTGCGACGGTATGTGACAGGCGGATTATGTATGTGTCATGCAGTATATATATGCGAGATCAGCTTTAACAGCCGATCAATCAGTTATGTTCTTCTGTCAATCCGCCCGTCTCTCCTGTGGATAATTATTATTTTTATGCGGTTCCTAACACTTTTAAGCTGTGGTACATCTTAAAAACCAGAGTGCAATCATAAGTTTAACACGTTTTTAAGAGTCCCACCTTGTTACTTTGCCTTTAATCGGTGCCTGTACCTTAAAAATGGACTCGCCTATATAAACGTTGTGATCTCGGAAGCAAGAGGAGCTTGCATTTTATCATAATTTATACAAAGAACAGATATATCAATGATTTGATCGATATTCCCTCCAATATTCATATTATCGATCAATTTCATTTAGATTTTATCGATATGTCCTCCAATTTTCATATTGTCGATAAATATTTTGAAACAAAGTTTTGTGATCATGGTTCGGGGAAGAACTGGAGATGAACCATAAGAATATAATTTATTTATCATACACAATCATCTCTTATCTTGATATTTCTCCATATTTTCGTATTATCGCATTCGAGAATTATTTTCTATGCACGACACAGCAATTATTATAAATAGAGAGTCAATTTGATTTGTAGACTTTTGTATATGTAGAGTCAGAATATATAATTTTTTGGACAACTCCCTAAAAAATATAAATAAATTAAATTAACCCTCTGCCTGTTATTAAATAAATTTAGTTGATTATTATTTTTTATGCGAACAGAGGAGGTATAGAAAGAATTAAATATGATAAAAATGTATACAATTGTAGCCTAGGTTTTTGGAATTTGCACATATTTGGTTGCCATATATATGCCCTGAAAGTTTCACGCAGATCGAACTTTAAACACCAGAGTAACTCAAGAACACATTTCCTTCAGAGTGTCTGGGATATGGAAAGAAGAAGCACGGTCGCTGAATGTGTATTTTTGTTTATATATATATATATATTTTTTTTTTTAAATCTATAGCAGCAGCTCGACCTTTCACAGGGTATCTTTTAGTCCACTCCAACTTGTCTATGCAAAGGTTGCAGCCTGTGGCTCGGGGGGCGGGGCCAAGGCACGGCAAAAGTTCCAAGGTGCCAAGTGGCTGTCAAAGTTTTGCCAGGTCGCACTGAAAATCGAATCGAGTCGAATGGAACGAAATGAAATGAAACGAAATGAAATAGTTGTCGGCCGTCGCAGCGTCCTTGCGTTGTCGCCATTGCCGTGACACATAAATTAAGGCAACGCATTGCCGTGTGCTGTTGCCCGCCGCCGTGTGCATGTTAACATTAACGGGTTATTTACGCCATGCTCGACATTTAAAATGCATTTCCGGGCACCAGCACCAGGAGCCGGCCACATCACGGGTACCACTCGGTTAGCCCCGACTGAACGGTAAATATATACATACATATATATTTATAACGGCCCGCAAGAGCTTTATGGACGCACGGCAATGCCAGGGGGCGCATAAATACCAAAAACCGCTGACGACAGTCAAGAAAAATGTAACACACACACACACACACACACACACACACACAAATATATACATACACATATATTTGCCTACAAAGTTGGAAAAGTTGTTGGCAACAAAGAATTGTTGCTTTCAGGTGTTGAAAAGTTGTTTCGAAAATCTTTGGCACGCGATGATCCATCAAGTTCGACACGTACATAAAAATATATATACATATTCTCTGATTAATAGCGATAGTCAAAACTTTGGCTTGGCTCTGTTAATCAGAAATTTATTTATATAAACCTACAAATGTTTCAATTAAATGCCGATGAGAAATGAAATAAACAACTATTGCAGTTTTATAGTAATTGGTGAAAAGGGCGCCTTAGGGGGGTCAAGTGTTCAGAGCCAGATTCGCATGGTCAGGAATATTACAACTGAGCCTTACATCTGCCAACTGAATGGCGATGAATTAAGAAGCTTACTTGGAGATTTCCCATGTGTGAACGAGACGGTGACGGTACCAGCATTAGCCTAGAAGTCATTTTGGCCAGCTGCTAGAGTACTGTCAACCGTCAGCCCAGGGGTCGTCTAGTCCGATAGGGTTGTCCTGGTGTTTACAACCTAAGATGCTACTGGTCGCAGTCTTAGTAACCTTCTCGTGTTTGCTAAGCGTGTCACGGGTGTGTAGCGTATATCCAGGGGATACCTGGCCACTACCGGAGGTCATGAGTTGCTTTAATTGTTCCGGAACGGAATCGATCTGGCCATTGCCAGGTAAATCTCAGATCTTTTCGTGCACTAACGTCATCTCTCCACTTTCCACACGGCTGTTTTGGACTTTTTTATATTTATTATTATTAATATAATTATTACATGTATCATTATTTGCAGTAATATTATTAATATAATTATTATTATTAGTGTAATTTGCTATTTCTTATTTATTATTATTTTCAACTAAAACCGACTCTCCTGCGGTTAAGACAATACAAAATACATAGACCAGAAAAACTTAACAACTAGCCTGGAATTTGAGCCCAAATCCATGTTCATCAGACATTAAAGCTTAATTAATGCCGGCATTAGACAGCCTTTTTGTAAGTTTCTGGGCTTGTTTACACTCGATTGCAATTGTTAAATGATGCAGTTGTCATTCCGTCTTTTGTTCAAGCCAAGAAGTTTTAAATTTATTAGATATTCAGCTATTCTGTTGATTGTGAAAATTATTTGATTTGCTGACTTCATCTCTATTTAAAATTAAATTTAATTTACTTTGCATTGTTTTTGTAATGAAATATCTGAAGTGTAACTGATATTTGCAGCCTTCAAGAAATTTAATAATAATAATTAAATAAAGGACCACAAAATGCGTTAAAGAAATCGCATTTAAATGAAAATTGCACACAAAAAATGGTGTGAAATTTGTAAAGTTTTGTTTTAGCTGTAAGCAAGCGAGAAAATTGTTAAGCTGCTTTTAAGGGACATTCAAAGTGTTTTCCTCCCCGTTGACTGTTTCGCTGCAGCTCCAAATGGCAGCTCATTGCCCATTTTGACAGTTGAAAGACATTTTATGCTGAATGGAACTTAAGTTGGTGGCTGTGTCATTACTGTTAAGTGTTATTTACCTGCCAGCCATTCAGCTTCGAGTCGTTCCATAATAAAGCCGGGCCAGAGCAGCGGGAACTCCCTCAACCGCAACCCAACTGTGTGTGTGTGTGTCCCAGTTCTCATTGGCTCGTTTATTTATGGCCACGTTTGACAAGCTTTAAAATGTACGCTCCAAAATCCGCTAAACTTTGATCGCACTTGCGCTGTGACGCTTGCTGCCCCAAATCCCCCACGCAGCAGCAGCGCCGGAGACAAAGCATAAGCTGCTCGAGCTGGAGCTGGAGCTGTAGCTGTAGCTGAAGCTGAAGCTGTGGCACGTGCATCTGGCAAAATCGAATGGATGTGCACCTGGTGGTGGTGCACCTGGGGTGCAGCGGCAAATGCAGCGTGACAGTCGTGGCTTTTTCACTCAGCACAACATGCGGCTAAAATGTGGGCGCATGTGTGGCATGCAACTGCGTGTGGCATGTGGCATGTGGCATGGCGTGGCATGTGTTTGGTGTCTCGTAACGTTGCAAACTCAACGCAACGTTTCTGAATTCAATAAAAATCTTTTGTTTTCGCACAAATGCGCGCATTGAAAAACTTTGAGCCAAGGTCTTTTTGGCTGACGGCGCGTATGTATGACTTACTGGCAGCTCCTTATCGACTATGCCACGCCCACAACCATCCTCCCACCCGCCAGCCATACCCGCTTTACCTATCTGTCAACTACTTGTGGTAAATTTACACGTACGCTGCATTTTTACGCTGCGCGTTTTAGCAACATTTTCTTTTGGCTTTATCTCACTTTTCATCCATCTCATATATGTCTGTTGCATGCGCGCGTGTTAGTCTCTCTGTCTGTATCTGTGTGCTTGTGTGTGTGTGTGTGTGGCACGTGTGTTGTCTATACAATTTTAAATGATTTGCTGTATGTGCGGCTTTTCATTAAGCTCGTATTCGCAGCCACCTCGACTTTTCGGCTTTAAAATTAAAGTAACAATTGCAGCCTCTTGGGCGCCACCGAGAGGCATGCAACAAAAAGCTGCGGCAACAACAACAATTCTGTGTGTCAGCAGATTTTGCGATTAAAGCTAATTAATTCACAATGCGCTAAAGTCGCATCGACGTGGCTTAAGAGCTGTGAAAACATCAGATCTCCGATTACACAGAACGGTATTATGCAACGCAATACGCATAATTAAAAGTAAGCCAGGTGCTCATAATGCGAACCAAAAGAAATTTATTATATGAATGGAAAGTCGAGAAGTAAACACAGTTAAGCAAAAGAATATGGTGTTTAAATTAGATGTGATTACTTATCCAGCTCTTTATAATTGAATAAACATAAACGTTATTTTTCGATTGATCGAATAAAGCTTTAAGTTAACTTCCGATAGATTCTATGGCAGCTATATGATTTACTATCTCTACTAAATTATAGATATAATAACTGCAGCAAAGGTTCAATCTGTGCCAAGTTTTGTAAGCATGGACTTTATAATAAAGGACTTTATTTGTCATTGTGCTTAAAAATACACTTTATACACTTTATATATCATTTCTCATATTGTAGAAAATTGGAATACTCTCTGCCTGCGTATAAGTATGAATTAAAATGAGCAAGGCGAAATTCTTATTTTTATCCGTAAATAAATTATAGCACAAGATTTTTAATTTATACTCTGTTCCCAATGTTAAATGGAATATATTTATTTGGTGGCTTAAATATCTTCTATGTTCGTCTGTCCATAATAACTCTTTTTTTTTTGACACTATTAAAAAGCACCAAAATCGATTGCATTTTTTTTCAAATTTTCCCTTAATCGTACAGTTGGAAAATCATTGTAATTTGGGCTGGTAAACCAACAAAAAATGTCGCTGGTTCGGCTTAGGGTTTGTACCAGCGCCCTGGTTTGAGCTCCTATACCTGAATCTCGTTTTGCTAATACGTATACACAGATTTTTATTTTTGTTGTGCTTAAAGGTTATTTTTCTTTGATCAAACCAATTTGAACAATCGTGTGCATAAAGAAATGCAAGGTACGGGCTTTATAGGGTAAGGTTTTGGCTTTTATAACTTGTATATAGAAGTCCAAGGTTATTGGGCAATTGGCTTGGAACAAGATTCAGTTCATAGTGAAAATGAAAGTGAGCTTACGGGCTCGACTAGGTTCGGTTAAATATTCTAGTTAAATACTACGAATTATTATATCCATTAATTGTACAGTTTTGAAGCAACAGTTTCAAGCCACTGTCTTCTCACATTACAGTCTTAAAGTCACAAAGACGTTTGGCTAGGTTAATTTTTTACCCAGCGCTATTTGCTGATCGAATCCTTTCGTAAAAGCGCACAAAGTCCAGTTTGTGAGCAAATGCTTGGATAATGTATAACAGAATTGGATGAAATAAAACAATCTGCTCGGTTTAACTGAAGTAACTGCAATTGGCCCAGTTGCATTGACAAGCTCCGCTAAATTATGCGTTATGCGAGTGTTGTAGTTACACTTGTACAACACACACAGACACACACACTCAGGTACACATACACACTCGCTCACCGGCTTCTAGCACTTTGTATTTGTTCATTGGTTTTTTCCTACCTTTTATTCTTTATGTGTATTGATTTGAAATGAATCTCCGTGTAAGCTGTCCAGGCGCCGCTTTCTGGCTCCAATCGAGCGCCCAACTCCCAACCGCCCCCTCCCCCAACTAACGCCCTGCACTTCAGGGTCTCCACGTTTTTACCTTGTACCACTACAAATTGCAATGTTTTTTTTTTTGATTTTTTTCTGTTTTTCTCGCTTTTCGTTTTTTTTTCAATTCTATTTCTTTGTTTGGGGGCTTAGCATATAACTTACTGTCATATTTTCATCTAGAGCTGGGTTTTCGGTCTAGGGCTAGGGAGTATTTCGTGTGGTACTCCTACCTCCTCCTGGATGCTATCTCCAGCACGCTCCACGCTTCAGCTTTTGTTATTATTGTGCATGCTTTCCATTCAATGTGTTTTTTCTTGTTGTTTTTTTTTGTTTTCATATTACTCGTAAAAGTTTTTTGTTCTTGCTCGGTGAATGTTGGGCTCTTTGGGTACTTTTGCTTCTGGATTTTGTTAACTTTGTTATTTTTGCTTTACAGTTCTGTGTCTGCTCCGCTGTTCTCGGCGTATTGTTCGGCTGCCTTGACGCTATTCAATTTTCAATAAAATATGTAAATTTATACCGCATTTCGTTCTGCTGGCTGCTCGACTTTGACTGCCTCTGCGTGCTGCCTTTTATCTCACTCTCTCTCCCGCTCTCTCTCCCTCTCTTTCTCTCTCTCTGCCTCGGCCTTTTCTCATCAACAACATTTGATAGCTACAAGTTATGGCCATAGCGCTGCCCCTCTCCTCCTCAGCCCTCTCTCCTTTCTGCCCTGCCACTAAGCAGCAAAGTATGATATTAATTTCTAATTTGTTTATGGTTATTTGTGCACAAATCAAAGGCCAAAGATTCAAACTTTGACTACATCGACTCTTGTGGAGTGCACACCAAAATGATTTCCAGCAAAACTTTATTCTGTTGGCCTGGGTTGTTCGAATGCCAAGCACTGCAAATTTTACCCATTTTTCGAAACTTGACCGACATTTTAAAACAAGAGTTCTAACATAGCTTTGATTTTATTCCTAGTGTCTTTCAGCTTAACAGTCTGAACATTCTGTATTCATTAAAAATTGATTGAATATATTAAAAAAGAGTGAGCAAAGGAATTTGTCAGACTGAGAAAATACCTCGATCCTAAAGACTAAAAGGTGACGAGACACCAAATTGATAGTATAATATCTCGTAGAGCTTACACAGCTTACAAAGGTTTAAATTCGATAATTATCGATTTGCATTATCGGTTTTTTTTAGATTGTAAATAATTGAGTCCTTAAGCTGGTAATCTAGAGTCTCAATTGGTGTATATAGATAGAGTATACTTAACTAGTTCTGGAAGCAACTTCCTGTTCTTCCAATTTAATGGGCATAGCCAGGCAAAAACCTGGAATATGATTTGAATGCGCTCCACAATTTAGTAATTATCGGCATTTAATTTTAATGAAAAAACCCAGAAGTAATTTAAAAAACCCAGAAGTAATTTAAAAATAATTTTTCAACAGTTTGTCAAGAATAGTCGCTGTGTTAAGTATTCAGTTTGTATCAAAGAAATAGGGACCAAATCTTAGGATAATTTATACAGGGTATTTCCCAGTTACCCCAGTTGGGGTAGATATTGGACATTGTTTTTTTGTTTTTTTTTTTTAAATATATATATTTAAATTTTATATTTTTTTGGAAGATAGTATATCGAAAATTTTATATTATATATATATATATATTTATTTTTAAAAAAATATTATTTAGTTGCTAATTAGTTTAATTATAAAACAAAAACTTATTGCTAAAATTAAATAAGCTTCGAAATCTGCCTTAATTTGATTTAAGCGACTCGTTTTTATTAAATTTCTAAATAACAAAAATATGTCCCAAATTTTCGAATGCATTTTCGACGCAAACAAAAAAAGCTTTTGTTTGGCTTACTATGGAAATTGTTATGCAAACTATAATGAAAGCGACAGCATGGCGAAAATTCTTTAATTTGTACAGTAAAAATATAAAGCATACGCAGCGTTGATTTGTTGGAGTGGTAATCAAAATAATCAATCATTGAACTTCAATAGTCACGGGCACAAGTCAAACAATCAAATCAAATCAAATGAAAATGGGAATGTCATGCTGGTTTATCCTGCAGTCAGTCAGTCAGGGTCCTGTTGGTCCTGTTTTCGTTTCTGTTGTTGGCCATGTGTTTGTTTTTGACTTTTGCATTTTTCAAACAAGCATTCACTCATTCATTCATTGTCATTTGTTCGCTGTGAATTTATTCATGCATTTGTTTGCCTTCTGACGCATGTTTCCGAAAAATTATGTGCAAACAAAGTTGAATTAAAACAACAAAAAAATTATATTTATATATATGTATATATATATAAATAAAACAAAACAAAAATGTCAAATAAGCGCAAAGTCAAACAAAAGCGGTGCGTCGGGGCAGACAACAACAAAAAAAAACAACACACATACACACACACACACACACACACACTTTTGCAGAAGCAATTTAATTGCGCGGCCAACAACAAAAGGAGCTTCTTTTTGTTCATCCCGCTGTTGTTTTAGTTGTTGTTGTTGTCAATGTTAATTTTTGCTGGCACAAGGCACAAGTTCATAAATAAGTATATGCTTTATGCATATATTTTTTTCTTTCATTTTGCGCTTTGTATCTCTGCTAGAGACCCATTGAGCAAAATGCTGGGCGTGGCAGGCAAAAAGGCAGCCCGTGCCGGGGTGAACAACAAAACTCTCTCAAGTTGCTTTCCACTTACTAAAACAAAAGTTAATTAAAATGCCTCCATCATAATGCGAGGCCAACAACGGAACCAACACACAACAGACAAAAGTTGCAGGCAGTAAATTAGATTAGCAACAACAACAACAACAACGTTGACAACGGCAACAACAACAATTAGAAAGACAATCGCAGCAACAACAAACAATAACAAACGCAACACGCAATTAAAAATGTAAAATTTTTCTCTCTCCCCCAAAAACGATTTCCTTCATATTAAATTAAAAATTGCCTACTTCTAGGAGTCGGCGGGCTTTCTAAGCAGTGCAAACAATGTAAGCAGTGCAAGCAGTGCAAAAGTTCTAAAAATCTTCAATTAATAACTATTTAAATATGCCAATAATCTAATAAATAATCGCATTGCTTTTAAGCTTCAAATAAAGTAAATTGGGAGATTAATAATAATCCCATTTACGTACAACCCAGCAACCTCGACTTGCTAATATCCTGTACAAAGTTTTATGTATGATTATAATTAGCCTTTTTCCTTTAATTTGGTTAAAGGTTCTCAATTTTAAGGTTATACCTAGTGTTCTGGTATATACACACCTATGTAATGCCATGTATATGCTCTCAAATTATGTGTATAAGAAAGCTGGAGTGCTTCTAAAGGAAGCTTGAGGCTGAGTGCAGGGTATATTCTAGTCGTGCATTTGCTTTCTGGTTGCAGACACATGATAATTCCAAACGGCGCCCTCTTAGCCAAAGCACTTTTAATTATGCAATTAATAGCTTTAAGGAATCAAATTGAAATCCTATTCGCACATATTCATTTCAGGATGACAGACAGATGCTCCGAAGAAAAAGGAATGCTTTTAACTTGAAATCGAATCAACTTTATTAAAACGTTTAATTTGAAACAATCAAAGCGAGCATTTAATGCAGCTTTGAAGTTATCAAATTGCCCGACAATAGGCATAAGTGGTATGATATAGTATACAGAGAAGACATTAATCTCCGAGTGGAAAGCAACTTTAAAGGAATATTAAATTTAAACTAACTCAAGACAAGAACTTGAAGTTTAAGGAAATGCAGGATACGAGCTTTATTGGGTAAGATTTCGGGCTTTGTAGGTTTCATATAGAAGTCTAAGGCAAATACATATGTATATAGGAAGTTTTTTTTTTTGGATCTTTGTTAATTAAATGGGGCGTCCACTTTAAATCGATTTTTATTGTTGGCCCGTGATCAACTTTTAACTAACCATAATTTATGATACTCGACCAGTTTGTAGAACTTTTGTGGTTTGCCCAAGCACTTTGGGGACGCAGTTGTTGCAAATGTTTCTCCCGCTTTTGTTGTTGTAGTTGTTGCTGTTGCTGCTGTTGCGGCAGCGTGTCCATGTCTTAAGCTATTTTTAAATGTGCTTAAGAAAACTTTTGGCGGCCTGGCATTTTGACAAATTTTTGGCCCGCATCATTTGCCTGTTAACCGAAAACTGTAAACTGTAGAGCGTAAACTGTAAACCGTAAACTGACTGTGCCAGTTGCCTGTCCAGCGGCAGTTGACGAAGCCTGTAATGATAGCCAAAAGTTGCAAGTGGCAATGGCTTTTTAATGAAGCTCCACGCTCTTCACACTGGCTGCGGGTATCACGATTTAGTCACTAAGTGTGTAACGTCTAGAAGGAGATGTTAGCGATTCCATATATATTCTTGATATGTGTCTCGGCCAGACGCGCGAACATTTTAGGGCAGAGCTCATTGCGCAATCATCGATAGCTTTGCCCGTTTATCGATAAAAATCGTTATAAAAAACTTGATTTTGAGCGAGTCTCACAGCTTTTTTGATCAAGGAACACCAAATTAAGTATGTATTATCTCGTATTATTACAAATCAAGAATATTTTACTTGAATATTTGGAGTCAGTTTTCCTGTGCCTCGCTCAGCTCAAGTTTGTTTTGAATCTTCGATAACTTGCCCTGTTAACATGCATCGATTCAAATTTATATCGATATTTTATGCTTTTGATCGTATTTCGTAGCTTTAAAGAGCTAGAATTATGTATTAGATCGTATTATGACATATCCAAAATTGTACTTTTTGAATACCTCTCTTCGCTCATAAGATAAGCGTAGCAGGGTATCTCATAGTCGAGCACTCCTTACTGACACGCTCTTGTGTTTTGTTTTTGTTTTAAAAGGCAAACAAATTTCTGGCTGTATTGGCTTTAAGTCCAACACGTTGCTTTAAACTAGACTCGTTATGGTCATATTTTCAACACGGTTGCAAAAATAAATAACAGGACAAACTTTTCAATAAATAAAATTAAAAACTTTTTTTCCTAAATATATGTATATATATATATATATATTTTATTTTTTTTATTTGGCGCAACGAACGGTCAAAAGTTGGTCGCCAGGCGGCGCCAGCCTCGAGTTGGGCAAACAAACAAAACTGAACGAGAAGCAGCCGAAAGACAGGAGACAGAGGGGACAGGCAGACAGCCAGACAGAGCTAGATAAATGGACGGACGGACAGGCGGGAGTCAAACAAACGTCAATTGACCGTAAAAATGTATATGTATAAAGCAGTTAAGCTCTGGGCGCACAGCGCCTCCTTCCTGCAGCTGAAGCTGAAACTGAAGCGCTTGAGGTTTAAAAACAATCACCTGGACAGGAGGCCAAGTTGATCAGTTTGCTTTTTTGGGGAGGGGGTTTGGGGCGATGGCAGTACAAGGAATTTCATTTACGAATCGGCCAAAAAAGTTTTCTGCCTGCCCAGCCAATCAGTTGAGCAACTGCGTCAACTGCGGCGCGGCGCGGCGCGGTGCGGAACGGCTAAATCAACTGAAAGTTTGGTGCGAAGAAAAACAAAATCAGATTCCTAAGTGGGCGGCTGGCAAAACGGTGGGAGGGGGGGGGAGGGGGTCGGGCTGGATGCTGTGTGAAGTGCGCAAAATGAATTGGTCAAGTGGAAAAAATTTGGCAACGCGTGGGGGTGGCAAAGAGCTGCGGGGGGTTGGGGGGTGCCGAAAGTATTGAAATACATTTAATGAAAAAGTTAGGCGAGGTCGCGTTGGTGGAGGAACAGAAAACGCTCAGCTTGAAACGTGGACGAAGCAATTGAGCAAACACAGCAAAGTTGATGTGATTTTGCTGTAAGCAGCAACAGCAGCAACAACAACAACAACAACAGCAACAACAACAACAACAACAGCAACAACAACAACAAAAAGAAGTGTGCGCTGCTAAACACTGATTGCGTTTTAATGCCAGTTATGGCTGAATAGATGAGCACAAAGCGAACAATTTTTTTCTGTCCATGAGCGTGTAATATCGCAAGCAAATAACTTTTTTATCCCAAAAAATAAAATGTACAAAATTTAGTGGGTATATAACAAGCAAAAAGAACAAGCAAAAAGGTTCAGACTAATTGAACTGCGCTTTATAAAATATGTTTTTATTTTTTTCCAATCGCTAATTTAGATAGCGTCTAAAATTTGATCAGAAATTGCAATATCATAAAATATACATGCATAGAGATAAAGAAACAACGGTTTTTTTTAAAGAGAATAATGCTGTGCTCATGTATCTCAGAGATACCCTGAACGTTTTTCGCGAAGGAAGGATCTTATAAATGTAAAGAAAATTATTATATTAGATGCCCATCCATCTCCTTCACATTTTCCTTCAAAAATATTTGCAATCCCTAGAAGCGCTTCATTATTTTACTATCTGCGAAAGCGCACCTCAAGAAATCTATTATTATCTATTTTATCTATCTATTATAAATTGATATAGCTGCTCGTTCACCTTCATTTAAAATGCAAATTGATGTTTATTCAAAATCGTATAAAATTGGTCAAGGTAATTTGGAGTAAAAGTTTTTTTTAAACTCCACGAAATTTAACATTAGGTTTGTAATATAAGATCTGCTTAATACTTTTATTTAAAATTTATATAAATTATATTGCTGGAATAGTTTACTTATTAAAAAATGGGGAAATAAAAGTTAACTTACAAGGAACTTTAACAGGAGGTTTGTTTAAGGATTAGTTGTGGCTAGACCTTGTCGCCTTGCTGGAGTCGAGGCGAGTCTTTGTATCCGTCCTCGCGGAGTCCCGTTATCCAGTAGTTTGTGGCTGCAACTTTTTGGAGTAAAGCTCAATGGATTTTCGGGCTTGGTTGCTTTGGGCCAGAATGCAAAATGCTTGGCAATTTATCGGCAGCATTCCGAACTCAACGCAATCAGAAAGAGCAAAAGTGGCAGTAAGAATAAAACACGAAGGCAGCGCGAAAAAAAAGCGAAAAAAAAAGCTTTAAAAAAAAATTACAATTGAAAACTTTTGCAATACGCGACGCGGGCTGCGCTGCAGTTTCATATCAAACTTTGGCTATTGTATTTTCATGTGTCTTGCGCTGCGCAGCCCCCTTTTGTCTTGCACTTGCCACTGATAACGCAGAGCACAGTTGTGGGGAGAAAGGGGGTGGGAGCTGGAGGAAGGGGGGGAGGGCGCCGACGCGTCGTCAGCCAAATGCACTTTTCGGAGTTATCAAAGAGTTTAAATTGCATTGCAAAGCGAGATGCGCTGTGGCGGCAGAAGGGTGAGAGGGGGACAGGGATAAAGGGTTAGAGGGAGAGCGTGAGGGGCAGAGCGAGACAACAATTTGAAGCGCATTATCCCTCGGCTCAAACACAGGAGCGCCGCGCGTACAAAAGACAAAAGTCAAACTTGGGCTCAGACAAAACCCAAAAGCCTGCGCTGCTGCTGCGCTGCAACTGCGCTGCTTCCGCTTGCTGCTACGTCGTCGGCAACGTCTGTTTATCTTGTAAGGTAAATCATTCGAGACTGAAAGTCAAACAGCAGCCAAAGCAATGGGAGGCAGGTAGATGGGTTGGGGGGTTGGGGGCGTGGCAGGCAGCAGGCAGCAGGCAGCTTCTTCATGGCAAATGCCGGTGAAACTTTTCAAAGTAGTTGAGACGACAAAGGCGGGAATTGAATTTAAACAATAGCCGTTGTCACGGGACTCAAACTGAAAGCTGCAGCAGCAAGTTGCAGCTGCACCTGCAACGCCAGCGACGTCCTTGCCGCAATGCGTCGACTGCTCGACCGACCGCTCGACCGCCCGCCCGTCTGCCGCTGCAAATTAGTCGCATATTAAAAATGTTTGGCCAAACAATGAAGAGCTGCCAACGCAGCGTCCCATGTGCTGTGTTGCGGGCTGGCCAGCGTCTTATCTGTCCCCCTCCGGCCCGCCTCTCCCCGCGCACACATCTGCCTCATGCCACAGCAGCCAGCGCCAATCTGGGACACAAAGTTTTGCCCGCTGCCGCTGCCGCTGCGCTGCCAGCAAATGAGAAAAGTTTAAATGACGCTGCAGTTTGCAAATGCCAAGCAGTTAAAAATGAGAATATCTATATGCCACCAGCGTGTAAGAAGCTGCCCCATTTGTTATCAACACAGCAGCGCCTGGTAGAAGGTCAGCGTGCGCCCAGCAGCAGGGGGCAAGCACTTACAAGCTGACAAGCTACGCTTTTTAATGATACCTCCAACCAAAGGGGGGAGTTCGAAAAAAGAAATAAACGCCAATTCAAATGTGTTAATGCGCACTTTTTTATTCAACAGTTTTCAAAGTCGAGTCCTGCAAATACTCTATATATAGTTGTAGTTTTAACATGGTTGCAAGATATTCTAATTGTTGTAGCTGGTTCGGTTCTTGGTTCTGGCCGAGGCATTGGCCCTACGATTAAGTTTGGGAACTTGTTTTTTCACATTTATAAGTTCAGGTGTTAGCTCGAGCCTAGATTTGTCAAATTTCTATACCTCTCGTATCGCATGAATATATTATATATATTTTACTTTACCATCCACCAAAGCTGGAAAAAGTCATTTTTAAAGTATGGTATGCACACACTTTTGTATGTCATATTGAAGCGCTGAAAATTTCATACAGATCGGACTATAAGCACCGAGGTTAGACATTTAATTTGCATTGCATTTCCTAAACATAGCCTAGGGTAAAGTGAAGAAGAAGCACAGCTGCAGCGTGTGTCTACGTATAAGAAGAAGTTAGAATGCTTAAACGAGACTTGGTACTGGTTCCAGGGTATTTCCTAGTCAAGCCTTGGTACAGCCAAAATGATTGAAATGAATAAATATGTTTATTGAGAAAAAAGAAACCTTAAAATCAAAGCTTAATCAAAGCCTATTGAGAATGGATTTGCTTGGATTTACCCTTATGAGTATTAGCTCTTTATTATCTAGTACATTTTCTATATGTCATCTATTTTCCAACAACCCCTTTCCCCTTTTATTTGTATTCCCCACATATTATTCATGGGAACAACTATGAATGCCGGATCCTTGTGAGCGCAGCTTCCGCCAGCTGCTCGGTGTTAAATATGAGCTATGTTTTATTTAGTTTTATGCTTCGACCACTTTGCGCCAAAACTCTGTCAAATATCAAGCACATTGCTGTCAACACAATTCTCCATTTGCCCCCTCCACCCCCAACCCCTAGCTGAGCTACCCTCCAAACTTTCGCTGACTCATGCTTGGTGCAATTCTCTGTTTACTTAAAGTAAGAAAAAAAGAGAGAGAGAGAGAAAAAAAGAGAAAATCGTCGCTGTTTTCAAATATGTCACGTGCTCGAATGTCCGTCGCCAAGTTGCCAATAAGTGAAGGGACACATGTTCCAGTTCCAGTTCCCCGCTCCCTGCTCCCTGCTCCCTTCTTCCAGCTCCTCCCACGGCTGCCATTCTGCCAAAAACTTGTCGCTTTTTACGCGCAGCTGCAGTTTATTTTAAGATTGGCCGCGCACTTTGTCGCCTTGTTTTGGCTTCATTGACGCTTGGCTTACTTTCCGCTCTCGTCTTGCTGTAGGTTAACCCCCCATGCCCCGTCCCCTGCGCCCATGCTGTGTCCTTTTTGCCTGGCCAGAAAGTTTTGTTGCAGGTTGCCGCGCCCTTCCTTCCACTCGCGTTGCTCTCTGAACACTTGTCGCTACTTTTTAGCTATTTTGATTTTTAAGAAACAAAAACTGAAAACTTTTGTTGCTGATTTCTTTTGCAATTTTGCCAGCGAAAGAGGGAGAGAGAGAGAGAGAGAGAGAGTGACAGGGACCAGGAGTTGGCACTTTTCCATCATGTGCGAAATAAGTTTCACACTTAACGACATAACAAGTTTTCGAGAGCGTCGACGACAACGACATCCTTGTCCAGGGTTGTCAACGCATTCGCCGTCGCGTTGATTTTTAGGTCATTTCATCAAGTGTTAGCCGCCAGGGCTGGCCAAACTGTTAAGCTGTTCGGTAATTACTTTCCAATCCTTTGGCAATAATATGAATTCAACTATTTTGTGATTACAACTATTTCGCTTAAAAGTGAAAACTAACGTGGCTGCAAATCGTTTTATAAGTATCTTGCAATCCCGTCCCCGGTGCGAACCACTGACTCAACATCTTCTTTAAAAAAAGAACCAGTTCGATTTGGGTATTTGTTTGAATATTTCAAATCAAGAAGAACAAAGCACATAAGCCAGACTCTAGCTGGTTCAGCATGATAAGTTAAGTTTAGGCTTGGAAAATACTTAATGCCAATCAAAAAGAACTAGTTCAATTTGGAATGTTTAAGCCTCTATACAGACTGCTTCAGCTTGAAAAATTATCAAGGCAAAACAAAAATAACTAGTTTAACTTGCCTCAAAAAAGGATCTGACTGCTTAAACTCAATGTGAAACATAAAGAACTAGTTCAACCTGACTGCTTGAGCTCGATAAAGTGAAGAAGAGCTAGTTCTATGTGGCCTATTTTAACCTCGAAGCTAAAGCTCGAAAAGTGATCAAAAAATAACTTGTTCATTTTGCAGATTGGTTAGCCGTTAGCCAACCCTGGCTCCTATGGCGGTCATAGCCAAAAGTGTTATGGTCATGTTGCGGTCGCGTTCAGTCTAATGAATATAGCGGCCATTTTGTGCGTCGCCTGCATATTACAGGAGCGGAGCGGAGCGGAGCGGCTCGGCTGATTCTCCGGGCCTCTTGCGGCGTTCGGTCATCAGCGAGCACAATATGTAATTTAATTTCATGCATTGCCTGGCTAATGCGCTTTCGCGCTTAAAAGTCTGCCATAAGTAAGGAAAGTGCGCAAATGTGCTTAACAAAAAATAAAAGTTTGCCTGACATTGGGCTAAGGGTGTGACAAGGGGAGTGGGGAGGGGCTTGCGCGTGAGTGCGAGGGAGTGAGATGAGTGCTGCTAGTGTCGCAAGGCAGCGGCCTGGAAACAATGCGCGACATTCAGGCGACATTGTTGCCAAAGCTTTTTACAACTCACATGAGTCCCCTCATGGTTACCTCCCACGCCCCCTTCCGCCCATCCTCCTACCCATCGCCTGCTCGCTCATTGTCATTTGTTTGCGCCGCAGCAGTTGTAGCATATTATCTAAATGTGTTGCATGCGTATTGGTGTGTGCGTGTGTGTGTGTGCGTTTGCTCCAGCTTTCTATGATTTGTTGTTGTAATGTGCTTTAATGTGAAAAGTTTTTAATGCTTAAGCAGCGCGTCGCCG
This sequence comes from Drosophila borealis, assembly GCA_035045885.1. Taxonomy (NCBI): domain Eukaryota; kingdom Metazoa; phylum Arthropoda; class Insecta; order Diptera; family Drosophilidae; genus Drosophila; species Drosophila borealis. Next base: position 551,642 of record JAWNOR010000355.1, on the reverse strand, counting down.
CCGCCGTCGCTGCTTCTCCGCAGCTTGAACCAAAGAGCGAGTCACGAAAGAGAGTGGGTAAGGCAGATGAAGACGGCACTCATATAGCTACTCATACACTCACACACACACATACAGGCGCTCACAGTTATTTTCTTTGCTCAGTTCGTTTCTTGCTGCGTTAGTTGGCAACTTTTATTTGTGGTTTTTTTATGTAAATGCGCCCAAGTGATAAGGCAACTTTTCGGCTACTGCAGCGAGCTTTGCGGTGGCTGACAACTGGCGGGCGGGCGGGCGAGCAAAGGGGAGCGACTGTTGCTGTCATGTATCCGAGAGCAGCAACATGAACATGTTGCCAAATGCCATTTTTGTAGCTCTTGTTGTCGCCAGTTGCTGTTGCTGCTATTGTTGTTGCTGCTGTTGTTGGCTGGAAATTAAATTTCAGTGACTTTGTTGTTTATTTGCAGCATGGGACTTGGCAATGAGCTGGCAGGGAAAGGGTATTGGGACTTTCGGATTGGCCTGGCAAAGGTTTGGTCAAGGTGGATAATGTGTATAAAGGCAATTATTTCAAGGGGCACGTAATTAGTTACGCAAAGTTAAAGCTAAAGGTAAAAAGCGCTGATGTAGAACTTGCCTCATCATTAAAGTTGGGTTACATGTAGACAAATTTGGGTTAAGAGTAAAGTAGTTGAGCAAATTACTCTTAAGTGTATTGTATAAAGAGAAAAAATACTGATTTAGTCAATACCAAAAAGCAAAAGCAAGTAAACATATAGATAATAAGTTGTAATAAGCGCATTTAACTCTAAATATAATTTGTAGGGCATGAAAAATTCGCTCTTCTTAACACTCACACACACACACTCTCTCTCTCTCTCTCTCTCTCCTTCTCTCTGTCGCTCTCCTTTGTGCAATGCTCGGCCAGGCATTTACTATGCCAGAGCGCTCTTCATGTGCTCTGTATGTGTAAATTAGAGAAAATTTACGTTTATTATTATTTTTAGTGGCAGTCGCTCGTCATAGTCTGTGTCCTCCCCTACCCTCCCCTTCCACGACTCAACTGTCGTCCATTGTGTCGTGGGCTCATCCCAACTCATCTGCCTGGCCATCTGTATTATATTTATGTATGTTTTCAGGACTCGCATCTCTCAGCTCAGCTCTTGCCGTTCTCCTTTGTGAATATGCCGCTCATGTGTAGACGCAGATAACGTTGTAGCTCACTCCCAGGGGGAGAGGAGGGTGGGGGTGGGCATCTGCAGAGGCAGAGGCAGATGCGGAGGCGTGGGCGTGGGCCAGAGACAGCTTTGAATATGAAATGCGAATGCAACTAAGGACTCTGCATGATAATTATGGGCGCTGCAGGCGATAATTGCCCACTAAACGCCCCATAATCACATGTGTGTGTGTTTGTGTGTGTGTGTGTGTGTGTGTGTGAGTCCAACAAAAAGCCGCAAAACCTAAAGCCTAACCGAAGCGAAAAACCGCAGTCGAAAAGTTTGGTCAGGCCTATGGAATAGCTGGTAAACGAAAGACTCTTGACGCGTCTCAGATATTATTCATGATGGGAGTTCAGCCAGGCACTTGAGGCGAACTTTTGCTCCATGTTTAATTGCCGGGCGCCACATTAACAACAACAACAACAACAAGAAGAAGAAGAAGCAGAAGAAGAACAACAACAGCAGCCGCAAGCCGCCATAACCATATAAAAGATATTAAAAAATTTAGTGGGCCGCTCGGGCAACAGTTGAGTAACAATTTCCATCCGTTCGTCTGCCAAGCTGCGCGGCCCTTGACTAAAAAAAAGGGAGGAAAAAAAAAGACACACCGAAGATTTAATACTCTTGTGGCTTGCATTTTTATATGGGCGCAGTTTGGTTAATAGAGCTTTAAATAAAGTGTTGGGCTTTTTGGTTAGATTTATGCTGAATGGGAGAAACTCTTAAACTTATAGTTAAACAATAAAGAGCGACTAGGGGATACCCTGAATCTTCTGCTACCAGCACCAAGTGCAGCTCATGTTCGGGGAAGGGGCGGGGGACGATAAAATGGAAGATACTTGATTGGTATATACTATACTAGAAGCTACATGTCGATTTTGGTAACTCCAGCTTTTAAAATCTATCGATTTTTATCGATTTATTTTGTCGGAAGTGTCCGAATAGGGTAAACTTTGAATCTGCTTCAGTCAGAAATGAAGGATAATTAATCTATATACACCTCTCTCAAATCTGGAAGCCACATTTCGACTTTGTGGGCTCTATCTATTTAAAACTCTAGCTCAGTATTTCGATATCGATATGTATCGGGGCAAGTTATCGATTGATTAATTATATATGTATAATCTTCTGCGCGTTACACATTTCATAACAAATTAATAATACCCTTCACAAGTGCATAAAAACTTTACTCACTTTTTTATTTAATCCTTAAGTTGTTTGGGGCGGGGAAGGAGAGGGGTGTCTTTTTATGTTTCCTTATTGCTGTCATTGTTGTGGCGGCAGCTTTGTCATTTTAAAGGCAACATTATTGGCTTCAGCAGATAAGTCCGGACCGTAAACTATTTTTCTTACATTTACGTGACGAGTGAGGAATACCGAATACGGAATACGGAATACGGAATAAAGGATGCAGGATGAGTGCCAGGGCTGGGCAACGGCAGGGCCAACAAATGCGAAAAATATTATGCCTTATCCATTTTAATAGTCAATCGTTTTGCCATTTTCCTTGTGCAGCCGCAAAACAGAGTGCAAAAAAAAAGAAAATCAAGAGAGTTAAAAAAAAATATTGAATTAATTTTATTTTAATGCGCGTTGCGTTTGCTGGGGCTTTGCGAAGGGTTGCGAGATTGGCAATCCGCTCGACACTTGGGCTTGGGCCTGGGCCTTATCAGCGATGCAGTGTATCCAGCGTAGGTGTTGTCAGGTGTGTCGCCTGCGCATCTATCTTTTACCTTTTTGCGTTATTTATTGCAGTTTAAGTGAGTTGTCAGCCAGTGGCCGACGGCCAGCAGCCAAAGGAGCGCGGCCCCGGGCGAAAACAACGTGCGCTTGACATGCGGGCGGGCTTATATAAAGTGCCACACACACACACACACCCACACACACACACACACACACTTACACACATGTTGGGTAGATAATGTGTTTTTAATTGAAAGTTAAGGCAGTTGAAAAACAGCTCTGATAGAAAAAAAGTTTCATTTGCTTAGGTGGAAACTTTTCTTATCACTCTGGCGTTAGCCGAGCTGAACCAGTATTATAAAGCATTTCTTGCGTCTCTGTGAGAAATCCAACTTATTTTTATATTACCAATACAAATGTTGGATTACTTTAAGTTGAAAAGTAAATTAATTGCATATAATATAAGCATTTTACATTTTAAAGAGGCGGCCTGAAAGTAGGCAATGAAAAATATCACACACATCAGCAGATATAGTATCAGAAAAGGTTCAGAAAGTATTCTGAACAGCTATTGTTGCCCTTTGGCTATTTCGCCTTAATCCAATTCATTTATTTAGCAGAGTCCACATTTTCCCTATTAGATATCTTTTCGGCGAATTCACTGTGTTATCGTCTTGCCTGGTGTATTGTAGTTTGAAAAAAGGGAGAGCGAAAGGCAGAGAGGCGATCGCAGTTGCCGAAACTGCAAATTAGTTGCATTTCGTGCCTTGTGAGCTGCAGTCGTCGGGGCTGCTGATTTTTATTTCGATATTTTCTTTCTGAAGCGTTAAAAAGGAGAACATTTTTCTCTTTATCGCCACTTACGTAAGTTAATTCATCTTAAGCAAATGAAAATTATATTAATATCATACAGCTTGCGAATATAATTGTTCGTGTTAATTCATGCTAATAAATAATTTATAAGCAAACCAATATCCATTATTATAAATATTTATCAATACTCCTTCTAACCACATATTCGCATGTTCGTTCAAAAACACGCGCTAATCGCTGTAAGAGAATAAAACCCTCATTACTCTTAGTATACAAATTGCTCCCACTCACACTAATTGCCCCCAAAGAGCATCTTCTTGTCGCTCTTTGCGGCCAGGCGCTTATAGTCTGCACTCATATATTTAGCGAAGAATGCACTGTTAATCGCAAAAAAAAAAGGAATAATAATAAAACAAAAAACTGAAAACGAAATAGTTTACAAATAGTTGAGCTTGTCTAAAAATGCTGCCACTTAATGAACTACTTTAAATAATTTTCCAACTGAAAATTATTTTCATTTACTAAACTTTGCCGTCGACCGAGCAGCTATGTCCCCGCCTACAACCCCCCTGTCGCGTACCGCTTACCGCCCCTGCCGTTTCAGTGGCAACTTTCGCATCGTTAACAATTTGGCAAGATTTAAAAATGTCTGCAGCGAGATGGGTAGGGGGTGAGGAAGCAAGGGGCGGGGGTGAGTTCCAAATAAAAATATCTCTTTACTGTGTCGCCTCAGTCGCCAACGTCTCTGCCAAGGACGGGGTAATTTATCAAGACAAAAACCAGCGGCATCAGTCGACAAAGAGCGGTGTGATGAGGGGAAATAGAGTACACATGGATACAGCGAAGAGAGATGGCAGCAGCAGATAAAGCAAAGCATTTCAGCAAGCACTCGTATAGGTGTGGGTGAACGTGGATGTAGCGGGTAGTGTAGGTGGAGGGGGTGGGCGGGTAAGCAACTTTGGCGAGCTAGCTCTCTTCTTTGGTTACTTTCTTAATTTCATTTGCGCAGCAACAGCGACGCCGACGTCAACGCAGGCAGTCGACAACTTTGCTGCTGCCTTTGCTGTTTTGTTTTTCAATTTCGCCGGGCGAAACTTTAGCGAATACATCTCAAAAGCAGCAGCAGCAGCAGCAGCAGCAGAAGCAGAAGCAGCGACAACAGCAACAACAACAAAGACGTGCAAAGTTTCTATTAAAACGGATTTAATTATGTAATGGAATCATGATAAATTTCGCGCAACGTGAAAAGTGTTGGCCAAGGCTGCCAGCCAAGTACCTGGCACAAAGGCCGACGCAACCAGAACCAAAACAAGACCCAGAAACAGCAGCAACAGCAACAACAGCAGCTGAAACGGAAGCCCAACAACTTGGAACAAGATGAATAGATAGATGGATAGGCAGACAGCAGGTAGACAAAACAAAAAAGAACCAACGGCATGTCAGCAAGTCGATGAATAAATACCCTTGCAGAAATTTTTTGGAATTTTTTTTATATTTTTCATAAAATAAGCTTTCTTTTTGAACGATTGTTTTTTTTTGAGTTTTTTGATTAACTTATATGTAAACATAGTGGAGCTCGTTAATGAATGATTTGATCTAGTTATCTAAAAAAAGTATTTTTTCTTGCAGCTATCAAATTATACGATTTCGACATAATATAAAGATGATTCTATGCAAATTCTATGTGACCGGCGATATTTCCTTTGTTGCGTTACATATTTCATGACAAAATAAGAACACCCTCTGCAAGAGTATTAAAAGGTAAGTGGCTAAATTCTTTTGAGTTTCAAGCATTTTAATTTAGACGGCTTATTATTTGCATTTGTGTGCGTGTGCTTTGAACGGGCAGCATTTTTAAGGAGTTATTAGCCAAGTGCTCGACACTTTATCACAAATATTGTGATTCAAGTGCTTATTTTCATTTGTATATTAGAGGTTAAGGTTATACCAAGAACACGACAGACTTGCCACTAGGGAACCTGACGCTTTTAGTCGCGATGTGGAGTCTCTGGTAACCAATTCACTCCTCCTATTACATCAATGGGAACATTGAGATAATTGAGATATGTTATTTGGAATAGTCTAGATAGTAGTAGTCTAGATGACCATTTTCTAGATGAGCCTAGACTATGGTCAATTTCGAAGATAGGGTACTAATTGTATTGATATGATAGTCTATATAATAGACTCATCTGGACTATTGTTAGTTCTAAAGATAGGAGGTTATTATACTAGCGGATATACCCCTGCCTTGCCCGTGGTACGTAGATAATAAAAACATAAAGAGCCAAACCTCGTAGAAATCGGTGGTGGGTGTCTATATAGGATATTTGAGTGTGTGTTGTAGTGTTGAGTAGTGTTGCCATATTTTGATCTGGAGGCCAAACCATAAACAATAAACCGAACCTTATGAAAATCGGTTGAGTTTTGACCGAGTTATGGGGTTAGGAAATTTTGACCTATGTCTATATAGAAAATGTCTATATAGGATATTTGAGGGTACCATTTTCAGTTGAATTTTGACCAAAAATAATGTTATCAGACTTAGATGCCAGATTAAACTAGAGACCAAACCATTAAAAAAACGCCAAACTTTATTAAAATCGGTTGAGTTTTGACCGAGTTATGGGGGTGGGAAATTTTGACCTATGTCTATATAGAATATGTCTGTATAGGATATTTGAAGGTACCATTTTCACTTGAATTTTGACCAAAAATAATGTTGCCAGATTAAGATGCCAAATCTAGATCTAGAGGCCAAACCATGGCCAAAAAGCCAAAGCTTATTAAAATCGGTTGAGTTTTGACCGAGTTATGGGGGTAGGAAGTTTTGACCTATGTTTCTGTAGGATATTTGAGGGTTTCACTTGAATTTTGACCGAGAATAATGTGTGTAAAACCCCTATAAGTATATGATACAGTTATCCAAGTTAGCTGACTTCGTCTTTGTCTACTTTTAATAGTTTAATTGGTTTAAGTGAGATTCTATTCCTTAGTCGCAGTTAGGAAAAACTTAAAATCAGTTGATGATTTAGTACAATTTCTTATATGAGTGTGATACAAGAATTGTTTGATATGCTTATTTGTTGTCTGGCATAATACTGTATATTTATTCTTTATGTAGCTAATGCAGGAAAGGCTTTGTTATATTGTTTTGCGAGCTTTTTATGTCTAATTAGTAGGTCTAGGAACTGTAATTGTTTTTTTATTTATATTTTTAAGTCTCTTAAATATATATGTATATATTTTTTTAATAATGCCCTTTGTATTCTTCATTGTTGTTTAGTTGTAACATATCCAAGGTTTATTTTTTTAATAATCCAGAAAGCACAGCTGTGTGCTTATGCATATGTTTACTCATATATTAAGCAGCTCTCCCCCCTCCCACGGGCTCCGGTTGCCATGCAGCTGCTTTTTTCTTTACACATGCACATGCACATGTGCCAGGGCTGCAAAACGACTTGAAAACAAAATTCAATATAATTATTTAAGATGAATCAAACCTTTGCTCAAAAGTTTGCCGAAACGTAAATCGATCATAATTTTCTTTTCAAAAGGGTTTAGGTTAAAGAAGCAACTTTCGAAGGAAAACCCAAGTATTAAGTAAAGCGGAAAATATAAAAAAAGGTTTACTTTGAAAATGAAAAACAATTAAATTAAAATAAAAAATTTTAGTGTTTTTGTTAATTTTTAAAGCTAAAAACAGTTAAATTCAAATGAAAAATTGATATTTTTATTTTTCAAATTTATTCATTTTGCAAATTAAAAACAATTAAATTTAAATAAATCACAGACTGTTTTAATTTTCAAAATTTGTCTTAAATTGAAAATTAAAAACTATTTAAATACAAAATAAATTTTTTTAATAATCAAATCTTTATAACTTGAAATTTTTTTATAAAGTTCACGAGGCGAACCTGGAGTCAGTTCATGCGTTCCGCTCACTTTTTTTTGGGTTTGCAGCCCTGGCACAACCATATACATATAAACGCTCGCATGTGGCGTGCAATTTCTTTTGGCCGCCCCAACTGTTAGTTTTAGCCATTGTCATTACGGGCTGGCTTTTATTGCATCTATTTCTGGTCTCTGGGCAACCGGACTCATCCTGGCCGAGAAGAGTTTTGCCAGCTCAGCTGCTTTCGCACATTGCATAATTTTGGCCGCTTAATAACATTTTAATTGTTGTTGTGGGCTTTGACCGTTGTGCGTGGGTGGCGGGGAGGGGGGAGGGGGGGGGCATGTCGAGTGCTTACCAAAAAATTTCGTGCAATGCTGCTACCCCCGCATTATTATTATCATAATGAGCGTGCGGTCGGGTTGGCTAGGCATGGCTGTTGGCAGGGGCAGCAGCATCAAGGGGGGAGATGTGGTAGGGTGGGCGAGGGGGTGGGTTGCGTGGGGCAACTTTGTGTGTGCTGAAAGGAATGTTGCATAATGTGGCTGCGCCGGCAGCCCGCAAAGCATTCGAAATTATGCATGCTGCGGTATTTTTTCCAGCATTGTTTTTCGTTTCCTAGATATTTAGTTTTTATTTATTTATTTTTTTGTTTGGTTTTTATTTGGTTTCAGCGCCAAATAAATTCAAGTTGGCTCGCCGAGTCTATTTAGATTTAAAATAGCGCCACGCCTCGCCGACTTTATTACCCGTAAGCGAGTTTAAAGCGTGTACCGGAAGCTACTCGGCGTCTGTATTGCGTTATCCTCAGCCTGGCCTGCTCTGCTCTGCGGCTTATCAACTTGCTATTAAATCTCTCGGCGCCCAAAACAAAAAAAAAAAACAAACCCAAAAAAAAAACTTTGCCTATGGTTTACCCGCCACGCCTCGCTGATAAGCAACACATTTTCAGCGTAAATTTATTTGATGTGTTTTATTGTGCTGCTAAATTTCGCGTAGCCCACAAAATGCCAAAAGCCGAAAGCGGGCTAAAAGAGAAACCTATGCTACCCTCCAGCAAGACCATCCCCCCCGTTCTCCCCACTTCCAGACATTGTCATGCACTTCAGCTCGCTTAGCTCTATCAGGCGGGCCGTTTATCATTTGCAGAGCTCTTGGCTTCCATTTTTCAGTTCTTAGCTGCTTTCGTAATTTTCCTTGTTCACCTGCCCGGCGACGTGTCACCAAAGTTCATTAATGGGAATCTCAACTGCATAAGCCAAAGATGAACACAACTTAACTTTAAGATTTTGCTCGCTTAATGTTACAGCTTAAAGAGTAGTCGACTATTTCCGGGGCGTAAAAATTGGTAATGAAAGGAGCTGATGGAACAGAAACTAGGCTAGCAAGGAATTTGAACAATACTTTGTTATGAATGGGGTTAAGCAACATGCTTTTTATATCCTTAACACATTAAAAATGGGTAGTGAGGGTATATTGGCTTGTGGAAATGTATGTAACAGGCAGAAGTAAGACTCTCCGACCCCATAAACTATATATATTCCTAATCAGCATCAAAATCCAAGTCGATCTAGCCATGTCCGCCTGTCTGTCCGTCCTGTCCGACCTGTGAGAGTTAGAGAGAAATTTTGGAACTTATGTCCTCCTCGCAGTATCAGTTTGATCATTTGTTTCGATAATCGAGAACATTCCCGTTTCCAAGCATTCGATAAATATCGATATCGAAATTTTGTTTTCTGAGCTAGAGTTTTTAAGAGTTAGAGACATGTAGCTTCTAGATTCACGTATACATATCTAGTATCTTTCATTTTCTGACTGCATCGAAGTATCCCCTATTCGGGCACTCCCGAGAAGATAAATCGATAAATATCGATATAAAAATCCTGTTTACAGCTTTAAAAGCTACACTCACCAAATTTAACAGCTTTAAAAGCTACACTCACCAAATTTAACAGCTTTAAAAGCTACACTCACCAAATTTGACATGTAGCTTATAGTATAGTATATACAGATCAAGCATCTTTTATGTTATATTTATATCGCAATTTTTATTTAAACATGCTTCGGCTCAGATAAAGGTACAATAATTCTTCGTTCAACTAATTCGTCATAAGATCTGAATCATGGTTAATAAAATACTGGAAGTTCCCTTTCATAACTCTTCTCTCTTAGTAGCACAATGCACAAATCTGACTTTTTAATTTCCCTTTTTATGAAAAGGATCTGCAAATGCTAAAAAGTTGTAGTTTTCCAAGAACTTGCATTGTAAATACACGCTGATAACTGGCTATTTAAGGCAAACAGAAATGAACATTTGTTAATAATTTTCTTGGAAAAGTTTCCTGATGAAAACTAGCATCACAAACTATTTATCTTGCTTTAAATAGAACATTTTATGCTGCTGGCCTTTTCTTTGTTTTCGAGAATGTAAAGAAGTGAGAGCCAACACAGCTGCAGAAAAGAAACTATTTAAATGCACAAATGAAAGGCAAGCTGCCTTTTGACAGACATTTCCCATAGTAAATATGTGAGGTAGGGTTTCATAATCTTGCATTTTTATTTGTGCCTCAATTAAGGTTCTTTTAAGTGATCAGCTTAGCTGTTTCTTGTTTTTTTTTTAGACAATAGCTTCATTTAAAGCCAATTGTAAATGCTGCTTTGACAGCTTTTACTCACGATTTGCCTCCGCCTTCTGCTCTCCAACGCAGGCCGATACTCTTTATTTTAGTCCTCTTTGTTGAGTGACATGCATTTTGGGCTCGAAATATAATTAATGATTTGCCACGCCTACCAATTAAAAGTGTCAAAAGCAGCAGCAGCAGCAGAAGCAGCAGCAGCCGCACAGGACCAAAACCCCGAATACAGAAGCTGAAGTCCTTCAGAGCGAGGCCGGGATACAGGAGTCCGCCTCTAAAATGGTTTTCACCCATAAAACCCATTTTCAGACAGATTTTTGCCTCTTACCTTTGGCTCTGGCGCAGGTTAATTGAATTAATCTTGGCAGCGTTTAAATTTCAACAGTCAGTCGGTAGAGACACGGCAGTTGGCGGGGGGAAATTATTGGGGAAGGGGATGAAGCGAACCCTTTTTACACGTGCAATTAAAAGCCATTTTTACGAGCAATTTGCAAAATATGATGACGACGATGACAGACACAGCTGAATGCTGATAATGATGTATCCTCATCATAATGTATATGCATACATATATATTTTAAGAGCTGATGATGATGTTGATGCATGCCGCTTGGCATTGTTGCCGTAATTGTCCACGCAACCCCCCCCTCTGTACAATTGAAACATCAGACTTTATATACACACATGTTGCGACATTTAGACAAACAGTCAGCTAGCCAGACATTCAGGTGAGTTGCCGACAGGTAACCGCTGAACGTAATGGAACACTTGCAGCGTGGATGAACGCGTGCCTCGGTGCGAAATTCCTTTGACATGTAAAACGCCCCGTGGAATAAATATCGAAAAAAATGTACAGCAATGCCAAAAAACAAGTGAAAAATGGACAAAATAAAAAAAAAAACGAATACTCAACACGTTGTTGGAAAAATGTCAAAACAAATTGAAATGCATGTAAAATTCAAATGAGAATTAAAATACGAAACTTATTTGCACTGGAAACAGGTGTGAAAATTAAATAAAAATCATTTTTATCTTCGACGTTTTTTTTTTCGTTAAATACCCTGTAGCCAATCAAAAGGGGTAAAGAGGGGCGTAATAATTGTGTGCAAATCTACGTCACAGACAAGGCGAAGCTTTATCAACCCAGACTTGACTGTCTGTCCCAATGTCTCAGAGACTACTAGATCAAATATCAAAGATAATTAATAGCTCACTTCGTATTGACGAAATCGATAAATATCGATGTTTTGATCAGGTTTTGTGAGCCTATCCCAAAACTTTTAAGAGCTATATACACTTATTTTGATGTGTAGGCTCTTGTAGAGTACACTTTTAAGGAATATAAATAAAAATCCCATTTAAATCTAACCTAGAGCCTCGCGCTTAAGTATATACACATACTTGAAACTATATTCAAGCCCTAAATATTTTATATAGATCGGAAATCAAGTATCCAAGCTATTCAAGGCTGCATTCAGTCGGAAAAACACGGCACCTTGACGTTGCTTACAGGGTAGCTGCTAGTCGGGTACACTCAACTGCAGCATTCTTACTGGTTTTATACTTGCATTTTTGGGAAAATGAGCGACAAAGCGAATGCCCAGCACAGCGTAAAGTTGTTCTTTTGTTGTTGTTGTTGTTGTTGCTGCTGCTGTTGGCAGTTGTTTGCGTAGGTTTTGTTGTTATTCTGCTAATTGAATATTTACACATGTGTCCATTCCACGTGTTGGCATTCAGCATTGAGAAAGCTATAAGAGCTTTCTCATTTCATGTAGCATAGTGTTAAGTGCAACGACTGCTGTCAGATAGTACACGGTATTCCAATTTCCATTTGCCTTCAGCTAGTTGAGAACTGAATAAACAAGATTTCCAATCGAACGTTCTTTTGTGTTTTTTATTTATTTTTTATGTACTTCAAGCTAGTAACACATTTGAATTATATGGAATTAAATGAATATAACCAATATATGATTCATTAAAGTAGCCAAAGGGCATACATGATTAGTTGATGCGTTATAGTTCTTATGTCTATATCTTTTTTTAACTCGAAGCTTGGCTTAGATACTTGTTTTTGGTGAAGATATCACATATGGTATTTCAGAGTCGGCTAGTTTCACTTTGCCTTATTATTGTTATTAGTCTACTATGCCATACGAAAGTTCCATCTTATATGGACAACTGCTTTTATTTTTCAAGATACCCGAGATACCAAACCCAGACAAAAATATATGACAACTGCCTACTTTATCACACAGCTCCCATGAAACTAATCCAACTGAAATTTAGTTGTTGCTAACTTTCAAGGAAAAATTGAAGAACTTTAAAGGAAAAATCTAAGAAAACTAAATTTGCTAAATGTCTGCAAGTGCAGTTAATCTTCCGCACTGCAAAGATAATTCTTGTATCTTGTTTTTCTCAGCGGATAACTCTTGTATTTTTTATTTTTCCAAAAAGACTATTTTTTCTGTGATTCAACAAGGACTTGCATAAGCTCGTTTTTAAGTCCTGTACCCATTGAAAACAGATGAAAAGGGTTTAATAGTTTTGCCAAGAAAGCTTGTAAAAGGCGGAAGAAATCATCTTTCAATCCATATAATATATATATTTATATATATGATCAGGGTGACGAGCTAAGTTGATCCGAGCTAAATATAGGAAATTTGATATGCAGGGTCTCTTATTGTATGCGAAGATCTTTAATATATCATTTTTTGAATACCTCCCCCTTAATTTAGAAAAGATTATTTTTAAACGTAACGCTTCAATCGCATTGGGTATCATATTTAAGACCAGAAAATTTCAAAGCGATCGGACTATAAAGACCAAGTTTAATCAAAAAGGCCAAAAAAGACAGAAGAAGCACATATATATTTATATTTAGAGGCCAGCTAGAATGCCTGTGACGGCAGCTTGTGTCTACGTTCAGGGTATCTTCTAGTCGGGCTCGCCTGATTCCAGCACAGTAAGTTGTTTTTTAAGCCCTGCTTTAAATGAACACAATATATCGTTGTACCTTAAAGCGCCCTATAACAACACGCATAATAGAAATGCATGTGGCAAAACGAAATCGAAATCGAATTTCATCCAATGTCCTTTGGACAAGCCAAAAAAACCCAAACGCACACACACTCACACATTCACACAAAAAACGAACTAACAACATTGAGTGACTTGGGCCCAAGCCGAGCAAAACTAACTAATCCTTTTTTGCGCATTTCGCTCCTATTTTTTTTTCTTATTTTTTTGTTGTTGCCCAATGCCAATTCATGCGGCCAAAACGAAAATGTCATCATCAGCAGCTTGCCCAGAAGCCAGAAGCTGCTCAACATTTTGCTATTGCCCTTTCCTTGCCACTAACTATCCATCCGATCCATTGCAGCTGCTCGAATCTGAACACACACACTAACACACTCACATATACAGTCGCATAGTGCCACTCAACGTAACTTTTTATGTGCAACATAGCAGAATGATTGTGTTCCGTTCCAGAAATATCAGCACAACAAGCACGACAACAATAACAGCAACGACAACAACAAACCGAACAATGAGAACTATAACAACAACAGCAACAGCAATAGGAACAACAACTACAACGACAACAACAATAACAACAACAACTTCATCTTAAGCCATTTCGCATAAAATTTCACACACCATTTTAGCCAAGTGCCACATTACCTGCACACAAGACGGGACTCAACTCAACTCGACTCAAAGCGGTTTGGTTCAAGACTCCAAACCAACTCTTCGTAACACGCCCCCCCCCCCGCCCCACCCCCTGGCTGAGCCCAACTCTGCGGAAAACCATGCGAGCAACCAAAGAAAGGAAAATAAAATGCTGAGAAAATGTTGAAAAACACGAAACTGAACATAAAAATACCTTTTGACACATGCAAGCAGGGGCGGCAGGCAGCAAGGCGTGGTCAAGGGAATAGAGAGAGGGCGAGAGAGAGAGAGAGAGAGAGCGAGCTACTGGCAGCTTAAAATCAGCGTCAAAAGCAGCTACAACAACGCAGGCTGAAATGGCGCTGGCCAAAACGAGCCAACACAAACCCAACAAAAGCAGCAAAAAAAAAGAAAAAAATATAAAAAAAAATGTTGAAAATTGCATTTTAAGAAGAAGTTCGTGTGGCTATAACGGAAAATCTATAAACATACACACACACACACACACGGACACACTAGCACACACATGACAACACAACTGAATGAAAATGCAGAGGAATGGATACATGGAATTGTAGCTGAACTCTGGGCCACAATGGCATCCACAGTCAGCAAAGCATGTTGGCCCAATCCAATACAATTTTAACGATAATGCGAGCCAAGAGCAAGCCAACCAAAATTGATACGGCCATCAGTACGGGCCATAATACAACCAATACAACCATCTATACCATAGGCCAAATGTTCTGACACTATTTGCAAACGAAAATATCACGTATACGCAGAAAACCAGTTGCTGTTGCTGAAACTTTGACTAATGAAACAGAGCAAAGTTACTCCTCATTGCATTTATGAATATTTGGGTCGGAAATAATTGAAAACGAATTTAATAGTGCGCAGTGAAGGTGTCAACGAGTGGATTACAAATCCGGGGAATCATGCCTGCAAAATTTTGAGTCCAATCATTTTCAGTTCAAGGTTTCAATGTTACCCAAATCCACCTAATGGAGTGGATTAAACAAAATCGATTTCAGTTAAAATTTATCTAATAAAGCTTGAAACACCAATTCCACCTAACGGAGTGGATTAGCAAAATCGGTGAAATGTGGACCCTGCCATGCCTGGTAATATACGCAATGCATGTTTTTTTATACAAATTGCAGATCTTGTTTATTGCAATTATTTTTACCTAACGTCCTACTATGCGATTCTCATGAGACAGAGGTTTTTATGCTTAATTAAATTCCTTTGCCAATTTTATGAGCTCCATTTCTGCTCTTAGCTTTGGTCATAGTCTTACACTAAGTCTTGTGATCTATATCGCTTCTTTCTTTGCCTCTCTCCCTTTCCCCTGTTTGCTAGCACCCTCTCTCTACTGCCATTTAGACCCGGACACTTGTTACAGGGTATCTTCTTTCGAGCTTGCTTTCAATTAGTTTTATGTCATTTACAGAGTTAACTCACCCAAACACCTTAACTTTAACACTTGAAACCAGCAACTGGCCAACTAAAGTGAAAAATTCCCTCAAAACAAATGCGAACTTAGACTGGCGTCTTCTATACTTATCCTCCAGACAACATCGCGGCACATTGTTGCCATAACGATTTGCACTGCAAGTCCGATCCGACACCTAAATACGAGACAGGAGCAACAACAACAATAACAAATTATGACAACAAATTGCAAACAAACAAGCAACAAACAAGTGAATCCACCTTTAATGCTTCCTTTAGCACAAGAAAAACGCAGCGTAAGCAAGTGCCAGGACATTGCCAGTAGGCGGTACGCCTGGAGGCGTGGCAGGTGCTATGCTGTCTTGTCATAACTACAGTGGGCCAGGCATTGACAAAACTGTAGGAGGCGGCAGACAGCTAAAAGACAAGGCTGTAGCTAAGAGAGGTCTCGGGCTAAGCGGGTGGAAGGGACTTGCAGGACTAAAGAGCGAGACATGCATGTCAAAGGACAGCGACAACAACAGCGAGTGTGCCATTGTGTGTGTGTGTGTGTGTGTGTGTATTTGTGTGTTGCTTAACACTTAAAAGCGGAAGTAAGCGTCGTGTTGCTGCGGTTGGGCAAGTAGAAAGTTAGAGCTGGCAAAGGAGGCGGCAGCAGCAAAAGAAGTTTGTTTTCCTGCGGCGAATGACTGGCATTTGTGTCTGCTGCTACTGCTCCTGCTGCTGCTTCTACTGCTGCTACTGCAGTGACAGCAAAAACTAGGACAACAACAACTGCAACAGGAGCAGCGGCAGCTCGACAGGTGCGCAGCACAAACCGACACAAAAATATCACTTTAAAGTTTTGTGCTCTGGCTGTCGCTCTGTTAGTTTTTGACATGAAATTGCATTACATTTCACACAGCCAAGGGCAAAACACAGCAACAGCAGCAACAGCAGCAGCAAAAGAAGCAGGGGCAACAACAACAACAAACAGCAACGGCAATGAGTTGCCTTCGCAGTTGGAGAATTGTCTTATTTTGGCAACTGTCGTTTGGTTTTTGTGCCCGCCCAAGATGAAGTGTACAAATTAGTTGGCCTTGTCACAAACAGCAGCAGCAGCAACAGCAACAACAATAACAGCAACAACAGCAACAACAGCAACTCGAGAGCTAGCACAACTCGACGGCATCTCAACTTGGCTGGAAGACCTTTAAGCCACTTTTCATCGATCCGCCAGCAATTACGTGCTACGCTCTGCGGAAACAATTTATCAGGCTGGCCAACATGACTAAACTAAGTATCTGCCCAACTGTAGAAACCCTAACAATTCCCTGCATCCACCGCACCCAAACCCAACGCTTCGAAATGTATGCCCAAAGTGCATGCCAAGCAAATTTTGTTTAACAGCAGCAACAAACAAGCAAGCAAAAAAAAGACCAGCAGCAACAAATTGCCGCAGCTTGTATACACTTTCGGTTGGGTCGTATACCTGGGATAGATATATAGATATCAATTTATTATAATTAATTAATAATTATAATTTAATACAAAGCTTGCGTAACCTTAAGTTCCAATATAATATTTCTCTTGTTTTTTACATGTGTGCGTGAATTTAATTAGGTTGATTTTAAATTTGATTTAATTTTCTTTGCGTATTTATAAAGTTAAAGGCACGTATAATATATATATATATATATATTATATATAACTTCTATTTTAGATAGGGCTTTGAAGCACAAAAACGAAAAATTAATTTCCACTTATATTTCGAACGTATTCTGACAAATTCACCAATATCAAAATATGAGAAAAATATGACAATATTAATTAAATTTAACTTAATATGAGTTGAGTAGCTTTGTTAAAAATTTGACAAACCAAGACTGGAATCGAATTTTTTTTTGTGTAATTTTTAATATCTATTTAACATCTATTTTTTTAATAATTTTAAATTCAAACGTCTACAAGCAAGGAAATTGAATTTTGCGCACAGTTACAAATATTTATAAAAATGTACCTCTATTTATGAACTGACAAGAACTGATCCAACTAGATAAAGTAGCTGATGTGCTCGAGAACGAACTGTGCTTAAAGCAAACAAAAGGAGCCTTGAACTATGCAACACAATCCGACACTCGCTGCTGGTGCAATGAACTCTGTCTGTCTTGCAACACAGTAAACGCCCACACAAACTAACCAAAATGCCCCCTCCCCCTCCCCCTACCCTCTCTCTCTGTATAGATATATATATATACTATTTAGGGGCAACAACTTTGATGGCGCACAGGTTGCCACAGCTTTTGGTTTGGGGGGGCTGAAAAGAGAGGCTGGGCGGCATATTCTATGAGTGTTTCGGACTGTTTAGTAGCCAGCCTTTGGCTTGTCGCTGGCTCGTTGGCTGCCAAATCGTCACATCATTACTTATACGCTACAAAATATAGTGTTTTGCCTTTGCCCGATTACACACAGAGAGAGAGAGAGAGAGAGACTATATGGCCAAATTGAAAACGGCTCAGAAAATGCACTTAATGGATCGGCGGCGCAGGCTAACCAGAAATACCGCCGCGCCTGACAGCCGCAAAATTTATAGAGTGCGCGCTGAAGAAGCTAACGGGCAATTTAACCAGCCCGTTGGCCCGTTTGTCCAGTTGCGTTTTTCGGTGCTGGTTAGTTAGGGGTGTGTAGGGGGGAGTGGTAACTGGATAAGTGAAGTGGACTCTGCCCGCCAGAGACGACCGAACGACTGTCATGGGCCTGTCTAATCGCTGGGCTAAATTAACACGTATACGCCATGTGGCGGGCAAGATTTCAGTTAGTTCACTTTGAGCAATTGCCAGGCAGTTGCAGTTGCAGTCAGAAGAAAGGAACAGAAGGAAACAACATAAGTTGTCAGTGCTTAGGTTCAGGGTTCGAACCAGCTACCTGCCATTTGCTTCGGTGCGTAAAGCTGGTTTTAAAGAGATCTCTGTGCCTTTAAATGGGACGATTTTGTCATGAAGTCAACTAGCTATTCATTCTTGATCTTATTTTCTTTAAGGTTCGCTTTTTGTTTAAGAAAAAGTGGAGTTCCAAATGCGAACCGGTTCGGTTCATATTCAGTTTGTAGCCTTGTTTGCAGCTGCAGCTTTATTGTTGTTGTTGTTGTTGTCTTTAGTTGCCTGCATACTTTGTGGCGCCTTTTGCACTTGTATAATGCGCACGTTTTATGGCCACAATTTTACAGTTAGCCTGGCAGCCAGCAGTCAGGCAGCCAACTAAGGTGCCAATATTGTTGTTAACTGCTGATAGTTGCTGCCGATTGCTGCTGCTGCTGCTGTTGCTGCTGCTGTTGCTGCTGCTGCTGTTGCAGTTGCTTGGCAATGCAGTGTGGCAAATGCGATTGCCATTTGCTATTGCAGCTCGCTTCGGCCCCCGTGCTTCGCCCTCTTCCGGACCCTCTCTGGCCCTGTCATTTTCCTGCTTGTTCGTTTCAGTTGCCATTTTTATTGCAATTCGGTTTGTTCGTTTGCGCCACTTCAGCAAACGGCAACAAAATGCGAAAAACGAAATACGAAATGCGAAATGCGAAATACATTATTTTTAGTTTCTAATCGACGCGCGTTCATCGCATAAAAATAATGCAATAAACGATAATCCTTTCAAGCAGCTGCATTTTTGGCTTTTGTACGCCTGTTGATAATGGCTTGTTTATGGGGTGTGCGCGTGTGTGTGTGTGGGTGTGTGTGGATGTGTGTGTGTGGATATGTGTGCGTGGGTGTGTCTGTGTGCGTCGAAATGTAGGAGAACTTTTAAATATAAGTTGACAAGTTGAACTCAATTTAACGAACAAACTATAATTATATGCATGCTATACTTTCAAACGTAGCCTTTTTAATATTACAATTAATTTTTAAAATTAAAAATATTTGTATTTAAAATAAAGTAAAAAATAATCAACTTTGTTGTAAATTCAAATTTTCAAAATGCTCCTCTTAATTAAAAAAAAAATTACTAAATAAAATATAATCAAGCTGCAGACCTTGCATGCGAACAAACCTTGGCTAATCAAACGATTTACAATACACAAAGGCTCCAACCCAGGCCAACAAAAGAATAGCTATTTGCGGAAGAGAGTTTAAGTTTTGTCCGATTTGCATTAAACTTATTTTCAAAGCTCTACGTAAGAACTTAATGAATACGTGTTTCAGCGATTTGGGGAATTTCGTCCGAAACAGTGGTAAATTGGTTTAAAACTCATTTTCAAAAACTTTGAGAGAATTTATTTGAAACGTGCCACGGGCAAGGCCGGGGTATACCCGATTGGCTATATTATATATTTAAAACATATCAAAACAGACGGAAGATAGAAATCGCTTTAACGACACAGATCAATAGTATATGTACACTCTATAAAATTAAACGAGAAGGAAGGGCTATTTTCGGCACGCCCAAGATTTAATACCCTTGCAGTCCCAACCTTTTCATAATGCTCATAGTGCTTTGCCCGTATCTAAGAAGCACAGGGAAAATAGTTAATGACAGTTAATTAAGCGAGTATGGTTAAAATGTCTTAAAAAAACAAAAAGTTTTCCATACAACAACTTAATTTCGACCGATCGTTCCTATGGCAGATTTTGCATATATATGAGGAGCATATTAAAACTAATAAATGCCGAGTTTGATCAATATATCTATATAAAAAAAAAAATTTTCTATACAGCAACTTAATTTTCGACCGATCGTTCCTATGGCAGCCATATGATATAGTGGTCCGATCCAGCTGGTTTTAGCATATGAACTGCGTGCAACTGAAATAGGGACTTCTGCAAAGTTTCATAAAGATAGCTTTAAAACTGAGAGACTAGTTCGCATAGAAACAGACAGACGGACATGGCTATACCGACTCGGCTGTTGATACTGATCATGAATATATATACTTTATGGGGTCGGAGATGTCTCCTTCTATGCGTTACACATTTCATGACAAAATTATAATACTCTCTGCAAGGGTATAAAAAGTTTTATTGTGCATTTTCAACTCCGTGACTAAATTGTAATGCCTTCTGCTAGGTTATTATTTAGTGCGCTTGACAAATTGAAGCATACAAAAATTAATGAATATAGCTTCAATTGAAAAACTACTCTAATTTAATTGACTATCGTCTGTGAGCTGTAATAAGTTAACGATATATTATTGCATTCCATTGCAACCACTTTAAGTTGGCCACTTAAACTGATTCAGCATATTTTTTGTCAATATGTCGAACAGCCATATTGACTTGGCATATGTCTGGCTGGGCTGCTTCTTTTATTCAAGCACATCGCCACCGCCCCCCTTTAAGCACTTACTCACTTCATTAGCAATCCCAATGGCGGACAAATTTCCAAAAAGCATAGCAACTGGAACCAGAGACCAGATTCAAACGAAAGCCAAAGCCATGACAACGCTGGTCAAAGATTCACTTGACCCTGGCCGAGCTGGATGTTGCTGTAAACCGCACGTAGCTCGTGGCTGGCTATTGGCATTGGTGCAGGATCTGGCTTTTGGGTCTGGTGCTGGGCAGGAGCAGAGGCAGGGGCAGCTGCTGCTGCTGCTGCTGCTTCTGGTGCTGTCTCATCTGCTACCGCCAAGAGCTGTTGCTCGGCGCTGCCATTTGCTGTGTTGTGTTTTGCGGTTTTATTGGTTTGCATTTGCACATTCCATTTGCAAAATGATTGGAATTTATGCTTACAGATTAGATGCTCTCCCCTCCCTCAACCCTCATCCACTCCCAGTTGAGCCGCCTCGCCCCGCCCCCTGTGTGTGGCAACTTTTGCCCACTTTCACTGGCAGTTGGCTTGCTCTCTGGCCCTGCGGTTACTGCTCTCTGTCCAACCCGATACACAGGCACAGACATCCCACGTTAGATTCCAGCTTTCTCCTGTTATTGTTTCATGTCCCTGGTCATTTGGCATTTTGTGTATGCTTGTGTGTGCTTGTGTGTGGGTGTGTGTGTGTTGGCATGTGTCTTTTGCTATACCAGGCATCTCCCCCGCCCCCCGGCAAACCCCACTGGCTTTCTTTTTTGGCCTGCATTTGCTGTTGCATTTTTGATTCGACAGTTGGTCAGTTTTTGCGTGCCGCACAAGCGCTTTAAGCTGCCAGTTCTGGCCATATGCTGAATCAGTATCAGAATCAGTATCGGCCACAGCCTTCCGTCACGGCGCTTGCATGAGCCGGTCAAACTGAAAGCCTTCGTGTTGCCATGTCAAAGTCGCGTCACCAATGCGAGCGGAGTCGCCCCAGCTGCACAAATTAAATAATGGCAGCTAGCGAGCAAAAAAAAAAGGAATAAAACAGCAAAAAAAAAAAAATATACGGCTATGAACTTTATTTCACTTAAAGCCAAAAGCAATGCCAACACCAACTGGGCCACAATGAAACTGTAGCCATTGCACTGCATTGTAGTGGTTGCCACACACACACACGCACACATATATATACAGCTACACCTACACCTACACATAGAAGTTGTGCCTGGTCACAAAGCAGCCATTTTCATCGTTTATGCGGGTTGTATTTTTACGAAAATATGCATTTATACTGTTTACTGTAATTGTTCTAGATCTTCTTCTAAATCTTCAAATAAAAATTTCACTTTAATAGTTTTTTTTTTTTACTCTTCTATATTTTGCTCAGAGAATAATTCTGTACTTTAAACTTTGATTCAATATTTTCGAAGTAATTATAAAATTTAAATAAAGTTTTTTTTTACAATTTTTTTTTTTAAATAAAATTTAGACTCAAATTGAGTTAAATTGAATTGGATCAACTCCAACATAAATTATATTATGTTAGACTCAAATTAAGCCAAATTGTGAAACAAATTTTCACTTTTTTTTTTATAATTTTTGAAATTTTTATCACACCTAAATGATTCTTCCCAAATGATTTTTTGAAAGGATCTTTACTTTATATTACTAACTTTTTGAAATGAGTAAAATTTTTAAAAGTGTTTCATTCATTCTAGGCTATAATTTAAATTCTATTCCCACGTTTATTAAAATTTTTTCAAATCCACCTAAACGAATGGAAATTAGGTGAAAAATGTATTAATTAAGTTTGTAGACAATGGCTTGCAAACAGCAAGATACTTGTTAACTCTTACTGTAGAAATTAACCGGGGTTGCGCGGCCTAGCCCTTGAGTTTTTCATCGTATTCCCAAGCATAATAATTTGATCTAGACTTATAATTAAATAAATAACAATTAAATGCCATGAAATAGAGAACTACATAAATGTGGCTCCTGAACATTTCCAAGCTGCAATTAAATATCAGGTCAAATCCGTTAAGCTTACTTAATACATTTATAAATATTTTAAGTAAATTTTAAGCTGCGAACTATTTTGTTAAACACATATAGAAATTTGCGCATGAACCCCAAAGTAAAAAGAGAGCAAGTAAGACAGAGGATGTGTTTGAGAGAGAGAGAGAGAGAGAAAGAGAGAGAAAGAGAGAGCTGAGCTTCCTCGCATAAGGTTACATATTTTTTAAGCCAATTTTACAGGCCAGTGCCTAACAAGGACATTAATTGGTAGCTGCTGCAGCAGCAGCAGCAGCAGCTCTTGGGCGCTCACTAAAGCCTGGCAACGGCTCTGCTTCTGTGACCAGGCCCAGGCACCACACCCAGCTCCATGTTTCAACGGCCAGTCGCCCATTTCACGCGACACGGCCAAAAGTGTAGTTAACTGTGTGTGCGTGTGTGTCTGTATGTGTATGTGTGCTTTTTTTATTTTATTTTTTTGCCAACTGGCTCCTTTTTCATGGTTTTTATTCACTTCAATATTTACTTAACCCTTTTTTGTGCAACGTCGCTGTGAGTTTTAGTAGCAAAGTTGCCATTGCCAAAGGCAGCAGCAGCCGTAGCAGCAGCAGCAGCAACAATTTTAGTTGTTGTTTTTGCTCTTATGATTAAACATGCCTTTCGCTTTTGTTTAAGCCTGGCCAACCTGGCTTAAATATTGTATGAACGAGCGAGGTTGGATAAGAGAGCGGAAGTGGTGGGCGGTTTGTGTAGAGAGAGGGGGGGGGGGCTAGTTGTGGGGCCAATTTTTACCTGCGGCTTGTTAATTAGTTGGGGCTGCTGACTTCTGACGCTCGCTCGACATATTTCGTTTTAGGGTTCAAGTGTTTCGCTCTGTGCCCAGACGTTGGACACACTCCTCCAAGTCCGAGCCGGAGTCGGAGCTCAGCTCTACACAACGCTGGTGCTGGCATGTAAAAGTGCGATTATAGTCGCATAATTATCACGCTGACATGCACACACAAAAACACACAGAGAGAGAGAGAGAGAGAGAGAGAGAGAGAGAGAGAGACGTACTGGGAGGCCGGGCGGGTGCTTAAAGAAAATGCCAAAATGTAATTACCCAGCAAACAAACCGCAATTTCTCGGCACACACACTCACAGACACACACAGAGAAAGAGCGAGAGAGAGAGAGAGAGTGAGAGCATCTGGAAGTGAAAGTGGACACGCAACAAGCTAAACTGGGAACGTAGCCAAATGCCATCACCTGAAGCCACCTGCTCTAACGTCTGGCGCTTGGGGGTTACTTCAATGGGAAAGGTTTGCGTGTTTGACATGCGGCTTGGTTAAAGTTGGGTCCTTGTCGCTTGGGGTCGGCCGTTTCGGAGGCGATATCGTTAATGTTGCCGTTGATTGTGCGCCCAACACTCACACACACACATACACAGAGCTCGCTTCGAGCTGGGCAAGTGGCTCTGGTTTTAGTTTAGTTTTAGGCTGTAAACTTTGTTATTTATTTGGCAATTGGCAGTCGTTTGGCGCCAGAACCTTTCAAACCACCTAGACAAATGCAATTTTCGCCTTTGCCTGCTAAGCGTTTATTGGGATTTTAAACATCAACATGGCTAACAACATAATTCCAGCATAAACAAAAACAGCAGACACCAGCTGCTGCTGCTGCTGCTGCTGCTGTTGACCCACAGTGACAATGACTGCCAGCTGGCAGTTGCAGCGAAAGGAGCCCAGGACTCGGCGAAACATGCTAATTTGGGCGTAATAATTATGTGATGCGGCTGGCCGTGCATATAGAATGGGCTCATAATGATTGCAAGCTCCACATTATAATCATGCCCGAGACCAGAGTGTGTGCGTGTGTGTGTGCGTGTGTGTGTGTGCATGAGTGTGTGCTTAAAGGTGATTATCGCCTGCTGCAAGCCCTACATAAAGGAACATTCAATTTGGTCGATTTATTATAATTATACATAATTATTGCGCCGCTTTAAAATGAATTTCTCGAGCGTGCAGATTATGTCGATTGAAAAGCTTTGAATATAATAATATAATAATAATTTAATTTGATGTCATTTAAGGTTCTTTCTGGCATTGATCTTAAATATCATATAGGGCAGAGTTAAATCGCAAATCAAGTTTGTCTTAAATCATGAAATCGATAAAAGTCGATACCTAAATATTGTTTTTTTTTAAACATTTTTAACAGCAGTTCTTCTGGGGATGGCATTTTTAGCAATCGCCTTGCAGCATGTAGAATACTTATAGAAATTCCATATACTTTTCATTACATTTAATTTAATTAATTCGTTTTCTTTGGAGCTGCTTTAAATCTCTTGAAAAATGCTAGAGCTCAAATAACAATCGAAAAAAAAATGCCTGCATTGCCGAATAATAAAATTGGGCTGGAGTTTGGTTAGCAGAGCTATCTTTGTCTATAGTTTGATAGTCTAGGATATCTGGTATTTAAAAGCGCTTGACTGCCATATTTATGATCTTCACGCTTGCTAAAAATCGGACCATAAATAACGAAGTTAATCAAGAATGCATTTTGCATAGAGTGTGGAAAAGTAAATGTATGTATGGGGAAAAGCTTAAATACATTATCATTGCAGCTTGGCGTGAGTTCAGGGTATCTCCTAGTCGGTCAATGCCGACTGGAACACTCTTCTTTTTAACCTTTTTTATATTTTTTTCTTTTATATGTGTTTACTAAACAGGTCCTTTTAGCCCACTTACACAGACACATACACACACAGACAAGCCCATGCATTTTGTTTCTAGGCACAACAGACTCCTTTACAGCCAGTTGCTTGTTATTTGAAATTTTCGCGCCTGTGCCGTCGCATCGCATCGCATCGCGAAGCATGCAGTTATTTTGGTTGCCCCGTTGGTTTTATTGGCTGCATCAGTGGCACGGGCCGTGCCACTGGCTCGCCATTACCAGGCTCGAGTGTCACGGCTGCTATTTATGCAGTTGCCGTCGACTGCGTCGAGAGTCCATAACCGGGCATCCAGAGTCTGCCCGGAGCGATGTCATTACCAGTCACATTGGCGGCCCATTGGCACGGCCTGTGCCGCATGCCAGTTCCCGGTTTGGTTCTGGCAGCGTAGTCAACGCCAGCTTTGGCTTCATTCCGATTGTTAACAATTTTGCGGTGCATGGCCGTTGTCCTTTATGATGTGTTGCCAGTACGGGTGACGGTTTGGGCGGGGCAGCTCGTTGCTGTTGCTGACGGGCTGACTGGGTGTATGTGTGTGTGTATGTGTGCGTGTGCATGTGTTTGGGTGTGCTTGTGTGTTGCGTGTGCTATCATTAAGTGTCGAAAATTTCATCAAACACTTCAAAGCGGTACCACGTGCTGCTGCTGCTGTTGCTGCTCCACTCCGTTTGCCCATGCCACGCCCCAGTTTCAGTTTATGATTCTATTATTTTCACAGCAAATAAAAGAGAAACTGCGTATCATGGCCAAGTGCTAAATGGGCGCCAGGGAAAATTGCGAAAAATTTCTTTCTTGTTTTTGTTGCTGTTTTTTGTGTTTTTTTTTTCTTTTATTTTTTGCCTTGCTTTGCCAGAGCAGCCAAATTTAAACGCGCAAGGTGTAGAGGGTCTCGGGCGACTGGGGGGCGTGGCAGCTGAGCACGTAAAAAGCGTTGAACCGAAACGTTGTGGGCAACAGCTGCAGGGAAGTGTGTGTGTGGGTGTGTGTGTGTGTGTTGATGTGTTGGTGGTGTGCGTAAGGCCAAGGAAAACGAATTTTCAAGCGCACGAAAACTTTGCGCCATGAATCAAAGTTTAGTGTAGCATACTTTTTAGGTGCGATTTATATATTTCAAAATAAAATAAATGAAGGGCGTTCTCGTTTGGTGCCTCTGCTGCAGATTCTCCTGCTGCTGCTTCGGCTGCTGCCAGCCAGCCAGCAAGCCCAAAAGACAAAGCAGCTATGCGGTGATTGAGTTGGGGTTGGAGCTGGCTTTTTCCTGGCTAAATTGCTACATTAGGGTGGGGAGGGGGACTAGGGGCTGCTGCTGCTGCTGCTGGAGGCTGCGAGTTTGATTTAACTTTGGGTCTTTGGTGCAAATTCAAATTCTCTGTTTTATTTCAGCGCGCAGGAAATGCAAAAATTTACACTTGGTTAGCTGATTGATGAATGCATAAATGAAGCGTACACATGCGTTTTAAACAGGGGCGGGGGAGGCTCTGGATTCGATTGCTGACTGCAAGTTGAGCAATTTGCCAAAATGTCGTAGCACCAGCAGCAGGTGGAATACTCACATGTGTGTGTGTGTGTGTGTGTGTCTGTGTGTGTTAGCCAGGCAAACTCCATTCTGATTTCACCCAAAATCGCTTACGTCACAATCCATTGGGTTTCTTATTGTTATGCACGAAATATGCAAATGTGATTTTTAACTTGAAAACGTTGCTCACATTTGGTTGCGAGATTTTCTCTTATTTTCATAGTCATTTTTTTTCTCTTTTGCTTTAGCTGGTTTAACAAATTAACGTTATTTATTTGACAATGATTGGGGACCTGGCTAATGCGTCGTATGAGTAATGCGAGAGCTTTGCCCTTTCAGTGGCTGCGGCTTAATTAGATGTAGGGTGAGCTTCAGGCCCAGAATATGATTTGTAAACATAATTTGGTTAGCGAGCCATGAACATAAAGTCAAATTTATTGCGACTGAGATTTCCAGTTGAATATGCGCTAGAAAAATGGCCAACGATGAGGAGCAGAACGACAGTGAATTGCTGCATAATCTGCGCGGGTTATGTCCTGTCCTTGCCAGACAACGAAATATTCCCAAAAAATGAGGCAAAATTACTTTTAATATGCGTGGCCAGCGTACGCAAGGCCAGAAGCCATTCACCGAACTCTCGGCTGTCTTCGGCCCCGAGACTGACATTCAGAGATAAATGCGATCTATGGAAAGTTGGGCCAGAGGAGCAAAGCAGAGGAATCCTTGCCCAGGCAACGCCCAGTTAAATGCTGTCATGCATATATGTATGTAGCTGCTATTTAGTTCGTTAGGCGTCAGAGGACAACATAATTTCGTAATTAATTTGCCAAAACACGAATGTAATTTAATAAAATTGCGCATACGCCGCGTAGCTCGGGCAAAAGAGCCATCCGAGCTACCCGTTCATTGTGGCGCAGCAGCATCTTCATTTCCTTGGAAAACATTTAAGTAATTTATGCAGGGCCTTAGACAATTTGCGGTGTTGCCGAGCACACGCTGCCGTCCCCCAACTGCTGTGCATGCCTACGTTTCCCGCTCGCCCTCCTTTCTATCCTGCCTGCCTTGGCCCTGGTCTGTGTATATTCAGGCAAAAGTAAGCGACGATTATTTATGGTCTATTTTTGAGCATGCCACTAATTATGCTGGCATTTGAGCCAGCGTCCCTGACAACGCTTCCAATTACTTGACGAAAATAAATCAGTTGCGCCAAATGGCGTGGGCCACAAATCCAATGCCAAATCAGCCAGTGTCGGTTCCGCGAATTGGAGCTGCCGCAGTATCGATTACGCTCAAGGCTGAAATGCAAAACTATTTTTAAATGTCCGGTTAGGAAATTATTATTAAGCCGTTGCTTTTAAATGGGCTACGAACTTACAGCTGACTTGAATACAAATTATGTTTGGCTTTGAAGTTGTCTCCAAGGATTTCACTAGAATTGTGGTGTATAACTCGTTCCACTGGGTTTAAGGAAAAAGCGTAATTATCAAATACCTGTATATACCTAACTTTGACATTTTCAGCAAATTAAGGCGAGACCTCGACCTTTCATAAGTTATTTTGGTGTAATTAAGAAGCTGTTCTTTCTTTCACCAGCTTTTACTTTAACCCCGACTGTCTTTCAAAAATTCTTTCGCCTGCTTTTTTGAATGTACTCTTGATATACTTTTAAACATTTCTCACACACACTTCCATTCAAACCATCAATAAAACGTGGCCTTTGTAATTCTCAATGCTTTCTCAAAGTATTTTTTAATATCGCCTTACTATGCGATTCTCAACAAATTAATGTAAGACTTAGAGGCTTTCATAAGTTGTTTTAGCATTCGAATAACCTTAATCTCTGCTCATACTCTTTCGTTAATTAAATCTCTCTCTCCATCCCTCTATCTAGCTATCTTTCTGTCTATGAAGTAGTTTGCATATCTTTCTCCAGCTCTTAATCTAACCCACTCTCTCTTTCTCTTGTTCTTTCAGTGAAAGTTTTTCTAATAAAGTTAGTCTGTCGCCTGCTTATAGATGCCACTTATATAATCAATCTATTGTATATCTTATTCCGGGTAAGTGCATATTAACATATATTATCTATGAATATAGGAATGCATTTAAAAACAATTCTCATATTTTTTTCCATCATACACACATACACTTTCATCCAGTTTAGGCAATAAAAAGTGGCCTTTGCCATTCTCAATGCCTTCTAAACTTTTCCTAAATCTCAATAGCTGCCACGCCTTGTTGGCGTTACGCTGCCCGCCCGCCGGCGGTTAAATCAATTGCCGCAATTTGATAATATTTCAGCAGGGAATTATTATGAGTGGGCCGCAATCCCAACTGGCCATCCCCCAACTCTAAGTGGGACCCCCCTAGAACGCTGCCGTTGCGTTGGCCGTTTTGTTGACATTTCCGTTGCCGCTTCCGCTAAAAGTTTGTTTTTCCTGGCTATCCTCCATCATCCCTCAATCTCCGCCAGCAGCAGCAAAACAATGCCCCCCGCTGCCGCCCGCATCTATTGCCACTTCACGGCCCATATGGCGCTTCTCGTTGTGTCCTTGGCAGCCACGTAAAAAGGATTTGGGGCAACGCATTTCGCATGCCTAAATGCCAAAAGACGTCGCATAAACATGGCAAGCCACGCCCCCCGCAGCGCCCCCCAATAACGTCTTTGAATTACATTCCAGCTACAGAGAGCTGCAGAAAAAAATATATATGTATATATATATATATATAAATATAGAAGAAAACCGCGCAGGACAGCAAAAAAAAATATATATAATTTTTTTGTTTTTTTTTTGTTTGCCGCTTTGCCGGTTTTTCTCTGCGGTTTTCTTTTTCGCTTCGGGTTGTGTGCGCATTTGGCGGTTTTTATGAAAAATTACCATGTTTTCTTCGCACTCATTCGCACCCCCCTACCCCTTAACCCTCCACAGCGCCAGCTCCCGCCCTGTCACTGTTTCTTCTTGTTTTTTTTTTTTTTTTTTGGCTGCCTGGCAATTTCGGCATTTGACTTTTTTACGTCAGGCACTTGAGACGAGTCGCTGGATGGTGTAAGGTGGGGGAAGCGGGGCATGGGGGTGTCTGTGCAGGCTGGGGTGGCAGTCAACCAGTGCGCCACACACTGCCTCTAATGATGCCACTTATGTCGTGACGAAATAATTTATATATACATATTTTTATGAATACCCTGTAAACGGCAATAGTGCAGACGAAATATTCGGTTAAATTTCTTTTAAAAATCCATATGTGTATAGGAAAATATATGACAAGGGAAAAGTTTAGTAAAAGCGCCATGAATTTGAAATTTAAATTGATTAGGCTTTGTTTTAATGTCAGACTCTATTTTATTTTCATTCGAATGCAGAGTGTTTTATATAAACTATTATTAGGTTTTATCCGCCTTTGTTTAACTAATTATATTTGCTTATTTATTATCTAATATTTTTATTTTGGATTTGGGTGAGTTTTTTAAATATTTATTCTTGCTTTATGAGTATACTTATAAGAATTTTAGTTTCCGATTTTTAAAACCATTTACTTTCTTCCATACAACCTTCAAGTCCACTTTCGAGTTCGTTAAACTTTCTTTTATATTTAAAATAAGTGTCAACTTAATTTTTGCTAAGCAGCTGATCAAAAAAATATCCATAAAACTCTTCCCCACGCATTCCCACGCATTCCCCACCCTTCTCAGTGAAACTCCATAAAGCACAACATTTTCATAGAGGGTATACTGAAGTCGTCTACATCTTGATAGCAAAATAGTATTGTATGTTTTTCTGTGCGTTGCTTTTGTTGCTTTTATTTTTTGTGTAAATTTCGGCCGCTTTGGCTACCAATCCACACCTCCTCCTTGCGCACTTATATTTGGGCACATTTTCATTTTGATTTTTCTTCTTTCTTGGTTGCGTGCGAAAAATTGGAAACTGCTAATTGGCAGCACATAATTTACGTGCTTATGCCAATTTGCATTTCCCTTTTCAATTTCTGAGCTATTTTTATCGTGATTCTTGTGGCAAAAAGTTCCCTCTCTTGTTCTCTCTCTCTAGACTTTAAATATAAGCGAAACGCTCGATTCGCAGCGCAACGCTCGGAGCTGCCATGTGTGAAGCAGCAAATGCAATTACGTGTATGGACTGCAGCACCACTCGATGGCCAGCAGGCACTTACAGATTTGATTAACTGCTTCCGTGCGTCATCGAGTTGGGTTTTGTAGCTAGAAGGTGCCCAGAGGTGACACGGCACAGTCTGGCCGGGTACGAGCATAGGTCGGGCAAAGGTTTGCTCCCTGGGAGGGGGTCAAACTACGGCAACTACTCAATAAAACTCATTAGTGGCGTTTTGTCCAGGGCGCTGCTGCTGCTGCTCGTGCTGCTCCTGGTCCAGGCACTGGGTCCTGCTGCTGCTGCTCTGCATAGCCTGGCTGGCAATTATCACCGGCATGGTCCCCATTGACTTTGGCAATTGATTGCAGCCGTTGTCGCCGCGGGTCGAGTGCTGCCAGCGACAGCATCAAAAGTGCCGATAAAAATTTATAGCAAACTGATTTGAAAGTCAATTATCCTGTGCCACCAAGGAGGAGCTAGTCAACTAACTATTCGGCGCAGACGACGCTCAACGGCGTGCAAATGGGTTTCCCATGCAAACTATGCCGGCGTCCTCCTGCACATCCTCCTGCACATCCTCCTGAACATCCTGCTACCTACCTGCTACCTGCTACCTTTTTTATGTTTTTACGTATTTACGTTTAGTTTTTGCCCTCAGTTCTAGGCGGACTGAAAGTAACACGAGCTGCCGCCACGCAAAAACTGTAGCCAGTTTCCCTCCTCCTTCCCTCCTCTTGCAGCTCCACTCCAGCAGTTCACCAAGTGCCGTGCTGCTAATGAAGACAGTTCTTCATTTGTCTCGATCGTTGGTTGCAGTCATTAAAGGTGCTTTCTCCAGGTGCCTTCTCCTTAACATTACTGCTATTTAGTGCATCTCACCCTTGGCTTTGCCTAATGTTTATTTAGTTTTTTTTTTGCGCCCGTCTGGCCATGTCGAGTGTTGTCTAGTGCGCCTTCGCCCCGCGCTGAACTAATGCCGCCTCGTGGCTCTGCATCTGTGTGCAGTTAATGAGTTTAATGGCGGACATCAAATTTGAATTGCTAATGCAGAGCGGCTCATGAAAACGGAAATGGAAATACGAATGGAAAAGCAATAGACGCATAGGAGGGCTTTTGGGGAGGGCCACTCCAACTACTTATGACTTTTGTCATGTTGTCTGCGAAAATGTTTTTTTCTCATTTAAACAGGAAATTAACAGCACATGAAAATGGTGCACACTAATTGCAGTTGGGTGCAGAGGGGGAATTGTCTAAACATATGGTTTATTTACCAGCAATAAAATATAAAACAACTTTTAAATTAAACGAAGATTAAGTACCCTGGCAGACAATACTATTTAATGTTGTTTATTTAAATTTGTTCACGATTCAATAAACAACTAGCCGAAAAGTATTAAGAATAAAATCTGAGCAGCTTGTCAGTATAGCTATGCCAATAAGCCTTTATCGAAAGACTTTGCTAGCAGCAGCAGTTTAACAGGCGTTTTATCACTCTCTTCAAGCTTTAACATGTTGCGAATTATAAGCATTAGGCAATAAGATAAATTGAAAAAGCAAAGCCAATGTCTGCATTTTTGCATTAAGCTGCAATATACAAGGGTTTTATCTATAAAAACTAAACATCGACCTCTACATGTTAATACATATTGTGTGTAGGTTTTCTTCTTGTTATTATGCTGGGAATATAATAGGTGCTTCAGATAAGCTAAGTCTGGTAAGGATGTTTTTAGACTCACAAGCTATTCTGATTATAAACTCAGTCCGATATTTAGTATGGCTCGCTTAGTGTGTCTTCAATATTTGTAGTGTATGTGCAAAAAAATATATTTTTTTTGTCAATATTTTATTTATTATATTTATGTACATATCTTATTTATAAAAAAACTAAATAGTTTTATTTTTGGTAATAGTTATTTTATTTTCAATCTGTTCTGTTGAAACAGAATGTGAATTATTAAAAACTATAATTGAGGTCCAATTGTTAACTTAATAAATTATTGACATTTAGCTATTTAATGTAAAGAAAACAAATATGATGAAGAAAAACTCTATTGAACTTGGCCGTTCGTCGGGCGATGTAAACAGCAGGTCTACGAATGGAACCTTTTTAATAGGCGGATAGTGCAACCACTAGATTCATCAATATAACTTAAAAGCTAGAGAACAAATAAAGGCAATTCAGGCCGTAGAAACTCATAGATGAGTTTCTTTATTTAGTGTGTTTAAAGGTGAACAATTTATGATACTCTTTAAAAGGGTATTTGTTCATATATATATACACAATATACTTATATATACATTTTCCATGCGTACAATAGCTTAAGATTTTAAGATTTTCATAGATTAATCAATTGGGCGCAATGCAGTCATCTGACAGACTAGTGAACATATAAAGGGCTTAGAGCAGTTTTTACGTACCATAACTAAAGGTTTTCAGCTTTTTATAACTAATGTTTATATACTGGTACCAAATGTTGGTACCAATTGAAAAACTTATCTAGTTTGAGCTTGTTTCAGATCAAGATATTTACATACTCTGACCATGTTATTAGCTACAATTTTGTTGACCCAAAACTGAAAGCCCTAAAGCAATTCCGTTTAGCCTTGATGAGATTTGATCTTATCTAAAGCGCGAACTGCCCATTTGCCAAGCGCCCTCCATAGACTCCAATGATATAGCCACACACAATTTCTAGAGCCAGCTCTGCTGCTAACCTTATGTGACCACACACATATGTTGTTGTTGTTGTTGTGGTTGTGGCTAATGGCGGACTGTGGCCAAGTATTGCAGGTAATTTTTGCGATACGCATCTCACAATTGTTGTCAGTTCGTGGCGCTGGCGAAATGTATCTGTGGACTGTGCACATAGTCTCAGGCTGTGTGCGGGCTAAATAATTTAAATTAAATTTGAAGTAATGTTATTGTTGGCATTACTGTTAATGTTATTGTTATTGTTATTGTTATCTTTTTATTTTATTTTTGTTGTGTGCGCAAACAACAACAAGGCCAAAGAACTTTGGTTTATTGTTTTTCCATTTGCTGTCATTGGACGAGGCCATCTTAGCGTCTGTCGCCAAGTGGCCAGGGGCGCCTTTGGTCTTGCCCTTGGGCTTCTTCGCTTCGCTTCTTGTTCTTTTTCTTACCGAGCTGGCCCTCGCTCCCCCCATCGGCCCATCATCGTTGATGGTAATTTATGCGCTTGATTTATGATCTGTTGCATAGTTTTAGGCGCATTCATCAAGGCGTCTGAAGCGTATTTTAAACGTTCGCGGCAAATGTTGGCATTGTTGTTGCAGTCTTTGGGGCATCATAAAATTAAATTAAATACACAAATTATTTTCATTTTAATTTTCATTAAATTTTTATGGGCCCGCACATTGTTGTTGCTCTGTTGTTGTTATCTCTGTGGGCCTGTGTCTCGTTTTCGTTTTTGTTTTTCTGTGTGTTTTTTTTTTGTTTTTTTTCGTGTCGCCGCAATTACGACAAACAAATAAAAAGCAACAGCAGCAACAGCAATAATAATGTCACAGGTAAAATGGCTGCGCGACAACACGAAAATTTATGGGTCCATTGCTTGGGACTTGCACGGGGACCAAAAAAAAAAATAAAAAATAAAAAGAGCGTAGAAAAAAAAACGTACCCAGCGCAAATATTTAACGATTTGTGTAATTTTCATGTTGCTACAAATAGTCAACATATGTTTTAAATACACCAACAGCATATAACAATAACAATTTAATGGGCTTAAACGAATTAATCCACACGCACGCACACACACACACACACACACACCTGCAAGCACACACACAAATGATGTGCACCCAAATCTCGAGCTGCATTTCAAGCTGCAATTCGATGCTTTATATATTTATATGCAATTGTTTCTGCTTAATTAAGCCAACTATCCGGCGCATTGCCCATGTCCATGTTTATGTCCATGTCGGTTGTCCGTTGCCATTGCCATTTGCCCAGCGAACATGTGTTGGCCATAATCGGCTCACCCGATGCCCACACACACACAGGCGTAGGCCTTGGATTGGCTTCTGTGCACCACGGCCATGCTGCCATGTTAAGCATTATTGCATTTTGTTTATGTTTGCTGCGCGACCTGCTGCTGCCGCTGCCGCTGCCGCTGCCACTTGTCATTGTGGTCGCTGTTGCTGCACTTAACTGCCCGGCCAATTGAGCGCCCAGCACATACATTCTATCTATGCATGCCACACTCAACCAACTCTCTCTCTCTCTCTCTCTATAACACCTTGCAGCATAATTTGCCAGTAGGCAATTAAGACTTAATTTTATCATATATTCCTTTTTTTTTGTAGAAATAGTCGAGAGCATATATATTTGCCAAAGTATCTCCACTCGCAGGCAGCGCCAAATTGCAAATGCCTTTTCATAAAGACTGCTGCCATATAAAAACGCTAAAAATATAGGAAAAAAAAAATAACACAAACTATGCAAGTGGCAACAAAAACTAACACACACATATATACACACACTATATATAGATATATATATAGAGGTTTATATATATGTGGCACTCGGCATAGGATTGCATTCCCTGCATGTGCTTCCATGCGAGCCATGAAGTGGCAGAAAATTTGCACTGGCACTTAAGTTATACAACATTCAAAGATGTTCTTTGTCCGCGACAGACAACGGCCATAAATTTTGCGACCCACTGCCAACTGCTATAGAAATGCCATAGGCTTTTGAGAGCGGCGGGTGGGGAGCAGGGTAGCGCGAGGGCAAGGGACATGGGTCGCGGGGGCTTACTTGGTGGACTGGCAACGTCTTCAGCAATATTTTTGGCACATGCTCAACTAATAATTTGCCGTGTGCCAGCTAGAAGGCGCACATAGTGGCAAGAAACAAGACGTAGCGGGGTCAGCAGTAGCAGTCGCAGTAGCAGTAGCAGTAGGTGTAGCAGTAGCAGTAGCAGGACCAGAGCCAAGCAATTCAACTATAACAAGCGCATTTTTATGCCCTCTTTGGCCATGTGAAATGGGTGAAATGAGCATATTAACTTGCTATAAATCTGTGACTTCTAGAGGGGGCGAAAGCGACAGAGAGAGAGAGAGAGAGAGAGAGAGAGAGAGAGAGAGAGAGAGGATGGCAAAAAGTAGGTTGGCATCTCAGGAATGAATATTAAGGATGCAATTGAGATTGAGATTAAACAATTACATAAAATTAGGTCAGATCATCGAAATTTAGGAGCTAGAGCAAGAAGATTATTCTGCGAAAAGTGCATGTTTAAGGAGAGAGACAGATAGAGTGAGAGAAAGACAGAAAGGAAGAGAGACAGAGAGAGAGAGACAGGGAGACAGAGAGACAGAAAGAGCGATAGAATAAGAATGAGACAGACTGAGAGCGAGAATGAAAGAGAGAGAGAGTGAGTAAGATCGAGAGAGCGAGTCAGAGAGAAAGAGGGAGTGAGAGCAATATAGAGACAGTGAGTGTGAGAGCAAAGAGAGTGATAGTGAGAGCGAGAGCAAAAGAGAGTGAGTTATAAATGTTGCCATTAAAAAATTATAGTTTAAGCTTTAAGGATAAAAAGTTGTCCATTTTGCATGTTGAAAAAAGCAAGAAGAAATTTTAATTAGTTTTCCCAATTTCTAAAACAGTTTTTTGAAAAGTGTCTTTGATTTAACCAATATATTATATAATCTTCCATGAAGTTATCTTCAAAATGGGAAACCAGTCTACATAAAAACTGTTCTGGCTCTATAAAAATTAATAAAAAGGCTACCAAACATGTCAACATATATTCTCAATGAACAACAAAATATGAGTTTAAATTAATTTATTAATTTTTTTTTTGTATGCACAGGCAACAGTAAATAGTTGCATAAAATTGTTGAAAATTGTGTACTGAGTCAGCGTTTCTGCGACGCTTTATTTAAAGTTATGATATTTATGGATAAAGAAAAAGTTCGGTTTGGGTTTTTTTTTTAAATCGGATAATAATATCCTTTTACATTACTATTTTTTTTTTACTCTTAAACGAAAGGCACCTTATGCATATTTTCAAATACATTTCCCACGCAATGGGCTTCGTGTAGGTGGCACGTTCGTGCTTAGTTTCTTATACCCTATAACCTGTGTGTAAGAAAGTGTATACAAAAACTGTGTAAATGTCTGTGTCAGGTAGAAGAAGGCTTCTTTGAACTTTTTAAGCTTATGCATATAAGTATATATATGTATATATATACATATAAAGAGCTTGTATATATTCTTGACCTGTATGAACAGTTGGATCGATTAAGCCATGTTTGTCTGTCTGTCCGTCCGTCTATCCCTCGGCATTGCAGGGAAAAATCTTAAAACATCGAATTCCTGCACACAAAATAAATACAAATCGATTTAAGTATTGGCTTTCCTTAGCATATCTTAGAGCTCATAATATAAGATAATTTACTTTTTGAATACATTCCTCCATTTCTCACAACATCTTAATACTTGGTTGCCATATTTAAGCTCGAGAATTTCACAGAGATCAGTGTTTAGCCAAAGAAGATATATATAAATGTGGCGCTGCGTACAGGGTATCCCCGAGTAGGGCACTCCCTAATAGAACACTAATACTTATGTTTTTTTTTTGGCTTTTCCGCTTCTGGTGCTGCGTGGCATCTGCTTGGCATCACGACTAGGAAAACAACAATTGCATATTGGTTAGCGGCGACAGCTGCTGCCTTCAATGGGCATTTGGCTGACAGGCCGCAAAACATTTCACTTGCAAATGTAAAATGGTGGAACAACAATGCCAAGATCCACCTTCGTTGTTGTTGTTGTTGTATGTTCAGCTGCGAATCAAATTCAATGAAAATGGCAGCAAAAAAGGGCATGTGGCAAAGGGAAACAGAGGCGAGGCCGCCAAAAAAACGCAATGGCCACCAAGATTTATGGCCAGTTTTGCACGTTCCTCATGTGTGAAAATCATTTGGCGGCAGGCGAAAAGGTCGAGGGCGAGGGACGAGCACGAGGTGTAGGGGCCGAGGATAGGGTGGGGCCAGCTGCCTAAGGCAGCCACAGAGCGTCGAGTTTATTTGAAAATAATACTGCATTATTTATGGCTGAGGCGGTTCGGCTCGACTCCAGGGCCAACAAAAGGAATCTGTGTGCAGCGGCTGAAGCTGCGGCATGGACAAACGAAGATGCAGGCAGCATCCTGCTGGTTCTGGCTGCCATTATGTGGCGGGCGACGGCGGTGGCAGCGGCTGGATATTCAATTTTTGTTTCATGCATTTTCACATTTTCACAGTTTGCGGTGCGGCAGCCGCACGAAAACAATCAACTGCAACAAACTGAGCCCGACACGGAGACAGAGTGCGCAACCGAGGCCCTCCATGAGATGTAGGATGCAATAAATGCAGACCAGCACCACCGCATCGCACCGAAGGCAATGTTTGCTTTGCCAATGCCCGCCCCCTCGATTGTTGCATGCAAATGCGGCATGTGGCGCACTTGACGCCAGCAACATTGTGGCAACAAGTCAACGGGAGCAGCGAAGCTTTATAGGAATCGGTATTGCCCAGTGTGCTGCACTGCTAGAAAAACGGGGTGCATTGTTATTTAGCTGTGTTTTGTTTAAACGAAGGGCAATAAGGAAAGGTGTTGAATAATTTTTGTTATGATTAATATGAATAAATAATGAATATAATGTATTATCAGTATTATTATCATTATCATTATCATTATCGTTATATCATTTTCATTGCCATTGTCATTGCCATTGTCATTGTCATTGTCATTGTCATTGTCATTGTCATTGTCATTGTCATTGTCATTGTCATTGTCATTGTCATTGTCATTGTCATTGTCATTGTCATTGTCATTGTCATTGTCATTGTCATTGTCATTGTCATTGTCATTGCCATTATCATTGTCATTGCCATTGTCATTGTCATTGTCATTGTCATTGTCATTGTCATTGTCATTGTCATTGTCATTGTCATTGTCATTGTCATTGTCATTGTCATTGTCATTGTCATTGTCATTGTCATTGTCATTGTCATTGTCATTGTCATTGTCATTGTCATTGTCATTGTCATTGTCATTGTCATTGTCATTGTCATTGTCATTGTCATTGTCATTGTCATTGTCATTGTCATTGTCATTGTCATTGTCATTGTCATTGTCATTGTCATTGTCATTGTCATTGTCATTGTCATTGTCATTGTCATTGTCATTGTCATTGGCATTATCTTTATTATTCATATTAATATTTGGCTTAATATATAGTTTTTGGCTGTAGTTACTATTCGCCTTTGGCAATGTAATTACAATATCCAATCCGTCGCATTGAATCGGAATCGAATTTCTCATTTGTAGTTTTTCCTCTGCTTCAAGCTAACCAAGTGCAGAATATTAGCACACACATTTTGATTGGAATACGCAGAGGAATAGTTAATTGTTAACATGTAACAAAGTGAGTTTGGTCTAATTAATACTTAAATATGGTTTGATTAATGGGGGACTCAAATTAAAGACTTGACACAGTTTTCTCTCAGTGCATGCAATTTGCATTGCAATTGAATACGAAGGCATTTAATGAGCGTAGACTGGGCCGAGCAAATTGTACAGTTAAATCGAAACAGAAAACAAAGCACACGCGGCGTATGAGTAACAACAGGAGAGCCAAAGGCCAACAGCTGACGCTTCTACTGGCTCTACGATACGCGCCGGGCTTATTAATGCGTGCCTCGAAAGCGGCAACAACAAAAAGAATTAGAATCAAGGGACACAAGCAGCTGGCAAGGGGTCTGGCAAACGGAAGTTGGAACCAGTTGCTGGAGTTATATTCGTAGTCGATGCGATTCCATTTCCGTCTATTGTTTTATTCCTAACAATGCGTGTGTGTGTGTGCGTGAGTAGAGCTGGGGCTTAACAGAACAGCAGGTGTTTATGTTTGTGCTTTTAATTAAAAGCGATTTACAATTTTCTTTCATTTGGCCCACCCGTGCCATAGAAATCACAGCAACAGCAACAGAGTCTACACATGCCCTGCCAAGGAACAGCCAGCGAGGCCTGCGTGGCCAGCTGTCGTGGTCTATCGCCTTGTCTGTCTGGGTGCGTATCTGATGAATGCGCTGCAATTAGTGGGCCTCAGATTGCACATTTAGCATGCGAGTGTGCTGTGCGGGTGCAGAGGGGTCTGTAACTATTTCCAGATATTGGCAAATACGGTGCGCCAGATGAGCTACCATTTGTTCTAATGACTGACGATATAAAGATGGTGCAAGTTCTGCTGGCTGGCTCCATCAATAAGTAACCCGAGCACAGCGCTGGGTAATGTGAACTGAATAAATGGCATCGATAATGCCCAGAGAGCTATGTTGTGGCTCTCCAAACAGCAGAACCCAGCAGAACTACAAATATATGTATATCCACTTAAAAAAACAAGTATACAAATGAATGTAGAAAATTTATTAACTAGTGTATACAATTTATACCGAAACTATGGTTTCTATATCGTGAAGCCTAGCATAATAGAATATTCAGATTGAACTAGAAAAATGTGAGATATATATAAAACATGGGTGTAAACCCAACAGAGATTGTTGGCGTTTCGGTTCATAGGTTTTACCAAAGGTCGGTTCAGCCCTCAGTTTGACTATTCAAAACGAATTTCTGGCTTAATTCGGGTTGGTTCAAAAATGGCCTCGCCATAAACAAAATTCTTGCTTGTCGAAATACAAATTTTTAACTACGTTGTAAGTGCTTCAATTTTTGCTTTCTCTTCGAACTATATTTGCATGATTTGTGTTCATTTAATAGGATTTCATATTTGGCCAGTAAGGCTTTTATTGCTTGCCAAATACACAATTGCCGAGTGTCCGTACTTATTCCAGAATGAGAACAGCATCTAGAAATTAGCACTGGAAGGGAATTTGAGGTCTGATGAGCCTGTATTCTAAATGAGCACGTATGCAATTATTGGCTGTCAATAAAAGGCCTTGGGTTCCTTTGAATTAAATGAGAAAATTTTCACTTTTTCTCTGCCAAAAGTTTTCACTCTAAACTCTAAAGTCTTTGGCAATTTTGAGCCTGACAGCTACAGGATGCTCGGGCCGTTGCTTGTTTTCATCTCCAATACCTTGGCAAATCTCACGAGCTGTGATTTTATGTGCTGTTTTCGGTTTTCGGTATCCGCAAATTTATTTGCCTGCAGTGCAGAGCGTAGCAAAAACTTTTTTTTTTTTGCCTGTGACCAGCCATTCGCATTGGAGCTAGGTGTGTGTGTGTGCCAATCTGCCAGCCTGCCCGCTTCTAGTAGCTCCTATGGCAGCTGTCCTTGTGCCTTGTGCCACCCTTTTGCTCGTTTGTGGCGTTCGTTTGCCTGTGCAGCACACACACACACACACACACACACACACGCACACACACTCGCAGCATTTATGCGACGTGCAACAAATTTTAATGCGTTTCTCGCCAAAATGTTAAAAAATGTGCGGCACAAGTTGGAATGCGAGCAACAACAAAACTGACTGTCATTTGCCAAGCTATGTGTGTGTGTGTTTATGTGAGTGTGTGTGTTTGTGTGTGTGTATGCGTGCTTGAGTTTTGCCCAAACTGAGGCTTTGGTTATGAAGCCCTGGCATTGGCAACTGTTGCCCGAAACTCTCAGCTAACAAAAGCGTCACGTAGTTGGTAAATCGCACATTTTACGTTTGTGTGTGTGAGTGCCTAAGTGCGTGTGTGTGTGTGTGGCTCTCTGTGCGGCAGTGTCAAAATATAACTCGCAGCCTGGCTGCCGTTTCGATTTGTGGCACAACAACACAACGAAATTTGCTGCTCAAATCGCTAAAATGTTGATAAGACATCTGTCCACGGGCGCCGCACATTAGCACCCAATTGCCAATTGGCGGCTGCTAAGCGCCTGGCCTCAGCTACAGCGACAGCGACAGCTACTAGAGCTTTTTCCACGCTGCTGGTCAGCAATTGGCTTTGTGGCTGCCACACTGGGGCATTGCCTCTTGATTGCAGTTTCGATTCGTTGCGCAAGACGCGCGCAGTTAGTTTATGTAATATGAATAAGCTGCCGCTGCAAACATGCATAAAACAAAAACAAACAATGCGACACAGCAGCCGTTCGACACACACACACGCGCACACACACACACACACACTGAGCTGTGGCAACTCCCCGACTGCAATTGCATAACAAACAGTTGGCTGTTGTAACGACAAATATGCGACGCATGCAAATGACTGACTTACGTTCGGAAAGAGACAGCAACTGCTGCAAGAGCAAGACGCAAGATATAAAGAACGTACTGCTGCTGCTGCTGCTTCTACTGCAGACACACTGCACACTGGTACTCAAATAGAATAGAAGACATACAAGTACACTTGGGATTTGTGCATACAATGCCATTAAGTCCCACTTGGATTAAAAAATACACAAAACTAATAGCTGGAAATTGAAAAACTAAACAGCAAACCTGGGGTCAGCATTTGTTGTGTGCGATCAGAGTTCAGTTTGTCAGCTTAAGCCCTGGGAAGCCTAGTTTTATTGTTTTTAAAGAGATAGATAGCTACAAAGATATTTGGCTAAAATATAAGAACAAAAACTCGTTTTAAGCAATCAATCTTTTAGAGATGTGTTTCGTAGAAACATTTACACAAGTTTTTCATAGACTGAAAAATGTGTAAATTGTGTACAGTATAACTGTATCTAACAGACGGAAATAAGCATCTCTGAATCCAAAAACAGATAAATCGATCACATAGTTGTTCCAGTCATGTGTATATGTCCGCTCTATAATAGCTGAAGAATTTAAATTTGAAATACATTTTCCCTTATATCATACGAATTCCGAGTTAATCTTTTTTTGCGGTCTTTCCTTTCGATTTCATGGTATCGATAAATATGAATTTTTTACTCGCAATCTATAAAAGTCATACACTCTAAACTTGGGATGTAGCCGCCCGCAAGGTATAAACCGATTGCGAGTTTTCATGTATCGATAAATATCGATTTCGAGAAATGGATTTTGAAGCATTACATGAAAACTA
Organism: Drosophila borealis; assembly: GCA_035045885.1. Classification (NCBI taxonomy): domain Eukaryota; kingdom Metazoa; phylum Arthropoda; class Insecta; order Diptera; family Drosophilidae; genus Drosophila; species Drosophila borealis. The sequence continues at coordinate 508,676 of JAWNOR010000355.1, read as the reverse complement.
TGAAAGCCACATACACCCAATATGGTATGTAGCGACTCATGTAGTATATACCGTTTAAGAATATTTCAGTTTTTTTCGATATCACCATCCATTATCATAGTATCGATAAATATCGATTTTGAGAAATATAACTATAAGAGCCACAGACCCCAACATCGTATGTAGTTTCTCGTATGATCGATAAAGGTTAAGAATATTTCGCTTTTTTTTTGGATATCACCTCACATTTCCATTTCGATAAATATTGATTTCGAGGCATGGACTCTTATCATAAACCGAAAACTATGAGAGCCGAATACACCCATTTATTTATTATTTATTATTATTTATTTATCTATAAAGATAAATAACATATCTCTTTTTGGCTACCTTTCGCCATTTCCCTAAAGAATTCATTTTGTTTTATTTTCTACTAATCGAAATTGAGTTATTTAAATGATTGGGTTTTTTTTAATTAATATTTTGAAAAGTTATTAGCAAATATTTTAACCATTTTATGCTGTTCTCTTGTACCACTGTGCACTGGCTGCAGGCTTCAGCAGCGCCGCCATCGTCGTCGTCGTCGTCGTCGCCACATTCCGATAAAATGCAAATCCGGGATTACTTTGTCGTTTTGCTTCGAGAGCTGCCCCCAGTCGCAGCGCCAGTTGCCGCACCCTCGCCTGTCCCCCGCTTGGCCCTGGTTGCTGCTGCTGCTGCTGCTGCTCCTCATGCACGGCAGCGCATTCGTATGCAATTCGTTTTGCCACAATTGATCCTTTTCATGTCGCTAGGATATAAGTACATATGCGAAATTGCATATCTTTGTCGCTGCCTGCTCGTTGCCAGCGCTGCTCCTTTAGTCAGTCCCACGGGGAGTGGCAAGGGGGCTGGGCGGGGTGGGAGCTGCAACTCGCTGGGGGAATCGCGTGCATTGTGGAGCAAAGCAGCGACGACAAGGACAACGCAGTTGGTTTTGTAGGTTGGTAGCTTCGTTTGCATTGTTTGGCCCAAATATTAAAATGCTTGACTTACAAATTTAATGGTGCAATAATGGTGCGCACGCCGCATATCCGCCGCGACGCTATAACCCGCGGGGCCACGCCCACCAATGGCAACCAACCAACCAACCAACCCGTGCGCCCACGGGGCACGTATGCGCCGTGGCATGGCGACATGCAAAACATGAACACGAAACGAACGTTTGCAACGTAATGCAGTTGATTTTAAATTTAATAAAGTGCTTTGCCCGGCTCGACCTTCAATCTCTGGCAACTGGAGGTTCATTTCTCTCACTTACCCCCCGCCGCATTACGTTTCGCTCTTGGCTAAACACTCATTTGAGGCATTTGCTTTATGGCTCAATAATTTAACATATTTTTCATAAAGGCACGACTCATTTATAAATCGGAATGTCCTGCTGTGCTCAGCCAGACTTAACCGGCTGGCCTCTGTCGTCGTCTTTGGCGTTGTCGTCCTTGTTGCCCAACGCCTCCATTGAAGCTGCCATTGCCCTTGGCCATAAATTTACCAACTGCTTAGTCGGCCGGGTGTGTGCGAGTGTGTGTGGGTGTGTGTGTGCTGGTGTGTGCTGGTGTGTGTGTTGCTGTGTCGCCTGGCAAAAAGCGAGGCGATTATTGTCATTAGTCTGCCATTATGTGCCGGCCATCAACTTCAGATGCTGTCAATGAGTACGACAACGACAACGTTCTGAATGGGACGAGTCTGTGTGTGTGTGTGTGTGTGTGTGTGTGTGTGTGTGTGTGTGTGTGTGTGTGTGTGTGTGTGTGTGTGTGTGTGTGTGTGTGTGTGTGTGTGTGTGTGTGTGTGTGTGTGTGTGTGTGTGTGTGTGTGTGTGTGTGTGTGTGTGTGTGTGTGTGTGTGTGTGTGTGTGTGTGTGTGTGTGTGTGTGTGTGTGTGTATGTTCTCCTGCCTCGTGCTGGCTGAATAGAGTGTGTCTCCACCTCTGCCAGACTGTATAGACATTGATTGTGCTCGAGTTGACGCCAAATTATTGTTAGATTTTGGGTCCATAGTCACAGACACACACACAATGCACTAAGAGCATCAACACATAGCAAGTGGCTGAAGCCCACAGAATGTCCCTTGTAAGTGAGCTGCATCATCTGCAATCGGACCACTGTAATTGTAAGTGGGACCTAAATCAGGCCGAAACGAGCTACCCGAGGGCGACAAATCTCCTAGATGTCGAATCGTTTGCCCCGGCAGCAGACAACATTGTTACGCTACAGATCGTAAGGCTATAACAAGCTCTTCAAATACTAAAACCTTGGTATGTCGGCTTTCGTCAGAAATTTGACGAAGATTTTGACGGATCTTTAAAGGTATTTTACGCCTAGACTTGGACTTGGCAACTGCATAAGGAGGATTCGGACTTAGATTGCAGGCTAGTAAATTGATAGATTGTCCAAGCACAAGCTAACAGATAGGAGTATTATATTGTTTATATATGCGAAATATTTATTTCTCTTAGAGATTAGAAAGAAATTTACTTCATTTTCCTCTCTCCTTCTCCTAAAACTGCACATTTTTTAGCATAACATTCGGCAAATCTCCAGATTTATGGCACTTAATTGAAATCGTATATTTCGCTGGCATTTCTGTTAATAATGGATCGATTATTTATAATTCAATGCAATTTATGATTAAACAAAATACCATTGACAAGCAACTATTGCGAACGAGCAGTCGTTATGAGAAATATGATTAATGTGCGATACACACACACACACACACACACACACACACGCGTTCATATTAAATGTGGTATATGGTGTATGGAGTTAAGCGCCACTAAATCCTGTTTAAGTGCTATGCTAACTGACATCGCTTAATGCCAGCTGCAAATAATTGCGCTTTAATTCGGCTCATTTTGCCATTTTTACAATCAATTATGCCGGATCTGAGGTCTGGTCTTAGACGACGGGGCTTGACAAACATTTATATGAATTAGCATATGTCAATATTTGTTAAATTGAATTAACGCCATGCGAGTGTGTGTCTGCGTGTGTGCGTGTGTGTGTGTGTGTGTGTGTCTATATTCTGTTACTGAAACGACATATAGAGTAGAGCTCCACCCCATTTGTTATCATTAATTAAACGACAAGGCATTGAAATTTATTACACGCGTAGTTGACTATGGAGCCCCGCCCAGTTCGTACACACCTACCCGTTCACACATGCACACACATGTGTGTGTAGACAATGCCTGTGCAGAAGTTGTGCCTGAAAACTTTGAGACATAAATTGAGGCAATTGTTAAAACTAAAACCCGCAACGAATGAAAATTTGCGTCCTTTTGCCTCTTGGCGAGTTGGCACGAGTTGAGTTTCAGAATTTGTTGTTGCAAAACTATGGCAGTGCGTATGTGTGTGTATGTTAGCTGGTGTGCGTACTCATGCGTGATTCCCACAATCAAAAACTTAACTGTCTTACCATAATTGCGTGCACTTGTCTGTGAGTATGTTGGTGTATTTAATGAAATTTTATTCGAGCATTTCAACTATGCCAGCCAGCCACTTGCTCCTAGCTCCACGTGCCTCTGGCCTTTGCCCCCGCCACCCTCTCTCCACTCCTTGTCTATTGCTCTCTTGCTATGGCCACAATCCCAGCCAGCCGCTACTTTCATTTGCTGCGGTTGTGCCTTGTACCCGTTCCCAGCTGGCTGCACCACCCGCAACCGCTTTCAGGAGCAACTTTTGTGTACATGCCACACACACACACACACACACCCGCACACACACACATTACCATACATCTCCTCGGAATCCAACCTGCGGCGTGTGTCTGCCTTGCCTAGGTGTGCCTGTATGTGTGTGGGTCGAACTCTGTACCTTGGGTTAGGGTTAGGGTTACGCTTACGTTTACGTTTACGTTTATGGGGCGCGTTCGGGCGCAACTTTTGCAGCTCAATTAATAAAGCAAGTCGAGAGGAAGCTGCTAATTGTGTGTGCCAGGGCCAACTTCAGAAAAACTTGCCAGCCAAAATCTCGGCGCTGTCAACAGGCGACAACTCTACAGATTTTGTTGTATTTGTTTTTGGGTTTGTCGAGGGCGTGACAAGAGAAACTAGGCGCAGCCACCGTAAGGGGCTAGTGGGGGCTATTTATTTTGCGCCCCATTCTCTAACGATTGCGGGTCACGTTGTCTCCATTTTCGGTACAGTTTATCGCGTTTACTGTCAAATAATGAAATTGTCTGCTGATTTATTTGTTGACAGTGCAGATGTTGCTTTTATTTTCAATTTTGATGCCACACGCCATCGCCACGGCCAGAGCCCTTCAACAGCCATGCTCTCAGATCCCTTCCCTTCCCTTCCCTGCCCACGCCACCATCTCTCTCTCATTCATCTGCCCGCAACAATGCGATAACAACAAATCAATTCAACGCAAGCTGCCTCAACTAATAAAAAGCCAGGCACTGCCCAAAATAGTAGCCATCTAGTGTATCTGTATCTGTGTATCTATATTAGTATCTGTGTGTGCGTGTGTGTCTGTGTGTGTGTCTGTGAGCCGCACAAAAACAGAGCGGTCTGCAAAAATATTGCCATTGAAAACAAATAAAGCTGTTGACGATTTCATAAAAACATTTCACAGCAGCGTCTCTCCATGTGCCGCGGGTCGGGGCGGGTCGCTTCGTTGTTCGTTTCAAAAAAGTTCTTCAAGCATTTTATAGTCCCGTATTGTCAGACATTTGATTAGATTTTCAGATTTATAGTTATGCTCTGGGTGCACACACACATATATGTATATATATACTTTGTGTGCTACAAAAAATGCGCTCGACGCAAACAAAACAAAACTCACACCTTGCAGCAGAGGCTTTTTGCTCGGCAGTTTTAATTATGCCAAGTTAATCAATTTCATGAACTGCTTTCACTTTATTAATCCTTTCTTTTCAGCTGGAGTATGCAAAAAATTTGCTGCCAGCTAGGGAGGGCATGCGATTCAGACGGCCTTTTATTTGATCTCTGCTTTTGTCAAGGCGTGAAAGTATTTTGATTCAGTATTATAAAATAATTAAAAATATATTTATCTGATTATTTCAAATATCTTCCATTTAATTTGCCCCAAAAAGCGATCATATTCAAGCTAAGCCTTGCCTTTTATATCCTGGCAAAATCCTATAAACATTATGCTACTATATCTAACATAAAGCTCTACTGCTCGAATCGTTCGACAAGCACGTTTTTGTATGGGAAACTTTTGTGTTTCTTTAGCTGTCTTTTCTATATTTAGTAATTTCGAAGCTTCAATATTCTCCTAATATATGAGCAAAGGTGAATCAAATCGAAATACTTTATTACACCTACTATAGGAACATGAATATAAATCTCCGACCCCATAATGTATATATGTATATACTTAATCAGCATCAACAGCCGAGTTGATATATCCATATCCGTCTGTCTGTCCGTCCGTCTGTCCGCCCGTCTGTCCATATGTCTGTATTGTCTTAAGTAGGTCCTTCTTTCTGTTGCCGCCAGTACTTATGCCGGAACCGGCCGAATCGAACCACTATATCATATAGCTGGCATTTATTAGTTTCACCATGTTCTTCATATATGTGCATTATCTTATCATCATCGGACAATATCACGTAGTTGCCATAGGAGCGATCGGTTGTATGGCAAAATGTTCCTTTTTTAAGATATTTGCATTTACGGGCCGTAAACCGCAGGAAAACAAAAGATACTTTCCTTGCTTTCTCTTTTCGTGTTAGTACTATTTTTCGTTTTGCTTCCCCTTCAACACAAAGAACAGCATTTAAGTTTCTGCTTTCAATTGTTAAATATTTGCATACTTGGGATGTGTAGACAATTATATTAATTTGTTGGGCTGTTGACAGTTTATAAAAAATATTTGCTCTTCAATTTTAAATATTTTAGCTTGAATTTATTTTGAGACTCTAAAATGCACTTACAACTAGCTTAGAATATTTCTCCTTGCTTATCAACATGTTTATGAATATATAAAATATTTATATATATATATATGTTGATTGTTTTTTATTTTTACATTTTTGTAACATTATTTTGTCCAGGCCGGATCAGATTGCCTCGAAAGTTGTACACTTCAATTAAAAAATGCTTTTTACAAGTTTTACATTTCTGCACAAAAGGAACAAAACCTGAATAAAAATATATATATTTAAATGCACTCACTTAACTACAAACAAATTGATGCACATATATGAACACATACACAAGCACATTTTGTATTTAACAGACGGCTGCATTGTGGGTAAATGTTATTAAAAACCTGAAGATTTCTTCACGTAGATAATTTCGTATACAAATTTACATTTAAATGGGTATTAAATCGCACAGAAAATGCAATAAGAGGAGCGCACACACACAGGCATATTAAATTGAAAAGAAGCAGCAAGAGACGCTGCTCTGGCATATGCATGAATATTTGTGTGCATATGCATGTATGCATGCACTCGTCTGTGCGTGTGTGTGTGTGTGGTAAGTATGTGCGGCTGGGGCAAAAGATTAAACGCATGCTTTGCTGTGCATAATTGTTGCATAATGAAGTGAAGGATATGAAGGATATGCTGCCATGCACACACGCCTCACTGGATATTTATATGCTTTTTGAGTCTGACCGGAGTCCGAGCTGGCAGCAACAGCTCCAAGCTCCGGCTGGGGCCGCAAACAAAAATCCCCCAGCGACGTTAATTAAATTGCATTGCATATGCAAGTTGGTTGCATTTTAATTGAATCGGATTTAAGAATAATGCCCAAAGTCAGCAGTAGCTCCGCAGCATCCGCCGCATCCGCAGCATCCACACCAGCAACATGATGTTCAGCTCGATGTTGTTATTGTTGTTGCTCATGTGGCTGTCCCTGGGGCAGCCAGCAGCAGCAGCTTCGGCTTGCCTCAACTTTAGCTGCGACCTCACGCATAATGCAGCTGAGCAGCAGCCAAACATCGGAGCAGTCCGCCCGGCATTAAGTTCATGAGCAAAGTTTTCTGGATCGACTACTGTGCGGAGACAATGGGCCAGAGCAGGCCAGAGCTGCTGCTGCTGCCGTTGCTGTTGCTTGCTACTCTGGCAAAAGTTAAGTCCAGCAAAGTTTTTGGCTTGCTTCATCATTGCGCAGAGCTGAGAGTTTACCGCTGGGATCTTTGGGTTAGCATCTCGAAAAACCAATAATAATTTCCGCATTTCAGTTTTTTTTTTTTGGGAGCGGGACCAGCAGCTGCAAATGCAACTGGGGAATAGCCAAAGATTTAGTTAACCCAAGCTGGGGCAGCTGGGCGGGCGCGCTGGCTGATAGTGAGACAAACAAATTGAATTGGCCACGCTGCTTTGACTCTCAAGCTGGCCCTTGGCATTCTGTGGCTTGTTGACTATTGGATTTGGCCCAGCACTTGGCTAATGTGGTTATATAAGCAGCCGCCAGGCACTGGTCGCAGCGCAGGGACTTGATTGCAAATGTAAATACTGTTGAGGCCAAAGGATTTTGTGGGCAGCGTTTGATGTTGTTCGCATTGATGCTTTAATGCAATTTCAATGCTCGCATTTAAAGTATGCAACCGCATTATTTATTTACCATTTATTCAGTTTTTAATTTTATTATCGGCATACGCACACACACACAATGTGCCCACATATTTGCACAGGGAAAGAGCATTAACTGTGGGTGGGCCTTAAATCGCAGTCAATTGACTGCCCCGCGGCCTATGCAAAATTTGCATTTTCACTTGTAAACAAATCGAAAAGCAATTAAATTATTTAAATAAAAACAACAGGCAGCAGGTAACCAGTCACACAATCAGCGTGGGGCCCAACATAATGAGAATTCTGAATTATTAATTGCGAATCGAAACGGTTGCAGCCGCAGCCGCAGCCGATGCCAAAATCCACAATAGAGATGGACTTTCTGGCCACGATCTATAAGAAAATGCAACATATTAAATTCTTAAAGATACAAAAATTATGAGATCGAACATGTAAGATAATCGTCTTCAATCTTCAAAGGATTTTTTAAAATTTTTTTTAGTTTATTTACAAATTTCATTAATATTTAGGTTATCTAAATTGAGATTAGCCCAATTAGTTTTTAGCTAATTTTTTTAATTTTAATAATAAAAAAGAAAAACTATTGTCTCAAAAAACACACAAGTTTTAAGTTCATTAATCCTAAAAGATTTTTTGCTTTTAAATTTGAGACGGATTAAAAAATTGATTTTCTGATAATGATAAGTATAATATCATTATTTTGATGAACAACATTATTTTGTTATATTTAAATATCTAATTTAAAGACTAAAAATGTTTATGTTAGATATCTAAAGACAAAATTATGTTGTATCTAATTTAAAGACAAAATAATGTTGTATATTATTGTTTTTATATGCTCATTTCTATGGCATCTTTATCAAATAGGGGTCCGATTCGGCTATTCCAAAGATAGAAGGACACACACATGCAAAGAAAAATTCGCACAGATACACACAGACGGACATGTCTATATCGCCTTGTCTGATCAGGATCATGCGTCAAGTATGCGATACGCATTTCGTGAATAAACCAAAATACTTTTGTCATTAAATTGAATGTTCGTTGTTCTTGTTCAGATATTTATTTATGGTCTTGAGAGATATGAATCGCAATCTAATATATATTAATTTCGTAATGCATTCTGTGATGAAAACATAATTCAATATTTCTTTGCAAGGGATATGTGTGTGATTTTTTCTGAGTTATTAAGTACGAAATAAAATTAAATATTGAAACAAATTAGTTTATAGTATAAATATTAACTCGAGCTCAGAACATTGATAAAATAGTTTGAAGCTTAAAGATAATTTTTTTCTAGTACATCTCTTTATATAATTATTAATTACAATTAAAAGATAAACGTATCTCGTGAAATGAAATATGTCACAATAGCTACATACTTTCGAATACTTTCCAACTCCCGTTTACCTGTTTTAGTGGGCAACAGTAAGCCAAACATGAAGCCAACGTGAGTAAATGAATATTCCTGTGTGCAATTAGGGCATAATTAGTCCATATCTAATGCGAATACGGCAGCCAGCAAGAGAGATGTAGGAGGAGGGAGAGAAAGAGAGAGAGACAGAGAGAGATGGGGGCGGGGGCCCACGTGGAATGCCCGCTGGTAGTTGCATTATATATTCTAATGTGGCGCAGCTAACGTACGTGTGTGTGTGTGTGTGTGTGAGCGTGCGTGCGTGTGTTTGTGTGCGCATGTGCCCACTCTGCAATTATCCATCGCCTTGAGCTGATGTCCATATCACTCATACGCCCAGTTGGGCAATCAATGTCGCTGGTTTGGTCAGTAAGCAGCGCACGCACACACACACACAGAGAGATAGAGAAAGGGAGATATGGAGGGAGAGAGAGAGGGACATACGTAATCCTTATCAATTGTATTACTTCCGGTCAATACTAAACACTGACATATCCTATTAATTTCATAAGCAATTGAGTGCAAAACTGTAAAGCGTAGAGAATATAGCACGCAGAGGACGTTAGTAGCAGGACGGCAGGACGAAGGACACGCCTGGCGGCAGCTGTGCTCAGTTGGCTGCTGGCTGCCGTGTACGTGACTCTTTTAGCTACGTTTGAGCGCACTCCCAGGACATTGGTACTGGCTGAAAAGGAAAGCTAAACACTGAACTGAAAATACTTGCAAACCCAATTCAGCAAAATCGAAAAAATGGCACATTGTTCACGTGCCCGGCAATTTGGTCGCTCCACTCGGCCCCTCCGACCCCCGTCGACCCGTCGCTACCTACCTACACATTGCTTTACTGATTGTACATTTCGCGAGATTACTGCAAACTCTCATTATTACAAACGGAAGCCCGGAAATGAAGTGGCTCACAGCATGGCAAGGATTTCGATGCTGTCCGCTCGCCCGTTCTACCGACCGCCCGCCTGCCCGCCTGCCCGTCTGCCCGCCTGCAACTGTTCTGTCCGCCTCTCTCATATCAATAACTAAGCAAATTGTTTGGCCAACGCGCGTACAGACACATACTTTAAATTCCGCTGCTCGTTTCGTACGCTCCGCCTGCTGCGCCGCCTGCTGCTCTGCTCGGCTGCTAATGTTGTTTTAGGAGAACTTTTTTAATCTGCCCTGGCGCCGACGCTGCTGCCGCTGACAGAACCAATTAAGCGCAACCAAATACACCCAGAAACAAGGTTGAAATTCCAACAATTTCGTTGCGCATCGCTTGGCCAAGCGCTGGCGTCGACTGGCATTGGCCCGGGTCGGGGCCAATGGTTGGAGTAACTCGCGCGCTTCCCCAGTTGCCCAGTTGCCCAGTTTTTCGGGTTGCTGCTCAGCTGTCCGCAATCAGCGATGCCCCTGGAATCCCACTGGGTCCCACTGCATTGTGTGTGAGTGTTGGTGTGTGAGTGTTGGTGTGTGTGTGTGTGTGTTGGTGTAGGTGTGTGTTTGTGCTGGTCAGGCCATGTTGTAAAACGTCAAAAGCGTTAAACGTAATTGAGCTGCGCGCTCAAATACAAATAAATAAATACCGTCATCGCCGTCGTCGTCGTCGTCGTCGTCGCCGTCGCCGTCAGCCTCCTTCTCCTTTTTGCTGTTGTTGTTGCTGCTGCTGCCACATTGTCTGCTTGCCGCTTGCTGACTGTGTGGCAAGTTGAAATGTTATTTGAAATGTTGCAACTACAGCAGCAACTACAGCAACAGCTGTGTAACAAACAAAAATAACACAGCAGACGCGGCAGCTGGCCAAAAATTGGTATTTAATTTTCAACCCAACTTGCACTCTACTGGGAATCGAATCAGCCAACGCAACGCGGAACAACTCAACATTTGCTGCCGCTGCTGCTGCCAGCAATTTGCCACATTCCACGAAATATATATTTTTGAGCACTGGCCAAGGCCAATAATAAACGAGGAATGCGGCGTGCTGTTGTTGGCGTTCTCTCATCACATGGCGAGGCGAGGCTTTGGCCAATTTTCCACTCCACATGCAATAAATGTCTGTGTGGATTTAACGTGCTTTTCATTTAATTTGCCCAATTGCTGCCCTCTTTTTTTCTCTCTGTTATATCGCTCGATTCCCGCACTAATCATTTATGCAAATAACTCATGCATTTTCGATTAGACAGCACTTAATTAAGTTGCTAACCGGACTAACAACAACATATTCTGCACATCCTTTCAATGGCAATGCAATTTTCTAGCTTCTGTCTGAGTTTTGCGGCTGGCAATAACAATAAACCAAGCCACAGCAGCTGAAACAACAACAACAACAACAAATACAACAATCGTGTCTGCTGGGCGTATTTAAGTGGAAAATAATGCATAAATTACGCCCCAAGACACTTGAGCGTCTGCACTCTCTTCGAGTTTAGCATAACTTATCGCATATCCTATTTAGATGACAACACATTTAAACATACACACACACATGCTAGCTGCTTATTTAATTAAATATAAATCGCTGAGCTGGTACACATAAATTTAAGCTCAACTCAGCGCAAGGAAAACTCTTAAATATTCAAAAGTCAAGTGCTAAATACACTTAAGCAGCAGCTGAGGTGATGACAATTTTTAACAAAAATAAAAGCAAGGGCTCATTTTTAAAATATATATACAAACAGGCAAAAAAATATTTAGAAAATGTTAAATATTTAATATATTTATATAAGAAAATCAATAATAATTGGACAAAAATAATACAAGAATTTATTTTATGATTCCTGTTCTCCTGCTCTATGTGCATAATAATCTGCTACTTATAAAATTTGTCAGCACACTGTTAAATGTTTTTGAATTGGCTTTGGAATCTCTTATTTTTTTAATCCAGCATTTTAGCAATTGTGCCAAAAGCTAAACTAACTTCTTCGACATTTTTGATTAACTTTCTGTCACAGTCTTCGGTATGATCTCACATCGAAAAGGCTTAATGCAAGCCAAACTCCGTGTTATCAAAAATATGTTATTATGTCAAGCTTTAAATAGTCAGCGCAGATCAAGTACTAATTTTGAAACTAACTAAATATATAAGAAAATGATATTGTATGCGCACAAAAGCGAAAGTTAGATCATTTCAAAATTGTGTAGCATACTTTTCTGCGCAGAAACTAATTTCCACAAATGTTTGGCAGTGGACAGTTAGGTATTGCTGATAGAATTCAGCTCGTTTTATTAATATAAGTTTTAATTAAAAAACGTCCTAAAATATATTTAGTATCTGAGAATAATGCAGCACGTGTTGGTAGCATGTCGATTGTCAAAGTCCATGTAACTTGCCGAAAGATCAAACAAAAGAAGCCGGCGCTGTTCTTTGTTGCGAGGCATTCGAATTCATTGCGCTGCAAATAAATAAAAGAGACGCCATGCCACATGCTCGGCCTGCCTACCCCAACACACGAACACGCACACATACACACATCACACACACACGCACACATAGAAAATACAGCAATTAATCATTGCGGTAAGACAGCTGGAAATCAGATTGTTTACTTGCATTACGTTCACGTGGCGTATGCGCAATGTCAAATAAATTACAATTTAGAGGCTGCCGAGTGGCACCTAATGAGCCGCAGTTAAAGACCTGCAGCAGCAGCAGCAACACCTGCCACGAAGTCAGAGCTAATCCTTTGTTAAATTTCTGGCATATTTTGTTACGATTGTTCAAATCGTAAGCCGTAGTTGCTTCGAAATAAATATGTGCAGATATAAATTCATTATTTATGCTGCATAATCAATCAATATGCTGCTTGATTTTATTATTTCTTTATTTTCATTTGTTCACCATGATTGCTGACGTCTCGTTCGCATTTAGGTCCCTTGAATGGCGCCGTCGCCGTCGCCGTCGCCGTCGCCGTGGCAGTCCTTTTGGTCCTCTCAACCGCCCTGCCGCATTCTTGGCCTGCGCTACTCGCGCGTTCTCTGTAATTCGCGTTAGTCGCTCCAGCAATTTATATCAATACAGATCCAATCGCGTGTCCTTCGTACTCCCACCACACTACTATTCCGGCGCACTCTCTAAGTGTACGTGAGTGTGTGGGGTGTAGCTATCTATCGGTGTGTGCCTGTGTGTGTGTGTGTGTGTGTGCGCTGATTTGATATTTTTTTCTTTTTGTCTTTGATTGAGCTTGTTATGTGCAGCCCCCACCACCAATTTACCATCCCCATTGTATTTGTCTATCTAACTGCAGCGATGCTGTCGCTGTCGCCATCAGTCATGGTCGCGCCACGCCCTTCATCTCAGCCCCCATCCCACTCGCCCGCCCATCATCTTCATTGAAGTCGCTCAAATGGTTATATATATATATATGTATATATATATAAATTTATATATCTTTATATACATATAAATAAATTTCGATGGGCTTTGGATTTTAGCGTCTGATTCAATGTGTACTTGACGCTCAGGACTAGCTGGCGAGGCGCTATATTTAAATGTCGCTCTCGTTTCCTGCCCCCAGGTGGCGCTTTAAAGAGCCACAAAGCGAAATCCTGAACTCCGGTCGCTTTGACTGTCAATATTTGTTATTGATTTTGTCATAATAACATTCCCAGTGCGTCGATAAATTTGAAATAACGCATTTACCTTCCGGCCAGCAACATAACTTGTCGCCCCGTTGGTTGGGGTTGGACGGGGGCCGGACCGCACCCCCTGGCTGGTATTACTCACTGATAAATCTCGTCAAAAAGTTACGGCCTGTGGGCGTGGCACGGCGCGGTAAGAGGTCGCAAGTCAACAATAGTAAGTGCACATTAGTGATATAATTATTACAGCTATTCTAATGGCGGTTGTCAAGTGGAAGCCAAGCGCTGCCAGCAGGGAGGTCACCCAACAACTACTGTAACCCACACATGTACTTTCAGTGCGTGTGTGTGTGTGTGTGTGTGTCTGCCATGACAAGTGGGCTTCTAACAGGGCTGGCAACTGCTTGCTAAGTGAGCCCACATACAAATGCTTTTCGTCCCATAAATGATGGGTCTTAAAATTTCAAAAAAAAAAGTTCACAGTCATCTTCTGCATTGACTGAGCTTCAAATTCTAACTGCTGATTACGATCCTAACAGTGGGCGTGGCAGCAATATATTTTGGGAACTATTCATAGAGTTTCAATTTGAATGATTTCAAGAATGTGAAGTTAAACTAGTTTTTTTAGGTTAACAGCTGATGAACTGTGAAAACTATGAACTGCGATATTGTGACTCTGAAACTGTGACTTAAAAACGGTGATTTGTGTGCTGTTTTTGTTAAACTGTGCCTTTTTTAAACTGTGATTGGCAAATGTTTATTCTTAAGCTGTATCTTTGACTGACTCCTTAACTCTGACTCAAATAGTGACTCTCAAACGTGACTCTAAAACAATATAGTGCAAAATAGTGACTTTAAAACTGTGAACTCTGAACGATGACTGAAAAACTGTCTTTAAAATGATCACTCGTAAGCTGCGACTCTAAAGCGGTGACTTTCAAGGTGTGACCTTTCAACTGTATGATATTTTGTATGCAATGACCGGGTAGTTTTCTTATTAAATTTTAAACTTTTTTGATATATTATTAATTGATTATTTTATATATCAAATATTACATTAATCATATAAATATTTAGTTAAAACTTTGTGTAAAAATAAACTAGTATACAAACCAAGCTTAAAGTCTCCATGCAGCTCGAGCATTTTTGCAATTCTCAAAAAATGTTCTTTCGGAACTAGTTCCGTTTGCAGCCCTGTCGCAAACATACACACATGCCCACATAAGCAAAGGGTAGTTAAAATGTCGCTGCTGGATCTGTGTGCGCTGTGCGTGTGCTGATGCGATGTGATGCGTTGTGATGGAACGATGTCGTGGTAACTTTTAATCGGCTCTGCGTCGCACAGTTGCTCATCAAAATCAGAGTCAGATTCAGATTCCGATTCGGTACTGCAGCCGGCGACAGAGTGTGTTAGAGGCGTGCCGCGAAATCCTCACAGAGCCTTTCGTTTGCTTGTCATCAGACTACGTCAAACTGAACTTTGCATTTGCATACGCTCATCAGTCAGGAGTGGAGCGAGCTCCGTGCCGGCGTCTGTGCCTGTGCCTGCACATGTTCCTGCACTTGCACATGTACACAAGCTGTCCCCAATCCGCCCCCGCCTCCAGCCGCCCTCTTCTCGCCCAGCGCACATTCGTCTTGTAAACATGAAGTTAAGAGCCATTAATTTACCCACCCACTTCGCCTGCTGCTCACATCCTTCCATACACTTACGTACCTCCCCCCCGCCCCTTTCGCTCTCTACATTTGCATTGCGTTAAAATCACTTTGGTCGTCGTATTAGTGACTCGCACGTAAAGCAGCTGCCTGCCCCACGTCTCCTTCCAGTTTTACGAACACGTTCGCTGCAAATTTTTTAGCTGCCTCAACGTTAACGAAAAGTTTTCTTTCCTTTGATTTCTGCCTTTTACACAGCAGCAGCAGCAGCAGCAGCTCGCAGTCGAAAAATACTTAAGTGAATTTCAACATGTGCCGCTTACGCATCATATGCCCCCACACCCCATCTTCCCGTCGTCCCCACACACTCGTGACTTCCCCCCTGTATGGGCGTGATTTACGCAATGCTGCGCAACTTTTAATTTAATTTACTTTGATGCGATTATTTCTCGCTTACCCAATAATTGCTATACGTGGCGTATACGCAATATATATCCCATATAACACACCATAATATCGATGCTTATTAGTGGACGGCTCTGGTCTCCGGCTCTCTCTCTCTCTCTCTCTCTCTCTCTCTCTCTCTCCAAAAGGATGTGTGTTGTTTACAAAACTTAAGGACACACCTGGGCGATTGCCAGCTGCCAGTTGCCAGTCGGTCGTGTCATTCTATGCTGGCTGGGTTTTGTCGTCTCAAGAGGCTACCCAATGTTGATCCCTATTAGTAACACAAACAAGTTGCTCGGCTAGCCGGTCCAATCCTTGGCGCAATCCAAGGATATGTGCAGATGTTATCTGCCTAGCCTGTAAGTCCTCTGGCTCAGCCGATACACACACACACACACAGAAGCAGCGGGCCGAAGGGGCGTGGCGGCGCGTCGAATGCAACCAGTGCGAGACAGTGTCCTTCCAATTGTCCATTCGGCTTAACCGCAAATCCTTTTTAACATATAAAAAGTAACGTTTTGTGGCGTCTCCTGCCCTCGTAGGTTCAGGGCGTGTGTATCTGTCAGTCCGTGTATGCGTGTGTGTGTGTGCGAGTGTGTGTGTGTGTGTATTCCCATTGTTGTTGTCAACACCATTTTATACTTGCCATTGCGTAGGATATGGACGACGCTGGCCACATTGCCTTGGCTTAACTGCAATGTCCTGCGTCCTGTGCGTTGCGTTCAATTGAATTTGCGATATGTGAATATTTAAGCACTGTGCAGGGACAGCAGACCCAACCCCAGCTACAGCTTCAGCTCCTGTTTTTCCTTGTTGCTTGTAGTTTCTTGTATTCACATAACTATCATTGCTTTTGTGTCCCAGCCGCAGCTGGGGCGTGGGCAATGGGCTGGCAGAGGCAACGTGTGTGCGATTGAATTTTTATTGCATGATAAAAGCAAACGCCAGAAGTCGACCAGGTGAGTTAAGCAGCAGCTGCGGGAGGAGAAGGGAAGCGGTGCCGTGCGGTGCGGTGCGGTGTGAGTCAGCTGCAAACATTGCAAAATATTTACCTCGAAGATTTCTGCTAACCACTAGAAAGTTTATTGATTCCTCACCTCGCTTTACATATGGCTCACACTGACGGGCATTTGCCAAATGGACACACGTAACGAGACAGAGCGACAAACACATCACGATTGGGAAAGAGATAGCAGACAGAGATGGAGACAGAGACAACAGCAAAGATTTACTGTGCTAGTGCGGAGCGCTGCCAATATAAATGCATGTATATATTTGTATATAAATTGGAGGCGAGACACAGGTATTTTTCTAATCTGTTGTTCATACTCACCAGGAATGGAATTTATGGCAAAAACATTTGATATATTTGAAAATGTATGAAATGTGAGAAAAATATCAGATACAATATTAACAGCATGTTGTCCAGGTCTAGAATTTGGAATTGGCTACAGTTGTTACATTTGAGTTAGGTCACAGACGGCGCTTTTATTTGGCCTCTATCTAATTCTTAGACGGGAGTGAATGAGGAAGTCTCCGCGCCATCGTGCTTACTAGGTGAGCTTATTATATATTCGCGTGCCATGATTCATAATTAAATATTTGAAGGGACAAGCGACAAAGAGTCACATTAACTCGATTATTTGTTTACTTGCCTTTATTTTTCCACAAAGGCGAGCCAAAATCAGTATAGAATAGTCTACATTTAAAAAGTAAATATACGTATGAAAATTTTGGGTTTACAGGGTTCACACTCATACCTAAGAATCTTTAAGGAAATTCATGTGTTACGTGTTCACAAAATTTCAATTTAATTTAATTATTTTCATGCTTGATGAGCTTGTCACTTATATTTATTTTAACATGGTAAATCTATGTGTTATTTTCTATATTTAATAAATTACTCTTAATTGTTTATATACAAATATTTCTTGCCTTGGCATATGAGCCATTCCCTAAACACAGCTTGCTAAATTTTCAGGCGTAACTGAATTTAAATTATTTATTTAAAGTTCAAATTGCGCACGTGCGACCCTTGTCAAAAGTCGTGAAATCTTTATTATGTCGCGAAAACGTGCAAAAGTCAAATGTTAGAATTTCCGTTTTCATTAGCAAAGAAATCTTTACTCTGACCTTCTATTAGAGTTGTTCGCGTCTCTTAGAAATTTGTAGCTGCTGCATATTTTAATATACTCACCATTTGTTCACTTTAAGATTAGTTTTCTATTGAACTACATTGCGAAAAAGCCAAAATACTTCTGCAAACAAAATTATATATATTTTTGTTTAGCAACAATTGGGATAGTCAACATTTAAGTCCACTTGTGCTGAGTGTGCGCTATTACTTATCAAACTATTTGCTTAGATATTTTTTCGGATTTGTTATTTATTGTCCCCCTTGTATCGTTTTTTTTCTCTTGTGATAAGCAAAAACTTTTTAGAAAATTGAACAGAATTTACAGCACCGAAATTGAGGAATGAGTTGAGCCGAAAGAATGAGGCGACCGCCCGCATGACCAAAAAGGACATTTGCTAAGATGCCTGGCTCTGCGCCTCTTTATGTTTACGTTTATGTTTATGCGTGTGTGCGTGTGTGTGTGTGTGTGTGTGTGTGTTGGGGTTTTACTGTCTGTGATTTGATGTTTACAAAAAGCAAAGGATGCGGCATTTGCTCCTCGCAGGAGTGCAGCGGCGAGAGTGTGCGAAGATGAAGGACGACGCGTCGAGGCAGCAGCAAGTGATTTCAATAAATTTGATGGCTTTCCATTT
This sequence comes from Drosophila borealis, assembly GCA_035045885.1. NCBI lineage: Eukaryota > Metazoa > Arthropoda > Insecta > Diptera > Drosophilidae > Drosophila > Drosophila borealis. Next base: position 490,294 of record JAWNOR010000355.1, on the reverse strand, counting down.
GCAACCCAAACTCAATCGTCTATTCGCAGTAAAAAATTTCGAATTACGCTGAGAGGGCGAGCGATGCGAGCAGCAGCAGCAGCAGCAGAATCCTGCCTTACTCAAATGGACTAATACAAGTAAAGTTATTGACATGGCAGTGGGTTTAGCTTTGCCCTCAACGAGGGTAACACTGCGTTCTCTAAGTTGCCGAATACACACACACACACCCACACACACACACACACACACACACACACACACACACACACACACACACACAGAGACACACACACACGCATAAGAAGTATGTCCCAATTCGGGCTGCGTATAACTTCAAAATGACTGCTTTATGTAAATCCCACGGATAACGTTTTGCAAATTGAATTTTTAGCATTCTATTTTATTTATTTTTCACTTCTTCTTTTTTTTCGGTGGTGGTGCTGCTGTCACCAGCCAGCGACGCACCCGCAGCACCAGCACCAGCACCAGCAGCAACCCCGCCCCAGAGCTGCCACTAATATGGCCCGGCACAGACAGCTCTCGGTCGCAGTTCTATCGGACGTTCGCATCCGCATTCGCATTCGCATTTACTTCTATCGCTTGCCGCTCTCGCTCAGCATTTAACAGCCAGCTCATAGATACTTTGCCTCCCTGTCTGTAGTTGCATGACAGTTAAGCCGGGCCGGATAAGCAGTGGCAGCGGCTGTGGCAGCTGCTGTGGCAGCAGCGGCAACATCAACGACAGACCCGATAGCGCAACGCGAACTGAAAGCCAACTGTCAGACATTGATATTAGCATTTAGGCATAGATATGTTGGGTTATATGGCAACCACACCCCTCCCTTCCCTTCCCTTCCCTGGCATGCCCCAAATCCCACAAAAAACAAGCAGCAGTGGGAGCAGCTTGTGCTGTGGAATACGCATACTTAATTGTTTGCAACCCTTCAGCGCGCATATACATATCTGTCAAAATTAACACAGGTTTTATATCGAAAAACAAATTGATATGTGTAAAGCTTTTAACAGCAATGTATGGAATTTTCACAGAGAAAAAACATGACCTTTTTTTTTTTTAAATATTTTTCTTATGGTTTATCAAGCTCAGCGATGTCAATTGAAATGAACTTAACTCGTTAAAGCTCCAAATAAATATGCAAATATTTCTCTTTATATATATGAGAACATTATTTCTGTCAATTTAGAAAACTATTTTTCAAGTATTTCCAAATATTTCTATTTGACAGTTTGTTTATTATTCATAGAATTTTGTTGTTGACTTTAATTTAAATATTTAAATTTTCAATGCGAGCCTTTACAAACGGATCCCCATTTGTATAGCTCGGCAGCTTCTTCGGCTGGCACTTGTGTTAATGTCCGTGCATAAATTCGATTAATTAAATTATTTCTACGGCTTGCCATTCAATTACTCAAATAATTGCTTCCGGCCATTGTCTTTGCTATTTAACAACGAGCAGCAATTAATATTATTATATTATCTCATTTTCCGTCACGCAAAATATTAATTCACATTTAAAATTCTTTCACAGTTTCGTAACTGGGCAGCAGAAAAAATCGAAGTAAAAATATTTAAGCCGGCAGGGTTTGCCATTGAGATACCCAGCACACAATTTTACTAATAATTTAAAATTAAAAACAATTTGATTAAAAAGTACTCAACATATGAAAAGACAGAGCAATTTATCTGCTCGACCTGTTGATGGCCTTAAGTTAACATACCCTTTTAGTCTTTTATGCCCTCTACTGTCAGCTACTTTATAATACCCGGTTTTTTCATTATTGATGGGTACATGCTATGCAAAAAAATTGATGAATGTCCGCAACAAATGAAATAAATGCACAGAATGGTTTTTTCTTCTTATTTAAAATATCTTCTCAATAAATGTCATAGTTAATTATATGAAAATATAATTGTTATCAATTAAAGTGTCTGCAAACTAATTAAATTCCAACCAGTGTCACTGCGTTTCGTGACTGAAATTTATATTCTTATGCACGTTTCTAGTGTGTTGACACATGTTACATGCATATAAACTATGTGTAGCTATCATTTCAAGGGAATTTTAGGTCAGTGCTTCATTAATGCGAGGATCTATTGCGGAAAAATATACAGAAATTATATTTTTTTTTACTCCTGCTTGTGGTTTTATAATTTTTATGGAAGAAGACATGCCATGCCCCCATAAATATTATAAATTCGTGTTCAGTTTTACACTATCTTTCTGTCTGTTCCTTTAATGTTAAGTATATGTATATGCTATATGTGCTTTTATATATACTATATGTTATATGTAACTTGTCATATATCCTAATCCTCATATATCCTCTTTTCATCTCTTCATAGTTAACAGTTAATATGTCGGAGTCAGCCGTATCGGACCACTATATACGCATACCTGCCAATGCATTGATTCAGTTATTGTATCAAGCACCTCTTTTGACTTTCAAGATATCTTGACCAAGTCCACCATATGATTTGTACCATGCTCTTAATAAAAAGGCAACGGATTACTATTTCATATAGCTGAAAATGAAAAATAGGTAAAAAAAAAATGTTCTATAAAGAATTGTTCTGAGTCCAAGTCGAGCACTTGTAAGCTGTAGAATTCTCCTACTTAAACTTTGTCATTTTCATGTTTTTATTTTTCTTTATTAACACCAACCTTATCTGAAGTGATATAAAGTTCATCTGTATATATAAAACTGTTTGTCCTGACTGACTGAATTATCGACTGACTGGTCTAGTGGCCAGTCAACGCACAGCCTATACCTAATTCTTGGTCAAATTTCATATAAAAATGGTGCCCTGAAATATCCTACATAGATATAGGTCTAAATTTCCCACCCCCATAACTCGGTCAAAACTCAATCGATTTTTATAAGCTTCGGCTTATTGTTCATGGTTTGGCCTCTAGATCAATGTGGCATTAAAATCTGGCAATACTAATCTTGGTCAAAATTCAAGTTAAAATGACATAGGCCAAAATGTCCTACTCCTATAACTCGGTCAGATCGTATCTGATTCCCACAAGGTTTATATATATATATATATATATATCTAATAATAATTTTACTAAGCGGCTTCTATGGTGGGCTTACATTGCTCTCTGCGTCATTTGCTTGTTTGAGTAATAAAATAACTTAATTTAATTTTTTATAATATAAGTGTTTAATTTTATAATTTTAGTTAGCTTTAATTTAATACCAATTAATCTTCTGGCCAATTTTTGGCTCATACTTAAATATCTCTTAACTTCAAAATTTGTACTCAAGTTCGCTTCTTCTTTGAAGCAACTTATTTGTTAAAAAGTTAAACGTTAGTTGACTAATTAAATATTTTAGCTCTCCAGCTGCCAATTAAGTAGCATTCGAGTTGTTGTTGTTTATGTTCGCAGTGGTATCATTATCATTGTTGTTCTCATTGCGGGTCATTTGATTTCGTTTTGGTTTCCTTTCTCATTATTATTATTATTACTATTACTATTATGGTTGTTATTGTTGTTGTTGTTGTTGCTGCTGGTGCTGTTTTTTATTGCTGTCTTGTCATTTGGCATTCGACTAATGAGTTTTGTGATTTCTCATTTATTCATTGAATTTTTTAATTAGTCTCGCATTGCTTTTTATGTGCACCAAATTGATGTAGCTTTATTCTTGTTGCTGTTGCTACTGCTGCTGCTGTTGTTATTGTTATTGTTATTGTTGCTGTTGCTGCTGACGGGATAAATGTTGTAATTGAAAAATAAATGAGGCAATCAACTTTCTGACCTGTCATGTAGCAAATATTTTAGCTATTGACCTCGCCCAGCGTTGCAACCATAGTTGCCTCCCAATGTCCACATTGCCAACCTCCCCGGACCACCCCACCCTCTCCAGCAACAACCCATCCCGGGTCACCTCTGTGGCCAACACATCAAAATTACAATGTTGTGGCAGTTGCTGTCGCTGCTGCCGCCCCCCGAAAGGTAATTATGGTCCCGGGCCGAGTGGTTGACTGGTTGACTGGCCTGGCTCCTCGTCCTGGTGATGGGGTGTCCTGGCTGGCAGGCTGGCCGGCTGGCCGTCTCGATGCCTTCATTTTGCATGTTGCTGCGCTGAGCTTTTTTGATTGTAATTGTTGTCGATTGTCATTACAGTTGCCGCCTGCTCGCTTTGCCGCCTGATTGTTGTGGCGGATTTTTGTTGCCTGATTTTCGCTATGCCCAACGCACCTCCCGCGTCAGGCCAGGCCATGCTGGCCAGTTGCTGGCATTGTTGTGCGCCTGTTTTGTTGCGGCCTTGTTTCGCGGTTTGTTTGTTGGCTGCATCGCATTCCCGCGGCTGTCAACACAATTGTTGAGCCGAGCCTCGCCCCGACCACGGCTCAGGCTTCACAGCCGACCACAGCTGTTCCCAGCATCAAAAATTTCAGCCAGATTTTGTAAAATTAACGCGCATTGAGTTGTAAGCTTTAGTTCCGGCTCAGATTAATTTCTATGCATACGCCCAATAGACTACATGCTAATTCCACTGGGCACAGCAGTTGCATTCGGAATTTTAATTGCCCGGCATCGGATCTAACAGCTGCCTCATGTGGCAAATCGGATGCATTTATGTCCAGTTTTATGCGTACATGGGCATTCTTTTGTTATTTAATTATGACAAGAATGTTATTAATATGTGATCTGGGCATAGCCAGGAATTAACTGCTAATTAAGTGTGTTTTTCTCTGTTATACACCAAAAATGCTCTACTGGAAGAACCCTGTGGAGGAGTCTCCTTCCAGTTTCCTAGCCACCCAGTATGGCAAATTCATACAGATTCGACTACTTAAAGTTTTTACAGAAAATGTCCAATTCTAATAAAAATGTTTGTGCAAACCTGTTGCCTGTTGCACTTATTTGCATATTATAAAGTCTTTATCTACCCGACTTCCCTTTATACAGATTTTATGAGTGCAGGTAAGCAAATGCTTGAAAGGCAACAAAATTTCTAATTTCCTTTAAAAGCCCCGTTTGAGGATATTGAAATCTTTGCAACTCTTCCATTATTTATGACCAATAGGTAGTTTCAGCAAGCGTTTACGACTGCCAACATAAGAGATTCTTCAAACGATTTGTAGGCTTATTTCATTTACGTACAACAAACTCCCCCTTCTAGCAACCCACAGTAAAGCCCAGCTATCAGCAGCAAAGTTCTCACTTGTTTTTTTGAGTGGGGCGGGCGGGGCGAACGAAAAGATTTTGAGAATTTTGAGCACGTTTGCGACGTTCAAAAGAGATTAAAAGCGTATAATTGTCGCCTTAGCAGTGAGGACAACGCTGCCGACCAGGCAGGACGAGGCGGCATTGTGAAGTTGTACGAAGTTTTTCTCGGTGGCTGTGGGCGTTGTTGTTTTTTTTTTTTTTTTTGGCCAACGCCTTCTTTTACTGGCTGTCGGGCATGATTTAGGCAAAGAGCTGTGCAGAGAGACTGCCTGCCAGAGGAGGCCTTCACTTTACTCGGAGCGAGCAAATTTAATTTCCGTGACAGAAATAAGTTTTGCGCTCAAATGCACAGCAGTCGGCCTGCTGAGTTGCCACGCCCCCCTGCCACACGAGGCTGTCAAAGCGTGCGTGGCCACTTTCTTGGACGCCAATGTTAGTGTGTGTGTGTGTGTGTGTGTGTGTGTGTTAGGGGTGGCTGCGTGTGTGAAGGCACAAGTTGCAGCTTGACTTTTATTAAAAGCTCATTAAGCTAGCGCCAAAGTTTCTGGGCCGCTTATCACAAAGATTGCAAATACTTAGCATCAGCTTCGGCTCAAATCTGTGCAGCTGCGTTTGCGATGACGATGCGTCAATCCTTGGGCGCAGATACTTAAATAAATCCATGCCATTACAATTTCTCAAAGGCAGACGGCCAGCCAGTCAGCCAAACAGCCAGTCAGCCAGTCAGCCAGTCGCTCATCATTGCGCGCTCTGTGGCTCTGTGGTGACATCATCATTATGGCGTTGGGCGCCAACTTTAGCCGTGGGTCTCACCTTGACGCCCTGACGTGACGCCCTGACGTGCCGCACCGACACCAAACCCGAAAAGTAGCTGCCAATTTTTCACAAAACGCTTTCGGTCCGAGCAAAAGTAAGAAAAATTGTGCGGTCCAAGCGAAAAGAGAAAAAAGCTAAGAAAAAAAAACACATACATATATATATATATTTTACTTGCTGCGTGGGCCGTGTCCTGGCCATATCCTGGCACTGGGCTTGCCTTTGTTAGTTACCTTTTGAGTCTTTGCTAAATCAAAATGGCAGCGCGGCGTGCGCGTCCTGCTTGTCTGCGCTGCTGCCGCTGCTGCTGCTGCTGCTCAAGTGATTTACTTGCCGCCTGACGACGAGGACGATGAGGACGACGTCGACGACTCCTTTAGCCGCCTTACTTGGCATTCAGGACCAGGCCGCTGGCCCACTCCGCCGCCCCGCAGCACTTTAACTGCTGCCCCACTTTGCGGGGCTTCAGCTGCGCTCGTGCGCAAAAATTTGCAACGCAGCTTCACATGTGGCCCCTACCCCCAAGTCAGCTGCCAGCCCACAAATTAACTTGCAAAAAAAAAAAAAAAAAAAAACGAGAAAAAAGTGAAAATAAAAATCATAATAGAGACATGGTCAGCAGAAAAAACTGAACGGAAAACTGGCCAGCAGACTTGCCCAGAGGTGGCTCGTATTATCATTATGGGCGAGTTATTTGTAACCTTTTTTGAATTCCATTTAAAAGTTCGCAAACCCAAACATCAATCTTCGGCTTGTGTGGGCGTCAGTGTAGTCTGTAGGAAGTGTCAGGCAGTTTGAGAACAAGATTGTGACTCATTAAATTACATTGCAAATGTCATTGTAAAGTAAGTAAAATGGTGGCTGGGGCGTGCTTTGGCAGCCAGGACTCGCAGGATGTCAGACAGGCGCTTCTGTTGCGTATAAGCAACATTCATTTATTTATATATTACTTTGACTGCCACTTTCTCTGCCTCCTCCCCTCTTTCCACTCTCCCGCACACACTCTCTCTCTCTCGGTCTCTGGCAGCAATTTAAAATGATAATTTACACAAATGCGTTTAAATAAATAAAACGCACCGAAAGCGACAAACGGGGGGGGGGGGGGGGGGGGGGCGTGTCGAGCGGCTTGTGACGCACATTTTGTCAGCGGCAAACTTCCGGCCTTACACCTACCCCCCAACCATGCCCCGCCCAACACACCCACCAACCCGCTCTCAGGTCCCGCAACGCACACTCTGGCCAAAAGTTGGCTCTGTTAGGTGTCGGCTACAATTGTCCTTAAATCACGCGTAATGAAGTTGTCGCTGCTGTTACTTTTGTTGCTCCTTGCTGGTTGCTCCATTTCGTCCTTGCCAGGTTGCTGGCACTGTCTGGCAATGATTCTTATTGTTTTTGCATTTTATCGCAGCGCATTTATTTTTGCATTTCAATGCTGCTGCTACCAGGCAATAAGCGTGCCCATTAGAAAACCAGCCAAGCCTCATGGCCAAGCAGCAAGAGGACAAAACCTAGCTCTCCATTTTGCCCCAGCACGCCTCCACGTCCCCTCGCCCAGCTAGTTCCTGTGAAATGGAAACTTGAATTGAAAGAAGTAGCTGTGTTCCAAATTTATTGACAGTCCAGATAGTTGATACTTGAAAGTTTAATCGATATGATATAAGTATTACCCATCCTCGCTAATAAAAATGATAAACATCAGTTAAATTCATTTAAATATAATGCATATAATATTATTTACAACATATTTTTTTACTTAAAAACTGTTTTGCATTTTACCGATGCATTTTCCATTCATTTTCCAGCCAGTTGAAATGAATTACCCATTAATAATGTAACATGTCTCAACATACTTTTCCTGCATAGATCTTTTAAAATGAAGCCAATTGGTTGAAAAACAACAAGTTCTTCTCGACTTTTCCGCCCATTTTCCATCCAATCCAGAAATATCAAAAATGGAGAATAAGAGAGAAACAGTTTCTCAACACTTTTTCGTGTACTTTTCAACACTGCACTGTGGTACTTATTAAAGCTTCGCTTTGGCTTCAATTAATTCTATTTGCAATTGCAATCGCAACATTTCTTTTGCCGTACTTTGTGAAAGTTTTCCTTTCTAAGAAAAATTCTAATTGGTTTTTTATTAGCTGCTATAGTTATTAATTCACAATATATCACTTTTCAATTTCCTGCCGTATGCTTTCGCTTGCTGTCAGTTTTTTCAACTGTTTCACAATTCAGTTGCCCGTTAAATGTTTACAATTAATCACACGCTCACCTGGGCAATGCTGGAGAGGATCTCCCGTGTCAGCCCAACCGCCACTAAGCGTCGGGCAAACAAATGTCCAACTGCGTTTGTTTGGGTTGCCGCATCCGTCTTCATTTCCACAGACTCCACAGACCTCCCACTCAGCCGAGTGGCTTTGTTAACGCCCACACACACAGCGTGTGTGCGTGCGTGTGAGTGTGTGTGAGTGCGTGTGAGTGTGTGTGAGTGTGTGTGTGTGTGTGTGTGTAATGTGGCGCAACACCCGACAGCAGCAGCAGCAGCAACAGCAGGACCAACACCACAAGCGACACAGTCCATGCCACATGTCCGCGCCAGTCCCAGTCCCAGCCCCAATCCCCCTCCGCCCCCCTCGAACCAAAAAGCGCCAAGCCCCCCTTTGTGCAGCTGTTGAAAATTACATGTTTACAGCGAGCAAAGCCAAATGTAAACGTAAACACACATTAACTTTGGTCGCATACAATATTTTTCACTCAAGGTTGCTTGTGAATGGGGCCGCTTGTGGGGGGGAGGGCGGATGGTCGGAATGGGCGTGGCTGTGTCCAAATGGCACTGCGCGACCTAGGCCCGGCTCTGACATGGCGCATTTGGCAACGAGGAGCGAAAGTGCAAGCCAAAGTTGCTTGCAAATATCTTCGCAGCAGAAGCAAATTGGGGCTGCCTCTTTATGGCTCACGACAAACACGTGTTTTTTTCCTGAGGAAAACTAAACAACAAGACAACTACCGTTAGTTTGGCTGCCACTGCAACATTTTTTGTGCAACAATTTACCCATTTTTATTCGTTTTCATACGCTTGTGCAGGATACACGACATATCTCATGAAATTTGTAACGCTTAGAAGAAGAGCTATCCGGCATGTGTATTCCGGATCAGCATCAAATGGCGAGTCGATATGATGAGGTGTCTGTCTGTCTGTCTGCCTGTCAGTCTCTAGGAAAATTATTCTCTCAGCTTCTCAGATGAAAATTTTAGTAGGGAGGAGAGGCCTCTGTTTCAGAAATCTGCCGAAACGGATCCATATATAATATAGCTACCATAATCATTTTGTTTTCCTTCTTATCTTGACTAAACTTGCCCTTTAGCACTCTTTCTATATAATCTATATAAGCTAAATCTTTTTTAAGTCGATCTTCTACATTATAAAGAGCTAAAGAAAGAGTCATTCGAAAAATGAATTTTTAATTGGAATTTCTATCGTTATTTCCACATAATAAAAAGTATCATATCTGGCAGACTATTTTATTATTATATTATTAAATTATTATATTATTATATCATTATATTATTATATTATTATATTATTATATTATTATATTATTATATTATTATATTATTATATTATTATATTATTATATTATTATATTATTATATTATCATATTATATTATTATATCATTATACTATTCAATTATTATATATTATAGAGCTGCCATTTCCATTCCTAAGCCACATGTCTGCAAGGGTATTTACTCGTCGAGTTGCCGTGCTTTTTTGTTTTTTTGCTGCGGCTATATAAGTATGGTGGCAAAAGCTAGAAACAGTCGAGCATAAACCAGCAGCATCTTGGCAAAATATGAAAAATGCTGTTTTCTGCGCTGCCTTTCGGCTGTGGCTGTTGCTGCTGCTGCTGTTGCACAAGATGCTGCGGGTTATTGCAACAAAATGTCAACTGGGGCCATAAATTGCGTCGAGTCTGGCAAATTTTTTTTGCTGTACACCAGCGTCGTCGCTCATTGTTGACATATTTGAACAACTATCTGAAGGTGAGAGGCAAACTTTGATTTCGTTCTAAGAACAACAGTAGCAGCAGCAACAGCAACAGCAGCAACAACAACAACAACAAGAACAACAACATGTATAGCTGCTGTAAGCGCCCTAACTGACAGTTTATCCAGCACTTCCAGTTGGCATCTCGTGCTCTGCCCCCGCCACAGCGCGCCAGGGCACGGCTCGCCTCGCTTCGATTGCTTTTTCTACGCCTGTCGCATATTTTAAATCCCCAGTTGAGTGGCAATCAAACAAGCGCCCACCCTTTGCCATTGCCACCCCTTGAGCCTGGTTCTGCCCTATGGACGAGCAAGACCATGTCAGGCCCGGCCCGGCCCGGCCCGGCGCGGGCAGCTAGCTGACTGGCTTAATTAAACAAGCGCAGCGGCACCTTAACGACCAGCCAGGCACTGAGCAGCAGCCAGCTCTGGGCTCTGTTCAACTTTTAAAAATGATAATAATTTCGCTTTCAGCGAGCAGCCGATTTGGCATGGGTTTTGTCCTGCTCCAGCCCCTTCTGCTGCTGCTGCTGCTGCTGCTACTCCTGACATTTGCTCTGCGGCTGTTTTGCGTGCTTGGCGCTCAGCTAAGTCCATTGTGCGACCGCTAACAACGTCTCCATTTTGTTATGGCTATAATTATATTTGACTGGCATTGCCTTTGCCTTTCGTCTTTCGTCTCGTCTCGTGCTTGTGCTTGTGCTTTGTTCTACAGGCTAATCCAGGTGGCCACTGTCGACGGCAATGTCCCAGGGCCTGGCCTTTGTCGCTGTTTTATTTAATTTCTATTTTCATTTCAATTGGCAATGTCAGGGGAACCAGTCCATTGCCATAGCCATAGCCATGGAAATGGTAAGGGCAACGGAAGGCGTTGTCCTTTGAAGCCTGCCTACAATTGCCTTCAAAGTCGCAAAAGAATCGTCACTTTTGCTCGAGTGTCAAATTATTGCTCTTTCATTGCCATTGTTATTGTCCTTGTTATTGTCGTTGTTCGTGTTGTTGTTGTTGTTGCAGGACTCGTTGCATAGCCAATTGCACATTCAAGCGGCGATTCGAGCTGCACATCGGGACTAGGGATATTCGTGGAATGCCCTTTGCCAGCAAAGCATTTTGTGACTGCAAATCTGTCAATGCTGCATTTCCTCACGTCAATAGAATTGTGCTTGTTTGCAGCAGTAGCAGCAGCAGGAGTAACTCCGCTTAGGTATGCCTGTCTATCACATATCAACGCGAACTCGACACTTTTGTCACCTGGGCGACGGCAATGCGATGCGTTTAGCTTCATTGAATCGCATCTTTAAAGGGCTTATTTCGCAGCTATCGAAAAAAGGCAAGCACATATTTATGAGTAACCAGCTTTGTAATGAAGCTACGAAATATGAAAAACGATATAAGCTTGAAGGCGTTTGATGCCCTGGATTATAAATATTTTATTTATGTTATAAGAAGAACATTTTGTGTCCTCTTCTCGTTCAATATCGACATAAAAATTTGCGTTTCAGTTGTGAAAATATTTACTGTCAGTCAGAAGCAGACTTATCTGCTTCTTTTTCCTCATATATATTCGTGATTGATTAAGCTTTGTCCATCTATTTGTGCGTTCGTACAGCAGTCTATATGAACGCACTGACCTCGCTTATAAAAGCTAAAGACACAATTGAAAAATGTTAGCTTCTGCAAGCACTTCACCGATCAGGTTCATTTTAATCTATGTATGACCAACAATATATTCTAAAAACTATATATATATCGATGTCCACCTATCTCTGAGCTTATAGGAGCTAAAGATACGAAATAATGATGAATATTCTGCTTAACAGTTCACAGCTGAAGTTTACTTAACTCCTTCAATAACCATATATTTTGCTACAAAATCGATAAATATCGATATTTCCAATTTCTTTAGCATTTCTCAGAGACTTAAGAGCCAAAAATACCAATCGTAGATACAAGTTTTTGTAAAACATAGATTAAAAAACATGATATATGTATATCGATTTCTTCCAAGAATCGATCAATTTCAATCCCTCAATATCTCTTAGAATATAGAGCAAAGTATGCCAGTTTAAGATTATCGTTTTCTTTTTAATTCACGGATCAGATCAATGTTATGCTCTCGAGAAGTATCAACATCTTCCCAAAATCGATATTTATCGATCTCTAAAATTTATTTGAAAATGTAGGTTTAAAATGATCAAATCAAATAAAAAGCTTTCGTAGATAATTGACAGATTAAGTTTATTAAATGCTTTCGATGACTCCTTATTTATACCAAAAACTGATAAATATCGATTTCTGCCATAAATCATATAGAATATTAATGTTTAAAGATACCAAATTTGCCAATTCCATACACATGCAGATATATACAATTTTTCCCCCAAATTAAAATTGACTAATTGATTTTTGATGTGTGCATCTGTTATTATGATGTTTATGCTTTGAAGCATTCCTTGTTGTTCATTTTCTGATATTGCATTTGAATTAAATTTAATGAAAGACAAAATCTGAATATCAATTATTTTCGGGCGGTAACTGGACGTTAAATTAATCTAATTTTTATCAAAACCGCAATTTGAATCTGTCAACTTTATCCAAATTGTCGCTGTTTTCTGTTTTTATGCATTATTGAGGCTTCATTCCATAATATTGCTTTTTTAACTTTTTGCCATGAGTTATGCATGCGTAAATTGAAATCCTAGTGCAGGCAGCATGAATATTTCGTTAAAAATATCATTATTAAATATAGATGCACTCACAATCAGACAAATGTACTCAGCGCCAGACACCAGACTGGCCACGAGGAGCCCGAGCTCTGCCTGGGCGCATCCTCATCATGCTGCTCGCCTTTTTTTTGGCACCACTACAAACGAATTTAATTTATTCGTGCAACACATTTTTTATTTTATTTATCATTTTATTTTTATTTTTAATTTTTTGTATGCCGAATTTACGAGCAGTGCCCGGAAACTGGTAGCTGTTGCTGTTGCAGTTGCTGTGTGGCTGAGAGCGAATCTGAGCTCTGCTTGTGGCCAGCACATCATCTACGTAGCCGGCTGGCTGCTGGGTGCGCCCCTGTGATGACTGTGTCCTTGCCAGGATGCAGCGCGGCGTTCGCTATTCTGTTGCGTGTTGCCTTGTCCCATGTAAGCGTCATAGCCACACCAATTTATTTATTCCTGGATTTCAGTTTTTAGTTTGCCGTACGTTTTTCCAGCATTTTCCGCGCAGCACAAGCAATAAAAACCGAATAAGCGTGGCACACAACTGACTGCCAAACTATGGAATACCCTGTATATTAAATAGATTGTGGTGTTTCCTGCAAATGCAGCATGTCTAGTCCAGGATTTTCCTATTCCATATAATACATAGAATATATTTGATACAGCAGAAATTATATTCGCTTTCATCATATTTACTATTTATCGATTATTAATAATCGATAGCTGCAAATATCAGCAATAATATCGCTTTTAATCATAAATAAGAGTACAAATTGGCTTTGATTAATCTGCTCCGAAGGCCATTTATTCGCCTAAGACACCCCATTCTTTAAACTACGACTACGTGGTATAAAAATCACTTGATGCGTTGAAATGGCGTTGCCAGACCGTCGAGAGTCGAGTCGGTCGCTGCGCGCGTTAAAATTTCGTTATTATGTTGACAGCATTTTTGCTATTTTTACTTGAAAGCTTAACCAAGCGCGCACACACACACACACACACACACATTCCACTCACGCGCATACATACACTGACTCACACACACACACACGCTGTCCCTTGGTGTTATTTTGGTGTTTCCCCGAGCTTGTTTTTTGGTTGGCTGGCCCTGGCCCCGGTCTCAACCGTCGTCGCTTGTCAGTGATATATGTAAAATATTTCGCAGCATGCGGAGCAACTGCAGCCGCCGACTGCAGGCAACTGAGCTATTTTGTGGCAATAAGCATGAAATTTAAATGAGTGCCGGCCCCCGCCCCCGCCGTCGCCCTCGTCAAGCCCCCGACCACTTACACAGCTGTCCGCGCTTGCCCCAGGCCCCCAACCGCCCCCGTCCACGTCACCGTCCCCCTGTCCTCTGCCCACCGCCTTTGCCACATTTGTATATCCATCAGAGAAAGCTGCTCTTGTGAATGCCATTGGATTTTGAACGCACCGCTTGCAATTAGTGAGCTCGTCGCTCCGAAACAAGGATAGAAAGCTGTGAATCCAATTGATATACATATGTATGCGCGTATGTGAATTTTGAGGTATTATGGCGCATACTATATTTTATATCTGGGCTTATGCTCTATGCAACTCAATCGAAAAATTGTTCAAGTGGCAAACGCAAAAACTAAGCCAGCAAAAAATATTTAATTCAATTTCAGCGAGGCTTTGCAGGTTATATGATTTGTGCTGCAAATGGTTACTAAAGTTGAAATGGAAATTTATTTTAAATACAGCGCAAACTTACAACATTTTCCAGGTCAACAAGCCAATCAATGATGGAAATTTGTATTTTTAACCGTAAACTGCCCATTTGAAAAGAAATTGTATTTTATAGTTACTCAGATGTTACTCAGATTAGGATATTCTTTATTTTTATTTAAGATTAATTCTTTTACATATTTCCGCTTTTAAAGTTGAACTTTAATCTTGACATTGACTGGAAATATACATATTTAAAAAAAAAATATATTAAAATACACATTATACATTTAACAAAACATATTTCATATTCCAAAGCTTCACAACCCAATAGAGTAATATTTCGTTTTCATAGAGATTTATTTCAAAGAGTTCACTTTCTATCATAGAGTTCAGTTTTTATTGCTATAAAATATCCATAACTGCCCCTATTGACATGAGTTCTAATACAAATCATGTACAAATTTGTATTTTTTGTTGGTTTTTCAATAATTGAAGGGCTTATTCTGAGTGGTGAACATGACCACAAACTGAATATGTATTCGGGCTAGACCGGATGCTCACCTGCTTGTAAATGTAGAAAATCTACTAACTAAAACTGCAACAAAGGCGTATTTAGGCATATTCAAATATGTATTCCCAATTTACCTTCGGTAACAACAACAACAAAAAGAAAACAATAATAATAAATAGGACAACGAAAATATGCAATAAACAAAAACTGGAAATATAAATTCAGATCAATATGTAGAATGCCCAAAGGCTAACCGAACCAGGCAATTTTCATTAGTAATGAATATGTTTTTTGAAAAACCCAAGATGAAATGGAAACAAAACCGTATGGGGGCAAAGCGAAGGCTAAACAAAAGCAGCATTTGTGCAGTTATTTTATTTATTTATAACATTTAAAGCAAACGTTATTTAACAGTTTATGCACAGGCAGGATCCGGGCGAAGAAGCCCGAGAAGCAACAGCTCCACCTGCGAATCCTGACAGTTGTTTGGGTTCTGCTGAGTGCAAAGCAAATGCGCTTAGGGTTGTTATTTCTTCACCCTGCACACTATTGGGGTGCAGAAAAACTAAACTGTGAACTGTGTGGAACTGTGGGAACTGTGCGAAGGGCGGGGGATGCGCTTACACAAATTTCTGGTATTATGTTGCATACTTCTCGGGGTAATTTATGATTTTCACGTACATTTGTGTGTGGGCAAACACAGTTGAGAATCACAATGAAAACGGGATTGAGGGTGAAATAGAGCGTAAGAGATTCCCCCTTTCGAGCGGGGTGAAATGCTCAACAGCAGCTGCCGGTAAAACAAAAAAATGAACCGAAATGGAAAAAAAGTAACAAAACGAAACGAAACGAAACAAATGATGTTAAGTGACGCGCAGCTTTTGTGGAAATGAAAGCCAAACGTTCGATTCTCAAGATGCATGATAAGATAAATAGAACAAAAGTCCTGAAGATAAATACATCTACTATGTGTGGCTAGGGGGAATGTGGTTTGTATTTCCCAGGCTAAGATATGAAACCGGGCACGTGCAGTCAATCAAGCTGGCTGCCAGGAATGCGTACATTTATATATATATATATATATATATATATATATATATATATGTATATAAATACATATATTTATAGTGGCACACAAGGGGAACAACACGGTGCAACTCTGATTCTGAACTTCCCAATTGACCTGACAGAGGTTGTGCACCTGCACAGGTATAGCATATCTATATCTATATATAAGCCTGAACAATTTAATGCAACTCTTTACACGAGCCACAATCAATCTTAACGGGGTGGCACATAAAAAGCTGTTTGTCCGGACTGATTGAATGAATGATTAAATGGCTGACTGACTGATTGACAGACTGACTGATTGACTAAATAAATGATTGATTGATTGCTGAACTACACATTGCCCAGTTAGCATTAGTATGTTAACTTTTTTATTGTAGCTACATTTTTTGATCAAACTCAAACTGAAACTCATTTTCAAAGATATTTGCGCACATTGTGAGACTCGTTTTACACTTTTCGAAAGACACACCTCAATTTGAGACCAATTTGACTTTGATTCACAGCCGCAAAATGGGCGAAAAACAGGTGAAATTTAAGGAAAAAAATAGGGCTCGAGGAAAGCCTGGTATTACGTGTTAATGGTTGCATTCTAATAATAATACAATTTCTTTAAGTATCCGCTGTAACCTTGCAACAGATGCATCGATTTTCAATACAGCTTTTTGGCCGCACTGTGCTTAGCTTCCCTTTGAATGCGAGTTGCGTGGGTAAGCCCAGACGCATTGAACTCTTAAGCCATGTCAAAGTATCTTGCACTCTTTGCCACGACACTGGGCAATCCTTTTAGCCAGAGGAAGAAAATCCTGACGGTCTCGATTTCAATCAGAGCGCACATGGCCTTCGAATGGCTTCCAACTTTGATGAACTTGGCGATTTTCAGGCTCGCTTTTGCATTATTTATCGCCGTCGTGTAATTTGAGCTTAAGTATAAGAGAATAAGAGACGAGGGGGGGAGAGAGGAACATTAGCTAGAGACATGAGATGGGGAGTTGGGAGAAGGAGGGGCGTGCCGACCAATTAATGCCACTTCTTTGGCTTCCACTGAAAATGGGGATGAGGATGAAGCTTCATTAAAAAATCTCATCAAATCCGAATGCCACTAACTTAGTTTCTCGTTTTCTGTTTGTGCACTCTCCGTGTGCATATTTATGACGACTGGCAAATCAAAAATGCAAATAAATTTCAATTTTCTAACTGTGAGTTGACACGAGGCGGCAACATGACATTCACAATTACAGTTGCAAACATGCCACACAGCAGCAGCAGCAGCAGCAGAGCAGAAGACAGAGCGCCACAAATCAAGTCGAGGCCGTAGCTCGGAGTGGGGCAGAGAATGGTTGAGGGAGAGGGAGAGCTGAGCCTGGGGCAGGGGCGAGTACTTACAATCTCATATGCATATTTATGAAAAGTGCAGTGGCATCTTGTCAAGCCTGGCTGCCTTCTGGGAGCCTGTCTATGAGTATTATTATTAAATAATCATTTTGTTGCAATAAATTTCAATTTCTATTTGTTTCAAGTGCGGGAGAGAGAGCGAGAGAGTGACAGTTTAATTTGCAAACAAGTTGGGACATCGTCATGTTGAATACTTCAACCGTTGGCCATTTATTTATATGCCTTATAAGTAAGTCACATCGCCGGCTCTATTTTAAATATTTATCCAGTCAAAGTGAATTAGCTTTATTTTCACGAGAACTACCAGCAGAAAACTACTTCGCAAGCCCAATGAAATTGTAATTAAGTTTGCATGCCAAATGACTCGAGTGGTTTGCATGCAATCAGGAAAAAAAAAAACAGAAAAAAGAATACACAAAAAAATGCTGAAATTTGTTTAAATATTGACGCAAATTTACAAGCTCAACGGAATTTTTTTTTTTTTTTTTGGTGTTCATTTATTTTTTGTTGTTCGCTTAAGGCCCGCCGGTTCGAAGGTCACACGCAAGGGTTGGCAGGAGCACGCTGTGTGGCACTCTCAAATTGGCTAAACGTAGCAAACAAATTTTCCAAACTATTCGGTACATTGAAATCGAGCTAAAAGTTAAACTTTAAACCAATTGTCGGCTTGCAGCAGCAGCTCCATGCCGTTGAGTGGGCTTTGTGGCCCACTGTGTTGGCTGTCGCATTGTGCACGGGGCACGGGGCAGCATGTGCGTGGTGGCATCAAGTACAGTCCAGTTGAGGCATTTGCATCACATGCCGAACTGAGGCATGCAACGACCGAGAGTCGTTGGACTGGACTCTGATTGAAATGTTCAAAATGCTGCCTCTTGCCACCAGTCATAAAGAGGCAGGCAGGCAGGCTGGCTAGCTAGCTGGCAGTCAGTCAGTCAGGTAGCCATTTTCTGTGCTTTTTCCGGAGCTAGTCACCTAGTCTGGACAACACCTGCCAGTGTGGGGGCCGTGACAGCGACAGCAACAGCAGAACATGTAAAAGGCATCGGTCATTCGATTCATTTTTTTTTTTTTTTGTGGCAATCTCATAAGCTGTTGGCTGAACAGAGAGATGCTTTCTGGAATTTGAATTAGGGCATATCAGACGAAAGATTAAAAATTTGATTCATAACTGTAAACAAGAGAAAAACGTTCTGAAAATCAATTCATTTGAGAAATGAAGTTGTCCGCTTGACATGTGAAAATTTATTAAATTGCAAATTTAGCAAAGAGTTAGGGTCTGCCACATAAACAATTTAGCAATTGTTTAGGCATTCGTTGCAGTTGTCATTGTCAGGTGTTTTAGGTATCATAAACAACTCTCTTTACCTGCCTGGTTGGTTGTCTTGCAGGACGCTCTGCGTGACACGTCAGCAACGATGTCTTCGGGAGCTCAATTGCTTATCCTTAGCTAATTTCAGTTTGGGAGAGGTAGCCCAGCATAGTGTATCAAAAGAAGTTAATGCGTATTTATTATGATACATGACGCGGTTGATGACATGTCCTTGAGCGCGACACAGCTAAAGATGCCGTCCAAGGGCGTGTCCTTAAGTTAAAGATTTCCATGTGCGATAAATTTACGTTTAAGTGTGGGATTTGTATCCTTGGCCTCATTTCTAAGTGAGAAGTCTTTACACTACACTGCAAAGTTAAATATGATGCAGTTTTAACTTGACTTTGGGAAATAATGCTAAATTTAATTTCTCAAACATACTTTGCTGATGTGCAGCTGTATCCAAATTATTGGGCACACGCACACACACACACACAAATCCACTCAAGTCATCTGGCTGATACAAACACGCTCATGTCATCGGGGCCCATTGATCGCATTAGACAAAGTAAACACAATTATTTTTGTTTCGAACACATATATGTATATGTTTATGTTTATGTGTGTGTCGGCAGCGTGGCCACAAAGTATGCAAGACCAAAATTTCCTTAACGCTCTTATCACACACACTCACACACACACACAGAGGAACGCGTAAGCCCGAGCAGCATTATGTTTGTTTTTATGTTGAATATTTTCCATTTTTTTGTCAACGAGATACAAAACGAAAGAAAAAACAAAACAGCCGACGGGAGGCGGGTGAAAAGCTGTGGAGAGGTCTTCAAAATGGGGGTGTGGCAAGCGGCAGTTGCTGTGAAAATTATGTAAATGATTGAGCAAATTATGTCCAAAAATATTCGTTGCCATCTGACCTATGACCCCCCCCTATCACTATACCCAATGCCAACCCAGAACCTCATGAACAGCATCGTTATCATCATAAAAACGCTCTTCACCTCCATATTCAATCACTTCTGGAGCATCTCAAGCTGTTGTCCGTAGCAACAAATCCCGTCAATTGAAATGTATGTAAAACAAAATATTAAAAAAAGAGAAATAAATACAAATAAAAAAAAATAATATAATTTCAGGTCGACATTGTACAGAAACAAAAAACGTTTTGCTTAACTTTTTTTTAGAGCATTTGTTTTTCGCAACCTTTATTAATTTATTTGTTTACGGGTCAACATTGAAATTCGGGCGTGGCCAGCTGGACAACGCAGTGGGCGTGGCAGGCACAGCAGTCCGCTGTGTTTCTTATCTATGTCAAAAAATTATTTGCATTGTGGTCAGCGAAAATAATTAATAATAATTTTTGTTCATCAAAGCAAATATAATTGAACAACAATCAGTTCTAAAGCGCTGCCGGGCATTTTATTACATTTAACTGAATATTTATTGAGTTAAAATTAATATTAATCAAATTGTGGTCACCTTTGTAAAATAAAAATGCATATTTTTTTATTTATTTTACTATGTTTTATTATTTTTTATTTTATTTATTTTTATTGAACTCTCAAGGGCTATAATGAAAATATTTAAATAAAATAAATAAGTTTTTGATTTGCATCAAATTGATGATGCTACTGTTTAAAGATTCAGCAAAGATGGAAGAAATAATCATTGTATTATTAGTTCTTTTTATTTGACATGTGTGTGTATGTGTACACGCACACCAAACGCAGGTCGAGTCAAAAAAATATCGCCTTTCTATGTGATTCTCATGAATGTTTCTCATGTCATGCTTCATGCTTCTCTATCTCTCTCTCCCTTTCCCAGTTTACCTCTATCTTCATCTTTAGCTCTATTTCTATCTATTTCTCTTACTCTTGTACTCTCTCTCTCTCTCTTTCTCTCTATCTCTATATTTTGAAGATATTCTACTCCACCTCTCCCTCTATCTCTCCCTCTCTCTTTCTCTCTCTCTCTCCCTCTCACCTTCTCTCTCTCGCTCTCTCTCTCTCTCTCTCTCTCTCTGTATATATCTTTCTCTTTCTCAATTTACGTCTCTTTCTTACTCCAGCTCCATCTCTAATCCATAATCTCTTTTTCTTTTTCTTTTAGTGATGTACTTCTATCCATCTATTAAAGTCTGCCATCAAATAATCTGGCATGTACATGTAAAGTTTAAGGTAAGTACATATTATCATAAATATAATTAAGACTATATATGTATATATTCAGACCTGAGCATGGGCTTTCGACTATACATTTTATTCAACATTTTATTTAACTCTAATTATATAGTTATCTGACTAACAAGAATTTGTGCATTTTTAGTGGTCTTATATCGTATCTGCCGAGTATCATTTGCAGCAGTAATTATCAAATAATACCCTCTAATTGAAACATGTTGACAGACCACACAGAAACACACACCGCACACACACACACACACACACACGCTGAGAGCTCAACTGCTGCATGACCGTAATTCCAAATGAATCTGCAAATTATTGTAAAAGTAGCAGCTAAAAAGCGCGTCATGTTTTTGCATATTTTGTACATTTTCATTATATTTATAGATAGTTTTCTTTTTTATATATTTTTGTATTTTTTGCCATTGCAAATTTCAATTTGTTAAATGCGCAGCGCAACTTTTGTTGCAAATTAATTTGGCACGAACTTGACTATGGAAAATATGGCAGAGACTGCGGCAGTGGCAGCGACTGTGGCAGCAGTCAGCAGTGGCAGCAGTGGCAGCAGTCAGCTCTGTTGCCAGAGATGCAACAAGCCGCAGTCGCCGTCGCTGTCACAGTCGCTGTCGCAGCCGCCGTCGCAGTTCCATACGCACGTGTTAAACTCTCGTACCTCTGTCGTAATAACCGCAACTTAGTTAACTAAACAAGCTGACAGGCGTGAAGGCGGGGGGCGTGGCCAACGGAATGGTTGGACGGGGGCGTACAATTGTTGTTGTTACAGTTGCAACCAGCCCCCCCCCCCCTCCCCACGCCTCCGGCCCTCCTTACACTTTTGGCAAATGTGCACTGAAGGAAATTGCAAACAAAATTGCAACTTCCTGTCAGCGACAAAAACTTTTGCTGTGGCGCCAATGTTGCCACTTCCGTTTAGAGCACACACACACCCACACACACACAGATTTGAAAGTGCATATGTGTGTGTGTGTGTGTGTGTGTGTGTGCTAAGTGCTGTCGGTTATTCATATGCAAACGCCATGGCAGCAGCCACAGCCAGGCAGCCAGCGCCATGTTTGGCAATCAAAATATTTCACTAAATTGCTGAGCCAAAGTGAACAAAAGCCAAGCAACAGCAGCAGCAACAATTTGACTGCAACGGCCGCACCACAGGAAGAATAAAATATTAAATAAATTTTTGCAAAATTTTACAAACGTGACCAGAGAGAAATACACGAGAGAGATACAGAGACAGAGAGAGAGCGAGAGAGGGAGGGAGGGGGGGGGGGGTGCTGAAGAGTATCTGGTACAAATCCAAGCTATAGTGTCTACAGTCCCGCAGCATATGTTAAGCGTTTATCGTGGCTGCATAGGCCCCAGGCTCGGGTCGGGTCGGATCGGGTCGGGTCGACAGCTGCAACAAGGTAGGAGATGGGGGCGTTGCGTGCTTCACGAGAGAAACTGCAGAATTAAATAAGAAATAGCAGCAAACAGACCGCAGGCCAAGCTTCTGGCACTCATATTTCCATCTCTTAATGCGTAACCCTCGCAGCTAACGAATCGTTTTACAATCCCGTCTAGAGGGTGTTATAATTTTGTTATGTTATGTGTAATGCTTAAAAAAAGACAACTGCGAACTCATAAATCAAAATATATATACTTAATCAACATGTTTAGCTGAGTCGACATATCCATACTGTCTCCCATTTTGAAAGCTAACTAGTTGAATGTTTGAATAGATCCGTACTCCACTATCTCATATAGGAATAATCGTTCAAGATATCTTGATAAAGCATTTGCTAGCTTAACTATGCTTCTATCATATGAGATAAATGACATCAATATCGGTCTACTACTATATTATATAGATATTTAGAAAGAATCGATCGATATCTAACCCAAATTCAGCCATTGCGAGTTATATTTCTAACAAGCATGCAAAACAGCATCAAATCGGACTACTATATTATATGGCTTCTATAGGAACAATCGTTTCTATATAAAACTTTCATTTAAAAACATTTGTGGGTCACATCTAGAGTATTTTATCTTCGGCTTGCTGAGATTTGCCGTTGCCTCTGGTTTTTTTTTTCGGTTTATTTGCACTACGCAAGTCGTTTAGTGTGGGGGACGCCTCAAAGTATGTCATGCAGCAGCACTTTTGACTCGCATTTGGCCGATTGAGCAGCAGATAAGACAAGGGCAAACCTTGGGCTTGGGCCAGAGCGGACGGACAAGGGAAATTGCTGGCGGCTGAGCTGCCACTTCAAAGTTGGCCCGAAATTAAAAACAATTACATCAAAAATAGAACAGTTACAGCTACAGTTACAGTTACAGCTACAGTAAAGACTTTTGTGTTTGCCATTTGCTGTCGCAGTATTTGCTCTTCGTGTTGTTCTTTTCCAGCTGCTTACAGTGGAGTCAAATAATGGAATATATAAAGCGTAATTTGTTTTCAACATTTTTTTTTTGTATTTTCTTTATTCATTTTTCATTTTTGTTTTGGAAGTTGCCTCTTAATAAGCATTTAATACTGTGAGTCGGCAAACACAAAGACAGAGCCCATAAAAATGTCCCTGCGTGCATACATATTCATAAAAGACAGTCGAGAAAAAATAATAAACTTTTTCAATATCAAATCATGTTTAATTACCTTAGAAGTCTAGGGCTCTGTTATGCTTCTCACAGATGACTTTAGATTAACTCTGAAACTTGTTAATGAAATGCTTAAAAATATTTTAGTTCAAGAATAAATTTATGCCGCAAGTACGAATTTTAAAGCCTAATTAAATTTTCGTTGAAATTGATAAAAATGTTTTTTTTTCATCGTTCCTTATAATAATAATAGCGGGCATAATCTCTCAGAATTTTGAACGCCCGGAAAATATGCAACAATTTTCAATTTTATTGATGAATTAAAATTGAATAAAATAATAATTTATTGGTTGGTTATCATGTTTATATACAAAATACCCAACATGGCCAGCTTAAAATAAACATAAACCCAATATTTGAACTAATATTTAGTTATATTTATTATGGAAATTTTAAATATATAAATACATCACTTTTACATTTAATTGCATTAAATGTTTGTAAATCAATCGGAAATTATGCCATTATAAATGCCATATTATTATGTCATATATATATATAGAACCAGCTGGTTGTTGGATAGTGTAATATATGAATAACATGAAAAGAAGCCCAATCTGACAGTTATTATTCAAAATCTCACACGTGCGTGTTACAAATAAAAGAATATCCGTATCGTACGAATTTAATAACATACAAATTTCAAAGTCAAGGCACAGACATCAGAATCAGGTTGATTTGGAAAACCACGCATTAAATTTGTGATTAAATATTTAACAATGCGTGCAAAGGAAAACACCTTAAAAATGTAATGTGGATGCCCGTCAAGGATGTTGAGCACACACCAACTTGGGGACTAAGCCAGCCAAAGGCTTCACAGCCCTCTGTATGTGTGTGTGTGGCGCTAGTGTGTGTGTGTGTGGGTGTGTGAGTATTAACGGCCAAATTATGATGAAGCGCACTTGACAGACGCCATCGTCTGTAGCTGTTTAATGGTAAATACCGTGAACACCCTGTGCCTGAGCCAGTCGTCGTTTCAATTCGTTTCGTTTCTGTGTATACTGTTTGCTGCTGAGAGAGCGAGCGCGTGAGAGCGCACGCAGGAGCAGGCTGTGTCGCTCACGCGCTGAATAAGCGTGTTCGCTCGCAGCGCATGTTGCCACAGCGAAACGGTTATCAACATGTTGCATGTTGCGACCGGCGCTGGCAACACAAATAAACGAATAAATAAATAAATCTGTTGCCAGCAGCTCCTTTGGGGACATTGGGCCTAAAATTCATTTTGTTCGCTGCCAGCTTCATTATTTAGCGCTGAAAAACAAATCCTTGATTAATTGTGCAGCAGCTGACATGACAAACCATTTACAATAGCCACGTGCTCTTTAAATATTTATAGATGAATTTATATATATATATATATATGCGTACGTTTCGAGTACACGGGGCATAAATCACTTGCCGAACAGGCGAACAATTACAGCAGCAACAACAACAACAACAATAACAACAATAACAACAATCGCCAGCTACTTTGTTACCATTGACAAGGCGTATTTGTTGCCGCTTCTGTCCGCACGATGGCGCCACTTTCGTTTTGTAGCTAGTGTACCTCCTTTTCTGGCTGGCTCCTGTCCATAATGTGGCATGGCAACATACCCATTAAATTTGATTTGGTCACGTTTCCAAGCTTTGTTCCACTTATGGCTCATTTTGATGTGGCCGTCCGTCGTTGTTGCCCGAAACAATAAAGCGGCCAAAGGACCAAGTGGACCACGACACAAAACAGCTGCGAGATCCATATCCGAGGCACAATGCAATCACAGCAGCAGCAGCAGCAGCAGCTCCCTGGATACAGGAATTCGGCCACAGATCCTAATAGACGCATTGCTGTCATAAAATCATCGACGCGCAGGATGTGAAATTGTCTCCTCGCTTCGCGCTCCTCGTGCCCCGCTGCTGAGCAGGTAATACGGCCATAAAAGCCCGCAAGGATAACAATTGCCGAGTGGCATCATGAGTGCAACATTTTGTGGCAAGCAGAATGAAATGCTGTTGCAGTTGCAACAGTTGCTGCTGCTGCTGAAGGAGAAAAAAACCAGTTAAGGGACCAACTGCTCATCGCATTCCTGCATCCGTAATGCTGACAGCATCGATCCAGAGATCTCTGCCTGCCGCTCTCCCGAGAGTTGCCACAAAAGATGCCGCTGCCCCCAAATGACAGCTGCTGCAGACAAAAGAATTTATAAGCAGTTCCAGTTTATCGCCAGATTGAGACAATGTTTTAACCAGCTGCCGCCTGTGCCCACAGTTGACTTAATGGCAGCCTAAACTTTGACAATTTCTCGGCCTTAAATCAGGAACGGGCCCTTGATGTCAGCGGCCTTTGATGTGTCTTTAATGATGCTCCTTTCTCTCTGCCAGTCAAAGGCCCTGTCACAGGGCCACCAAAAGGACTTGGGCCTTGTTTAAACCTTGCACTGCGAACTGCTTTGAAGCTTCTGCTCGAGCATACAAACATTTTTAAGCAAGTTGATGCGAAAAATCTGCAATTGTAGAGTATAAAAACTTCTCAAATTGATTTATTTGAATTTTTCACAATAAGCTCATTAGAATTTCTAAAACTACAAAGTAATTTAAGGGAGCAGAACCTGAAGACGAGGCGCAACCGGAATGGATCGGAAAACAAATACGTCTAAAACAAAGTATTTTTAATTTTTGATTTTCATAATTAATTTTAATAAGTAAATATTTATAAAGGGAGAGGTCCCTAAAACTAGCATTAAGTAACAGAAAATACTTTTGAAGCGATTATCTTCTCGAATTTCTCTATAAAAATAATAGCTTAATTCAAAATTTCCGCCATTTCAAGTTATCTCTGTAGTCAGAGGCTTCTTCTTTTTGAACGTCAACTATACTTATGTATATATACAAAAAAAAACTACTCACCTACATAATAAGTCCTTAAAGCCGCGCAGATTCCTATTATGTGCAGAAAAGAAAAGGGCAAAAAAGGGGTAAAAATGATCTACCTTTCTTAACTTCTTGTAGTTATTAAAAATACATATATATTTTTATATTCATTTATTTATAGATTGTTAATTGCCAATATTTTTGAAGTGTATACTTTGGCTTAGCTTCAAGTCGAGCTGATGTGCTCGTTTTCTCGCCAAACAGAGCATTTCATTAGGGAAATTGAATAAGAGCGTTGCATCAACTCGGTTTGCAACCTCAGCTCTCTATATTTTAACTTTGTTTAGTGTTTTATCCCCCCCCCCCCACCCCGCCGCTGCCCCACCTCAACTAATAAAAAAACTGGTATGTGTGTGGTTGGGCATAACTTTTGATATGGATATGAATAGATAGAAATGCAATATGAATGAACTAAACTGGGCTATTGAAGAGCTTGGCAAACGTCAATATCAATTATAAAACGCTTCGGCGTCGATTCCTCCAACGAAAATGGCAATATGAATTATGGATAGTTTTTCAAATGTGAATTTCAGCTATGTTATGTGAAAAGTGCGCATTCAGTTTGGGGCAGCCGCTGACAGCTGGCAACGGTTTGGGGCAGCCACCAAAATCCGGCACTTCATTTGTTTAAACAGCAGCTTGATCCTTTTTCCCCGCCACTCAACACTTTTCACACTTTCCCTAGCACTTTTTACCGTTATTCCTGCTCGTGTGTGCGTGTGTGTGTGTGTGTGTGTGTGTAAATAAATAAAAATTTCAAATTCAAATTTTCGCAGATTGGCAGAGTCCCCAGGCGAGTGTCCTGGACGAGGAGCAGTAGCAGCGGGCGCAGAGCGCACTGAATGAGCTATTCCACTAGTTAGTCGCTCGTCAAACATGGACATGGACATGGACATGGTCGGGACGGCACACACACACACACGCACACACACTTTATATACATATAACCGGACAGAGCCAGGCTCAACTATGCAAGTGGGCAACACTTTGCCCGGCAGCTGGTTGCCGCTCTGCAGTGCTCCTGGGGCTGTTTCTGTTTCTGTTTGATTTCATTTCATCATTTGACGTCTGACAATTTGCCGGCCGGTTGGATTGGGCTAGACGCCAACGGGGCGTGGCATTAGCTGGGAGCCCGGTCGAACTCCCAATTGCATAGCCCGTGTGAAAATCCAGCGCTATGATTTTTGTAATTTGATTTGCAGATTTTGCCAGGCGGACGGACGGGCGGACAGGCGGCAGCGGGACGCAGAATATGGCGACACGTATCGACACATCAAATAAATTGCTCGCCCGGCTCTATTCGAATTCCCAATGATGAGCTCACAATTCGGATTCTGGCTGCCGGCAGCCCCGCACCGCACCGCAGCGCAGCGCGGCTGACAGTCGCCTGGTCTAGCCTGGTCGAGAGGGCCTGGGACTTGGTTGCGTTAGTTGAGTGCTTTTGGGCTTTCCCCCGCCAGTTCCCCTTGCGCCCCGTTTGCCTTCAGTTTTATGATGATGTTGCTGGTTTTTGTATTTGATCAATTTGTATTCTTCAGTTACATAGTTTATTTTGCTTTCATGCATTTCAATTTGCAGTCAGAATTCGACACTCAACTCCCCAACCCCCAACCCCCAATCCCCCTTGAAGGGCCGTCATGTATGTTGGTTGCCTTGTCATCTGTCAATTGCAATGTTGCTTATGTGCCCAAGAATTAAAATTCAATTCTGTTTCCATATGCACAAAACGGAAATTGCTAAGAAAATGGAAAGCAAAGGAAAAGTCATCGTTTAAAGCATAACCGATAAATTTCATAACGAAATTCGATCCATGATCCTTTGCCAATTTCGATAATGTGTTTCTGATAAACAATCAAATTTTAAATTCAATTTTCGGTTGACACCCAAATAAATAAGTCGTAGTAAATGCATAAAACTCATTTTTTTTTTTTTAATTTTTAGTGAAATGTGGGCGAAGATATTCAAAGGAATGTGCAACTGTGTATATACACAATTTGGTATTTCTAGCTTTTATTATGTCCGATTAAAATCGATTTTGTAAAAGAGTTACCCGTTCTTTTTACCCATTCCAAATGATTACAGGGTATTGTTCTGATTACATTGCACGCTCGAATAACTCGAACGGAAACTCAACTTGAAGGTGCCTCAAACGTTGCCCCTGCCCACGAAAATCAAACGGAAGCTTTTCAGTTATGCCTGCACCATCATTATATTAGTTGGGGACAGTTCCATTGCCCATTAACTCTGGGGGCCACTCATCGATGACGTCGACATTTACCGATTGCTGTGACGTCATGCAGCGCAACTTACGCTAATTAAAATTCCCATTTAATTGGCATTGACTGTTGTTTGTCTTCGGTTCGATTGCAATGTCAGCCGTTTACATTTTTTTATACCCTTTACCAGTTCAAAACGGCTATTTTGGCTGTATGCAGATGTATTAATAAAAATATTCTTGGCCAGGATTAAGACTGCAGGCGAGCCAGCCATGTCTGTCTGTTTGTCCGTCCGTGTTGATCTTAGAGACTATAAGAACGAAAAACTACTTGAAATGTAGAATGATGATCCGTCTTTACTTTTCTTTCTTTTTCATTCTTTCTTAACTTCATGTAAAGTTATCGATAACTCACTATATTTTTTCCACAAAATCGATAACAATCAAGTTCATATTAAGTGCGTTCATATTAGAGCATATATCGCAGCTCATAGAATTGGAAGACAAAATGCTTGGCACTTGTCTAGTGCAGAGTCTAGCAGAGAATTTAAGTCGTGGGATACATCCACCAAATTATTTGGAGTTGTAGCCTTGGGCTTAGGTATTTACATCCACAGGGATGTCAAATTTAGATGAAAATTTCTAAAAGATCGGTGTATAAATAAATAAAGTTACTCAAGGACGCATTTCCCTTAGAGTGGGGCTGAGGGAAGCAGCAGGAATTTTTGTGGATCTAGGTCAAATATTTGTGATGGCAGCTCGTCAATGGGTGCTGGGTACCTTCTAGTCGGTCATTTCGTACCGAAGCATTCTTAATTGTAATTTTTTTTTGGTTTTTAATTTTTACGTGAAGCTTTCGATGAATGTTTATTCAATAAAAATACGCACGAGGCAATGGCTGGCTGACAGGACAGTTGGTCAGATGGAAAGTTGGGAGACAAATTGACAATTGACAGTGGCTCCAGCTCCAGTTGCAGTTGCAGTTGCAGTTGCAGTTGCCATAGAAAGAAATACGTCCCGAACTGTCATCGTGGCCATTGAATGAGTCTCTGAAATCAATTTAAATGGCATCATTCAACGACTTCAACCACAAGCTCGCCCACACGCACACACATACACACACGCACGCTATCAGGGACACACATGGACAGACAGGGACACGAACACATTGACAGTTTATTAACTGACCGACCGAGCAGGAATTATTCGTGACAGCCCACCCACATTTCAGGCCTGAATATCGCCCATTACATCGGCACATTAATTAGTTGGCATTGAGTTGCAGTTGTTGAAGGCGCCCTGACAACGACAACAGAATATATTCCATTATTCCCCAAGGGGCCGTGCCGCGGGCAGCCGACGACAACTGCAATTCAAGCTGAAGGACCACACAGCCCAATCCATGCAATAACAAGTAGCAGCATCTTGCTCGGCTGCTGCAACCTCCCCCCCCCCCCCGCTCCTAAGAAGCAAGTCATTTTAATGTACTTGTTTTTCCTTGGCATCGCATCGCAATTTATGATAATCAAGTTAATTAACGTAAATACAAATTAAACATAATTATCTGCCTTCGACATTCTGCTTGGTTTTTATAAAATCAATTATTCAATTTGAATCACAGCAGTTATACACATCAAAAGAAAAGGGAACCGTTAAATTTGTATAGTCTTGCTGGCAACCATAAAAGTGTTTATGGGCTATAGCTATATATATTAATATAATATCATACATTCGAGAGGATTCTCCAGTTCCAGGCAGGCTGTAGGGGTTGGATATTAGAGATATGCGAGCTTTTAAGAAACAAATACTATTGGTATCTATATCATATATTGTGCACTGATAACTAGCTCAGTAAGTTATCAAACCCTAAGCGGTATTTATTTGGTATGTAGAATAAATTATACTTTTTAATTACACTTTCCGGACCTCTACTAAATTATGATTCCATTTAAACACTCTCAAAACAATTTAGATGGAAGCTGTTTTCTACAACTCAGCAGTACAACTTGATCTGAAAAAGTCTTTTCAAATATTGTTAACACTGGCAACTAGGGTTGTTTTAGTTTAAATATTAACGTTGTGCAACACTCAACTTGCTTTATGAAGTTTCTCCAACAAAAGAACCAAATTTATTAGCTGATTCATTATTACGAGTTTCATGTTCACAAACCGAAATGATTTATCGAAGTAATTGAATTATTAATTCGATAATCTAAATCGGCTAATAAAGCGTAGGTGCTGCCCCAAATCGTATGTAAATGTGTTTAATAAAGCTTGATAGCCGCCTGATTTATTATCACACAGTTCTATTAAAAGCTATTAATTATAAAACATTAAAGGTAACTCAACTGAAATTAAATATAAATAAAATAAATATAAATAATTAAACAAATGCTAGACTCAAAACTCTTTATAAATCAAGATCTGCATAATTTAAATGCCCCTTGTTTTGCGTCTATTTAGGCAAGTGGAATGGGATTAACCAACAAAGGGCCGTTTGGCCCCTTGGGGGTTGGTGTGGTTGGGTTATATTTTCATAATTTAAGCACTCTATTTAAATTAATATCCAACATAACTTGAACTCCAAGCTGGTTGTGCCTGCTTCTCTGCTCGGCTGAACTTGGCCGTGTGTAAAACGCATCGCATTTAATTTAGTGTAAATCAAAACGTGTCTTTTGTTTATGTGCCGATGAAATTTCAGCTCAAGCGTAGTGCAATAAAAAGTAACGACAATCAGAAAGCTGGCAGCCAAGGGGCAAGAATCGCACCTGTTGTCTAGCAGGTGGCATCGTCAGCTGTGATCGACAGCCAAAGGACTTGGGTGCAAAGCCGCAAACAATGCCAGAACAAGACGTAAACACCAGCCGACACACCTCTGCCCCCCCTTAAAAGGGGCGAGGTGTTGGGTGGCGACCGTGAAAAGTGAAATGTGAAATGGGAAATGGGAAATGGGCGACGAGGCACAAAAAACAAACAGGTGCTAATCGAAATATAATGTTTCAGCAGCGGTCGCACATAAAAAATGATACGCCAATAAAATTTAATAATTTAAAAATGAAACAACAACATCTACAAGAACACAATGGAGTGTAAGAGGAAGAGCGCTGTGCAAAGCCGGAAAACATAATAAAAAATTCATGAGCTTTACGAGAATCGCGAACGAGCAAGAAGAAGCTGAAACAAAAAAGTGCAAATAATGAATGACAAACGGTTGCCGAGCGGAGAAGGACGGCTGAGAGGGCGGGCGACGACAGCAGAATGACATAAAAATGAATCGTTTTGCCTACTTAAAGGCGCATAAAAAGCAATTTCCGTCTTTAAAGCCGTAAAGTATGCCTTGATATTGCCAAATGCAAAGGTAACCAAAGCCAGCCTATTGATTTGCTTGCCCAGCTGGCCGCCCGGCTGCCCGGCTAGCTAGCTACCTGGCCTGCCCGGGCCTGGCATACAAAGCACTTAAGCAAACAACAAATATTTAGTGTCGCAATGATAATTACAATGCCAACACTGAAGACTGGGCAGCAAAAGCGGGCGATTGTTAGAATGTAGAGGAGGGCGAGGGGGAGGGGGAGGGGGAGGGGGAGGAGGAGCTGGTGACACCATATCACACACATATATATCCTTGATATATGCCTTTGTATTTACACATTTTGTGTTTACCTTTGCATGACCAGTCCGTCACTTTGACAATCATAATGAGGCAAGCAGCAGGTACCAGCAGCAACAATAACAACAACAACAACAACAATAGCAACAACAATAGCAACACCACTAAAATGGCTGACAGCAGCAAACCTGACTGCAGAATGCCTCAGCAATCTCACGAGCTAGAGATGGGCGCATTTTATTGCTGCAACAACAAAATCAAAAACATTTAAGCTCGTATATTTTGAAATTATATAATTGCATAATAAATAATAATAATATAAATAAAATATTTTGAAAACACGACATGTCCAAATATATCGTTAGGTAACTTTTGAAACAAATTCTTAACTTTTGCCGCAACGACATCACTTTAGCCAGAAATCGAAAATTGAATGAATTTATTGAATTGAATTGTTATATAACGGATTAATTTGAGCCAGAAATTTTTCTTTTTTATTCAACATGAATCAAACCCGAACTGGATTATATAAACTATAAACACCTTACCTTATCCTTACTCTAATTTAAACCATTCTGTTACACTCTAGTTCAAAATGTAAAAAATTAAGATGCATTTTATTGTTATTTTCCCTAAATAAGCAAAAGTTTAATATATTGAAAGCAATGCAACAGGCACAACAAATATTTTCGGTTGTGCGGTGCTTCAAACAAATGCCTTGCCTCAAAGTTCGATTCGTGTTCCTGGTCGTGGGTATAAAAAGCTGCTTTAATTCTTAAGCTTTGAGCTTATGTTTTTAATCTGAACAAATTAATAATCTTGCTGTCTTTCTGTTTATTTGTATTTTTAGACACTGCCAGCAATAATTGGTTGCTAAAAAAAATAACGAATCACATTTTAAATAGCATGGAAAAAGGATCTAAAGTATATTTTTGCATATCTTACAACAAATTCAAGTAAGTGATTTGTATTGATTAATATTAAAATATTATTATTATTATTATTATAATACCTAAAACATATTCATAAAATTCACGTTTGTGAATTACTTTAAAAAAATTGTATGTCTTTTCAAATATTAAATGAAATACTCTACACGGAAATCTAAATGATTTCTATATTTATAAGTGCAATACATACATTTAGCTCGATAAATGGATGAAATATGTTTACTTTTATATGGCTAGAAAACTCATCCTTTCTCTCTCTCTCGCTCGCTTCTCTCTCATTCTTCTTTCTCTCTTTCTTTTAATATATATATATCTATATTCTCCTTATTTCTACCTCTATCTCCCTCCCTCCTTATCTCTCTCTTCCTATCTTGATAGTTTTCAAGCACTATAAAAAATATTCGGAAATACTTATATATTTTATATACTTATATTTATTTACCCAGTTTATTCTGAATCTAAAGGCAGAAGTACCCAGTTACCTCTTTATTTTGGAAAAATCTGTATTTAATATTATCAGAGATTTGTATTAGCTTCTTTTTCCTAATCATTTTCCTATGCTTTCCTATGCGAACTTCTGCTCTGCGCTTAGATAGTTTTATGTTACAAACTCTATTTGGGATTATATGAGCTATGATATATTTTTATGCATAGTTCAATTTATTTATATATAACACACATGCTCGTATTTCTGCTATACGATTAGATAGAAACTCACGCGTCCATCGCGAGCAGCTAAAGAGGTCGTCAGTCGAGGTCCAGTTGAGGTCGCCGGGTGTCTCTTTAGGTCTGTTGTCCGTTGTAACGATGATGGCTTACATGTTGTTTCATAGTGTTGCTGTTGTTGTTGTTGTTGTTGTTATTGTTGCTGCTGTTGTATTGTTGTTTACCTTGCCA
This sequence comes from Drosophila borealis, assembly GCA_035045885.1. NCBI lineage: Eukaryota > Metazoa > Arthropoda > Insecta > Diptera > Drosophilidae > Drosophila > Drosophila borealis. The sequence goes on along the minus strand of JAWNOR010000355.1, from coordinate 456,123 downwards.
GAAAGCGCAGGCAGGCAAGCAAATCTATGTTCCTTGTTGACTTTTGCTTTTATTTAATTTTGTGGCAAGGCGGACCTACTATAAATACACAAATGCCATGTTTACGTCGTCCTGTCTGCCTGAATAAGTGCGTGTGTCACTGTGCGTGTGTGTGTGTGTGTGTGTGTGGGCGCAGCAAATAAACTTTAATTGTTGCAACCACAGCGTGTCCTGACACACGTGTTCATGTCTCCGTGTGAGACTCTGTGAATTGTTGCCGTTGTTGTAATGCTTAACTTAATGCGCTGTTATCCTTTAACTGCCTGGGCGACCAGCATACGTACACACACACACACTCACACATACACGGATAGCTGCAGTGCTGTCACACTAATACATATTCATGTTAATGTCAGCGCATAAATCTTGCAAAGTCTTCTAACACCTGTCAGCCATTTTACAAGGTGTTTCCACTTAATACATCGACAGAGACACACACACACACACACATGGCCAGAAAGAGACAGGCTGACGGCATTAGACAGAAAGAGAATATGTTGCTTTGTGTCTCTGTCTCTCAGTGTGCCTGTGTGTGTGCGTGTGTGTGTGTGTGTTTGTGTGTGTCTTTGCCTTTGTACGCCATGTGTCAATGTGTCTGTCATGTGTCCAGCGCTGCGTGTGATATTGACAGTTGCGGAGGCACGTGGCTCCCGCCACAATCGAGGGCCGAGCTAGCCTCCAATGTAGCTGTAATCGCTGAGTGAACGCCAATTGCTGAGCATTGTGCCAAATTTCCAGCGGAGTGGCGAGCGAGGACATAAAGGAGAGAGGAACTAAGCCCAGCTAGAGCCGCATCCGAGGCACAGCCGCTGATGGAATAACTGCCGCCAAACTGGACTCAAAATTATGGTAGGCAAATGTGAAGACGGTTGGCCAGCGTTCCATGCCATCAAAGCAATGGCAAAAGCAACAACAGCGAGCAGCCAGCAACAGGATCAGGCGGCAGGATGACAACGACGTTGACATTGATTGAACGTTGTCCACAACAAACAGCACACACAGGACACACAATGAGCGATGGCCAATGGCGAGAACAGCTTGCGTGTGTGTGTGCGACTGTGTGTGTGGCATAAGGGAAACGGCATACAGGTTGTTAGTCACACGGTGTTGATTGTTATACCCTGGCGATAAAGGGGTATAACGAATGCTTCACAATGTCGATAATGCCTATAATAATTAGCTCAACACGAAGCTGTCTGGTGTTTGTTTGATTATCCATGTCATGTTATCGATTATTATGGCTATCGATATGCTAAACCTTGCCTCTGCGCTCCTAAAATATGTTCTGTGCTTATTATGTGTTTCCTTTGTTCATCGAACTTTTGGGATTAATATATTATATGATACTTTAGATTAAAAGTTCTTTCTTAACACTTGTTCTTAGTATTTGACTCATGTTAAGCTTAACCATCTGTGCATATGATGCCGTAGCTGATATTAACTAATATCAATCTATCAATCTATATATACTCCAAATATCCTGACAAGTATTTAAAATTCCTTAATATACTATATATTGATGCACAAAACTAGTATTCTTTACAATTCTTCTTTTGCGTGGAATTACTGCGACAACTTTCCCATCAGACACTCCTATTGGGGACATTTTCTTGATTAGACATTTTCTTTTTATATGCACAATTTCTAAAAAGGAACCACTCCATTAAGCGGACACTTCTCTTAAGCGAACATAGGTCGCCCAGCAGTCACAGTCCAGCTAAGAGACGACCAAGGCTTCTCGCTTATTCTGGTTATATTATTTCCAATAAAATTGAGCATCATTTTTGAAATATTTATATGCCACAATTAAGTTTCAGAGCTATTGTATATTTAACACAAAATACTTTGATTACTGTAATATTATTTTTATGTACTGTTATATGATATAATATTCTCTCTTACAAAAACTATCGCCGTTAAAAATTAAGCTTTATTTATTATATATTTTGCATGACTTAATATTTAAATAATACAATTTATGCTATAATATATGTATACAATTTATTTATATACAATTTAGACTAACAAACTTCAAATACTTAACGAAATACGAGTTTAATTTATCCATTTATTTAAGTGCTTAAAATATTGTATTTATAATTTAAAGATTTTATTAACCAAATTAACCAAATATGTTTTGTTCTTTGTAATTTGATACCCTTGTTTTGGTTGATAGTGTAGCTGGACTTCGACTTCTTGAGGGTCTGACCACAAAATCCATTTCCTGTTCCCTTTTGTTGTGTTTGTAGTTTGAGTTGCGGTGGCGCTTTGGGTGTTTGGTTTATTTTAATTGCCTGGACTCTTTAATTGCTGAAATATTTAAATTAGTTTGCTGAGAGCTGTCGTCGACGATTTGAGTGAGCAGGTGATTCAGCCTCTATGTGTGGGTGCGTGTGCGTGTGAGTGTGTGTGTGTTTGAGAGCTTAACTTTGCGACTTACTGTAAATGTATAATGCTTATATATGTTCGAGTGTGTGTGTGTGTGTGTGTGGCCTGACCGTTGCCAGCCATTAAATTACATTGAACCGCACCCGAAAACAGGATACTTTGTAGCATACAGTCAACAAAAACAACAACAATGAACAGAGCCAAAGGACGCTCATCGAGCGAGCGAGCGAGCGAGCGAGCAGGCGAGCAGGTTTTCGTATTTAAGACGAAATAAATTGGATTAGAAACCGCAAAAATCCAATTGTCTATTGTGGTGCGGGCTGAAGATGCCGCACGTACCTCCTGCTACTGTTTGCCCCTGCTAGCTTGAGATGTTTTGTAACCTGGCCGAATCCGAATCCAAATCCGAATGTAGGTCTTAAAATATTTAGCAAGAAATGCTGCGACTTTCTGTCTGTCTGTCTGTCTGTCTGTCTGTTTGTTTGTCATCGTTGTCTCTATCTCTCTCTTGCGCTGGCTGCTGTCTCTTTCCATCTTGTCTACTGTTGCTTTGTATGTTTGTATGCAAATCAAAGACTAATTGGATTTTTAAGCTCAAACTGTCAATGCCGCTACATGGTGCTCCGTACACCGTGCACCGTGCACCGTGCTGGGCGCTTTGGTCTGTAACTCAGCTTCAGACTCACCTGGCCCATCGTCTGGCTGCCTGGCTGCCTGACTGTCTGGCTGTCTGTCTGTTTGTCTGGCTGTTTGTGTTTGTGCACCTGACTAAATGGCAAAAACCGTTGACAAAGGCAAATGAAACGTCGACGACCGTCGTCCTCCACCTGTCCGTCCGTCTGTCCGTTTGTCCGCGTTGTTGTCTATATGTATTTGGATTTATGTTTTCGGTAAGCGATTTAAGCTGCACAGCAAACAATTCCTCATGCAGCACAGTGCACGGTGCGTAGTACATTGAACTGGCAGTGAACCCTACACCCTACACCCTACACTGTACACCGTAAAAGTGGGGCTGGCAACCCAATCCCAAATGAGCGGGGCGCTGCTGCTGGCCAGTAAATGCAAATGGCACACTAATTTGATTCTATTTAAATCTCGTTGCGGACATCAGGCGACTTGGCTTAAACGCCCACTGATGGCTGTTTTGTTTGTATGGCCAACTGCTTGCTAGATGCTTTCAACCGTTTTCAGTTGCTGTGTAGCACGCTGTGTGGCACGCTGTGTGGCACGCTGTGCGGCACGCTGCGGTTGCTGTGGCTCCTCGGCCCGCATGACGCGCTCGCTCATCACGTAACAGTTGCGTGTGTGTGCCTCGTCTCGTTCAAATGAGTGCCTTGAGTATCTTTTCTATTTGCGTGCACGCAGCTGCCAGCCAAACAGTCTGCAGCCTACGAAACATGTCCTTGCCAGCCAACAAGAACAACAACAACAGCAGCAACAAAAGCAGCAGCAGCCAACAGCAGCAGCAGCAGCAAAAGCGACAGATAACAAACACTCGACTAGTGGGGCCCCAAAATAGGCCCACACACATCTACTCTATATGGCAGCATGTGTTTGACTAGTTGTTGCAGTATGCCCATAATCGGGAACGGGTATGCTGCGTACGCCGCAAGGAAAGCGGCTGCGAAGTATCTGTCAAGTCAGCTGCCGGACATGCGGAGTCGATAGAGCCAAATTCATGCGACTCATACTCTATCAATTGGAAATCTATTTGAAAATTATAGAGAATATTTTGGAACCTACACAAAATACATATTTTTGGAATTGTACCATATTGCTCCGAAACGACCTATATTCATAAAGAATATTTTTATTATTGTTTATTTTTTATATATTTAAGAAGTTCCAAATTATATTATAAGCATTTTATTTATAATGTCTATATTAAGTATCCCTATTCGCCACCCGCGTAATATATTTAAAACTATTTTGCTTCCATATATTATTAATGTTTCCATATATTCCGATTTAATATGCCCAATTGACGTGTTTTCTAAATATTGAAATTTTACTTATAGATTGCAAGCAATTTATTTTATCCACTCTGTTAGTCTTCTGTTCTTGCATCCTTTCTATCACCTCCTTCTAGTTTGTTATGCAAATATTTTAGTCTGAAATCTGAGCGAAACAAACAAATTTATTATGATTTTATTTTAAATATTTTTAAACATTTTGAAAAGTATGGATTCATCTGAATCTGCATTATATATATCCATAATATTTCGATTTATATACATTTTATATATATATTCGATAAGTTTTAAAAATGTCCGAAAAAAATTTGAATTAATCTGCAGCTTAGTTCGAGCATTGAACAGTAAGGGCATAAATAGTCCGGTGCAGGGTATACGAATCCTTTTATAGCTGGATGTTGCCATTCCAAAATCGTCGAGTGTGACAGTGACACACTTGTTGTGGAGTGGGGAGGGGGGCTGCAGGCACGGACGCCTTGCCTGGCTATTTTCGGCTGGGCCCAAGTCAATGCCGCACAAGGACATGTGTCGCACTTGTGTGTGCGTTGCGGGGCGAGAGTCGCCTATTTTATGGTTAGTTCTCGGCACGGCATCGAGTATCGCACGGAACCCGTTAAATAATACAATAGACACCTTAGTTTCCAAGACTTTGCTGCTGCTGCTGCTTTACGAGCTCGCATTCATCATACGCCGCGTGGCCAGGTTTAGGCACACTTACTATATAGATTCTGATTGTATGTATTATATGTCAAAGGGTTGGGTGGGATTTTGGGCATTAGGCATTGGGCATTGGGCATTGGGCCAACGCCTCAAGTCTATTAATTACACATGTTGCGTCAATGTGAAATCGTTTTCCATTTATTTTTATGCGTTTTGCTGTACAGTTTGTCAAAGTGCTATAAGTGTAAGAAAATATCCCTCACATTTGTTAGCCTTCGGCAGTTTTCTACAACGATTTTTCAAGTAAGTTATGGCCATGGCTGAGACTATAAAAATGGCCAGCCAAAGGATTTGGACATGGTCTCGCTGCGAGCCATGTCGATGCCTTTAAAATAGAATGCAAAAAAAAAAAAGAAAAGGAAGGAAAAATAAAATAAAAATAAATAAAAATGAAAAATATGAGCATGTGAGTCAAGAGCCAGCTTAATAAGGTCGTTGTGCGTCAGTTGGCCTCAAATCTATATATATACATACATATAGATATATTTATATATATATAAAAGGGCGCCACATGTCCTGGTTAACGGACTGGCCGACTGTCAGGCCGAGCAGTTCATCGCATTAGGCCTCGACTTGAACTTGAAGCGAGGAACAAGTGCCACAACTGCCGTCAAAAGTCACATAATCGCCGATACGAGTATTTTTTTGTTTTTGTTTTTTGGTTTTTGCCAGACTTTTGATCACGTGCCATGCGCGCCAGTTGTTGCCAATGGCAGATGCATTAGCACAGAACTGGGCTGCGGAACAGGACCTTTAAGTTGTGCCAGCACGCAGGCATTGGCACAGGCACAGCCTGGGCTGCTAATTGCGAGTAAATTTCATTCATAATGTTGCCTCGTCTCAAATTGAAATTCCATGAAATGGACTCGACGACATGAAGCACTAACCGAGCTCTGGCTTAAAGCCACAAAATTAACTTGGGGCAACGCAACCGGGCAGATTCTTAACGCTTGAATGCCCCGCACCACAGCAACAGCAGCGGCAACAGCAGCGGCAACAACTGGGATACACCGTCTTCGATTTTGACAGGAAATTAAATTCGATGTATCGCTCCGGACAGCTCGTTCGAGTCACTTTGGCTTCGCTTTTGTTTTATGTATTGTACCTTGGCTCAATTCTCTGGGCCTCTCTGGGCCCAGGCAGGCTTACAATTGGAAATTCATGCGGCTTCAGTTTTTTTTTCTGTTTTATTTTTTTATTTTGATTTTTTATATCTACACCCCGAGTCTCATCTTCGCTTCAGCTTTTGCCTTTTATTTTTGCTAGCCAGTAAATAAACCGGAGATGACTTTGCGGTTTTCATTGAGCGCTCTGCGAAATAGAAGCTACTGAGACGGAGACTGAGACTCAGACTCAGACTGAGACTGAGACTGAGAAAGAGACTGCGCCTGACACTGAGCATGAGACTGAAAAGTGAGTTTGGTATTGAGTTTAGGTTTGGCCCGGGGTTTGGCTTTGTGTGCTGGCTGGCTGGTTGGTTGGTTGGTTGGTTGGTTATTATAATTACCGCTCCCTGGGATACACTTAAATGCTTGCAGCGTCATGAACACCAGACAGGATGTGCATTGGCATTGCCCACAGGAAGCTGAGGCTGTGGCTCTAAATTGCCAAAAATTTCTGGCAGTTGTATCAAGTGACCTTCGCTTGACTTTCGGCAAACAGCAACAACAAACAACATCAGCTGCTGCAACAACAAGTTTAAATTCAGTTTTAACTTCAAGTTGAACGAAATAAATTGATTTACATCCAAAGGGGGCCCACATGAGCGCAGCAGCAGCAACAGCAACAGCAGCCCACGTTGCCTGGCCCAACAAGAAAGGCCACTTTGCAAAAGAATTGCCAATGAACTAAGATGAGCTGACGCTGACTTGTTTGGCCTGCCCTGGCCTGGCCTGTCCTGGTCCGTACAGTGCTGTCCAGGTTTGGCTCTGTCTCTGTTGCTGTCTCTGGCCCTGGCTGCGTCCCTCAACCAAGTTGCGACAATAAGTCATTGTCAAGGTGCTGAAACGACGACGACTGCGACAGGCAACAACAGACAGAGCTTGCATGTAGCTTGGCAAGAGCTTTGCATGTGGGCAGAGAGACAGAGAGGCAGCCCAGGCCAAAGAGTGACAAACCGGGACGTACCAAAGATTCAAGCAGGTTGCCTGCCTGCCTGCCTGCCTGCCTGCCTGCCAAGGTATTGCAATGAAGTTAATTAAATAAAAATAAAGCGACAGCAAACTGAATTGCCAGGGCACACGGCGACTGTGAATGCAATTGGAACGAGAGGTGCGCCCAGAGTGGAGCAAGAAATTCCAGAGGACGCCCACCTCGGATAGGCAGCTAGCTAAGTTGGAGCTGATGCGGCTATAGAAGATGCATCTCTTGCCATTGCCAAGTAGATCACACAGTCGCAACAGCATGAAAAAGTGCCACTCCTGCAGACGCCCACAGTATCTGGGCTTGCAGTCAAGATGAAGACGACAACGATGATAATGATGCTGCTGCTGCTGCTGCTGATGATGATGATGATGATGATGCTGGTGGAATGTACAAGGAGCATAGCTGGCAACATTAGCAAACGACAAGCTACGCCCACTGATGCAACAGACAAGAAAAGCTCATGAGAACATGAGTTCTCAGAAGGTAAAAACCAAACTAAATCTCTAATAACTGAAAGAATGCCACCAGAGATACTCATGAAGCACATCATTGATGTAATTGCTTATGCACATATTTAGTACTGTTTAATATGATTGCCAGCTGAGATATGCGAAATAAATTATACTCGATTCCCTTTGAAAAATTAGCAAAAAGAAAGCCCTCCTGACTAGACATGGAAGAACTCTAAACGAAGCAGGCTATCTGTATATATATATATACATATATAACTGTTTGTCCCGACTGACTGAATAACTGACTGACTTATTGACTGACTGACTGATAAGAGCTAGAAAGTTGAACTTTTTTTTGTAGTTACCTTATGGGATTTAGATGCACATTAAGACGGCGTTTCGGGAAATTCCACCCGCAAGTGTGGAAAAATCGCGAAAAGCGTTTGTATGAAACTTTTTTTGTTAACCATCCGATCGACTTTCAAAGATCTTTGAAAGCATTTATTTTAACCGTACCACGGGCAAGTCCGGGTTATACCCGCCATTATCCTATATAGACATAGGTTAAACTTTCTCAAACCCATAGCACGGTCAAATTTCATCCGATTTTCATTAGCTTCGGTCATGGTTTGCCCCCTTGAACAATTTGGCATCCAAATCTGGCTACATTATTCTAGTATAAGACTAACTGACAGAAGAGAATAAAGACACACGGACTCGATATATATTTATATTTATACGCCCACCTATAAAGTGAATATTAAAGTTGACATTCGCATACAATAAAATACCTCTTCTGTGGTCTAATATAACAATATATTATTGGCATAATGATATTCATACATATATCATAATGCGCAGCGAAATTGTCATAATTAGCATATAAATGGAATTTAAATTTGATTTGTTTTCCAGCCAAAAAAAAAAAAAAAAAACAAATGCAAGTTTATTGCATCCCTGCATCCAATTAATATTTTTCAAATCGAACTTGATTTGTTGCACACATTTCTGATTAATTGATTCATAATAAACGATAATTATCGATAGCCGATTTAAACGGATGTTCCCTCTCTCCCCCTCTCCTTCTATTGCTCTATATCTGTCTCTATGTTTGCGAATTGAACAGCTTGCCTAACAACAGGTTGTCCTCTCTCTCTCTCTCTCCCTCTCTCTGTGTCTAATTCCCTCTATCTGTCTCTATCTCTGCATATTTATCTAGCTTGCCAGTGCAACCGCAAGCAACATCTGCAGCACACCTGGCCTTTTGACACCACAGCCCTCGCTCCGGGGCTTATCAACTATGCGATAATATTAACACATTAAGTTCGCAACTGGAAATCCAATAAACTGTGCATGCAATGCGCAGTGTGACCGAAACAGGATAATGACATTTGCTTGCGTGTTGCACTCAAGTATTTTATTCTAATTTCCACTTAAGTTGAAATTATTTCAACAGACTTGTTCTTATGCCCCGTAAACATGAATTGACTGAAATGGGCGATTGAGAAGGAGACATCGCCAAACGGTTAAGTGTATATTTATTCAAGAACAGGACAAGGACATATGGCCGCGTGAATCTCGAGAACATACTTTACTTACAATCTACTTGAAGCCATTAAAAGGGAGCAAGTGAATGTATATAATGAAGCAAGAGCAACTTAGGTGAAGGATACAGGATATCTTTTAGTCGAACAACCTAGACTAGAGCACTCTCTGACTTGTTTTCTTTCATTCTCACCCATTCTGCTTTGTAAGAGCGGCGCGTCTCGCAGTATGCTAATGATAATGTTGCTTGATTAGGGTGATAAAAATTACGACTCTAATTGGGCTCTAAAAATGTTCACATTGTTTGGTAATTATAGAGTTTACTCTCAGTTTTGGGGAGTTGAGAGAAGCGATTGATTAGTTATCGTTATCGATGGAATTGTTTGGCATTTGCTGCCAACGCTGACACCTCCAAGTAGCTATTAATGTCAACTCAATTGTGTGTCCAATCAACAAAAAATCCGCTTAAAAAGATGACAACATTTTGCTCAGTGCCACAAAATATGCTCCAAATACCAGCGACAGCCATTGAAAAAGGTTTCGCAGGCAAACTTTTGACAACGATGACAATGACAGGGACAGGGACTCCACCTCCGCCAAGGACCCAGCGTCATACGGCAATAAGCCAATGGCAATGGCAACGGCAATCGCAATATCAACCCTAATCAGCGCTACGGCGCACTTGTGTTCGACATAGACGTCAATTAAGTGCCGTCGTACCCCTTGAAAGCCACCAAAATTACCAACAAAGAACCCGAGAGAAAGAAAAAACAACAACAGCAACAACAACAGCAACAAGCTAAAAAAAGCCAAAAGGCGTGACGAAAATTTGCATCAATAAATGACAAAACCATACGCAGATGCCAATGTAATAAGTGCCAAGCGAGTATGCTCCATCAAACCGGGCCGATGTCGGTCCTCGAGAACCTTTTGCATTTGCATGTCAGCCACAGATGTTGACAATTAAAGCTGCCAATGGCTTTTGACTAGGGGCTTGCGTTTCGGGTTCAGGCTATCCGATATCGCAATGGGGCACAATGACGTTTTATTGAAACAACATTTTGACAAAGTGGCTGCTTAATTTTTCAATTGCGCCAACCACGTTGTTTTTCCCAAGCAGCTCTCAGCCAAATGCTGCTGGCGCCGGCGGACCCCGTTTTTCGGCGCCATATGTGAGTGTCTGGTCGTGGATGAAGATGTGGCAAGGTGCAGGGCGCGTCAAGTGGCAACTGCTACCGCAAAACGCTGTCAAATTGTCTGTGAGTGTGCTTCTCTCTCTCTCTCTCTCTCTCTCTCTCTCTCTCTGTTTGTGTGTGTGTATGTGTGTGTATGTGGGCGAGCTAAAGTGCCCACTTGACTTTCACACACTCTCCAAAAACTGCACACTCGATCTGTTGTCACAAACAGCAGCTACAGAAAACTGAACTCATATATATTCCTGTATTGAAAGTTTATTCAGGCAATTCGACTTCAAAATACTCTATAAACTATGAAAAAAAAAAGAACGTAAAAACATACCTTGCCAGGATCTTGGAAAGGTAATCAGACAAAACAAACAGACAGACAGAGATATAGACAGGCAGACTGAGAGACAGACATATAGACGGAAAGACGGGCAAACTTACAGACAGAAAGACGGACCAACTATAAAAATGACTTACAAAGACCGCTGGATCCATTGTCCTTCAGCCCTACACATGGATTCAAGCCTGTGATCCTGCCTTTAAAGTTGCTTTAGTAACTTGGTTACTTAAATAATTTGAAAATTCTTTTTAAACAAATATTATGACTTAATTATAAGTTAGTTATATCCATAAGGTCAGTGATTCACGCAAAGTAGTAAAGCTTTCGGCGGACACATAAAATTTGTAGATCTGTTCTTTTAATTTACTTTGGCAACCCGAAGCTGTATACCTTTTTCGTATCGCTCCATCTGCTATCTGGCGGTCATAATCATTTTGTGAGGGTATCTATATAACCATTTCAAGAGCATTTTGGAGAATAAACAGAAAAACCAATTGAAAAGCACACAAATTGTAGTCAATGGCAGTAACAACTTTATAACTGGGTCTGGGTCTGGGTCGGGGTCGGGGTCGGGGTCGGGGTTGGGTCTTGGTCTGGGTGCCAGGTCCTTATCCCATGTCCGACTGTGCCGTGCCCATCTCGAACTTAATTATGTTAATCTGTGTAGAGTGCGCTCGAGTCCTGAGTTCTGAGTTCGACAATCGCCGCACGCTGATCAAATTAAGCGCATTTTAAAGTGACTTGTATATGGGCAAAAGTTTTTCGATTAGAGTTTAAGTGTCCATTTCGTTCACGAGGTGCCGACGAGTTGCCAGCTTCGACGCGACGCTCTAAAAGAAAAAACTTGTAAAAAAGTTGATTTTTGCATTTGGCCGCACAATTAACTTGAACGACGGACGGTAACCGCCCAAACCGAACCCGAACCCGAACCGAACAGCTGTCCGCTTTCCCAAAAAACAGTTGCTGCTAACTGCCAACTGCTGACTGCGAACTGCTAAATGCTAACTGGGAACTGGGAACTGGGAACTGGTAACTGGTAACCCAGAGCAAAGTCCTCCGACCGTCAGCGCTTGTCTTTTGGCCATGATGTGAAATGCTTTATGCAGCCAGGATATGGGACAGGGTTTCATACTATTTTTGGTAGCAAGCTGCTGTCGTTGCTCATAGTTTTGCTTATCTTTGCATAACTTTTGCATAATAAACCAGCCAGGAACGGCCACCACTCCGGGAACAACCAAGGGCACAGAAATGCCGAATGGAGCATGGTCGAGGGGAGGAGAGTCGAGGACGGGCACGGCAACGGCTCCACAAAATGCGTTCTTTGTCATTGTTATGTGTGCGTTTGTGGGTTGGGATGCTTTGGTCTTCTTGTTGTTGCCATTGTTTATGTATGCGCCAACACATATGCACACTCATACCAGGCCATGCCATGCCATACCAGAACTGGAGGAGCACTCCATGAGAGACCGGGATACATTCATATGCGTCGCCGAGTCAACAACACAAAAATTCCGCAAGTGAATGCACGAAAATCCAAACAAAACAAGCCAAACCACCAACGAAAAAAAAAAAAACACGAACAAAAAAACTTTCAAAAGAACCTTAGAGTCGCAGAAGAACAAACCTATAGATTTTGAATACCCTATATGCCTGACATAGCCGAAAAGGGTGTTATACACTATTAAAGTTTTGAGTAAGAAGCAGAAAACTTAGCAAACATAACATACGAGCTGCTACAATCTAGTTTTGCTAAGTTCAGTTATTATTCATTAAGCTTTGACAGCATTCCACGCATTTTTCGCCGCTTTATGTGGATTTGGCAAAATCAGTAGCACTAGTGTTTGTATATACAGCAAGCGATCGCCCAATGCTTAAGATTTTGTTCCCCAATCCAAAAATATATATTAAAAAAATCTCATAAAAGTGTGTTTCACCCATTTTCCGCACTTGTGTGTGGAATTATTTTAGCCGTCTCTTAAAATCTAAATCTGTTAGTTGCTCTGCCTGATCAGTCTGTCAGCCACTGAAAATAGTTTTTATTATAAACAAAAATTCGTCATTGATGATAGTTTAAATACATGCCCAACATATTTATAAGTAATTACAGGGCATCTCCCTTTCGAAAGGTTTTTAGTTGCCTTGCAACTTGTTTTCGGTTTTTTGTTTAGCTGTGTTGTTAGCCCGGTCGAGGGATTTGCCTGCATGGGTTTTTCGGGTTTGGGGTTTGGCTTTAATTTGGCATCCCCGGGCGCCTGTGTCGCGCTCACCATCCCACCTCAACGCCCCATCCATCTCGTTCAACTCGGGGAGCTGCAGTTTGCGGTCGCTGCTTATGTAAATTATTTTGCATGGCGCTGATGGAGCACTGCAGCAGCGCCAAGGAGATGAGGTTGACACCACAGCAGAGTGGCAATGGTTGTAGTTAACAGCAGACTGATGATTTAATGCGCACCGCAGACTTTTGCCGAGCTAAGCATTTAATTGTTTCGAAGCGCACAATTTGAAGCCAGCTTAACGGCAGACAAAGAGGCTCGAGCGCTTTCGGAACAACTTAACACGAATTTCTCCAAACTCCAAAGTCAATGATCGAATATTCAATACGGTAGAGAATGTGAGAATCAATATCAAATACTTATTTGCAATTTAAAAATCAATATTTATGTTTCAATTACTAAAAGATCTGCAACAGGAACTAAGACACATTTCCGAATATTTCGAATAATTTAATCATTTATATAATATAAATGATTTTTTGTGCTGACAAAGATTCATACTGAGGACAAGGTTATGCAAATCTAGACTCAAGAGCAAAGTCTGCTGGTGATAGAATCGAGACATTTTGGAAATAGCTAGACAGGTAACCTGCACACTCTTGGTGTTTATATCTGGTTGTTCTTGGTCACATACCTCAAGCTGCGAGCTTTAAATTTAGATCTGGATATAATAAGTTTATTCACTCACACGTTCCATTACATTCTTATTTTCCTTGATTTCGAATATTTATGCTCTGATCTTAAATCTTGTCTTTTAAATGCGCTAATAGGTTCATTCAGGTTGCTGACTAGCCTTCACACACACACATACATACATACATAGAGCTATTTTTGCTGATCGCAGGGACGGTCAAAGTAACATCAAACAAACTATTCATCATCAGTTTTGACGCGCGAAGCTTACGGCAAACATCACACACACACACACACACACGCATACTTACACATCGTGTGTGCTTCTGATGAGTGTATGAGCGTGTGTCTGTGTGTGTGTTTTAGTTGATGTGCTTTTAAGTGGGTGTGAGTTTTTGGGGTGCAGCCTGGCAAGGGCAGACGAACAGACGAGCTGCCTGAGCAGAGGCAACACTAATGGAAAATTGGCATGAAAGACGAGCTGCTATGGAAATTTAATCACATTCACATCTCACACAATACATCATCATCATTGTGTCTGTGTGTATATTTGTGAGTGTGTGTGTGTGTGTGTGTGTGTGTGTATGTAAGCAGCACTTAAGACTCCTTCACGCATATTTCTATGTGTGCACGTTTTGAATGTGTGTGCCTTGTATTTCCGCAAGTTTGTTAACTGCATTAGTGTGCGCTGCTGTGTTTGATTATGCCTTCAGGGTGCTCCACGCCCACTCCACAGACGCACCCACACATACACACACATGCACACATGTGTGAGTGTGTGTATATACAACTATGTTGCATATGTCTGGGATTCTATGACGTTTACTGTTTGGTCTCACACGTAAATAAATGAGGATAAAGTTTTTAGATTTTGATTGCTTGATTGTGTGTGTCAACATATTGTGTGTGTACACCCCCCCACCACCCACCGACTCATACATATGCATCTATATATATATATGTGCAGAGATTTATGTGCAAAGATTTGGGTTACATAAGCATAGATTTTAAAGTTTGCTCCGTCATTGTCGGCAATTTGAGTGACTTTTCGGGTCCGGTTTTGAATGGCCATTGGCAGAACCTTTGCATATCATTTATCCCCAGCCCGTATCTTAATAATTGTTTACTTTGACACAAACTGCGCCGCATAGCTACGCTGTGGGCCTTTGTTTGGATCCAGCCATCGCTCATTTGCGTTTTACAGGGGACTCGGCTCATAATTATGTTGTATCATTTACAGCAATCAGAGCGACTTTTATGTAAGCCCAACTCGTAACTCAAAGGCAACATTTTGCAGCGACGGAGCGAAACAGAGCGCAAACTGAATAGAAGAAGAAGAAGAAAAAGAAAGCATCGACTTTGACTGCGACATCGGCATCGGCATCGGAATAGCAATAGCTATCGGAATAGGGGAATTATAGTAGGTGTAATCACAGTCATTGACGGCGTCCCGCTTCCATGCACTGCGACAAAAATTTTACGCTAAATTTGCCATGCATTGCAAGAGTCGCGACGAGACGAGACGACACGAGACGAGACGCCCCAGTTGGAGTAGCTGGGACCAGGAGCATGACAATTTATCAACGGTACGGAGAGATCTCGTTACGGTTGACCTGTGGGCTCTGGCTGAGCGGCTCTTTAATTCCAGCAGACGCGCCTTGAATTAAACATGTTAGATAACAACAACGGGTAAAACCGTAAAAAGAAAATGCAGCAAACGAAGCTACAGCCAAAGCTGAATTAAAAACGCCGTTGGCCTTCAAAAAGTACGGCCACAAGAACTGCGGCAAGAGCGTCTGCAACTTTTGCCCGGGCTAAACGACTATGTAAAGCGGCAACAACAGCGACAACAACAAAAACTACAAGGACAACAAGGACAACAAGCTGCCACAAGAGCAATCACAAGAACAACAAGCGGCAGGCGTAAAAACGTTGCCTTTATTCTAATGCCAACTCATGCTCCGGCTCAGCCGGAAAAAAAGAGAGTAAACAAAAAGAACAAAAACTATCTTCTGCTGAGCAATGCTTCAATTTCCAAATTGTTGTTACTCTACGCTGTTCCGAGCTCCTCTTGGATTCACTTAAATGTAAACAGAAATAAAACAAGAACTGACAAAACAAACAAATATTTAATAATAAATATATTTAAAATGCAAAAAACAAACAAAACAGAGAAAAACATGATCCCTAATAATAACATTTTTATCTTAAATAAAATTAATATGCCAGTTTGAACAGATTTAATTATTTTACTAGGGAAGAAAAATAAATTGAAACCAAATAAAATCCCCATTCCACGATATTCTATCATTTAATAATGCCTAAAATTTAAAAATGCTTAATTAAACAAAAATATATTTTTAAATATATAATAATAAAATAATATATTTACGAAATAGTAATAATAAATTCTTTATATTAACTGAGTGAAAATATATTTTTTAAATATATAATAAAATAATAATACATTTAAAAAATAAGAATAATAAATTAATTAAATTATGTCAAAGACAATCTATTTTTAAATATATAATAAAATAATTATATATACTTTAAAAATAATAATAGTATATTTTCTGAAAGAAAATACTCGTTAGTTAAAGTTATTAGTTAGTTATTAGTATATTGACTTTTTAACTACCCATGTTTGCTCTGCTCTAGGCTAATATATTACACAATTTCTATCGAGAATCCCTACTTATCTTAATAAGTTGCCCACTTGAAAAAGTCAACTAGCCAAGTGTTAAAGCATATTTGGCCGATTTACTTGCGCTTTGTGTTGCAAACTTAATGATCAGGCTAATATACTCTTTTGTCAAGCTATAAACATGTTCGGAAAAACCGCTAAAAACAGTCATCCAGTGTCCCTTGTCGGCTACAGCTGCCGTATCCTGCCACCTACCACCCGGCGTGCCACAAAGTGCACAGCACAGAGACAACAACAACAACAACAGCGGGAGAATGAACAACAACAACAAACAGTGAAAATCTATCCTGGTCTAGCAGTTGTAGTCCTAGACGACCGAGCCTGAACCCGATGCGACCCGGGTCCAGTGCGACTTTTGCAATTTTTAGTGCAACTAATTCTTTCTGAAGTATCTCATTGTTGCACTGCAAAGCCGCAATTTTGTGTGGCGTGTGGATGTCCCAGTTGTGCCCCCACCCTGGTTAATACCCACAACTAGCTCCCACTTGGGCAGCCTATGTCCACTCTCTCTCTCTCTCTCTCTCTCTCTGTGTGTGCCGGAGGAAGTCAAAAGTATCGCGGCAACTTAAGCACAGAGCGGGGCCTGCTCAGAGACACTCGACTGGGTGTATGTGTGTGTGTGTCTGGGGGTGTCGGATGGGGGTATGTGGTGTGGCGGATGTGGCGTTGGCTGCCCAGCGGAGTTTATATCCCAGTTGATTGTCACAGTTGCCGGCCAAGAGCAGTTGCCGTAGCAGTTGTTGCTACTGTTTTTGTGCGCTCCAAAACAAATGGGCATAATATGTTTGTTATGTTGCTTCAAGTTGCACAAGAGGCGACAAGTTGCGGCTACTAATGAATAAAATATCTGGCCAAGGCCAGGCTGAATGAAAAGCTCAGGTAACTCGGACTTTGTCATGTAAGCAGAGTCTGATTTTGTATAATTCCAAGATTAGTTAAAAGGAGAAATAAAAAAAAGGAAATGGTTGGGATTTCTTGTGAATAGATGGGACGTCCTTCTCGGAATATCGACGGAATCAACGTTAAGCACAGAGCCACAAGATGTATTTATTATAATTAATTTAATTATTTTTATTAACATAATTATTTGTATTAATAAGTATTCACACGTACATAAAAGAATGAATCGAAAAAATTCTGTAGAATCATACGAATCGATCGATAGATAGGCAAAAGTATATATCAGATAATGTGAATATACTTGAGATCAGGCTTTAGACATTTATTTATTTAAAATTACAATGAAGATGAATGTCTTTTCTCTAGCAAGTCGCGGGCTGGGATCCAACATGACTTGGCCAGCTCAGCTGGTTAACTGGTTATAAGAAACTAGACCTTTCAGGTATGAGTTACTGCATTTACTTTTGTTTTATTTTTTAAGAATAAATTCTAACTGAACTTAGAAGCACACTAAATGTATTCAGCGGAGACCGAACCAAAAGGGTCATAAATCTTTCCACAATTGAATTGGCCTTTCACCAATAGCTTCTCTGTGCTTTGGCTAGACTTCGGCTTATTTAAACTCTTCGAGGGTTATGCGTTATGCTTGACTGGCATTTGATAGGTAGCGAGTACAGAATTCTCTTACATAAAAACGAAAAAAAAAAGTAACAAACGGAAATGGACAATTGGAGCGTAAAAATACGTGATTACTTCTAATTTTAAAGAACAGACGACGCGTCGACGAGACGCCCAGCTGGGTTACACTTATGAATACTTATTGTTGGCAGCAAGAAAGGCAAGAACAATAATAATGGGAACGACAACGCATCTAATGAGTGGCGCAGTTTAATTAAAACTTCTCGCAATTGTTTCTAATGGGAGTCGTTAAAGCGTTAAACTGCGGCGTGTAAATCACAGGGGCAACGCCTCATAGGTGAGCCACAGATACATAAACAGACATAAGATAGATACTTAAGTAGCTGTATCTGTATCTGTAGCTGTAGCTGAAGCTATGTGGCCACTTCCGTTTGCCAAACACGTAGTCATAAAGGCCACCACACACACACACGCACACACGCACACTCAGCTACACGTGGCGAACTTATGTGTTTAGCAGTTAGCAGATTGGGGGCTGGGAATCACTGGGGTCGGGGTCAGAACGTTATCGAGCTCTGGCCCAAAAGATTTAGCAGTCCGACACGTGAAAACGTGGCAAGCTTATGGCCAACTGTTGTTACTTTGGTTTTTCCACTTCTTTTTTGGCTGCCTATTGCCGCCTAATGCTAATGAAAAATATTTCCAACTGTGCGCGGATTAGGAGGCTGCGTTTATTACCAGACAAGTGTTGATGCCAAAGCCTTGCAACCCCAAACAATAAGTGGCATAAAAGTGGAAAGCCGACGCTTTTATGTTGTCGCTGGAGGAGAGAGTGAGCGCGGCGACGTTTAATATTTAGTTGAAGATTTAACGCCACAGCCGGAACAACTACTATGATAAGCCTCATCGCTGCCTGAATTACATAATGAGCTCCCAGCTGTGGCCAGCAGCTGTGGGCGTAGATACTTCTAGTTGAAGTTTCGGGTAGGCTCTTGAGAAATTATGGCCGGCATTTCAGGGGCACGTCATGGGCCTCGACTGCTGCTGTACATTTTAATTAACAGGAACTGAAAGCGGCGATTCATAATGGGCGAATCTGGTTCTGGGCCAGATCCCGAGTCTGAGGCCCAGCACACATGCACATATTTCAATAAATTCTATAAAAAACAAAAAGAGAAAATTATGTTTGAATGCGTTGCAAATTAAATTCTTATGCATTGCGATGGCCCGCCCCGCCGGCAGCTCCCCAGGGGGTGGCAGAGACGCAAAGCACTTGCCAAGGCAGCGAGAGAGATTTATTTTTGGCAATTGAAATTTAAATGAAACTACGTGCGCCAGTAAACATCAAATGTTCAAATGGGCAAAAGGTAAAAACCAGAACCAGACTACGAGCACGAGCACGAGCACGAACGAGAGCCAAGACCTGCCACGCAGCGGACATTTGGTGGGGCACGCGGTACTCTGCCCATGCCACGCCTCTATGTGCCCAGAGGAGACACACAACTCATTCATGCAGAAATCCATTGACATTTAATAGCCCCGGCACCGCACCGACAGTCCCCTAAATACTTTGGGCGCTACTTCAGCATGCCCAGAAGCAAATGCAGGGCTCACCTGTATTTCAGGTGTTTCCCTTGCGACGAGACCCTATTCCCAGCTCCCTACATTCGCCGTCCGCCGTCCGCTGCCCGCTGCCCGTCGCCTGTCTCTGTCCGGCTCAAGTATTTGTGGCAAGCCAAAGTCTAGTTAAACCTGAATTTTGGTATCTGTATCTTTTGGTCGAGTGTGTGTCTTGTTTTTTTTCTTGCTTTTTATTTTTGTTATATTCCTTCTCAGTTGCATTTCGCACAGGATGTGCCCCGACACAGGTGTACATGTCCATTTCGTCGCAGCTGGACAGGCTACATTGGAAGTTACTTAAACGAAGCGAAGCCTGAAAGCCAGTTACGCATAAATCATAGGAAATTAAAGGCCTGAATGAAGCAGACCCGCTGGAATGCAGCTTCCGCTTGAAATAAAATCAATTATGTTACATTTATACTTGCAACAGGCTTGTCCAAGTGAAAAGTGTTGCAGCATTTATTTATAATGCATTTTTATTTGTCATTAAAAAATGCCTGGCCATAAGTGCAGATGGGTTTTAATTGATAGACCGATCAATTAACAATTACCAAGTCAGGTTTTACAAAATGTTTCTTTAATTTTGTTGAAAGTAATTTTATTGATGTATTTTTAAATATTTATTAAATCACACAAAATCCGTATCCATTGGCTTCTCTCTCTCGTATTTGCTTTCTTGAGAGCACTTCATTTATCAATTTGTCTTGTGTGTCGTCTCCATAAACGCTTTGTTGTATTCCCAAGATATTGCAGTTGAACTGCATAAGCTCTAATCATTTTTAAAGGTGTTTAATGAAGTGTGAATTTAAATTTAATTTAGCCCTTAAATGATTGTGTTACAAAGGAAGTATAAGTATTAGCTTTATTTAACATGAGTTTACTCTTGAGTAGACATTCAAAAATCAGCCATTAACTATATCATGCGCATATAATTGTCATTTTCTATATTCACATGCATATTTACATCAACTACAAAATATTTTTAGATATTTTAATAAATAAATGTAAATATGAGTATATAATTGGGAACAAAGATATTATGTTATATGTAGATAAAGCATATACTTATCTATGTCTTTGCTTACATATATTCTGCCTCTCTTTTCAATAACGATATATTTTTCTATATCTGAATTTACATCTTTAAAAATATACAAATCTATATCTTAATAATTTTTTTGTACATATGTAAAAAATAATACACTACATATATATCTATTTGTAAATATATTTATTTATTTACATCTACTAAATCTACATATATATCTATATTTCCTTCTTTATCTATATCATATCTCTATCCGTCTTTATATCCATATCTTTAAATATAACATCTATTATTTATATATCTATTTCTATGCCTAAATTGACAGTCAATTCCTTTGTCTACCTTTCCTCATACTTGTAACTCAATATGTCGATATCTTCGTCTATATTGACACACATCTCACAGTCGCTGGCAATTAATTTGTGCATTGCATTTAACCGGTATTAGGTACGCTGCCTTTAACCTATTGACCCATTAGCTTACTCTTGAACTATCCACATGCTCGGGTCAATTGTGCAGCCGCCGCCGCATGTTGCGGTCGGCTCGTCCCCGCCGCGTCCCCGCCCCCATCGACTCCACTTACTCTGCTCAGCGTCGCCGCATGCAATGGACTGATTAGACAAACAATTAATTTCGCCTAGTTGCGAATGGCGCCCACGGCCCGAAAGC
The DNA here is from genome assembly GCA_035045885.1 of Drosophila borealis. Taxonomy (NCBI): domain Eukaryota; kingdom Metazoa; phylum Arthropoda; class Insecta; order Diptera; family Drosophilidae; genus Drosophila; species Drosophila borealis. The sequence continues at coordinate 434,848 of JAWNOR010000355.1, read as the reverse complement.
TGGAAACCACTTAAACTCGATTTGATTGAAAAGCTTAAAAGCGACGCGCACGTCGCCAAACACCCCGCACTTGTGCTCCAACAACGCGGCCGACAATTTGACATAAATCTAAACAAAACAAGTCAACCTAAGGGGGAGCGGGCTAAGTGAGGAGGGGGTGTGGCGCCTTCGTAGTCGGCGCACGCCTGTTGACCCATGTTGGTGTTGTTGTTTTTGTCGCTGTTTTGGTCCGGGAGACGGCCGCAGGACGACTTCATTAATCAAGGCCGCAAACAAGCGCGGACCGTACCAGAATACGGACTGAGTTCAGGACCGGCACAGCCCGGCCCATTCCGACCCGACCCGGCCCGGCCAGGGACAACGATGACAACGCAGCCGAAATGCATTGCGGATGGGAACGGGAATTGGATGCGGGCACAATCGCAGCTCGCACGCACACATAAACATAAATAATTAGCATGATTCTTTAAAGGGCAATTACCTAATTTAGACGCTTTGAATAATTGCCCCAAACTGGAGGCAAAAGCCTGGGGCAACGGCAGCGGCCAAATCAGTTTAAATGCAAACAGAGCGAGAGAGAACAACAAGGCGACGGAACGACGGAACGCCAAAGTCGGTAGCTAGGAGACCAACAAACAGCACACGACCAGACAACCATACAACAGAAACAACAACAGAAACAACAACAACAACGACAACAACAACGACAACAACAACAGCAACGACAACTGCACTAAGCGGCTTAATGCCCAAATGAAGATAAAGCGCTTTCTGCTTCTACTGATGTTGCTGCTTCTACTGCTCCAACTCAACTGCGGCTGCTGCTGCAACGCCTCAGAGACATTTAAATCTCAACAGTTAGAAAATAATTAGAGCGTTTAGTGCCCTGGACCTCAAACCCACAGAAACAGAGTCAAAGATGCGCTAAAATATCTTTTCAATTGTGGTAAAGTGACGCCTTCGCCAACCAAGCGTTCGACAACAGCAGAAACAGATACAGACACAGACTCAGATTCAGATACAGATGCAGACACAGATACAGATACAGATGCAGATGCAGATGCAGATGCAAATACAGATACAGATACAGATACAGATACAGATATAGATATAGATATAGATATAGATATAGATATAGATATAGATATAGATATAGATATAGATATAGATATAGATATAGATATAGATATAGATATAGATATAGATATAGATATAGATATAGATATAGATATAGATATAGATATAGATATAGATATAGATATAGATATAGATATAGATATAGATATAGATATAGATATAGATATAGATATAGATATAGATATAGATATAGATATAGATATAGATATAGATATAGATATAGATATAGATATAGATATAGATATAGATATAGATATAGATATAGATATAGATATAGATATAGATATAGATATAGATATAGATATAGATATAGATATAGATATAGATATAGATATAGATATAGATATAGATATAGATATAGATATAGATATAGATATAGATATAGATATAGATATAGATATAGATATAGATATAGATATAGATATAGATATAGATATAGATATAGATATAGATATAGATATAGATATAGATATAGATATAGATATAGATATAGATATAGATATAGATATAGATATAGATATAGATATAGATATAGATATAGATATAGATATAGATATAGATATAGATATAGATATAGATATAGATATAGATATAGATATAGATATAGATATAGATATAGATATAGATATAGATATAGATATAGATATAGATATAGATATAGATATTGATATTGATATTGATATTGATATTGATATAGATATAGATATAGATATAGATATAGATATAGATATAGATATAGATATAGATATAGATATAGATATAGATATAGATATAGATGTAGATATAGATATAGATATAGATATAGATATAGATATAGATATAGATATAGATATAGATTCAAATATGTATCTCACCTTGGACTCGTAGCTATTGTGTGCTAGTTCTATCTAGTATCTAGTTCCAATATGTAGCCTGATTATGTCAGGTCCCAATTCTATTAATATATTTATACTCCAATTTGTATTCAATTGAATACATTCCAAATAGACATTAGCGGTCAGTTTTGTTTACATTAATTGCTTTCTGGGACACGAGTTGTAATGGCCAGAGCAAGGGTGCAACACGAACTAGGTGCTGGTTGCTGTCTGTTTGGGCCAGACAGTCGTTAAAGTCAGAAGCCAGGAGACTGAGAGATATATATATGTATGTATAGATGGAGATGGAGATGGAGACGGAGAGAGGCGACCGACCGGCCAGCCACGTCCCAATGACCGACCCAAAGGACACGCAGCGGCGGCTCCAAAGTGAACCCTTGACACTGCGCGTGGTCGCCGGGCTGGCTGGGCCGGTCCGGGCCGGACCTGGTCGGCTTGCCGGCGCACAGCTTGAAGTTAAATAAATTAAGGGCAATTAGGCGCAGCATTACAAGCACAAAGGTCAAAAGCAGCACCACCAGCAGGAGCATCCGTCCTGCTGCCCAATTGCTCCCCAGCGCCGTTCCCGAGTGGCGCCAGGTGATTTTGCCTATCTAGAAATTATGTTGGCAAATATTTGTTTGAAGCATTTGCAGGCAAAGTCTCCGATTTGTTTGCTACTTTTATTTTAATTTTTTATTTATATTTTAATTACAAGATGTAGCAGTGTAAAATTACAGTTTACAGTTGCTTCCTCGGCGGCGCGGAAGTTGTTCAAATCTCGAAGATTAGTGGCAAGTTGTGCTCGAGTGCAGAAAGCGTGGCGCAAAAGCACTTTGGCCAATTAACTGCGGCTAATTGTTGCGTACAAAGAAATATTTAAGTACAGCTAAATGTGAAAGTCAACAAATTGTACAAGTGGCAGCCGCCGCAACCGATTCGAATCTCATTCATGCCACATGTGTGTGCCGCCGCGACCGCTGATCCCACTGCGAGTGCGAGTGCGAGTGGGAGGCCAACAGCGCCTGAGAAGCGGCCTGTGACTGAGCGCAGCAAAAAATAGAAAAAGAAATGAAAAAAAAAACAGAAAAAAAAACAACAAAAAAAACAAACCAAAGCAAGCGATCATAAAGCACTCACACAGCGATTTCTCACCCAACTTCCGCTGCGGAACGATTTGCAAGCAAGAGTTGAGTTCTACTTTCGCCAAGTCAAGCGAATTTATTATTTTGCAGCAAAAAAGAAGAAGTTGTCATAACTTACATGACGTTTAAGCGATTCCCAAATGCTGATGAGGCGTTAAAACAAAAACCAATTTATTAAGCTGTGGAGCTTTAGTCAACTTAACAGATACTATGCAACTATATAGACATATATTATATGTTATAAATATAAAAAGTAATTATAGAAATTGGGTATTCCATTTCGTAGCAACAATTTCCCTGCTAGCTAACTAGTTAGTCAATTCTAGTTTAATATACATTCTATTTTATTTTTGGTTTTGAATATTTCAGAATTTATCTTTTCAATCAATTTCTTTAAAAATTGAAATATTAATACAATATTATTATATAATAATGCTGCAAAAGCTGTCGGTTTTTAAATACATATTAATGTGCTACTGATGTGTTTTTTCTGATTGTTGAAATCCTCCTACAATATCATATACCTCTTATACTCAAAATAAAGATAACATTAAGTTTAACTCTTCAAAAAGTATCTAAAAAACAGAACAAAAATTGTTTTGGAATTTTATGTTAATTTTTGAAGCTAGTTAAACTCAAATCTTGTAATAATACGCTAGTTGAGGTTGACTAGTTAGGAATTTCAAATGCAAGGCTGAATCTCGTAAAATAAATTATTTCCTTTAATAAACTTGGTACACAATGCCAGCCTAGGTGCTCTGATATTTTCAAAGATTAACCTAAAGAACAAGAGCAAATAATTTGTGCAAAATAATACAATAATATATATCTTATCAGCCTCTCTATCTATTGCCATATCTCTAATCCCAAGCTTAAGAATTTTCAGGCTTTTCAACATTTCAACACACACATTTCGAATAAGTTAATTTGGGAAAATAAAAAAAACGCAACTCATCTAAATACGTGCTTGAGGCAGAGCGCGGCTTTATGCTCGGCTGCCTCGAGATCCGCATGGAAAAAAAATTAGAAGCATTAGAAGAAGGAGAAGAAGAAGAAAAACACCCGCTGTAACTGTGAAGAGCAACACGCAAGAGAAGATTTCACTTTTCGACAATCATCATAACTGACCTTAATCAAACCCAATGCTGTTGTGCGGCTGGCAAATGCGAATGCTTCTAGTTGGCTTAAAGCTAGACACAAAAATGTATCTATAGCAGGCATGCATATACATACATATATATATATGTTTATATATATGTGTGTGTGTGTGTGTGTGTGTGTGGCAGGGGCAATCCAAAAGCGAGTTGAGCAAACAAAAACAACGCGTAGCTGGTTAAGTTTTTTGAGCAAACACGTTCGCTGTGTGAAAACTTCTCAGGCTGCATCTGAATCTCTGTTGCAGCTGGAAGACGCGTCTCTGGCTGCAATTTCATTCATATGCAATACAAACAGCAAACGGGACGGGGTCGGGGTCGGGGCTGAAGGGGGTACAGACTCTGGCAGCTACACAGCGCGTTTCCTGTCTGAGCAACATCATGAGATATCATGCCCCGCACATAACGCAGCTGTTGCTGTTGCTGCTGTTGAAAGAACGAAAAGCCGCACATTAAATACCCTTGCAGGCATGTATGCTAAGTCCAATTTGATACGGTTTCGCAGATAACTTTTCGACCGATTTTTCCTATAGAGCTATATCATATAGTGCTCTGATGTTGATAAGATATAGCTTATGTAAATTTTGGTGGAGATATCTTGAAAAACAAAAGAGTTTTTCATGAAAGAATTGATTCATATGGCAGCTATATGACATAATGGTCCGATCCGGCCGAGCCCTACTTGTTTAGGACGGATCACAGCAAACTTTTATCTAGTTAGCTTCAACAGTGGGAGACTAGCTTGCTTAGGCAGACGGACAGACAGACAAGGGCTTTATTAAGTCGGCTGTTGAAACTGATCAAGCTAAGATATACATATAGTTTATAAGATCGTAGTTGTCTATGTTGTCTATGTGTAACATATTTGATGACAAAAGTATAATAGCTTTAAGTAGGGCATGGCAACAACCTTAACGACAACTACACGTACAACTACCTGCCCTGAAGTGGCCCGCAGGTGAAGTAACTTATACGCCGCCTGCAGATAATTAGTTTAGCGCTCACATAGAGCTACCCAGTCTCAGCCGCAGTCTCAATCTCAGTCCAGGTCTTGGTCCGCGTCTCGTGGGGCAATCATAGTGTGTGGGTCTCAGTCTCAGTCTCAGTCTCAGTCGCAGTCGCAGTCTTGTTGTCATCATCATTAAAAGCCCTGTCTGTGTGTCTTTGTATCTGTATCTTTAGTTTTTGTCTTTTTCATTTTTTGCTGCTCGGCAGATCTAACAACTCTTTATTTTTTGTTTTGTTCAGGCCAAGGCGATCTGTATTCCAGATAGAATTGTCCACATACATATATATATAATAATATATATAGGCAGCTATACTTTATTACTTTGCACAGTTGAAAGCTGATCTTGTACAGGCCCGCCCTGGCACTCCATACATAGTACATACATATATCGTGATATTGTGAAATTCTGCGCACGTTGCACACAATGCATCGATTCATTCCACATTCGTTTGGTCTCTGGGCCCGTACTCCGTACTCGAATCTCTGCCGCGACGGATGTGAGTCATTCACTTAAAATGACGAATTACGTCTTAGACTCGAAGAGAGGCCCACCGAAAGAACTTTTTCTGTATTTATTTATTTAGCCTTTTTTGTGCTTCATGCCTGAGTAGGTCGGGCCGGGTCGTGGCTGTTATTCGGCTGTAGCAAGACTCGCAATTACTTGCCACATTCTTATTTCACCAGATCATTCAGTTCGTTATATATGCCAACATCTGTGCACAATAATGAACCGGTGAAAAAACACTCTTGATTGCATTTCATAAAGACCTTTGTTAAATAATTAAAGCCAACTAATGAATATATTTACTTCGGCTCACTATTAATCTATTTACCATCATGAAATGCTTTTATTCATCTCCTAAAGACAGGCATGCGTGTCTGGCTTTCAATCAGAAAGCGAATAAATGAATAGATTCACACTTTGATTCACAAATATTTGGATAACAATCTCTTATTGTCTTAAAGATACAAAAGGTACCGAATTTTTCTCACGTGTGTGAGAAATGTGGATAACAATTTCAGTTTTATAATATAATTTAAATAATATATTAAAATAAAATATAATTATATATTTTTATTATGTATTTAATATCATTGCTAAAGTAAGTTAAAATTAAGAAATTTTCCTGCTGTTGGGTCTACATAAATATTAAGCATTTGACCAGGGCTCAAAACTCGCCTAAATTCATGAAAAAAAAAATGTATGTAAAGAAAATGACTTCGAACCCAAACTAAAATATGAATCAGACCATATTTTACAACACTTTGTTGATTATATTATATCACAAACCCCATCCCAGTCATGAATTAAGTATTATTAGAAGAAAAGTACTTAAGATTCTTCCAAGCAATGCTCTTTGCAACATTTTGTTGCTCGTCGTAAACAAAAACTGGCTTCTTTTGCAAACATGTTGCTGGCAATATGTTGTAAACGGTTAAAGCAACATAAGTGCGCGCTTTAGCAAAAGCAACACAAAAGAGAGCGAGCGCGAGCAACCACCCGAACCGCTTCTCAGCGCTAAGCAGCGACGACACGAGCGCAACTCAAGCCAAGCCAAGCCAGCAGCAGCAGCAGCCGCACACACGAAGAGCTGCCCGAGAACGAGGAGCACACAAAACGACGCCGCGACGAAACGAGTAGCCAAGCTATTGTTGTTTTTGTTTTTGTGTCGCTGCCGCTGTCGCTTTGACTTTGACTGTGGCTTTCGCTTTTGCCATCGCAGCGCATCAGCTCGGCGCTCAGTACAAGTCGATGATTGCTGCCGAGCGGTTGGGTTTCTTGTTTGTCGCGCGTTTGTCAGCCGTGAGCTTCGTCAGCTTGAAAATCGTTACAAGTGTGAACCTGAGCCAAATCGAGATTTCAGTTCAATGCAATAATGAAGTTACCAATGATCATTACGATAATGATGATGTGCAATATGAGTGGGCAGCAAAGTGAAACAGTTGCATATGAAAATCAATGAATAGCTGAATAAAACTCATCACGCGCACCTCGCACGCACACACACACACCACACACGAACAGACACGCACACAATCGTCAATCGTTGGCATCGTGGACTCGTGTCTCGTGACTCGACGCGAGTGTGTGTGTGCGATTTGAACGCAGGGCTCGTCCATCCACACGTTCCACGGTTCCTGTCGTTCTTCTATCGCCGTTCAGATTGCAGGCCACGAGGCCGAAACGTAACGAAAACGAAAACGCGATGAAAATTAAAGCTTTGCGTGGCAAAAATCGCTAACCAAAAAAAAAAAAAAACGAAAGAAAAAAAATACAAAAAAAAAGAAATAAAAGAAAAGAAAATATACCCCAAGTGCAAAAACAAAAAGTAAATTGTAGCTGGCCAGTTGCGTAAAGGCAAAAATTTCGCTTGTATTTTATTTTGTTGTGGAGCCCAAGGAAAAACGATTATCATCTGGTCTCAGCGAGCGTCGCTTCTATAAATAACGTTGCGCCAGGCGCCGCTAATTACGCCAAAACATGAAAATATTTACAACAACAACAACAACGAGAACTGCGACAACGGCGAAAGGGAAAACGGCAGCGCGAAAAACTCGGCAATTAATCAATTTTCCGCTTGACCAATATATAATAAATTCATTCGAGCTGAATCCACACGGAAGTTTGCACTATTATCATAATTAAAAAAAATAAAAAAAAATAAAAAGGACACGTTCCACCCGCAAACGGGGCATATCAAAGCAAACATATGAAACGCCTGCCTGGCATGGCCTAAAGCATATCACACACCCACACACCCACACACACACACACTCACTCACAGAGTACACACCCATACACTTGGCGAACATGCATATCAGGCATTCCAAGCAATGGGAGCTGCTGCTGCCGCTCCTCCTGATCCTGCTGCTGCCCCGATCCTTGCTAGCCTCTCGCTACAATTCCGGCAAACAGCAACTTTATGCGAACGGAGGCAGCTCCAGCACCGGTTCCAGTTCCAGTTCCAGCTCCAGCTCCAGTTCGAGCAGCTACAAGCCCTCACAGCAGAACGAGGTATACTCCATAGCCGATAGCCAGCCGATGACAGATGATGGCTATCTGGCGCCCTCGCCCCCACCGGCATATTATCCGGGCAGCGAAGTGGACCATACGGCACAGCAGCAGCAGAGCAGCTGCCAGACGGTGTGCGCGTGCAAGTGGAAGGGGGGCAAGCAGACGGTGGAGTGCATTGATCGTTTGCTCATCCAGATACCGGAGCACATTGATCCCAGCACCCAGGTGCTGGACATGTCCGGCAACAAGCTGCAGACGCTGGCCAACGAGCAGTTCGTCCGGGCCAATTTACTGAATCTGCAAAAGCTCTATCTGCGCAACTGCAAGATTGGCGAGATCGAGCGGGAGACCTTCAAGGGATTGACGAACCTGGTCGAGCTGGATCTCTCGCACAATCTGCTGGTGACCGTGCCCAGCCTGGCGCTCAGCTACATCTCATCGCTGCGCGAGCTGACGCTCGCCTCCAACCACATACACAAGATCGAGGCGCAGGCCTTCGGGAGCACACCCTCGCTGCACAAGCTGGATCTCTCGCACTGCGACATACAGACGATATCCGCGCAGGCGTTCGGCGGCCTGCAGGGCCTCACCCTGTTGCGCCTCAATGGCAACAAGCTGAGCGAGCTGCTGCCCAAGACAATCGAGACGCTCAGCCGGCTGCACGGCATCGAGCTGCACGACAATCCCTGGCTCTGCGACTGCCGGCTCAGGGATGCCAAGCTCTGGCTGATGCAGCGCAACATACCCTATCCGGTGGCGCCGGTGTGCGCCGGCGGACCCGAGCGCCTCATCGATCGCAGCTTTGCGGAGCTGCATGTGGACGACTTCGCCTGCCGGCCGGAAATGCTGCCCATATCGCATTACGTGGAAACGGCCATGGGCGAGAATGCGTCCATCACGTGCCGCGCACGCGCCGTGCCCGCGGCCAGCATCCATTGGTACTGGAACGGCCGCCAGCTGGCGAACAACAGCGCCTTCAGCGCCTATCAGCGCGTCCACATGTTCGAGCAGCTGGAGGGCGGCTTCGAGAAGCGTTCGCGTCTGGTGCTGACCAATGCCCAGGAGACGGACTCCAGTGAATTCTATTGCGTGGCCGAGAATCGTGCCGGCAGCGCCGAGGCCAACTTTACGCTGCACGTGAGCATGCGTGCCGCGGGCATGGCCTCCCTGGGCAGCGGCCAGATTGTGGGCCTGAGTGCCGCCCTGGTGGCGCTCATCGTGTTCGCGCTGGCGGCCATCATGTGCCTGCTGCTGCGCGTCAAGCGGCAGCCGTACGTGGACAGCAAGACGCCCAACCATATGGAGGTCATCACCTCGGTGAATCACCAGAACTCGATTACCAACAAGACCCAGCCGGCCACGGGCAATGGCAGCATCGGCGGCGTCGTCATCGCCAATGGAGCTGTGGCCAATTGCATCGATGGCGGCTTGGCCGTTGCCGGCGGCACGCTGGAGCGCAAGAGCAGCAGCGGCACGGGCACGGGCGCGGGCGTGCTGCATGCTGGTGCGGTGGGTGCGGGTGGCAGACGGGCCAGCGGCTCGCCGCATGAGCAGCGCAATGCGAATCCTGTACAGAAACCGCCGCGTCTCACCGATCTGCCCTACTCCACGCAGGGCTATGACAATGCGGGCAGCGTGCTCTCCACGGCTCCGTGCTTCATCTCGCCCAGCGGCTCCACGGGCCATGGCAACAATCCGGACCTGATCAACGATACCAAACGCTTTGGCAGCGATGAGTTCTGCGATCTCAAGCTGCCCGTCATGCTCGGCCAGGAGCTGACCGGCGGCAGTGGCGAGTACAGTCGCGCCAACGGCTGTGATTCGCTCTATCCATCCGGACTGTGGGAGCACACGGCAGCCAGCTCCGCGGATGATCTGTTCATGAAGCGCTACACGGACAAGACGCCCATCATCGACTCCAGCCAGCTGTACGATCTGCACGAGCGCAACGCGGCCAGCGACTACTTCAGCAAGACCTTCCCGCGCTCCCACCTGCAGCAGAACGGCGCAGCGGCTGCTGCTTCGACCACCTCGACGGCCACGACGAATCTATCGGGCGGCTCATCCGGCTATCCCACTGACTATGGCCTGCCGCTGGTGCCCGGCGCCGAGCATCAGCACAATCATCAGCTGCAAATGCATCCGTTGCATCAGCTGCAGCAGCAGCTCAATCATCACCAGCTGCAGCAGCAGCAGCAGCAGCAGCATCATGGCTCCAGTTCCACGCACAGCGGCAGTCCACACTTCAGCAGTCGCACACTGCCACGCCTACACGATGGAGGCGGCGGCAGCAGCAGCACGGCCTCGGCCAGCTCATCGCCGACGCCCGCTCCCGCTCCGGCTCCGGCCAGCTCCAGTTCCTGCTCAATACTGCCCAACGGACAGCCCGTTAACGCCAAGACGATACGGGTCTGGCAGAAAGGAGGCGTGCCCGTGCTGCCGCCCGTCACGGCGCTGAAGCGGGCGCTCATCAGCAGCAGCCGCAACTCGCCCGACGAGGGCTATCAAGAGGGCTGCGGCACCGATGTCTAAGCGCTCCACAACCCAAGCACCATCCCACACACACACACACACACACACACATGAACACACACAATTCCCAGCAGAACTGACTAAACTTAAAAAACCCAATTAACACAGTAAACACTCACTATAACCGACGCATATTTGAGTACATATGAGCTCATCGACTAGCGAGAATCGGGCGATAATTTGTGGCGTGAATTTGTGCAAGCAAACTGTTTGTGATAGTGTCTGATAAAAGATATTGCGAATGAAGATAATAAACGAACTAAAAGGAAAACTGCAAGCGCAAAGCAAGGCATAAAAAACATAAGGACAAAAGTAAATGAACATAAAAAGAATATCGAAGCAAAATATAATTGTATACTCCTAGTATAAAGTTAAACTAAACGGAAAACCAACTAAATATATACTATATATATACATATATATATATATATATGGATTCACCTACAACTAACTAGAGAACCCTAAGAAACTGTAAATAGCAACATCTCAATTCTCGCAAATCCCCGCATTATAAATAATAAGTATCGCAAGGAAAAACTAAAAAGCTAAATGCAATAAATTTAAAGGCAAGAAAAAGGAACACACTCACACTCACACACAGACAGAGTATTTAAAAGTCAGCTATGCCCATGTAAATGTACTTAAATTTGTAACTGTAACTCTAACTGTAACGCTAACTGTAACTCTAACTGTAACTCTAACTGTAACTGTAACTCTGACTTGGTGTGTGCGTGTGTGAGAGTTTCAATGTTGTTTCAAAAGCCAAAAAGAATACACCAACCCCCCTTCCCTCCCCTCCCCCTCCCCCCACACACGCACACTCACACACACGCGCCCTTAAAAGCAAAATGTAAGTCGTAGGCAGTTAAGTATTATAAATGAAAAACGAAAAAAAAAAGAACTCTTATTCGGCTAAACAAATCCTTAACTGTCAGTTAAAACTCAGCAAGAGACAGCGAAATATAGCAACAGAGAATTATAAGCAAGAGCAAGGCCCACTTTATGACTTAATATGTGTAATAGCAAAATTAAAAGAAAAAAAAACGTAAACTTTTCGTGTGACCTTTGTATATATAGACAAATTCGAAAAACGTGTTAAAATTCGCATTATTTGTGGGCGTGGCCAGTTTATAGCTATAAAAACAAGAGACAACAATAACAAAAAAAGAAGACAAAAAATGATCAGCACGCATATACTATATAGATACGACAAAGGAAAAGCCAAGGCAGCGTTAACTCAGCTAACATGCACATTTGACAGCCAGATTTGACAGCCCTGACAGCTGGCTAGCATGAAGATATTTTTTAATATTATTTTATTCAAAATGTTTTTTTTTTATATGCCCACTAAGCTGCCCGAATACTTCGCAGATAATTGGCCCTGACAAACCATTAATTTTTATTTATAAATTCTCAACTGAGATTTTCGTTTAACGTTCACTTTAAATTGACATTTTGACAGTAATCGAATTTAAATGCCAGGCGGCAATAGGGTTAAGTGAAATCCGCACCAGGAGATTGACCCAGTTTTAATTTTGCATATTAATAGAAAGAGATTGTTGAGTTGTCGCTGCCCCAAGCACTAGGAATGTATATTTCCCCAGCCCCCCTCCAATTAAAGGGAAAATAATGTTAGCTAAAATCAAAGTCATCTATGCAAAATATATTGAAAAAGTAAATAAATGGAAAATAAACTGTGAGTCCGACTGCGCTTTTGGCATTAAACTTAGGTAACTCGTATTTGCAGTCGTTAGTTAAAAACTAAACAGAAATGTATAAAGAAAATAAAATGAAATTCAACATATTCATCAATTCATACGTAAATAAAACATATGTAAATGCCCAAGACACAGTGCTCCAAGTACACACACACACACACACACAAACACACAGATAGACATACTCACACACACACGAAGGACAATTTAAAATATATCCATAAATGTTAAGCCTAAAAACATTCAAAAAAAAGATAGAAAAAAATTACCCGAATGGAAAAAGAAAATAATATTTTTAAGGTAAACCAAAGACTTTTTTCTTTGCATCTAGTAAATGTGTGGGGCATAAACAAAATGTTACATGAATGGAAAAGTAGCCCGCACGAGGAATACAATGAAACAAGAAAATAACCTTAGCAGTTAAGTAATACTTATTGTATTGTATAATATAACCTAAAAATACACATAAATATAAACGTAAATATAAATATAAATATAGTATATAGATGTATTGTACTTAACATGTATGACAGACAGGGCGCAGAGTTCGCATAACAAAGGCAAGCATTGAATGCACGATAGCAACTGAATGAAGAACAAAGCAAAGGAAATATATATATATATAAACGTATATATATCTACATATATATATATACATATATACTTATATAAATGAAAGCACATGGCGTTGTCATTACTTTTACAGCCTGAAAGGTAGGTACGCGGGGCGTGACCCAATTAACTCGCGGCAACAACAACAACAACAACTACAACTGCAGCAGCAGCAAAGACTCTGCCACAGCCAGAGACAAGCGAATTCGAATGATGTTGCCCCAAAGCCCAAAGCCCAAAAGCTGCTGCTGCGCTTTTGTTGTTAACCGTTGCAGCGTTTGGCATATTAGGGCCAATCGTCTAATCGCCAATTATGCATTTAACCTACCCTTCCACACACCCTCAAATTTAGACTCAGCCACCCACCCACACACACACACACATACACATATTCGCTAGCTAAGTATATAAATCGATATGCGTAATCAAGAGCGAAATGTAAAATTTCTAACAGACCGAAGTTTGTACATGCTTTCAGTTTGACTTAATTAGCTATGCTAAATTATTTATTTAGCCTATCCATTAAAAACTTATTCAAATATATTTAGCTTTTTTTATTTAATTGCCAATAAATTCGCTTTTTTTAAATTGAAATAGGTAAAAAGTTTTTTTGCGCTTGACCTCCAAAAGTTATTCCTTAATATTCTTGGCTATCTACCTCATATTTAATTTAATTAAATTAATTTATTAATCAAAAGCTTTAACTTATGCACACATATATTTCAATTGAAATGCATTTTTACACTTGTCCAAAAATATCTACCGAAAATTTACCGTTTATTTTGAATTGAATAATATTTTTGTAGTATATATTAAATATTTAAGTATTTATGTATATGCATAAAGTATTATCAGAAGAAATAATTAACCTTTATTTTACTTATCAACCAAACCAAACATTATATATTATAGTATATATAATAGCGTATAGTTTCTTATATCTATATATTATATCTTATATCTTATGAGTCCTTTTTGGCACACCTTTTATTTCAATTTTATAAAGGAACAACCTCATATTTGGTACAAATATAATACAAATAAAGCTCGTATCTTTAGTATTATGCTTATCCCAGTGCTCCCTCCACTTATGCAACAAACTCTAACAATGTTATATATATATATATATATATATATATATATATATATATATATATATATATATATATATATATATATATATATATATATATATATATATATATATATATATATATATATATATATATATATATATATATATACAACTATTAGTGTTAATTTGCTTCTTCATTGGGTTTGCCTGGTTCACGTCAGCGTTTTGATACCCTCTCGAAGCGCTAGGCAGCCGCGTTCTGCTCACCCCGCTTTACGCTCCAGTTTGGCTCACAATTTGCAGCTACACATGTTTGACATGCGTGTATTTGTGCGTGTGTGTGTCTGTGTGTCTGTGTGTGTGGGTGGGTGGGGCAGGTGGAAGTTGTGTGGGAAGCGCGTAATAAATACGACGGCAGGCCCCAGCACGAGATTATATCATGGCGTGCATAGGTCTAACTGTCTGGCTCGTTGCCGCAGATCGTACTCCGCAGTCGGCAATTTCTCCAGCCATATCCCTCGCCTTATTGACGACGCGCAAAGTTTGCCAACTAAACAAGTTTTGTGCCTCAAATGAAATTTAGGTTGCAACTGAAGCCCAACAAAAGCCAAACAAAACAAAGCAACAACAGCAACAAGAACAACGCCAAGCAGCAACAGCACAAAAAAATTAGAACTTTTGTGCCGAAGGAAAGTGAATTTTATTTGTTCAACTTTATTACGTATACGTGCCGTTGTTCCGCCTGTGTAAATAACCAAAATGCAAAACGTGCCACGCCCCCCTGCCCCTTACCCACGACCTGCACCACCTGCTTTAACAACTCGCCTCTGATCTCTGCGCATCTAATGAAGACAACGCCGCCAGGTGCTCCTCGCACTTTTATGTTCATGCATTGCGGCCTGTTTAACGACTTGGGCAATGCCTAGCCCCGAGGAATTTATAAAAAGAAGCGAAAAACAAGTTGGAGACGGCCGAGGAGATGAGAGAACACACACACACACACACGCACTCGGAACTCATATGCCTAAGCTAACAGACAGTAAATATTGTTGAAAACGGCAGTTTATTTTTGGGCCCAACATCATTCAATAGCAGGACATGCAGGACAACAAGGACAGACCGAACCGCTGATGGATGTAAACAGCAGCAACAAAGAGACAGCCGATTCCAGGTGCACGGACCTGAGCGTATTGTTAAAGCCTTTTGCCAGCCGGTCAAAGCGACCGCAAGTTAAATAAGAGCCAAGCGAGCGACAATTCTTAAGAGCGCATTGAGTCAAGCAGACTGGCAAATGCTCTATTTAGAAGGAGTGTGTTTTACAGCTTGTCATGTATTTATTGAATGCTTTTTTATCAAGGCATTCTTTTCGTCTATGTTTTCCTTATAACGAAATGTTTAACGCATAGAGAGAAACTTCTCTAATTCCATTAAGTATATATATCCGCATCAGATAACTATATCCTATAATGACCATAAATTTATCGTTTAACATTTTTTTAAATTATCTAGAACTTGACCAATATTATTTGTACTATATATGCATATGGGAAGAAGCGGACGAAAATAGTCTTTTACTATAGAAAATCTCTCCGTTTAGTTTGAAATCTTGAATTTGGTTAATATTATGTTCTTCATTATTCTCCTCACACATCTCCCGATAAAGTTACTATATTTCGAAAAAAAGCCTTTCGTATTCAAGCATTTCTTTCTATTTTTATTGAAATTTTCGTTTTTTCCCCTTTGATATACAATCAATTGTTTATAAAACTTGTATATTCACATTTTCATAGAAAATAATTAATCTATGCCTTCAAAATAATATTATATATACTTTTAAAGTATTGACGCTTGACGTCGGCCTGTCGCGAAAGCATTCAGAGAACTTATATGCCCACAAATGGAAGCACTCGTGCATTATTTCTCAAGTCTTCTTATACATTATAATAGTAATACACACACATGCACGCACGCACACATGCATAACAGCCCGCATACACGCACACGGAGCGCACTCATAAACAGAGGCTCGACAAAGAGTTGTCACATATATAGACACACACACACACACATACTAGTACAGTAGTGTGTGCGTGTGTTGGCCCTTTAGCGTCTTCAGCATTTAATGGCCTCATTAATTTTCTATGCTCGACCTTAAATTATTTTACTAGACACAGGAGCTGCTTACTGCCTGCGCTGCACGCTGCTCGGCGATTCCATTAACTTGACTGGCACTCAGGCAGCTCAGGGAGCTGGCCCCGCCCTCTCCCCTTGCCCAACCGCTGGAGCACTTGTCGCGTTGCGCGCACGCCAATGCCAATGCCAAATGTCTCAGTGCTCGTCCGCATTAATTTACATAAACTTAATTGTTTTATTTAATCAATAAAAATAATTAAATGCCATGTGCGTAAGTAATTAAAACAAATCGCTTTTACTGCATGCCAAATTGAAATTGCATAAACATAAGCCGCCCCCTGTTGCATGCAACACAGTCTATTTGTATGAGTCGATGTATGTGTGTGTGTGTGTACCTTTGTAATTATAGCACATCAAACATTAATCAGCAGGCAAATGCGTATGCAAAATACAAAACACATATGCATAAAATCAGCGGCCAAATGATAATTTTGTTGCCAGCTCTGGGGATGCCAAATGGCAACAAAAACAACAACAAGAAGAAGAACATTTGGGTTAGGGAGAGCCCACAAAATCCATAAACCAAATTACTTTGTAAGCTGCCCGACGTTGCCCAGCAAAATTTTCAATTTTTCAGCATAATTTATGGTGCACAAAGCGTAAAAACCAAAAACCCAGCAAATCAGTGCGAGAAATTATGCAAAAATATTTTTCGACCGTGGTCAGCCAAAATCTAGCTGCGTATCTATACATCTCTATTTCGGATTGTGTGTGTGTGCGTGTTCGTGTGTGTGTGTGTGTAAACGCATTATATACATACATGCAAAAGCAGTCCTGGGGCGCAGTTACAATTTGCGAGAGGTAAAACGATTTAGAGCCCCTCCAGCCCCACTCTCCTCACACACACACACACACACAAACACACACACAAACATTTAGAGATACAAATTAAACTAATGCCACAGATAGATACATTTATATTGATCAGCAATTTAATGTAAATTATATTGTCTATTGCGTGGCTCTGCCCTATTCTGTTTGCATTTGTTATTGTGTGTGTCGGTGTGTGTGTGTGTGTGTGTCTGTCTGTTTGTGTGTGTGGGCACATTATGCAAATCAGTATCTGTACAACTGTATCTGTTGCTTTTTATAGGCATTTGTTTTATTTTCATTTCATATGAACAGCAACAAGAACAGCAACAGCAGCAGACAACAAATGACTTCAAAGGCAGCTAAATTTAAAAAGCCCCTAAAAGTATGCTACAAATAAACCTGCATCAATTGAATCGTAAACATACTTTGAAATCACAGTCATATAGCGAAAAAATGATGTTGCCGCCTTTAAACTGCTCTACATGGTTCGGTATTCTTAAAAAGCCATCAGATTTTTATATTTTGCTATATAACACGGAATTTTGTGCATACCGTCAATAAATATAAACGAATAGTTCATTTTGCACAATACTTTTAAGGATTTTGAATATTCTTTTGAAAGCGTGCTCGTATTTGGCATAATATGCTAACAAATATCCATCCAAATAGGTTATTCAAATTTATTGATTTTGCCAATAATTGTAGCAGTTAGCTTTTACATTAGTTAGCTTTTATATTATATAGCATGACAGTTTCTTTAAACTTTCAATTGGCCCTTTTCCAGACAATTTGAAGTCGCGACTTGCAAATATATTTTCTTAAACAACTGCAGAGAAAATACATTTAATTCAAATATATATATATTTTTTTAAAGAACAATAAATATACTTGAACATACCCGTTTTAGTCTTTAAGTAAACAAGGTTTCGGCACAATAACTTATTTGCGTTCAAATACATTTAATTCCAATATTGATTTTGCAGAACAATATTGCTAAAAAGTAAAAGATATATACAATTCGTGCGCATAAATTAATTCAATTTAATATAAGAACGCAATAGCGGCATGCGGGCTGCTGCTTTGGCTTTAATGTGGGCGAGCGGTGTTTGGCTGGCGCTAAAAAGTATGCTACAGCAGCATTTGAATACGGCGAACAAACAAGTATACGCACCGTGCGCCCAGCAAACGGATGGCGAGATGGAGGGCGGCAGACACTTGAAGATACCAGCCCCTCCTATGTGAGCTTGGCTCATTAAAAATTCAATACAAAATACATTGACAATGCGTTGTTGCCGCTGCTGCTGCTGCTGCCGCCGCTGCTGCTGTTGTTGTTGTTCTCTTTAGCCCATCCTGCCCGGCACGCCCCCACGACGATTACATTTCCATGCAAATCAAATTGGAAACCAGCACAAAAAGACGTTGTTCAATGGGGGAAAGCCTTGACAGATAAGCCAAGATAAAGATACACAAAATTATAAAAACAATTTGCAGTCATTTGGATAGCGCAACCCGAACCCCAGTAACATAATAAAGATATACGCAATAGATATCTACGCAGTTGGCATGTTTTTCCAATATGGATAATTAGACGCGTGCCTCTGTCGCCCGGCATCGCATTTCGAGTCGATGCGATTTGATACGATACGTTTCGATTTGTTACCCCTGGTTACCCATTGAAAATGCGTAAAACGGGGCATAATGGTTGGCTGTTAATGTATGTTGCCTCTCGACTTCTTGTCTTGCAATATATATTCTCGTGTTTCGCTGATCAAATGTAGCTCTCTTTTCGATAGCTTTCTAGACCTTCATAGTATCGATAAGTGTGTAAGCTATCGATAACACAAAGTTTCTTGGTACAGGGTATATCCTTTGCCAGAGCACCTGCCTTTTTGTTGTCGTTTATTTATTTATTAAGCTCAATGCCCGCCTTGTCAAAGCTATTAAATAATAACAACTGCGCGCATTCGCTATCTATAGCCCCTTTCCCCATCCCCCTCCTCTGCCCCATCAACCCAACAGGTAGTCATGTTGGTGCGTGTCTGATTTGAGCCACGTGCATAAATTTATGACGTATCGATTGTTATTAATTTCAACGCCAGCCTAAACTATTTAGTCAATTTGTCAAAAAGCCCGCCACTTGTATTTCCACACCTAACCGCGCACACTTCCCCATCCCCCATTCCCTCCCCCGGGCCAACTGCTGGGGCATTAAGGGGTTAATAATTCATTTGTGCAATGCGCCGCGGCCCGTACAACTTTCACTTACGTTCATCATCTGTCACACCTCATCAACACCGGTGCGTGCGGCTCTGTGCCGCGCCGCACCTCCGCCGCATGCCACATAATCTCTGCCGCAATTTCTCTCTGGCAATATTGTCAATAATTATCTTCATATTTCACAGAAAAATTGTAGACAAATGTTCGCCAGTTCGTTTGTATACTTGTTGACATATATATACACAAATTGTTGGTTTGTGTGTGTTAATGGACACGTGTGTGTTGAAGCGGTTGACAGAGAGAGGGAGAGAGTGGGGCAGATAGTCCTGTTGAATTGCATGCACATATTTTGTGCTTTAATTGATATTAATGAGCCTGGTTGTGGCAGCAGATAGGTAAGATCTGGCCAAAATGAGAGTATATGTTTGTCAATCAAAAAGCAGTTAACATCTACTAAAGAGATTTTCATTAGCTCTGAAGTAGCAACACAATGCAGTCTACATAGTGCATATCCTCAAAAATATAGTCAAATATTTCTTTATTATATCGAAGCCTGGAGGTAGCCGATGTAAGTACCTTGCATTTTCTTAAGTAGAATACAAAATGCTCTCGATACGTGGTAATGTGCTTTTTAATCCCGAAATTTTAAGTTTTAGTCCACTTTATGCAATTAAATGGGGAATGAATCAAGCAGAAAGTGCAAAATGCAAATAATTTCGAAAGAAAAGTGGGGTTGATTTAGTATTTTCTGAGCTAATAACTTTGATTGCAAATAAGTTAACTTTGGTTCAACTTAATTTAAGTCCAAATGTTTTAATCCTAATCCAGTAAAATTAAAAATTTTTTTTTTTATTTTAAATTGATATACATATTATTAATTTGTATGCTACCTTTGGTTCTAATTGATTAATAGCGGTTAACTTAAACGGTTTTTTTTAACTAAACAATGAATTTATAAAGTTTTCTACAAGCTTTCAGAACTTATTATAAACAGAATTTTTAATGGTTATATATGTTTCTTTTCAGATTACAGAGTTCGGCATCACATTGAATTTAAGAGACTGCATGTGTTCAATATGGCATATTCTACAGGAGGGGAAATCAGCTTCCCAAAACATGGCAACTTTATTTATAAGTTCTACTCGTATCTGTATAGTTTCAATTAATATTAAACAATAAATAAACTACAAATATTGAAATGTAACACTAAGACTTGACCCAAGGTGAAAAATGACGAAAAACAATTTTTTTTTCTGTAATCAACCAATTTTAATGCCAATCTATTTTATGGACCTCCGTGAGTTCAACGCACCCAATCTGCCCGAGATCGGGCTTTATTTGACTGAGATATGGCCATTTAAAGTTTTCGAAAATTTTCGAATTGCAATATCTCGGGAAAATACAGTCCGATTTCGGAATGATATACCTCTTTCTACTCGTACGGATCCCGACTATCGATTGCCATCCAAAAATCCACATTCTAAGAGATGACCCAAATCGGTCAAAAATGCAGTGGTTACATCACGTTTTTTGCTAAAAATGACATTTTTCCAAAATCAAAAAACTTTGATGCCAATCTATTTTATGGACCTCCGTGAGTTCAACGCACCCAATCTGCCCGAGAACCGGCTTTATTTGACTGAGATATGGCCATTTAAAGTTTTCGAAAATTTTCGAATTGCAATATCTCGGGAAAATACAGTCCGATTTCGGAATGATATACCTCTTTCTACTCGTACGGATCCCGACTATCGATTGCCATCCAAAAATCCACATTCTAAGAGATGACCCAAATCGGTCAAAAATGCAGTGGTTACATCACGTTTTTTGCTAAAAATTACATTTTTCCAAAATCAAAAAACTTTGATGCCAATCTATTTTATGGACCTCCGTGAGTTCAACGCACCCAATCTGCCCGAGATCGGGCTTTATTTGACTGAGATATGGCCATTTAAAGTTTTCGAAAATTTTCGAATTGCAATATCTCGGGAAAATACAGTCCGATTTCGGAATGATATACCTCTTTCTACTCGTACGGATCCCGACTATCGATTGCCATCCAAAAATCCACATTCTAAGAGATGACCCAAATCGGTCAAAAATGCAGTGGTTACATCACGTTTTTTGCTAAAAATGACATTTTTCCAAAATCAAAAAACTTTGATGCCAATCTATTTTATGGACCTCCGTGAGTTCAACGCACCCAATCTGCCCGAGAACCGGCTTTATTTGACTGAGATATGGCCATTTAAAGTTTTCGAAAATTTTCGAATTGCAATATCTCGGGAAAATACAGTCCGATTTCGGAATGATATACCTCTTTCTACTCGTACGGATCCCGACTATCGATTGCCATCCAAAAATCCACATTCTAAGAGATGACCCAAATCGGTCAAAAATGCAGTGGTTACATCACGTTTTTTGCTAAAAATTACATTTTTCCAAAATCAAAAAACTTTGATGCCAATCTATTTTATGGACCTCCGTGAGTTCAACGCACCCAATCTGCCCGAGATCGGGCTTTATTTGACTGAGATATGGCCATTTAAAGTTTTCGAAAATTTTCGAATTGCAATATCTCGGGAAAATACAGTCCGATTTCGGAATGATATACCTCTTTCTACTCGTACGGATCCCGACTATCGATTGCCATCCAAAAATCCACATTCTAAGAGATGACCCAAATCGGTCAAAAATGCAGTGGTTACATCACGTTTTTTGCTAAAAATGACATTTTTCCAAAATCAAAAAACTTTGATGCCAATCTATTTTACGGACCTCCGTGAGTTCAACGCACCCAATCTGCCCGAGATCGGGCTTTATTTGACTGAGATATGGCCATTTAAAGTTTTCGAAAATTTTCGAATTGCAATATCTCGGAAAAATACAGTCCGATTTCGGAATGATATACCTCTTTCTACTCGTACGGATCCCAACTATCGATTGCCATCCAAAAATCCACATTCTAAGAGATGACCCAAATCGGTCAAAAATGCAGTGGTTACATCACGTTTTTTGCTAAAAATGACATTTTTCCAAAATCAAAAAACTTTGATGCCAATCTATTTTATGGACCTCAGTGAGTTCAACGCACCCAATCTGCCCGAGATCGGGCTTTATTTGACTGAGATATGGCCATTTAAAGTTTTCGAAAATTTTCGAATTGCAATATCTCGGGAAAATACAGTCCGATTTCGGAATGATATACCTCTTTCTACTCGTACGGATCCCGACTATCGATTGCCATCCAAAAATCCACATTCTAAGAGATGACCCAAATCGGTCAAAAATGCAGTGGTTACATCAAGTTTTTTGCTAAAAATGACATTTTTCCAAAATCAAAAAACTTTGATGCCAATCTATTTTATGGACCTCCGTGAGTTCAACGCACCCAATCTGCCCGAGATCGGGCTTTATTTGACTGAGATATGGCCATTTAAAGTTTTCGAAAATTTTCGAATTGCAATATCTCGGGAAAATACAGTCCGATTTCGGAATGATATACCTCTTTCTACTCGTACGGATCCCGACTATCGATTGCCATCCAAAAATCCACATTCTAAGAGATGACCCAAATCGGTCAAAAATGCAGTGGTTACATCACGTTTTTTGCTAAAAATGACATTTTGCCAAAATCAAAAAACTTTGATGCCAATCTATTTTATGGACCTCCGTGAGTTCAACGCACCCAATCTGCCCGAGATCGGGCTTTATTTGACTGAGATATGGCCATTTAAAGTTTTCGAAAATTTTCGAATTGCAATATCTCGGGAAAATACAGTCCGATTTCGGAATGATATACCTCTTTCTACTCGTACGGATCCCGACTATCGATTGCCATCCAAAAATCCACATTCTAAGAGATGACCCAAATCGGTCAAAAATGCAGTGGTTACATCACGTTTTTTGCTAAAAATGACATTTTTCCAAAATCAAAAAACTTTGATGCCAATCTATTTTATGGACCTCCGTGAGTTCAACGCACCCAATCTGCCCGAGATCGGGCTTTATTTGACTGAGATATGGCCATTTAAAGTTTT
Organism: Drosophila borealis; assembly: GCA_035045885.1. Taxonomy (NCBI): domain Eukaryota; kingdom Metazoa; phylum Arthropoda; class Insecta; order Diptera; family Drosophilidae; genus Drosophila; species Drosophila borealis. The sequence continues at coordinate 411,333 of JAWNOR010000355.1, read as the reverse complement.
CGAAAATTTTCGAATTGCAATATCTCGGGAAAATACAGTCCGATTTCGGAATGATATACCTCTTTCTACTCGTACGGATCCCGACTATCGATTGCCATCCAAAAATCCACATTCTAAGAGATGACCCAAATCGGTCAAAAATGCAGTGGTTACATCACGTTTTTTGCTAAAAATTACATTTTTCCAAAATCAAAAAACTTTGATGCCAATCTATTTTATGGACCTCCGTGAGTTCAACGCAACCAATCTGCCCGAGATCGGGCTTTATTTGACTGAGATATGGCCATTTAAAGTTTTCGAATTGCAATATCTCGGGAAAATACAGTCCGATTTCGGAATGATATACCTCTTTCTACTCGTACGGATCCCGACTATCGATTGCCATCCAAAAATCCACTTTCTAAGAGATGACCCAAATCGGTCAAAAATGCAGTGGTTACATCACGTTTTTTGCTAAAAATTACATTTTTCCAAAATCAAAAAACTTGGATGCCAATCTATTTTATGGACCTCCGTGAGTTCAACGCACCCAATCTGCCCGAGAACCGGCTTTATTTGACTGAGATATGGCCATTTAAAGTTTTCGAAAATTTTCGAATTGCAATATCTCGGGAAAATACAGTCCGATTTCGGAATGATATACCTCTTTCTACTCGTACGGATCCCGACTATCGATTGCCATCCAAAAATCCACATTCTAAGAGATGACCCAAATCGGTCAAAAATGCAGTGGTTACATCACGTTTTTTGCTAAAAATGACATTTTTCCAAAATCAAAAAACTTTGATGCCAATCTATTTTATGGACCTCCGTGAGTTCAACGCACCCAATCTGCCCGAGATCGGGCTTTATTTGACTGAGATATGGCCATTTAAAGTTTTCGAAAATTTTCGAATTGCAATATCTCGGGAAAATACAGTCCGATTTCGGAATGATATACCTCTTTCTACTCGTACGGATCCCGACTATCGATTGCCATCCAAAAATCCACATTCTAAGAGATGACCCAAATCGGTCAAAAATGCAGTGGTTACATCACGTTTTTTGCTAAAAATGACATTTTTCCAAAATCAAAAAACTTTGATGCCAATCTATTTTATAGACCTCCGTGAGTTCAACGCACCCAATCTGCCCGAGATCGGGCTTTATTTGACTGAGATATGGCCATTTAAAGTTTTCGAAAATTTTCGAATTGCAATATCTCGGGAAAATACAGTCCGATTTCGGAATGATATACCTCTTTCTACTCGTACGGATCCCGACTATCGATTGCCATCCAAAAATCCACATTCTAAGAGATGACCCAAATCGGTCAAAAATGCAGTGGTTACATCACGTTTTTTGCTAAAAATTACATTTTTCCAAAATCAAAAAACTTTGATGCCAATCTATTTTATGGACCTCCGTGAGTTCAACGCAACCAATCTGCCCGAGATCGGGCTTTATTTGACTGAGATATGGCCATTTAAAGTTTTCGAATTGCAATATCTCGGGAAAATACAGTCCGATTTCGGAATGATATACCTCTTTCTACTCGTACGGATCCCGACTATCGATTGCCATCCAAAAATCCACTTTCTAAGAGATGACCCAAATCGGTCAAAAATGCAGTGGTTACATCACGTTTTTTGCTAAAAATTACATTTTTCCAAAATCAAAAAACTTGGATGCCAATCTATTTTATGGACCTCCGTGAGTTCAACGCACCCAATCTGCCCGAGAACCGGCTTTATTTGACTGAGATATGGCCATTTAAAGTTTTCGAAAATTTTCGAATTGCAATATCTCGGGAAAATACAGTCCGATTTCGGAATGATATACCTCTTTCTACTCGTACGGATCCCGACTATCGATTGCCATCCAAAAATCCACATTCTAAGAGATGACCCAAATCGGTCAAAAATGCAGTGGTTACATCACGTTTTTTGCTAAAAATGACATTTTTCCAAAATCAAAAAACTTTGATGCCAATCTATTTTATGGACCTCCGTGAGTTCAACGCACCCAATCTGCCCGAGATCGGGCTTTATTTGACTGAGATATGGCCATTTAAAGTTTTCGAAAATTTTCGAATTGCAATATCTCGGGAAAATACAGTCCGATTTCGGAATGATATACCTCTTTCTACTCGTACGGATCCCGACTATCGATTGCCATCCAAAAATCCACATTCTAAGAGATGACCCAAATCGGTCAAAAATGCAGTGGTTACATCACGTTTTTTGCTAAAAATGACATTTTTCCAAAATCAAAAAACTTTGATGCCAATCTTTTTTATGGACCTCCGTGAGTTCAACGCACCCAATCTGCCCGAGATCGGGCTTTATTTGACTGAGATATGGCCATTTAAAGTTTTCGAAAATTTTCGAATTGCAATATATCGGGAAAATACAGTCCGATTTCGGAATGATATACCTCTTTCTACTCGTACGGATCCCGACTATCGATTGCCATCCAAAAATCCACATTCTAAGAGATGACCCAAATCGGTCAAAAATGCAGTGGTTACATCACGTTTTTTGCTAAAAATGACATTTTTCCAAAATCAAAAAACTTTGATGCCAATCTTTTTTATGGACCTCCGTGAGTTCAACGCACCCAATCTGCCCGAGATCGGGCTTTATTTGACTGAGATATGGCCATTTAAAGTTTTCGAAAATTTTCGAATTGCAATATATCGGGAAAATACAGTCCGATGTTAAGCTGCAGCTATGTAAAAGGGATACTGAAAGCAAAAGAGCATATATATTTCTGGACCGGTTCCGTGCGCATTTGGCAGGGATTCGGTCCGCTAGGTTCACCAGGACTATATCTATGGTATGGTAAAACCAAGGATATATCGGGCATCTAGGAACCATAGAGGGAGGACGGCTGAAAGAAAAAAGCATACATTCATCATTTTTTGCCGAGCGAATTTCGCACGGTTTTGGTACTGTAGGTTCACCAGGACTCTATCAATGGTATGTTAAAGCCAAGGATATTATGGGTCACCTAGGAACCGGTTTTGATTTTCGGTTCGGCCACGGACTTGTCCGATTTGGCTTAAAAATAGAAATTCGCCATAACTCAGACACTTGGTACAAACAAATTAATATTTTTTAGAAACTTTATATAATTATTTCTGGTGATGTAAAGAACGGGCCATTTTAAGATATTTTAAATTTAACATTTCTCGATGCTTTAAATTGCTATGTGTCTAGTAAATTACGTCCTTTCTAGGAAAGGTTGGGAGTTAAAAACCTTAAAATCAATTTTTTTATTTTGTAACTCAAATTTTTCAGTGCAAAATGGAAATTATTCTGATTCTTCAGCTGTATACGTGTAGGATACCATACAGTTACATTCTAATCTCTCCAAAATCGGGATTTATTAGGTCGAGATATGGATATTTTAAGTTTTGTCTGATCAATGTTATTTCGTTTATCTTATTTGCTTTATTTTTTTTAATTTTTATCTTTTCAGATTAAAGACTTCAAAATTCAAACTGATACTGCTGACTTCCGCGAGTCCTTAAAGGCGTATGTTTCCAGGATTGCACTTCAATTACTGACTTAGTCCCGGAGTCATTTTAGGGTTAAGCATAAATTATATCTGCAAAAAATAAAACACCATATATTTTTAAGAGAAATTAATAAATAATAATAATAATAATAATAATAAGTAAAAAGTTTATAGACAATTACAATTTTTAGAACATTTTGGTCTCTATCTGTTAGATATGCCTGTTTGTAGATCATTTTTTTTATAGTATTTACATTTGAAGAACATAAATACTTTATTTTGAAGCTCAAACTATACACTATAATATTATTTAAATCAAAGCTTGTGATTCAATCTAATCCTTTAAGAAGGTAACAGGGATGACAAAAGTACTCCCGATCCAATCTGACAGGGCACACACGGTAATATGCTTAGTCAAGGTTAATTAAACAAAACACACAATATAAGTTTTTAAGGCCTTACATAACTTAGTTAACTTTGATAAGCTGATTGAATACGCACACAGCGCTCTAAATATCAATCATCGGCAAACTAATAAAGTACTCTACATTGTTAACTAAGGTACTTTGCTTTCAGCACACGTTAAAGGGAATTATTGATATATACTACAAGTATATATATAATTCCTGCTTAAAGCAGACATGCATATGTATATTACATTAGTTTAAAGCGTTGTTGCTGCCAAGAAGATGAAATTTAATTGCGTATACGCCTAGTATGACTTTATACAGTTGTCATAAAGGAGCAAAATTATAAGCCCTGGGATAATTTATCACAGTGAATGTTTCGCATAGTTTACATAGCTCTCAATCCAGCATGAAAGCATGTGTGCGAGAACATCATTGATTAACCTGCCATGGCATAGATCATAAGGCGTGCTGCTTGTCTTACAGCTCTAACCGTTAAAGCACTTTGCTGGTGTGATATGCTGCTGGTTCTTATTGGCCACATATCAGGGCCACACTCGTTCTCAATCCGCACCCCACCCTCCCCAACATTCATCATTATTAAGGCCTTTAATTTATGGGACCCGCAGTCGTTGTCGTTTTTTATGGTGTGTGTTTTACATTGACTATAACATTGGGCCATATACTCGCCAGGGCTCGTATGTTGTAAGTATGGCAGCTGCTGTCGCTTTTGCTGTTGCCGAGTTCAAAGTACTGCCAGGTAACTCTCGGCTTCTGCCATGTGCACACAAAATCGATAAATCTTAAAAATTCAATAACAGCCGCAGCACGCGATTCAGCCCAGCCCCGGTCTGTCCCCCAAAAAATGCCACCCCTTACAACAGGGCCCAGTGTGTGTGCGTAGGGGCGGGGGCAGGGGGCAGAGGCTGGGTGGCCATTATACTCATGTACATGTCAAAATCAAAGGCGAGGGTCAATGGCAAATTGGATTGCGTCGACTTGTTGTTGTTGTTGTAGTACTTGTTGTGCTTGTATTTTGTGAAAATTAAAGATTTATCAGCCGTAATCAGGCGCACGCTCGTTCTGTTTCTAGGCAGCGTTTGAATCAGTTTCGCCAGCGCCAGTTTGAAAAACTTTTAATTGGCGGCTTTAAGGCATTATATAGCCCGCCCAAGCAGCAAGAAAGGAAAATACCGCCCACACGCAGACACACCTACTCTTGAAATAAGCCTTCATCAATGCAAGTGGAGCGTCTCAACAAGCCGCTTCAACTATTTAGAACAGAAAAACTTTTGCTTTCATGTCGAGCCAACTTGAAAATTAAAGCGAATTTCATTATTGGCCTGCTTCTGCTTTAAAAGTTCGCCCAAGAGGTCGCAAGCAGAACCACAACAACACAGCAATAACAACAGTTACAACAACAACAACCACAACAAAAGCAACAACAACTACAAGAAACGTCAGGTAGGCAACAACAATTAATTATATACACCAAAATAAAGCCGCTGACCAGCTGGTAATAGATCGGCGGCGCCAGCTCCTTCTGGCATGGCAACAGGCAGCAAATGACGAGGTCGGTGGCATTTTTTATGATTTGCCACATATATCTGTGTGTGGGTGTGTGTGTATTCGTGGACGACTCGCATTTCGCATTATTTATTGCCCATTCATAGCCATACACATGCATACATACATGTACATCATTACACACACACACACAAAAACGCGCGCATAAAATGCGTAAATGCATACAATATTTGTTTATTCTGAAGCTCGCCGCCACGTACCCGTAGCCAGCACATGGACACTGCCGGAAACCGTAGTCGAGTGCCATCGTCTGTATTCTGCCATTTTACAGCGGCTCAGACGACCGAGCAGAGCCATTAAAGTTTTCCATTTCGGCATTTTTTTTCTTGCCCTGACCCAAAAAAGGAGCCAAACCGAAAAACGCCATCGAGTGCATTTACGGCGATAAGATACTTGGTAACTCAATTCAGTTAACTGATGCAAGTCGCGGCAAAAAATTATCTACAATTAATTAGGCGACGGGTAAACGTCGTATAAGCATGCCATCTAGTATTAGCTTAATTAATTACTTAATGGATTAATTATTAGCCAGCTATTAATATATTATATCACAGAACATGGTGTTTTATTTATAATTAAAACTAAGAACTTTATACATGCATGTATTTTTATAGAGATAAATTGTAACTACTTTAAGAGACAATTAAAAAATATAAGTGATAAAGTTGTTTTTTAATCACACCCATAAGAAGCGTTAGTTAATAAGATAAGTTATATGCATTGAAGCGTTAGTTTTGAAATGTTATACCTTTTTGAATTAGTAGGGATCCCTACTATCAATTGGCATTCAAACATTTAAAAAATCGATGTGTTAAAAAAAGTGGTTGACCAAAAACAGATTCGTTTGTAAAGTCAACCTTTTCTGATGATTTTTTATAATATCTCGGCCAAATAATGTCCGATTTGGGAATTTTATACCATTTTGGACTCGTAAGGATCACTACTATCGATTGGCATCAAAACAATAAAAATCTAAATTTTGGCCAAAATCAACAAAATGGCAAGGGGTTACATCACGTTTATTCTCAAATTCGGGGTCGGTTCGAAAATCAAAACTTTTTTGATGATTTTGATTGAATATCTCGGGTAAATACTGACAGATTTTGAAATGTTATACCATTTTGAATTCGTAGGGATCCCTACTATCAATTGGCATTCAAACATTTCAAAAATCGATGGGTTAAAAAAAGTGGTTGACCAAAAACAGATTCGTTTGTAAAGTCAACCTTTTCTGATGATTTTTTGTAATATCTCGGCCAAATAATGTCCGATTTGGGAATTTTATACCATTTTGGACTCGTAAGGATCACTACTATCGATTGGCATCAAAACAATAAAAATCTAAATTTTGGCCAAAATCAACAAAATGGCAAGGGGTTACATCACGTTTATTGTCAAATTCGGGGTCGGTTCGAAAATCAAAACTTTTTTGATGATTTTGATTGAATATCTCGGGTAAATACTGACAGATTTTAAAATGTTATACCTTTTTGAATTCGTAGGGATCCCAACTATCAATTGGCATTCAAACATTTCAAAAATCGATGTGTTAAAAAAAGTGGTTGACCAAAAACAGATTCGTTTGTAAAGTCAACCTTTTCTGATGATTTTTTGTAATATCTCGGCCAAATAATGTCCGATTTGGGAATTTTATACCATTTTGGACTCGTAAGGATGACTACTATCGATTGGCAACAAAACAATAAAAATCTAAATTTTGGCCAAAATCAACAAAATGGCAAGGGGTTACATCACGTTTATTCTCAAATTCGGGGTCGGTTCGAAAATCAAAACTTTTTTGATGATTTTGATTGAATATCTCGGGTAAATACTGACAGATTTTGAAATGTTATACCTTTTTGAATTCGTAGGGATCCCTACTATCAATTGGCATTCAAATATTTCAAAAATCGAAGGGTTAAAAAAAGTGGTTGACCAAAAACAGATTCGTTTGTGAAGTCAACCTTTTCTGATGATTTTTTGTAATATCTCGGCCAAATAATGTCCGATTTGGGAATTTTATACCATTTTGAACTCGTAAGGATCAATACTATCGATTGGCATCAAAACAATAAAAATCTAAATTTTGGCCAAAATCAACAAAATGGCAAGGGGTTACATCACGTTTATTCTCAAATTCGGGGTCGGTTCGAAAATCAAAACTTTTTTGATGATTTTGATTGAATATCTCGGGTAAATACTGACAGATTTTGAAATGTTATACCTTTTTGAATTCGTAGGGATCCCTACTATCAATTGGCATTCAAATATTTCAAAAATCGAAGGGTTAAAAAAAGTGGTTGACCAAAAACAGATTCGTTTGTGAAGTCAACCTTTTCTGATGATTTTTTGTAATATCTCGGCCAAATAATGTCCGATTTGGGAATTTTATACCATTTTGGACTCGTAAGGATCAATACTATCGATTGGCATCAAAACAATAAAAATCTAAATTTTGGCCAAAATCAACAAAATGGCAAGGGGTTACATCACGTTTATTCTCAAATTCGGGGTCGGTTCGAAAATCAAAACTTTTTTGATGATTTTGATTGAATATCTCGGGTAAATACTGACAGATTTTGAAATGTTATACCTTTTTGAATTCGTAGGGATCCCTACTATCAATTGGCGTTCAAACATTTCAAAAATCGATGTGTTAAAAAAAGTGGTTGACCAAAAACAGATTCGTTTGTAAAGTCAACCTTTTCTGATGATTTTTTGTAATATCTCGGCCAAATAATGTCCGATTTGGGAATTTTATACCATTTTGGACTCGTAAGGATCACTACTATCGATTGGCAACAAAACAATAAAAATCTAAATTTTGGCCAAAATCAACAAAATGGCAAGGGGTTACATCACGTTTATTCTCAAATTCGGGGTCGGTTCGAAAATCAAAACTTTTTTGATGATTTTGATTGAATATCTCGGGTAAATACTGACAGATTTTGAAATGTTATACCTTTTTGAATTCGTAGGGATCCCTACTATCAATTGGCATTCAAATATTTCAAAAATCGATGGGTTAAAAAAAGTGGTTGACCAAAAACAGATTCGTTTGTAAAGTCAACCTTTTCTGATGATTTTTTGTAATATCTCGGCCAAATAATGTCCGATTTGGGAATTTTATACCATTTTGGACTCGTAAGGATCACTACTATCGATTGGCATCAAAACAATAAAAATCTAAATTTTGGCCAAAATCAACAAAATGGCAAGGGGTTACATCACGTTTATTCTCAAATTCGGGGTCGGTTCGAAAATCAAAACTTTTCTGATGATTTTGATTGAATATCTCGGGTAAATACTGACAGATTTTGAAATGTTATACCTTTTTGAATTCGTAGGGATCCCTACTATCAATTGGCATTCAAATATTTCAAAAATCGATGGGTTAAAAAAAGTGGTTGACCAAAAACAGATTCGTTTGTAAAGTCAACCTTTTCTGATGATTTTTTGTAATATCTCGGCCAAATACTGTCCGATTTGGGGAATTTTATACCATTTTGGACTCGTAAGGATCACTACTATCGATTGGCATCAAAACAATAAAAATCTAAATTTTGACCAAAATCAACAAAATGGCAAGGGGTTACATCACGTTTATTCTCAAATTCGGGGTCGGTTCGAAAATCAAAACTTTTTTGATGATTTTGATTGAATATCTCGGGTAAATACTGACAGATTTTGAAATGTTATACCTTTTTGAATTCGTAGGGATCCCTACTATCAATTGGCATTCAAATATTTCAAAAATCGATGGGTTAAAAAAAGTGGTTGACCAAAAACAGATTCGTTTGTAAAGTCAACCTTTTCTGATGATTTTTTGTAATATCTCGGCCAAATAATGTCCGATTTGGGAATTTTATACCATTTTGGACTCGTAAGGATCACTACTATCGATTGGCATCAAAACAATAAAAATCTAAATTTTGGCCAAAATCAACAAAATGGCAAGGGGTTACATCACGTTTATTCTCAAATTCGGGGTCGGTTCGAAAATCAAAACTTTTCTGATGATTTTGATTGAATATCTCGGGTAAATACTGACAGATTTTGAAATGTTATACCTTTTTGAATTCGTAGGGATCCCAACTATCAATTGGCATTCAAACATTTCAAAAATCGATCGGTTAAAAAAAGTGGTTGACCAAAAACAGATTCGTTTGTGAAGTCAACCTTTTCTGATGATTTTTTGTAATATCTCGGCCAAATACCTTCCGATTTGGGAATTTTATACCATTTTGGACTCGTAAGGATCACTACTATCGATTGGCATCAAAACAATAAAAATCTAAATTTTGACCAAAATCAACAAAATGGCAAGGGGTTACATCACGTTTATTCTCAAATTCGGGGTCGGTTCGAAAATCAAAACTTTTTTGATGATTTTGATTGAATATCTCGGGTAAATACTGACAGATTTTGAAATGTTATACCTTTTTGAATTCGTAGGGATCCCAACTATCAATTGGCATTCAAACATTTCAAAAATCGATGTGTTAAAAAAAGTGGTTGACCAAAAACAGATTCGTTTGTAAAGTCAACCTTTTCTGATGATTTTTTGTAATATCTCGGCCAAATAATGTCCGATTTGGGAATTTTATACCATTTTGGACTCGTAAGGATCACTACTATCGATTGGCATCAAAACAATAAAAATCTAAATTTTGGCCAAAATCAACAAAATGGCAAGGGGTTACATCACGTTTATTGTCAAATTCGGGGTCGGTTCGAAAATCAAAACTTTTCTGATGATTTTGATTGAATATCTCGGGTAAATACTGACAGATTTTGAAATGTTATACCTTTTTGAATTCGTAGGGATCCCTACTATCAATTGGCATTCAAATATTTCAAAAATCGATGGGTTAAAAAAAGTGGTTGACCAAAAACAGATTCGATGGGTTAAAAAAAGTGGTTGACCAAAAACAGATTCGTTTGTAAAGTCAACCTTTTCTGATGATTTTTTGTAATATCTCGGCCAAATAATGTCCGATTTGGGAATTTTATACCATTTTGGACTCGTAAGGATGACTACTATCGATTGGCATCAAAACAATAAAAATCTAAATTTTGACCAAAATCAACAAAATGGCAAGGGGTTACATCACGTTTATTCTCAAATTCGGGGTCGGTTCGAAAATCAAAACTTTTTTGATGATTTTGATTGAATATCTCGGGTAAATACTGACAGATTTTGAAATGTTATACCTTTTTGAATTCGTAGGGATCCCTACTATCAATTGGCATTCAAATATTTCAAAAATCGATGGGTTAAAAAAAGTGGTTGACCAAAAACAGATTCGTTTGTAAAGTCAACCTTTTCTGATGATTTTTTGTAATATCTCGGCCAAATAATGTCCGATTTGGGAATTTTATACCATTTTGGACTCGTAAGGATCACTACTATCGATTGGCATCAAAACAATAAAAATCTAAATTTTGGCCAAAATCAACAAAATGGCAATGGGTTACATCACGTTTATTGTCAAATTCGGGGTCGGTTCGAAAATCAAAACTTTTCTGATGATTTTGATTGAATATCTCGGGTAAATACTGACAGATTTTGAAATGTTATACCTTTTTGAATTCGTAGGGATCCCTACTATCAATTGGCATTCAAATATTTCAAAAATCGATGGGTTAAAAAAAGTGGTTGACCAAAAACAGATTCGTTTGTAAAGTCAACCTTTTCTGATGATTTTTTGTAATATCTCGGCCAAATAATGTCCGATTTGGGAATTTTATACCATTTTGGACTCGTAAGGACTACTATCGATTGGCATCAAAACAATAAAAATCTAAATTTTGACCAAAATCAACAAAATGGCAAGGGGTTACATCACGTTTATTCTCAAATTCGGGGTCGGTTCGAAAATCAAAACTTTTTTGATGATTTTGATTGAATATCTCGGGTAAATACTGACAGATTTTGAAATGTTATACCTTTTTGAATTCGTAGGGATCCCTACTATCAATTGGCATTCAAATATTTCAAAAATCGATGGGTTAAAAAAAGTGGTTGACCAAAAACAGATTCGTTTGTAAAGTCAACCTTTTCTGATGATTTTTTGTAATATCTCGGCCAAATAATGTCCGATTTGGGAATTTTATACCATTTTGGACTCGTAAGGATCACTACTATCGATTGGCATCAAAACAATAAAAATCTAAATTTTGGCCAAAATCAACAAAATGGCAAGGGGTTACATCACGTTTATTGTCAAATTCGGAGTCGGTTCGAAAATCAAAACTTTTCTGATGATTTTGATTGAATATCTCGGGTAAATACTGACAGATTTTGAAATGTTATACCTTTTTGAATTCGTAGGGATCCCTACTATCAATTGGCATTCAAACATTTCAAAAATCGATCGGTTAAAAAAAGTGGTTGACCAAAAACAGATTCGTTTGTGAAGTCAACCTTTTCTGATGATTTTTTGTAATATCTCGGCCAAATACTGTCCGATTTGGGAATTTTATACCATTTTGGACTCGTAAGGATCACTACTATCGATTGGCATCAAAACAATAAAAATCTAAATTTTGACCAAAATCAACAAAATGGCAAGGGGTTACATCACGTTTATTCTCAAATTCGGGGTCGGTTCGAAAATCAAAACTTTTTTGATGATTTTGATTGAATATCTCGGGTAAATACTGACAGATTTTGAAATGTTATACCTTTTTGAATTCGTAGGGATCCCAACTATCAATTGGCATTCAAACATTTCAAAAATCGATGTGTTAAAAAAAGTGGTTGACCAAAAACAGATTCGTTTGTAAAGTCAACCTTTTCTGATGATTTTTTGTAATATCTCGGCCAAATAATGTCCGATTTGGGAATTTTATACCATTTTGGACTCGTAAGGATCAGTACTATCGATTGGCATCAAAACAATAAAAATCTAAATTTTGGCCAAAATCAACAAAATGGCAAGGGGTTACATCACGTTTATTCTCAAATTCGGGGTCGGTTCGAAAATCAAAACTTTTTTGATGATTTTGATTGAATATCTCGGGTAAATACTGATAGATTTTGAAATGTTATACCTTTTTGAATTCGTAGGGATCCCAACTATCAATTGGCATTCAAACATTTCAAAAATCGATGGGTTAAAAAAAGTGGTTGACCAAAAACAGATTCGTTTGTAAAGTCAACCTTTTCTGATGATTTTTTGTAATATCTCGGCCAAATAATGTCCGATTTGGGAATTTTATACCATTTTGGACTCGTAAGGATCAGTACTATCGATTGGCATCAAAACAATAAAAATCAAAATTTTGGCCAAAATGGCAAGGGGTTACATCACGTTTATTGTCAAATTCGGAGTCGGTTCGAAAATCAAAACTTTTCTGATGATTTGGTTGAATATCTCGGGTAAATACTGACAGATTTTGAAATGTTATACCTTTTTGAATTCGTAGGGATCCCTACTATCAATTGGCATTCAAATATTTCAAAAATCGATGGGTTAAAAAAAGTGGTTGACCAAAAACAGATTCGTTTGTAAAGTCAACCTTTTCTGATGATTTTTTGTAATATCTCGGCCAAATAATGTCCGATTTGGGAATTTTATACCATTTTGGACTCGTAAGGATCAATACTACCGATTGGCATCAAAACAATAAAAATCTAAATTTTGGCCAAAATCAACAAAATGGCAAGGGGTTACATCACGTTTATTCTCAAATTCGGGGTCGGTTCGAAAATCAAAACTTTTTTGATGATTTTGATTGAATATCTCGGGTAAATACTGATAGATTTTGAAATGTTATACCTTTTTGAATTCGTAGGGATCCCAACTATCAATTGGCATTCAAATATTTCAAAAATCGATGGGTTAAAAAAAGTGGTTGACCAAAAACAGATTCGTTTGTAAAGTCAACCTTTTCTGATGATTTTTTGTAATATCTCGGCCAAATAATGTCCGATTTGGGAATTTTATACCATTTTGGACTCGTAAGGATGACTTCTATCGATTGGCATCAAAACAATAAAAATCTAAATTTTGGCCAAAATCAACAAAATGGCAAGGGGTTACATCACGTTTATTCTCAAATTCGGGGTCGGTTCGAAAATCAAAACTTTTTTGATGATTTTGATTGAATATCTCGGGTAAATACTGACAGATTTTGAAATGTTATACCTTTTTGAATTCGTAGGGATCCCTACTATCAATTGGCATTCAAATATTTCAAAAATCGATGGGTTAAAAAAAGTGGTTGACCAAAAACAGATTCGTTTGTGAAGTCAACCTTTTCTGATGATTTTTTGTAATATCTCGGCCAAATAATGTCCGATTTGGGAATTTTATACCATTTTGGACTCGTAAGGATCAATACTACCGATTGGCATCAAAACAATAAAAATCTAAATTTTGGCCAAAATCAACAAAATGGCAAGGGGTTACATCACGTTTATTCTCAAATTCGGGGTCGGTTCGAAAATCAAAACTTTTTTGATGATTTTGATTGAATATCTCGGGTAAATACTGACAGATTTTGAAATGTTATACCTTTTTGAATTCGTAGGGATCCCTACTATCAATTGGCATTCAAATATTTCAAAAATCGATGGGTTAAAAAAAGTGGTTGACCAAAAACAGATTCGTTTGTGAAGTCAACCTTTTCTGATGATTTTTTGTAATATCTCGGCCAAATAATGTCCGATTTGGGAATTTTATACCATTTTGGACTCGTAAGGATCAATACTACCGATTGGCATCAAAACAATAAAAATCTAAATTTTGGCCAAAATCAACAAAATGGCAAGGGGTTACATCACGTTTATTCTCAAATTCGGGGTCGGTTCGAAAATCAAAACTTTTTTGATGATTTTGATTGAATATCTCGGGTAAATACTGATAGATTTTGAAATGTTATACCTTTTTGAATTCGTAGGGATCCCAACTATCAATTGGCATTCAAACATTTCAAAAATCGATGGGTTAAAAAAAGTGGTTGACCAAAAACAGATTCGTTTGTAAAGTCAACCTTTTCTGATGATTTTTTGTAATATCTCGGCCAAATAATGTCCGATTTGGGAATTTTATACCATTTTGGACTCGTAAGGATCACTACTATCGATTGGCATCAAAACAATAAAAATCTAAATTTTGGCCAAAATCAACAAAATGGCAAGGGGTTACATCACGTTTATTGTCAAATTCGGGGTCGGTTCGAAAATCAAAACTTTTCTGATGATTTTGATTGAATATCTCGGGTAAATACTGACAGATTTTGAAATGTTATACCTTTTTGAATTCGTAGGGATCCCTACTATCAATTGGCATTCAAATATTTCAAAAATCGATGGGTTAAAAAAAGTGGTTGACCAAAAACAGATTCGTTTGTAAAGTCAACCTTTTCTGATGATTTTTTGTAATATCTCGGCCAAATAATGTCCGATTTGGGAATTTTATACCATTTTGGACTCGTAAGGATGATTACTATCGATTGGCATCAAAACAATAAAAATCTAAATTTTGACCAAAATCAACAAAATGGCAAGGGGTTACATCACGTTTATTCTCAAATTCGGGGTCGGTTCGAAAATCAAAACTTTTTTGATGATTTTGATTGAATATCTCGGGTAAATACTGACAGATTTTGAAATGTTATACCTTTTTGAATTCGTAGGGATCCCTACTATCAATTGGCATTCAAATATTTCAAAAATCGATGGGTTAAAAAAAGTGGTTGACCAAAAACAGATTCGTTTGTAAAGTCAACCTTTTCTGATGATTTTTTGTAATATCTCGGCCAAATAATGTCCGATTTGGGAATTTTATACCATTTTTGACTCGTAAGGATCACTACTATCGATTGGCATCAAAACAATAAAAATCTAAATTTTGGCCAAAATCAACAAAATGGCAAGGGGTTACATCACGTTTATTCTCAAAATCGGGGTCGGTTCGAAAATCAAAACTTTTTTGATGATTTTGATTGAATATCTCGGGTAAATACTGATAGATTTTGAAATGTTATACCTTTTTGAATTCGTAGGGATCCCTACTATCAATTGGCATTCAAATATTTCAAAAATCGATGGGTTAAAAAAAGTGGTTGACCAAAAACAGATTCGTTTGTAAAGTCAACCTTTTCTGATGATTTTTTGTAATATCTCGGCCAAATAATGTCCGATTTGGGAATTTTATACCATTTTGGACTCGTAAGGATGACTTCTATCGATTGGCATCAAAACAATAAAAATCTAAATTTTGGCCAAAATCAACAAAATGGCAAGGGGTTACATCACGTTTATTCTCAAATTCGGGGTCGGTTCGAAAATCAAAACTTTTTTGATGATTTTGATTGAATATCTCGGGTAAATACTGACAGATTTTGAAATGTTATACCTTTTTGAATTCGTAGGGATCCCTACTATCAATTGGCATTCAAATATTTCAAAAATCGATGGGTTAAAAAAAGTGGTTGACCAAAAACAGATTCGTTTGTGAAGTCAACCTTTTCTGATGATTTTTTGTAATATCTCGGCCAAATAATGTCCGATTTGGGAATTTTATACCATTTTGGACTCGTAAGGATCAATACTACCGATTGGCATCAAAACAATAAAAATCTAAATTTTGGCCAAAATCAACAAAATGGCAAGGGGTTACATCACGTTTATTCTCAAATTCGGGGTCGGTTCGAAAATCAAAACTTTTTTGATGATTTTGATTGAATATCTCGGGTAAATACTGACAGATTTTGAAATGTTATACCTTTTTGAATTCGTAGGGATCCCTACTATCAATTGGCATTCAAATATTTCAAAAATCGATGGGTTAAAAAAAGTGGTTGACCAAAAACAGATTCGTTTGTGAAGTCAACCTTTTCTGATGATTTTTTGTAATATCTCGGCCAAATAATGTCCGATTTGGGAATTTTATACCATTTTGGACTCGTAAGGATCAATACTACCGATTGGCATCAAAACAATAAAAATCTAAATTTTGGCCAAAATCAACAAAATGGCAAGGGGTTACATCACGTTTATTCTCAAATTCGGGGTCGGTTCGAAAATCAAAACTTTTTTGATGATTTTGATTGAATATCTCGGGTAAATACTGATAGATTTTGAAATGTTATACCTTTTTGAATTCGTAGGGATCCCAACTATCAATTGGCATTCAAACATTTCAAAAATCGATGGGTTAAAAAAAGTGGTTGACCAAAAACAGATTCGTTTGTAAAGTCAACCTTTTCTGATGATTTTTTGTAATATCTCGGCCAAATAATGTCCGATTTGGGAATTTTATACCATTTTGGACTCGTAAGGATCAATACTACCGATTGGCATCAAAACAATAAAAATCTAAATTTTGGCCAAAATCAACAAAATGGCAAGGGGTTACATCACGTTTATTCTCAAATTCGGGGTCGGTTCGAAAATCAAAACTTTTTTGATGATTTTGATTGAATATCTCGGGTAAATACTGATAGATTTTGAAATGTTATACCTTTTTGAATTCGTAGGGATCCCAACTATCAATTGGCATTCAAATATTTCAAAAATCGATGGGTTAAAAAAAGTGGTTGACCAAAAACAGATTCGTTTGTGAAGTCAACCTTTTCTGATGATTTTTTGTAATATCTCGGCCAAATAATGTCCGATTTGGGAATTTTATACCATTTTGGACTCGTAAGGATCAATACTACCGATTGGCATCAAAACAATAAAAATCTAAATTTTGGCCAAAATCAACAAAATGGCAAGGGGTTACATCACGTTTATTCTCAAATTCGGGGTCGGTTCGAAAATCAAAACTTTTTTGATGATTTTGATTGAATATCTCGGGTAAATACTGATAGATTTTGAAATGTTATACCTTTTTGAATTCGTAGGGATCCCAACTATCAATTGGCATTCAAACATTTCAAAAATCGATGGGTTAAAAAAAGTGGTTGACCAAAAACAGATTCGTTTGTAAAGTCAACCTTTTCTGATGATTTTTTGTAATATCTCGGCCAAATAATGTCCGATTTGGGAATTTTATACCATTTTGGACTCGTAAGGATCACTACTATCGATTGGCATCAAAACAATAAAAATCTAAATTTTGGCCAAAATCAACAAAATGGCAAGGGGTTACATCACGTTTATTCTCAAATTCGGGGTCGGTTCGAAAATCAAAACTTTTTTGATGATTTTGATTGAATATCTCGGGTAAATACTGACAGATTTTGAAATGTTATACCTTTTTGAATTCGTAGGGATCCCTACTATCAATTGGCATTCAAATATTTCAAAAATCGATGGGTTAAAAAAAGTGGTTGACCAAAAACAGATTCGTTTGTGAAGTCAACCTTTTCTGATGATTTTTTGTAATATCTCGGCCAAATAATGTCCGATTTGGGAATTTTATACCATTTTGGACTCGTAAGGATCAATACTACCGATTGGCATCAAAACAATAAAAATCTAAATTTTGGCCAAAATCAACAAAATGGCAAGGGGTTACATCACGTTTATTCTCAAATTCGGGGTCGGTTCGAAAATCAAAACTTTTTTGATGATTTTGATTGAATATCTCGGGTAAATACTGATAGATTTTGAAATGTTATACCTTTTTGAATTCGTAGGGATCCCAACTATCAATTGGCATTCAAACATTTCAAAAATCGATGGGTTAAAAAAAGTGGTTGACCAAAAACAGATTCGTTTGTAAAGTCAACCTTTTCTGATGATTTTTTGTAATATCTCGGCCAAATAATGTCCGATTTGGGAATTTTATACCATTTTGGACTCGTAAGGATCACTACTATCGATTGGCATCAAAACAATAAAAATCTAAATTTTGGCCAAAATCAACAAAATGGCAAGGGGTTACATCACGTTTATTGTCAAATTCGGGGTCGGTTCGAAAATCAAAACTTTTCTGATGATTTTGATTGAATATCTCGGGTAAATACTGACAGATTTTGAAATGTTATACCTTTTTGAATTCGTAGGGATCCCTACTATCAATTGGCATTCAAATATTTCAAAAATCGATGGGTTAAAAAAAGTGGTTGACCAAAAACAGATTCGTTTGTAAAGTCAACCTTTTCTGATGATTTTTTGTAATATCTCGGCCAAATAATGTCCGATTTGGGAATTTTATACCATTTTGGACTCGTAAGGATGACTACTATCGATTGGCATCAAAACAATAAAAATCTAAATTTTGACCAAAATCAACAAAATGGCAAGGGGTTACATCACGTTTATTCTCAAATTCGGGGTCGGTTCGAAAATCAAAACTTTTTTGATGATTTTGATTGAATATCTCGGGTAAATACTGACAGATTTTGAAATGTTATACCTTTTTGAATTCGTAGGGATCCCTACTATCAATTGGCATTCAAATATTTCAAAAATCGATGGGTTAAAAAAAGTGGTTGACCAAAAACAGATTCGTTTGTAAAGTCAACCTTTTCTGATGATTTTTTGTAATATCTCGGCCAAATAATGTCCGATTTGGGAATTTTATACCATTTTTGACTCGTAAGGATCACTACTATCGATTGGCATCAAAACAATAAAAATCTAAATTTTGACCAAAATCAACAAAATGGCAAGGGGTTACATCACGTTTATTCTCAAATTCGGGGTCGGTTCGAAAATCAAAACTTTTTTGATGATTTTGATTGAATATCTCGGGTAAATACTGATAGATTTTGAAATGTTATACCTTTTTGAATTCGTAGGGATCCCAACTATCAATTGGCATTCAAACATTTCAAAAATCGATGGGTTAAAAAAAGTGGTTGACCAAAAACAGATTCGTTTGTAAAGTCAACCTTTTCTGATGATTTTTTGTAATATCTCGGCCAAATAATGTCCGATTTGGGAATTTTATACCATTTTGGACTCGTAAGGATCACTACTATCGATTGGCAACAAAACAATAAAAATCAAAATTTTGGCCAAAATCAACAAAATGGCAAGGGGTTACATCACGTTTATTCTCAAATTCGGGGTCGGTTCGAAAATCAAAACTTTTTTGATGATTTTGATTGAATATCTCGGGTAAATACTGACAGATTTTGAAATGTTATACCTTTTTGAATTCGTAGGGATCCCTACTATCAATTGGCATTCAAATATTTCAAAAATCGATGGGTTAAAAAAAGTGGTTGACCAAAAACAGATTCGTTTGTAAAGTCAACCTTTTCTGATGATTTTTTGTAATATCTCGGCCAAATAATGTCCGATTTGGGAATTTTATACCATTTTGGACTCGTAAGGATGACTACTATCGATTGGCATCAAAACAATAAAAATCTAAATTTTGACCAAAATCAACAAAATGGCAAGGGGTTACATCACGTTTATTCTCAAATTCGGGGTCGGTTCGAAAATCAAAACTTTTTTGATGATTTTGATTGAATATCTCGGGTAAATACTGACAGATTTTGAAATGTTATACCTTTTTGAATTCGTAGGGATCCCAACTATCAATTGGCATTCAAACATTTCAAAAATCGATGTGTTAAAAAAGTGGTTGACCAAAAACAGATTCGTTTGTAAAGTCAACCTTTTCTGATGATTTTTTGTAATATCTCGGCCAAATAATGTCCGATTTGGGAATTTTATACCATTTTGGACTCGTAAGGATCAATACTACCGATTGGCATCAAAACAATAAAAATCTAAATTTTGGCCAAAATCAACAAAATGGCAAGGGGTTACATCACGTTTATTCTCAAATTCGGGGTCGGTTCGAAAATCAAAACTTTTTTGATGATTTTGATTGAATATCTCGGGTAAATACTGATAGATTTTGAAATGTTATACCTTTTTGAATTCGTAGGGATCCCAACTATCAATTGGCATTCAAACATTTCAAAAATCGATGGGTTAAAAAAAGTGGTTGACCAAAAACAGATTCGTTTGTAAAGTCAACCTTTTCTGATGATTTTTTGTAATATCTCGGCCAAATAATGTCCGATTTGGGAATTTTATACCATTTTGGACTCATAAGGATCACTACTATCGATTGGCATCAAAACAATAAAAATCTAAATTTTGGCCAAAATCAACAAAATGGCAAGGGGTTACATCACGTTTATTCTCAAATTCGGTGTCGGTTCGAAAATCAAAACTTTTCTGATGATTTTGATTGAATATCTCGGGTAAATACTGACAGATTTTGAAATGTTATACCTTTTTGAATTCGTAGGGATCCCTACTATCAATTGGCATTCAAATATTTCAAAAATCGATGGGTTAAAAAAAGTGGTTGACCAAAAACAGATTCGTTTGTAAAGTCAACCTTTTCTGATGATTTTTTGTAATATCTCGGCCAAATAATGTCCGATTTGGGAATTTTATACCATTTTGGACTCGTAAGGATGACTACTATCGATTGGCATCAAAACAATAAAAATCTAAATTTTGACCAAAATCAACAAAATGGCAAGGGGTTACATCACGTTTATTCTCAAATTCGGGGTCGGTTCGAAAATCAAAACTTTTTTGATGATTTTGATTGAATATCTCGGGTAAATACTGACAGATTTTGAAATGTTATACCTTTTTGAATTCGTAGGGATCCCTACTATCAATTGGCATTCAAATATTTCAAAAATCGATGGGTTAAAAAAAGTGGTTGACCAAAAACAGATTCGTTTGTAAAGTCAACCTTTTCTGATGATTTTTTGTAATATCTCGGCCAAATAATGTCCGATTTGGGAATTTTATACCATTTTTGACTCGTAAGGATCACTACTATCGATTGGCATCAAAACAATAAAAATCTAAATTTTGGCCAAAATCAACAAAATGGCAAGGGGTTACATCACGTTTATTCTCAAATTCGGGGTCGGTTCGAAAATCAAAACTTTTCTGATGATTTTGATTGAATATCTCGGGTAAATACTGACAGATTTTGAAATGTTATACCTTTTTGAATTCGTAGGGATCCCAACTATCAATTGGCATTCAAACATTTCAAAAATCGATGGGTTAAAAAAGTTGTTGACCAAAAACAGATTCGTTTGTGAAGTCAACCTTTTCTGATGATTTTTTGTAATATCTCGGCCAAATACTGTCCGATTTGGGAATTTTATACCATTTTAGACTCGTAAGGATCACTACTATCGATTGGCATCAAAACAATAAAAATCTAAATTTTGGCCAAAATCAACAAAATGGCAAGGGGTTACATCACGTTTATTGTCAAATTCGGGGTCGGTTCGAAAATCAAAACTTTTCTGATGATTTTGATTGAATATCTCGGGTAAATACTGACAGATTTTGAAATGTTATACCTTTTTGAATTCGTAGGGATCCCAACTATCAATTGGCATTCAAACATTTCAAAAATCGATCGGTTAAAAAAAGTGGTTGACCAAAAACAGATCGTTTGTGAAGTCAACCTTTTCTGATGATTTTTTGTAATATCTCGGCCAAATAATGTCCGATTTGGGAATTTTATACCATTTTGGACTCGTAAGGATCACTACTATCGATTGGCAACAAAACAATAAAAATCAAAATTTTGGCCAAAATCAACAAAATGGCAAGGGGTTACATCACGTTTATTCTCAAATTCGGGGTCGGTTCGAAAATCAAAACTTTTTTGATGATTTTGATTGAATATCTCGGGTAAATACTGACAGATTTTGAAATGTTATACCTTTTTGAATTCGTAGGGATCCCAACTATCAATTGGCATTCAAACATTTCAAAAATCGATGGGTTAAAAAAAGTGCTTGACCAAAAACAGATTCGTTTGTAAAGTCAACCTTTTCTGATGATTTTTTGTAATATCTCGGCCAAATAATGTCCGATTTGGGAATTTTATACCATTTTGGACTCGTAAGGATCACTACTATCGATTGGCATCAAAACAATAAAAATCTAAATTTTGACCAAAATCAACAAAATGGCAAGGGGTTACATCACGTTTATTCTCAAATTCGGGCTCGGTTCGAAAATCAAAACTTTTTTGATGATTTTGATTGAATATCTCGGGTAAATACTGGCAGATTTTGAAATGTTATACCTTTTTGAATTCGTAGGGATCCCTACTATCAATTGGCATTCAAATATTTCAAAAATCGATGGGTTAAAAAAAGTGGTTGACCAAAAACAGATTCGTTTGTGAAGTCAACCTTTTCTGATGATTTTTTGTAATATCTCGGCCAAATAATGTCCGATTTGGGAATTTTATACCATTTTGGACTCGTAAGGATCAATACTATCGATTGGCATCAAAACAATAAAAATCTAAATTTTGGCCAAAATCAACAAAATGGCAAGGGGTTACATCACGTTTATTCTCAAATTCGGGGTCGGTTCGAAAATCAAAACTTTTTTGATGATTTTGATTGAATATCTCGGGTAAATACTGATAGATTTTGAAATGTTATACCTTTTTGAATTCGTAGGGATCCCAACTATCAATTGGCATTCAAACATTTCAAAAATCGATGGGTTAAAAAAAGTGGTTGACCAAAAACAGATTCGTTTGTAAAGTCAACCTTTTCTGATGATTTTTTGTAATATCTCGGCCAAATAATGTCCGATTTGGGAATTTTATACCATTTTGGACTCGTAAGGATCACTACTATCGATTGGCATCAAAACAATAAAAATCTAAATTTTGGCCAAAATCAACAAAATGGCAAGGGGTTACATCACGTTTATTGTCAAATTCGGGGTCGGTTCGAAAATCAAAACTTTTCTGATGATTTTGATTGAATATCTCGGGTAAATACTGACAGATTTTGAAATGTTATACCTTTTTGAATTCGTAGGGATCCCTACTATCAATTGGCATTCAAATATTTCAAAAATCGATGGGTTAAAAAAAGTGGTTGACCAAAAACAGATTCGTTTGTGAAGTCAACCTTTTCTGATGATTTTTTGTAATATCTCGGCCAAATAATGTCCGATTTGGGAATTTTATACCATTTTGGACTCGTAAGGATGACTACTATCGATTGGCATCAAAACAATAAAAATCTAAATTTTGACCAAAATCAACAAAATGGCAAGGGGTTACATCACGTTTATTCTCAAATTCGGGGTCGGTTCGAAAATCAAAACTTTTTTGATGATTTTGATTGAATATCTCAGGTAAATACTGACAGATTTTGAAATGTTATACCTTTTTGAATTCGTAGGGATCCCAACTATCAATTGGCATTCAAACATTTCAAAAATCGATGGGTTAAAAAAAGTGGTTGACCAAAAACAGATTCGTTTGTAAAGTCAACCTTTTCTGATGATTTTTTGTAATATCTCGGCCAAATAATGTCCGATTTGGGAATTTTATACCATTTTTGGACTCGTAAGGATCACTACTATCGATTGGCAACAAAACAATAAAAATCTAAATTTTGGCCAAAATCAACAAAATGGCAAGGGGTTACATCACGTTTATTCTCAAATTCGGGGTCGGTTCGAAAATCAAAACTTTTTTGATGATTTTGATTGAATATCTCGGGTAAATACTGACAGATTTTGAAATGTTATACCTTTTTGAATTCGTAGGGATCCCTACTATCAATTGGCATTCAAATATTTCAAAAATCGATGGGTTAAAAAAAGTGGTTGACCAAAAACAGATTCGTTTGTGAAGTCAACCTTTTCTGATGATTTTTTGTAATATCTCGGCCAAATAATGTCCGATTTGGGAACTTTATACCATTTTGGACTCGTAAGGATCAATACTATCGATTGGCATCAAAACAATAAAAATCTAAATTTTGGCCAAAATCAACAAAATGGCAAGGGGTTACATCACGTTTATTCTCAAATTCGGGGTCGGTTCGAAAATCAAAACTTTTTTGATGATTTTGATTGAATATCTCGGGTAAATACTGACAGATTTTGAAATGTTATACCTTTTTGAATTCGTAGGGATCCCAACTATTAATTGGCATTCAAACATTTCAAAAATCGATGTGTTAAAAAAAGTGGTTGACCAAAAACAGATTCGTTTGTAAAGTCAACCTTTTCTGATGATTTTTTGTAATATCTCGGCCAAATAATGTCCGATTTGGGAATTTTATACCATTTTGGACTCGTAAGGATGACTACTATCGATTGGCATCAAAACAATAAAAATCTAAATTTTGACCAAAATCAACAAAATGGCAAGGGGTTACATCACGTTTATTCTCAAATTCGGGGTCGGTTCGAAAATCAAAACTTTTTTGATGATTTTGATTGAATATCTCGGGTAAATACTGACAGATTTTGAAATGTTATACCTTTTTGAATTCGTAGGGATCCCAACTATCAATTGGCATTCAAACATTTCAAAAATCGATGTGTTAAAAAAAGTGGTTGACCAAAAACAGATTCGTTTGTAAAGTCAACCTTTTCTGATGATTTTTTGTAATATATCGGCCAAATAATGTCCGATTTGGGAATTTTATACCATTTTGGACTCGTAAGGATCACTACTATCGATTGGCAACAAAACAATAAAAATCTAAATTTTGGCCAAAATCAACAAAATGGCAAGGGGTTACATCACGTTTATTCTCAAATTCGGGGTCGGTTCGAAAATCAAAACTTTTTTGATGATTTTGATTGAATATCTCGGGTAAATACTGACAGATTTTGAAATGTTATACCTTTTTGAATTCGTAGGGATCCCAACTATCAATTGGCATTCAAACATTTCAAAAATCGATGTGTTAAAAAAAGTGGTTGACCAAAAACAGATTCGTTTGTGAAGTCAACCTTTTCTGATGATTTTTTGTAATATCTCGGCCAAATAATGTCCGATTTGGGAATTTTATACCATTTTGGACTCGTAAGGATCACTACTATCGATTGGCATCAAAACAATAAAAATCTAAATTTTGGCCAAAATCAACAAAATGGCAAGGGGTTACATCACATTTATTGTCAAATTCGGGGTCGGTTCGAAAATCAAAACTTTTCTGATGATTTTGATTGAATATCTCGGGTAAATACTGACAGATTTTGAAATGTTATACCTTTTTGAATTCGTAGGGATCCCTACTATCAATTGGCATTCAAATATTTCAAAAATCGATGGGTTAAAAAAAGTGGTTGACCAAAAACAGATTCGTTTGTAAAGTCAACCTTTTCTGATGATTTTTTGTAATATCTCGGCCAAATAATGTCCGATTTGGGAATTTTATACCATTTTGGACTCGTAAGGATCACTACTATCGATTGGCATCAAAACAATAAAAATCTAAATTTTGACCAAAATCAACAAAATGGCAAGGGGTTACATCACGTTTATTCTCAAATTCGGGGTCGGTTCGAAAATCAAAACTTTTTTGATGATTTTGATTGAATATCTCGGGTAAATACTGACAGATTTTGAAATGTTATACCTTTTTGAATTCGTAGGGATCCCAACTATCAATTGGCATTCAAACATTTCAAAAATCGATGTGTTCAAAAAGTGGTTGACCAAAAACAGATTCGTTTGTAAAGTCAACCTTTTCTGATGATTTTTTGTAATATCTCGGCCAAATAATGTCCGATTTGGGAATTTTATACCATTTTGGACTCGTAAGGATCACTACTATCGATTGGCATCAAAACAATAAAAATCTAAATTTTGGCCAAAATCAACAAAATGGCAAGGGGTTACATCACGTTTATTCTCAAATTCGGGGTCGGTTCGAAAATCAAAATTTTTTTTATGATTTTGATTGAATATCTCGGGTAAATACTGACAGATTTTGAAATGTTATACCTTTTTGAATTCGTAGGGATCCCAACTATCAATTGGCATTCAAACATTTCAAAAATCGATGTGTTAAAAAAAGTGGTTGACCAAAAACAGATTCGTTTGTAAAGTCAACCTTTTCTGATGATTTTTTGTAATATCTCGGCCAAATAATGTCCGATTTGGGAATTTTATACCATTTTGGACTCGTAAGGATCACTACTATCGATTGGCAACAAAACAATAAAAATCTAAATTTTGGCCAAAATCAACAAAATGGCAAGGGGTTACATCACGTTTATTCTCAAATTCGGGGTCGGTTCGAAAATCAAAACTTTTTTGATGATTTTGATTGAATATCTCGGGTAAATAATGACAGATTTTGAAATGTTATACCTTTTTGAATTCGTAGGGATCCCTACTATCAATTGGCATTCAAATATTTCAAAAATCGATGGGTTAAAAAAAGTGGTTGACCAAAAACAGATTCGTTTGTGAAGTCAACCTTTTCTGATGAATTTTTGTAATATCTCGGCCAAATAATGTCCGATTTGGGAATTTTATACCATTTTGGACTCGTAAGGATCAATACTATCGATTGGCATCAAAACAATAAAAATCTAAATTTTGGCCAAAATCAACAAAATGGCAAGGGGTTACATCACGTTTATTCTCAAATTCGGGGTCGGTTCGAAAATCAAAACTTTTTTTGATGATTTTGATTGAATATCTCGGGTAAATACTGACAGATTTTGAAATGTTATACCTTTTTGAATTCGTAGGGATCCCTACTATCAATTGGCATTCAAATATTTCAAAAATCGATGGGTTAAAAAAAGTGGTTGACCAAAAACAGATTCGTTTGTGAAGTCAACCTTTTCTGATGAATTTTTGTAATATCTCGGCCAAATAATGTCCGATTTGGGAATTTTATACCATTTTGGACTCGTAAGGATCAATACTATCTTTTGGCATCAAAACAATAAAAATCTAAATTTTGGCCAAAATCAACAAAATGGCAAGGGGTTACATCACGTTTATTCTCAAATTCGGGGTCGGTTCGAAAATCAAAACTTTTTGATGATTTTGATTGAATATCTCGGGTAAATACTGACAGATTTTGAAATGTTATACCTTTTTGAATTCGTAGGGATCCCAACTATCAATTGGCATTCAAACATTTCAAAAATCGATGTGTTCAAAAAGTGGTTGACCAAAAACAGATTCGTTTGTAAAGTCAACCTTTTCTGATGATTTTTTGTAATATCTCGGCCAAATAATGTCCGATTTGGGAATTTTATACCATTTTGGACTCGTAAGGATCACTACTATCGATTGGCATCAAAACAATAAAAATCTAAATTTTGGCCAAAATCAACAAAATGGCAAGGGGTTACATCACGTTTATTGTCAAATTCGGGGTCGGTTCGAAAATCAAAACTTTTCTGATGATTTTGATTGAATATCTCGGGTAAATACTGACAGATTTTGAAATGTTATACCTTTTTGAATTCGTAGGGATCCCTACTATCAATTGGCATTCAAATATTTCAAAAATCGATGGGTTAAAAAAAGTGGTTGACCAAAAACAGATTCGTTTGTAAAGTCAACCTTTTCTGATGATTTTTTGTAATATCTCGGCCAAATAATGTCCGATTTGGGAATTTTATACCATTTTGGACTCGTAAGGATGACTACTATCGATTGGCATCAAAACAATAAAAATCTAAATTTTGACCAAAATCAACAAAATGGCAAGGGGTTACATCACGTTTATTCTCAAATTCGGGGTCGGTTCGAAAATCAAAACTTTTTTGATGATTTTGATTGAATATCTCGGGTAAATACTGACAGATTTTTTGAAATGTTATACCTTTTTGAATTCGTAGGGATCCCAACTATTAATTGGCATTCAAACATTTCAAAAATCGATGTGTTAAAAAAAGTGGTTGACCAAAAACAGATTCGTTTGTAAAGTCAACCTTTTCTGATGATTTTTTGTAATATCTCGGCCAAATAATGTCCGATTTGGGAATTTTATACCATTTTGGACTCGTAAGGATCACTACTATCGATTGGCAACAAAACAATAAAAATCTAAATTTTGGCCAAAATCAACAAAAATGGCAA
Organism: Drosophila borealis; assembly: GCA_035045885.1. Taxonomy (NCBI): domain Eukaryota; kingdom Metazoa; phylum Arthropoda; class Insecta; order Diptera; family Drosophilidae; genus Drosophila; species Drosophila borealis. The sequence goes on along the minus strand of JAWNOR010000355.1, from coordinate 383,039 downwards.
GGGGTTACATCACGTTTATTCTCAAATTCAGGGTCGGTTCGAAAATCAAAACTTTTTTGATGATTTTGATTGAATATCTCGGGTAAATACTGACAGATTTTGAAATGTTATACCTTTTTGAATTCGTAGGGATCCCTACTATCAATTGGCATTCAAATATTTCAAAAATCGATGGGTTAAAAAAAGTGGTTGACCAAAAACAGATTCGTTTGTGAAGTCAACCTTTTCTGATGAATTTTTGTAATATCTCGGCCAAATAATGTCCGATTTGGGAATTTTATACCATTTTGGACTCGTAAGGATCAATACTATCGATTGGCATCAAAACAATAAAAATCTAAATTTTGGCCAAAATCAACAAAATGGCAAGGGGTTACATCACGTTTATTCTCAAATTCGGGGTCGGTTCGAAAATCAAAACTTTTTTGATGATTTTGATTGAATATCTCGGGTAAATACTGATAGATTTTGAAATGTTATACCTTTTTGAATTCGTAGGGATCCCAACTATCAATTGGCATTCAAACATTTCAAAAATCGATGTGTTAAAAAAGTGGTTGACCAAAAACAGATTCGTTTGTAAAGTCAACCTTTTTTGATGATTTTTTGTAATATCTCGGCCAAATAATGTCCGATTTGGGAATTTTATACCATTTTGGACTCGTAAGGATCACTACTATCGATTGGCATCAAAACAATAAAAATCTAAATTTTGGCCAAAATCAACAAAATGGCAAGGGGTTACATCACGTTTATTGTCAAATTCGGGGTCGGTTCGAAAATCAAAACTTTTCTGATGATTTTGATTGAATATCTCGGGTAAATACTGACAGATTTTGAAATGTTATACCTTTTTGAATTCGTAGGGATCCCTACTATCAATTGGCATTCAAATATTTCAAAAATCGATGGGTTAAAAAAAGTGGTTGACCAAAAACAGATTCGTTTGTAAAGTCAACCTTTTCTGATGATTTTTTGTAATATCTCGGCCAAATAATGTCCGATTTGGGAATTTTATACCATTTTGGACTCGTAAGGATGACTACTATCGATTGGCATCAAAACAATAAAAATCTAAATTTTGACCAAAATCAACAAAATGGCAAGGGGTTACATCACGTTTATTCTCAAATTCGGGGTCGGTTCGAAAATCAAAACTTTTTTGATGATTTTGATTGAATATCTCGGGTAAATACTGACAGATTTTGAAATGTTATACCTTTTTGAATTCGTAGGGATCCCAACTATCAATTGGCATTCAAACATTTCAAAAATCGATGTGTTAAAAAAAGTGGTTGACCAAAAACAGATTCGTTTGTAAAGTCAACCTTTTCTGATGATTTTTTGTAATATCTCGGCCAAATACTGTCCGATTTGGGAATTGTATACCATTTTGGACTCGTAAGGATCACTACTATCGATTGGCATCAAAACAATAAAAATCTAAATTTTGGCCAAAATCAACAAAATGGCAAGGGGTTACATCACGTTTATTGTCAAATTCGGGGTCGGTTCGAAAATCAAAACTTTTCTGATGATTTTGATTGAATATCTCGGGTAAATACTGACAGATTTTGAAATGTTATACCTTTTTGAATTCGTAGGGATCCCAACTATCAATTGGCATTCAAACATTTCAAAAATCGATGTGTTAAAAAAAGTGGTTGACCAAAAACAGATTCGTTTGTGAAGTCAACCTTTTCTGATGATTTTTTGTAATATCTCGGCCAAATACTGTCCGATTTGGGAATTGTATACCATTTTGGACTCGTAAGGATCACTACTATCGATTGGCATCAACACAATAAAAATCTAAATTTTGGCCAAAATCAACAAAATGGCAAGGGGTTACATCACGTTTATTCTCAAATTCGGGGTCGGTTCGAAAATCAAAACTTTTCTGATGATTTTGATTGATTATCTCGGTTAAATACTGACAGATTTTGAAATGTTATACCTTTTTGAATTCGTAGGGATCCCAACTATCAATTGGCATTCAAACATTTCAAAAATCGATGTGTTAAAAAAAGTGGTTGACCAAAAACAGATTCGTTTGTGAAGTCAACCTTTTCTGATGATTTTTTGTAATATCTCGGCCAAATACTGTCCGATTTGGGAATTGTATACCATTTTGGACTCGTAAGGATCACTACTATCGATTGGCATCAAAACATTAAAAATCTAAATTTTGGCCAAAATCAACAAAATGGCAAGGGGTTACATCACGTTTATTGTCAAATTCGGGGTCGGTTCGAAAATCAAAACTTTTTCTGATGATTTTGATTGAATATCTCGGGTAAATACTGACAGATTTTGAAATGTTATACCTTTTTGAATTCGTAGGGATCCCAACTATCAATTGGCATTCAAACATTTCAAAAATCGATCGGTTAAAAAAAGTGGTTGACCAAAAACAGATTCGTTTGTGAAGTCAACCTTTTCTGATGATTTTTTGTAATATCTCGGCCAAATAATGTCCGATTTGGGAATTTTATACCATTTTGGACTCGTAAGGATCACTACTATCGATTGGCATCAAAACAATAAAAATCTAAATTTTGGCCAAAATCAACAAAATGGCAAGGGGTTACATCACGTTTATTGTCAAATTCGGGGTCGGTTCGAAAATCAAAACTTTTCTGATGATTTTGATTGAATATCTCGGGTAAATACTGACAGATTTTGAAATGTTATACCTTTTTGAATTCGTAGGGATCCCAACTATCAATTGGCATTCAAACATTTCAAAAATCGATCGGTTAAAAAAAGTGGTTGACCAAAAACAGATTCGTTTGTGAAGTCAACCTTTTCTGATGATTTTTTGTAATATCTCGGCCAAATAATGTCCGATTTGGGAATTTTATACCATTTTGGACTCGTAGGGATCACTACTATCGATTGGCATCAAAACAATAAAAATCTAAATTTTGGCCAAAATCAACAAAATGGCAAGGGGTTACATCACGTTTATTCTCAAATTCGGGGTCGGTTCGAAAATCAAAACTTTTTTGATGATTTTGATTGAATATCTCGGGTAAATACTGACAGATTTTGAAATGTTATACCTTTTTGAATTCGTAGGGATCCCTACTATCAATTGGCATTCAAATATTTCAAAAATCGATGGGTTAAAAAAAGTGGTTGACCAAAAACAGATTCGTTTGTAAAGTCAACCTTTTCTGATGATTTTTTGTAATATCTCGGCCAAATAATGTCCGATTTGGGAATTTTATACCATTTTGGACTCGTAAGGATCACTACTATCGATTGGCATCAAAACAATAAAAATCTAAATTTTGGCCAAAATCAACAAAATGGCAAGGGGTTACATCACGTTTATTGTCAAATTCGGGGTCGGTTCGAAAATCAAAACTTTTTTGATGATTTTGATTGAATATCTCGGGTAAATACTGACAGATTTTTAAATGTTATACCTTTTTGAATTCGTAGGGATCCCAACTATCAATTGGCATTCAAACATTTCAAAAATCGATGGGTTAAAAAAAGTGGTTGACCAAAAACAGATTCGTTTGTAAAGTCAACCTTTTCTGATGATTTTTTGTAATATCTCGGCCAAATAATGTCCGATTTGGGAATTTTATACCATTTTGGACTCGTAAGGATCACTACTATCGATTGGCAACAAAACAATAAAAATCTAAATTTTGGCCAAAATCAACAAAATGGCAAGGGGTTACATCACGTTTATTGTCAAATTCGGGGTCGGTTCGAAAATCAAAACTTTTTTGATGATTTTGATTGAATATCTCGGGTAAATACTGACAGATTTTGAAATGTTATACCTTTTTGAATTCGTAGGGATCCCTACTATCAATTGGCATTCAAACATTTCAAAAATCGATGGGTTAAAAAAAGTGGTTGACCAAAAACAGATTCGTTTGTAAAGTCAACCTTTTCTGATGATTTTTTGTAATATCTCGGCCAAATAATGTCCGATTTGGGAATTTTATACCATTTTGGACTCGTAAGGATCACTACTATCGATTGGCATCAAAACAATAAAAATCTAAATTTTGGCCAAAATCAACAAAATGGCAAGGGGTTACATCACGTTTATTGTCAAATTCGGGGTCGGTTCGAAAATCAAAACTTTTCTGATGATTTTGATTGAATATCTCGGGTAAATACTGACAGATTTTGAAATGTTATACCTTTTTGAATTCGTAGGGATCCCTACTATCAATTGGCATTCAAACATTTCAAAAATCGATGGGTTAAAAAAAGTGGTTGACCAAAAACAGATTCGTTTGTAAAGTCAACCTTTTCTGATGATTTTTTGTAATATCTCGGCCAAATAATGTCCGATTTGGGAATTTTATACCATTTTGGACTCGTAAGGATCAATACTATCGATTGGCATCAAAACAATAAAAATCTAAATTTTGGCCAAAATCAACAAAATGGCAAGGGGTTAGTTACATCACGTTTATTCTCAAATTCGGGGTCGGTTCGAAAATCAAAACTTTTTTGATGATTTTGATTGAATATCTCGGGTAAATACTGACAGATTTTGAAATGTTATACCTTTTTGAATTCGTAGGGATCCCTACTATCAATTGGCATTCAAACATTTCAAAAATCGATGGGTTAAAAAAAGTGGTTGACCAAAAACAGATTCGTTTGTGAAGTCAACCTTTTCTGATGATTTTTTGTAATATCTCGGCCAAATAATGTCCGATTTGGGAATTTTATACCATTTTGGACTCGTAAGGATCAATACTATCGATTGGCATCAAAACAATAAAGATCTAAATTTTAGCCAAAATCAACAAAATGGCAAGGGGTTAGTTACATCACGTTTATTCTCAAATTCGGGGTCGGTTCGAAAATCAAAACTTTTTTGATGATTTTGATTGAATATCTCGGGTAAATACTGATAGATTTTGAAATGTTATACCTTTTTGAATTCGTAGGGATCCCAACTATCAATTGGCATTCAAACATTTCAAAAATCGATGGGTTAAAAAAAGTGGTTGACCAAAAACAGATTCGTTTGTGAAGTCAACCTTTTCTGATGATTTTTTGTAATATCTCGGCCAAATAATGTCCGATTTGGGAATTTTATACCATTTTGGACTCGTAAGGATCAGTACTATCGATTGGCATCAAAACAATAAAAATCTAAATTTTGGCCAAAATCAACAAAATGGCAAGGGGTTACATCACGTTTATTGTCAAATTCGGGGTCGGTTCGAAAATCAAAACTTTTCTGATGATTTTGATTGAATATCTCGGGTAAATACTGACAGATTTTGAAATGTTATACCTTTTTGAATTCGTAGGGATCCCTACTATCAATTGGCATTCAAATATTTCAAAAATCGATGGGTTAAAAAAAGTGGTTGACCAAAAACAGATTCGTTTGTGAAGTCAACCTTTTCTGATGATTTTTTGTAATATCTCGGCCAAATAATGTCCGATTTGGGAATTTTATACCATTTTGGACTCGTAAGGATCAATACTATCGATTGGCATCAAAACAATAAAAATCTAAATTTTGGCCAAAATCAACAAAATGGCAAGGGGTTACATCACGTTTATTCTCAAATTCGGGGTCGGTTCGAAAATCAAAACTTTTTTGATGATTTTGATTGAATATCTCGGGTAAATACTGACAGATTTTGAAATGTTATACCTTTTTGAATTCGTAGGGATCCCAACTATCAATTGGCATTCAAACATTTCAAAAATCGATGGGTTAAAAAAAGTGGTTGACCAAAAACAGATTCGTTTGTAAAGTCAACCTTTTCTGATGATTTTTTGTAATATCTCGGTCCGATTTGGGAATTTTATACCATTTTGGACTCGTAAGGATCACTACTATCGATTAGCATCAAAACAATAAAAATCTAAATTTTGGCCAAAATCAACAAAATGGCAAGGGGTTACATCACTTTATTGTCAAATTCGGGGTCGGTTCGAAAATCAAAACTTTTCTGATGATTTTGATTGAATATCTCGGGTAAATACTGACAGATTTTAAAATGTTATACCTTTTTGAATTCGTAGGGATCCCTACTATCAATTGGCATTCAAATATTTCAAAAATCGATGGGTTAAAAAAAGTGGTTGACCAAAAACAGATTCGTTTGTAAAGTCAACCTTTTCTGATGATTTTTTGTAATATCTCGGCCAAATAATGTCCGATTTGGGAATTTTATACCATTTTGGACTCGTAAGGATGATTACTATCGATTGGCATCAAAACAATAAAAATCTAAATTTTGACCAAAATCAACAAAATGGCAAGGGGTTACATCACGTTTATTCTCAAATTCGGGGTCGGTTCGAAAATCAAAACTTTTTTGATGATTTTGATTGAATATCTCGGGTAAATACTGACAGATTTTGAAATGTTATACCTTTTTGAATTCGTAGGGATCCCTACTATCAATTGGCATTCAAATATTTCAAAAATCGATGGGTTAAAAAAAGTGGTTGACCAAAAACAGATTCGTTTGTGAAGTCAACCTTTTCTGATGATTTTTTGTAATATCTCGGCCAAATAATGTCCGATTTGGGAATTTTATACCATTTTGGACTCGTAAGGATCAATACTATCGATTGGCATCAAAACAATAAAAATCTAAATTTTGGCCAAAATCAACAAAATGGCAAGGGGTTACATCACGTTTATTCTCAAATTCGGGGTCGGTTCGAAAATCAAAACTTTTTTGATGATTTTGATTGAATATCTCGGGTAAATACTGACAGATTTTGAAATGTTATACCTTTTTGAATTCGTAGGGATCCCAACTATCAATTGGCATTCAAACATTTCAAAAATCGATGGGTTAAAAAAAGTGGTTGACCAAAAACAGATTCGTTTGTAAAGTCAACCTTTTCTGATGATTTTTTGTAATATCTCGGTCCGATTTGGGAATTTTATACCATTTTGGACTCGTAAGGATCACTACTATCGATTAGCATCAAAACAATAAAAATCTAAATTTTGGCCAAAATCAACAAAATGGCAAGGGGTTACATCACTTTATTGTCAAATTCGGGGTCGGTTCGAAAATCAAAACTTTTCTGATGATTTTGATTGAATATCTCGGGTAAATACTGACAGATTTTAAAATGTTATACCTTTTTGAATTCGTAGGAATCCCTACTATCAATTGGCATTCAAATATTTCAAAAATCGATGGGTTAAAAAAAGTGGTTGACCAAAAACAGATTCGTTTGTAAAGTCAACCTTTTCTGATGATTTTTTGTAATATCTCGGCCAAATAATGTCCGATTTGGGAATTTTATACCATTTTGGACTCGTAAGGATGATTACTATCGATTGACATCAAAACAATAAAAATCTAAATTTTGACCAAAATCAACAAAATGGCAAGGGGTTACATCACGTTTATTCTCAAATTCGGGGTCGGTTCGAAAATCAAAACTTTTTTGATGATTTTGATTGAATATCTCGGGTAAATACTGACAGATTTTGAAATGTTATACCTTTTTGAATTCGTAGGGATCCCAACTATCAATTGGCATTCAAACATTTCAAAAATCGATGGGTTAAAAAAAGTGGTTGACCAAAAACAGATTCGTTTGTAAAGTCAACCTTTTCTGATGATTTTTTGTAATATCTCGGCCAAATAATGTCCGATTTGGGAATTTTATACCATTTTGGACTCGTAAGGATGACTACTATCGATTGGCATCAAAACAATAAAAATCTAAATTTTGGCCAAAATCAACAAAATGGCAAGGGGTTACATCACGTTTATTCTCAAATTCGGGGTCGGTTCGAAAATCAAAACTTTTTTGATGATTTTGATTGAATATCTCGGGTAAATACTGACAGATTTTGAAATGTTATACCTTTTTGAATTCGTAGGGATCCCAACTATCAATTGGCATTCAAACATTTCAAAAATCGATGGGTTAAAAAAAGTGGTTGACCAAAAACAGATTCGTTTGTAAAGTCAACCTTTTCTGATGATTTTTTGTAATATCTCGGCCAAATAATGTCCGATTTGGGAATTTTATACCATTTTGGACTCGTAAGGATGATTACTATCGATTGGCATCAAAACAATAAAAATCTAAATTTTGACCAAAATCAACAAAATGGCAAGGGGTTACATCACGTTTATTCTCAAATTCGGGGTCGGTTCGAAAATCAAAACTTTTTTGATGATTTTGATTGAATATCTCGGGTAAATACTGACAGATTTTGAAATGTTATACCTTTTTGAATTCGTAGGGATCCCAACTATCAATTGGCATTCAAACATTTCAAAAATCGATGTGTTAAAAAAAGTGGTTGACCAAAAACAGATTCGTTTGTAAAGTCAACCTTTTCTGATGATTTTTTGTACTATCTCGGCCAAATAATGTCCGATTTGGGAATTTTATACCATTTTGGACTCGTAAGGATCACTACTATCGATTGGCAACAAAACAATAAAAATCTAAATTTTGGCCAAAATCAACAAAATGGCAAGGGGCTACATCACGTTTATTCTCAAATTCGGGGTCGGTTCGAAAATCAAAACTTTTTTGATGATTTTGATTGAATATCTCGGGTAAATACTGACAGATTTTGAAATGTTATACCTTTTTGAATTCGTAGGGATCCCTACTATCAATTGGCATTCAAATATTTCAAAAATCGATGGGTTAAAAAAAGTGGTTGACCAAAAACAGATTCGTTTGTGAAGTCAACCTTTTCTGATGATTTTTTGTAATATCTCGGCCAAATAATGTCCGATTTGGGAATTTTATACCATTTTGGACTCGTAAGGATCAATACTATCGATTGGCATCAAAACAATAAAAATCTAAATTTTGGCCAAAATCAACAAAATGGCAAGGGGTTACATCACGTTTATTCTCAAATTCGGGGTCGGTTCGAAAATCAAAACTTTTTTGATGATTTTGATTGAATATCTCGGGTAAATACTGATAGATTTTGAAATGTTATACCTTTTTGAATTCGTAGGGATCCCAACTATCAATTGGCATTCAAACATTTCAAAAATCGATGGGTTAACAAAAGTGGTTGACCAAAAACAGATTCGTTTGTAAAGTCAACCTTTTCTGATGATTTTTTGTAATATCTCGGCCAAATAATGTCCGATTTGGGAATTTTATACCATTTTGGACTCGTAAGGATCACTACTATCGATTGGCATCAAAACAATAAAAATCTAAATTTTGGCCAAAATCAACAAAATGGCAAGGGGTTACATCACGTTTATTCTCAAATTCGGGGTCAGTTCGAAAATCAAAACTTTTTTGATTATTTTGATTGAATATCTCGGGTAAATACTGACAGATTTTGAAATGTTATACCTTTTTGAATTCGTAGGGATCCCTACTATCAATTGGCATTCAAATATTTCAAAAATCGATGGGTTAAAAAAAGTGGTTGACCAAAAACAGATTCGTTTGTGAAGTCAACCTTTTCTGATGATTTTTTGTAATATCTCGGCCAAATAATGTCCGATTTGGGAATTTTATACCATTTTGGACTCGTAAGGATCAATACTATCGATTGGCATCAAAACAATAAAAATCTAAATTTTGGCCAAAATCAACAAAATGGCAAGGGGTTACATCACGTTTATTCTCAAATTCGGGGTCGGTTCGAAAATCAAAACTTTTTTGATGAATTTGATTGAATATCTCGGGTAAATACTGATAGATTTTGAAATGTTATACCTTTTTGAATTCGTAGGGATCCCAACTATCAGTTGGCATTCAAACATTTCAAAAATCGATGGGTTAAAAAAAGTGGTTGACCAAAAACAGATTCGTGTGTAAAGTCAACCTTTTCTGATGATTTTTTGTAATATCTCGGCCAAATAATGTCCGATTTGGGAATTTTATACCATTTTGGACTCGTAAGGATCACTACTATCGATTGGCATCAAAACAATAAAAATCTAAATTTTGGCCAAAATCAACAAAATGGCAAGGGGTTACATCACGTTTATTGTCAAATTCGGGGTCGGTTCGAAAATCAAAACTTTTCTGATGATTTTGATTGAATATCTCGGGTAAATACTGATAGATTTTGAAATGTTATACCTTTTTGAATTCGTAGGGATCCCAACTATCAATTGGCATTCAAACATTTCAAAAATCGATGGGTTAAAAAAAAGTGGTTGACCAAAAACAGATTCGTTTGTAAAGTCAACCTTTTCTGATGATTTTTTGTAATATCTCGGCAAAATAATGTCCGATTTGGGAATTTTATACCATTTTGGACTCGTAAGGATGACTACTATCGATTGGCATCAAAACAATAAAAATCTAAATTTTGACCAAAATCAACAAAATGGCAAGGGGTTACATCACGTTTATTCTCAAATTCGGTGTCGGTTCGAAAATCAAAACTTTTTTGATGATTTTGATTGAATATCTCGGGTAAATACTGACAGATTTTGAAATGTTATACCTTTTTGAATTCGTAGGGATCCCAACTATCAATTGGCATTCAAACATTTCAAAAATCGATGGGTTAAAAAAAGTGGTTGACCAAAAACAGATTCGTTTGTAAAGTCAACCTTTTCTGATGATTTTTTGTAATATCTCGGCCAAATAATGTCCGATTTGGGAATTTTATACCATTTTGGACTCGTAAGGATGATTACTATCGATTGGCATCAAAACAATAAAAATCTAAATTTTGACCAAAATCAACAAAATGGCAAGGGGTTACATCACGTTTATTCTCAAATTCGGGGTCGGTTCGAAAATCAAAACTTTTCTGATGATTTTGATTGAATATCTCGGGTAAATACTGACAGATTTTGAAATGTTATACCTTTTTGAATTCGTAGGGATCCCAACTATCAATTGGCATTCAAATATTTCAAAAATCGATGGGTAAAAAAAAAGTGGTTGACCAAAAACAGATTCGTTTGTAAAGTCAACCTTTTCTGATGATTTTTTGTAATATCTCGGCCAAATAATGTCCGATTTGGGAATTTTATACCATTTTGGACTCGTAAGGATGACTACTATCGATTGGCATCAAAACAATAAAAATCTAAATTTTGACCAAAAATCAACAAAATGGCAAGGGGTTACATCACGTTTATTCTCAAATTCGGGGTCGGTTCGAAAATCAAAACTTTTTTGATGATTTTGATTGAATATCTCGGGTAAATACTGACAGATTTTGAAATGTTATACCTTTTTGAGTTCGTAGGGATCCCAACTATCAATTGGCATTCAAACATTTCAAAAATCGATGTGTTAAAAAAAGTGGTTGACCAAAAACAGATTCGTTTGTAAAGTCAACCTTTTCTGATGATTTTTTGTAATATCTCGGCCAAATAATGTCCGATTTGGGAATTTTATACCATTTTGGACTCGTAAGGATGATTACTATCGATTGGCATCAAAACAATAAAAATCTAAATTTTGACCAAAATCAACAAAATGGCAAGGGGTTACATCACGTTTATTCTCAAATTCGGGGTCGGTTCGAAAATCAAAACTTTTTTGATGATTTAGATTGAATATCTCGGGTAAATACTGACAGATTTTGAAATGTTATACCTTTTTGAATTCGTAGGGATCCCAACTATCAATTGGCATTCAAATATTTCAAAAATCGATGTGTTAAAAAAAGTGGTTGACCAAAAACAGATTCGTTTGTAAAGTCAACCTTTTCTGATGATTTTTTGTAATATCTCGGCCAAATAATGTCCGATTTGGGAATTTTATACCATTTTGGACTCGTAAGGATCACTACTATCGATTGGCAACAAAACAATAAAAATCTAAATTTTGACCAAAATCAACAAAATGGCAAGGGGTTACATCACGTTTATTCTCAAATTCGGGGTCGGTTCGAAAATCAAAACTTTTTTGATGATTTTGATTGAATATCTCGGGTAAATACTGACAGATTTTGAAATGTTATACCTTTTTGAGTTCGTAGGGATCCCAACTATCAATTGGCATTCAAACATTTCAAAAATCGATGTGTTAAAAAAAGTGGTTGACCAAAAACAGATTCGTTTGTAAAGTCAACCTTTTCTGATGATTTTTTGTAATATCTCGGCCAAATAATGTCCGATTTGGGAATTTTATACCATTTTGGACTCGTAAGGATGATTACTATCGATTGGCATCAAAACAATAAAAATCTAAATTTTGACCAAAATCAACAAAATGGCAAGGGGTTACATCACGTTTATTCTCAAATTCGGGGTCGGTTCGAAAATCAAAACTTTTTGATGATTTTGATTGAATATCTCGGGTAAATACTGACAGATTTTGAAATGTTATACCTTTTTGAATTCGTAGGGATCCCAACTATCAATTGGCATTCAAATATTTCAAAAATCGATGTGTTAAAAAAAAGTGGTTGACCAAAAACAGATTCGTTTGTAAAGTCAACCTTTTCTGATGATTTTTTGTAATATCTCGGCCAAATAATGTCCGATTTGGGAATTTTATACCATTTTGGACTCGTAAGGATCACTACTATCGATTGGCAACAAAACAATAAAAATCTAAATTTTGGCCAAAATCAACAAAATGGCAAGGGGTTACATCACGTTTATTCTCAAATTCGGGGTCGGTTCGAAAATCAAAACTTTTTTGATGATTTTGATTGAATATCTCGGGTAAATACTGACAGATTTTGAAATGTTATACCTTTTTGAATTCGTAGGGATCCCAACTATCAATTGGCATTCAAACATTTCAAAAAACGATGGGTTAAAAAAAGTGGTTGACCAAAAACAGATTCGTTTGTAAAGTCAACCTTTTCTGATGATTTTTTGTAATATCTCGGCCAAATAATGTCCGATTTGGGAATTTTATACCATTTTGGACTCGTAAGGATCACTACTATCGATTGGCAACAAAACAATAAAAATCTAAATTTTGGCCAAAATCAACAAAATGGCAAGGGGTTACATCACGTTTATTCTCAAATTCGGGGTCGGTTCGAAAATCAAAACTTTTTTGATGATTTTGATTGAATATCTCGGGTAAATACTGACAGATTTTGAAATGTTATACCTTTTTGAATTCGTAGGGATCCCAACTATCAATTGGCATTCAAACATTTCAAAAATCGATGTGTTAAAAAAAAGTGGTTGACCAAAAACAGATTCATTTGTAAAGTCAACCTTTTCTGATGATTTTTTGTAATATCTCGGCCAAATAATGTCCGATTTGGGAATTTTATACCATTTTGGACTCGTAAGGATCACTACTATCGATTGGCATCAAAACAATAAAAATCTAAATTTTGGCCAAAATCAACAAAATGGCAAGGGGTTACATCACGTTTATTCTCAAATTCGGGGTCGGTTCGAAAATCAAAACTTTTTTGATGATTTTGATTGAATATCTCGGGTAAATACTGACAGATTTTGAAATGTTATACCTTTTTGAATTCGTAGGGATCCCAACTATCAATTGGCATTCAAACATTTCAAAAATCGATGTGTTAAAAAAAGTGGTTGACCAAAAACAGATTCGTTTGTAAAGTCAACCTTTTCTGATGATTTTTTGTAATATCTCGGCCAAATAATGTCCGATTTGGGAATTTTATACCATTTTGGACTCGTAAGGATCACTACTATCGATTGGCAACAAAACAATAAAAATCAAAATTTTGGCCAAAATCAACAAAATGGCAAGGGGTTACATCACGTTTATTGTCAAATTCGGGGTCGGTTCGAAAATCAAAACTTTTCTGATGATTTTGATTGAATATCTCGGGTAAATACTGACAGATTTTGAAATGTTATACCTTTTTGAGTTCGTAGGGATCCCAACTATCAATTGGCATTCAAACATTTCAAAAATCGATGGGTTAAAAAAAGTGGTTGACCAAAAACAGATTCGTTTGTAAAGTCAACCTTTTTGATGATTTTTTGTAATATCTCGGCCAAATAATGTCCGATTTGGGAATTTTATACCATTTTGGACTCGTAAGGATCACTACTATCGATTGGCAACAAAACAATAAAAATCTAAATTTTGGCCAAAATCAACAAAATGGCAAGGGGTTACATCACGTTTATTCTCAAATTCGGGGTCGGTTCGAAAATCAAAACTTTTTTTGATGATTTTGATTGAATATCTCGGGTAAATACTGACAGATTTTGAAATGTTATACCTTTTTGAGTTCGTAGGGATCCCAACTATCAATTGGCATTCAAACATTTCAAAAATCGATGGGTTAAAAAAAGTGGTTGACCAAAAACAGATTCGTTTGTAAAGTCAACCTTTTCTGATGATTGTTTGTAATATCTCGGCCAAATAATGTCCGATTTGGGAATTTTATACCATTTTGGACTCGTAAGGATGACTACTATCGATTGGCATCAAAACAATAAAAATCTAAATTTTGACCAAAATCAACAAAATGGCAAGGGGTTACATCACGTTTATTCTCAAATTCGGGGTCGGTTCGAAAATCAAAACTTTTTTGATGATTTTGATTGAATATCTCGGGTAAATACTGACAGATTTTGAAATGTTATACCTTTTTGAATTCGTAGGGATCCCAACTATCAATTGGCATTCAAACATTTCAAAAATCGATGTGTTAAAAAAAGTGGTTGACCAAAAACAGATTCGTTTGTAAAGTCAACCTTTTCTGATGATTTTTTGTAATATCTCGGCCAAATAATGTCCGATATGGGAATTTTATACCATTTTGGACTCGTAAGGATCACTACTATCGATTGGCAACAAAACAATAAAAATCTAAATTTTGGCCAAAATCAACAAAATGGCAAGGGGTTACATCACGTTTATTCTCAAATTCGGGGTCGGTTCGAAAATCAAAACTTTTCTGATGATTTTGATTGAATATCTCGGGTAAATACTGATAGATTTTGAAATGTTATACCTTTTTGAATTCGTAGGGATCCCTACTATCAATTGGCATTCAAATATTTCAAAAATCGATGGGTTAAAAAAAGTGGTTGACCAAAAACAGATTCGTTTGTAAAGTCAACCTTTTCTGATGATTTTTTGTAATAGCTCGGCCAAATAATGTCCGATTTGGGAATTTTATACCATTTTGGACTCGTAAGGATGACTACTATCGATTGGCATCAAAACAATAAAAATCTAAATTTTGACCAAAATCAACAAAATGGCAAGGGGTTACATCACGTTTATTCTCAAATTCGGGGTCGGTTCGAAAATCAAAACTTTTTTGATGATTTTGATTGAATATCTCGGGTAAATACTGACAGATTTTGAAATGTTATACCTTTTTGAATTCGTAGGGATCCCAACTATCAATTGGCATTCAAACATTTCAAAAATCGATGTGTTAAAAAAAGTGGTTGACCAAAAACAGATTCGTTTGTAAAGTCAACCTTTTCTGATGATTTTTTGTAATAGCTCGGCCAAATAATGTCCGATTTGGGAATTTTATACCATTTTGGACTCGTAAGGATCACTACTATCGATTGGCAACAAAACAATAAAAATCTAAATTTTGGCCAAAATCAACAAAATGGCAAGGGGTTACATCACGTTTATTGTCAAATTCGGGGTCGGTTCGAAAATCAAAACTTTTCTGATGATTTTGATTGAATATCTCGGGTAAATACTGACAGATTTTGAAATGTTATACCTTTTTGAGTTCGTAGGGATCCCAACTATCAATTGGCATTCAAACATTTCAAAAATCGATGGGTTAAAAAAAGTGGTTGACCAAAAACAGATTCGTTTGTAAAGTCAACCTTTTTGATGATTTTTTGTAATATCTCGGCCAAATAATGTCCGATTTGGGAATTTTATACCATTTTGGACTCGTAAGGATCACTACTATCGATTGGCATCAAAACAATAAAAATCTAAATTTTGGCCAAAATCAACAAAATGGCAAGGGGTTACATCACGTTTATTGTCAAATTCGGGGTCGGTTCGAAAATCAAAACTTTTCTGATGATTTTGATTGAATATCTCGGGTAAATACTGACAGATTTTGAAATGTTATACCTTTTTGAATTCGTAGGGATCCCTACTATCAATTGGCATTCAAATATTTCAAAAATCGATGGGTTAAAAAAAGTGGTTGACCAAAAACAGATTCGTTTGTGAAGTCAACCTTTTCTGATGATTTTTTGTAATATCTCGGCCAAATAATGTCCGATTTGGGAATTTTATACCATTTTGGACTCGTAAGGATCACTACTATCGATTGGCATCAAAACAATAAAAATCTAAATTTTGGCCAAAATCAACAAAATGGCAAGGGGTTACATCACGTTTATTCTCAAATTCGGGGTCGGTTCGAAAATCAAAACTTTTTTGATGATTTTGATTGAATATCTCGGGTAAATACTGACAGATTTTGAAATGTTATACCTTTTTGAATTCGTAGGGATCCCTACTATCAATTGGCATTCAAATATTTCAAAAATCGATGGGTTAAAAAAAGTGGTTGACCAAAAACAGATTCGTTTGTGAAGTCAACCTTTTCTGATGATTTTTTGTAATATCTCGGCCAAATAATGTCCGATTTGGGAATTTTATACCATTTTGGACTCGTAAGGATCACTACTATCGATTGGCAACAAAACAATAAAAAATCTAAATTTTGGCCAAAATCAACAAAATGGCAAGGGGTTACATCACGTTTATTCTCAAATTCGGGGTCGGTTCGAAAATCAAAACTTTTTTGATGATTTTGATTGAATATCTCGGGAAAATTCTGATAGATTTTGAAATGTTATACCTTTTTGAATTCGTAGGGATCCCTACTATCAATTGGCATTCAAATATTTCAAAAATCGATGGGTTAAAAAAAGTGGTTGACCAAAAACAGATTCGTTTGTAAAGTCAACCTTTTCTGATGATTTTTTGTAATATCTCGGCCAAATAATGTCCGATTTGGGAATTTTATACCATTTTGGACTCGTAAGGATCAATACTATCGATTGGCATCAAAACAATAAAAATCTAAATTTTGGCCAAAATCAACAAAATGGCAAGGGGTTACATCACGTTTATTCTCAAATTCGGGGTCGGTTCGAAAATCAAAACTTTTTTGATGATTTTGATTGAATATCTCGGGAAAATTCTGATAGATTTTGAAATGTTATACCTTTTTGAATTCGTAGGGATCCCTACTATTAATTGGCATTCAAATATTTCAAAAATCGATGGGTTAAAAAAAGTGGTTGACCAAAAACAGATTCGTTTGTAAAGTCAACCTTTTCTGATGATTTTTTGTAATATCTCGGCCAAATAATGTCCGATTTGGGAATTTTATACCATTTTGGACTCGTAAGGATCACTACTATCGATTGGCATCAAAACAAAAAAATCTAAATTTTGGCCAAAATCAACAAAATGGCAAGGGGTTACATCACGTTTATTGTCAAATTCGGGGTCGGTTCGAAAATCAAAACTTTTCTGATGATTTTGATTGAATATCTCGGGTAAATACTGACAGATTTTGAAATGTTATACCTTTTTGAATTCGTAGGGATCCCTACTATCAATTGGCATTCAAATATTTCAAAAATCGATGGGTTAAAAAAAGTGGTTGACCAAAAACAGATTCGTTTGTGAAGTCAACCTTTTCTGATGATTTTTTGTAATATCTCGGCCAAATAATGTCCGATTTGGGAATTTTATACCATTTTGGACTCGTAAGGATCAATACTATCGATTGGCATCAAAACAATAAAAATCTAAATTTTGGCCAAAATCAACAAAATGGCAAGGGGTTACATCACGTTTATTCTCAAATTCGGGGTCGGTTCGAAAATCAAAACTTTTTTGATGATTTTGATTGAATATCTCGGGAAAATACTGATAGATTTTGAAATGTTATACCTTTTTGAATTCGTAGGGATCCCTACTATTAATTGGCATTCAAATATTTCAAAAATCGATGGGTTAAAAAAAGTGGTTGACCAAAAACAGATTCGTTTGTAAAGTCAACCTTTTCTGATGATTTTTTGTAATATCTCGGCCAAATAATGTCCGATTTGGGAATTTTATACCATTTTGGACTCGTAAGGATCACTACTATCGATTGGCATCAAAACAATAAAAATCTAAATTTTGGCCAAAATCAACAAAATGGCAAGGGGTTACATCACGTTTATTGTCAAATTCGGGGTCGGTTCGAAAATCAAAACTTTTCCGATGATTTTGATTGAATATCTCGGGTAAATACTGGCAGATTTTGAAATGTTATACCTTTTTGAATTCGTAGGGATCCCTACTATCAATTGGCATTCAAATATTTCAAAAATCGATGGGTTAAAAAAAGTGGTTGACCAAAAACAGATTCGTTTGTAAAGTCAACCTTTTCTGATGATTTTTTGTAATATCTCGGCCAAATAATGTCCGATTTGGGAATTTTATACCATTTTGGACTCGTAAGGATGATTACTATCGATTGGCATCAAAACAATAAAAATCTAAATTTTGACCAAAATCAACAAAATGGCAAGGGGTTACATCACGTTTATTCTCAAATTCGGGGTCGGTTCGAAAATCAAAACTTTTTTGATGATTTTGATTGAATATCTCGGGTAAATACTGACAGATTTTGAAATGTTATACCTTTTTGAATTCGTAGGGATCCCAACTATCAATTGGCATTCAAACATTTCAAAAATCGATGTGTTAAAAAAAGTGGTTGACCAAAAACAGATTCGTTTGTAAAGTCAACCTTTTCTGATGATTTTTTGTAATATCTCGGCCAAATAATGTCCGATTTGGGAATTTTATACCATTTTGGACTCGTAAGGATCACTACTATCGATTGGCAACAAAACAATAAAAATCTAAATTTTGGCCAAAATCAACAAAATGGCAAGGGGTTACATCACGTTTATTCTCAAATTCGGGGTCGGTTCGAAAATCAAAACTTTTTTGATGATTTTGATTAAATATCTCGGGTAAATACTGACAGATTTTGAAATGTTATACCTTTTTGAATTCGTAGGGATCCCTACTATCAATTGGCATTCAAATATTTCAAAAATCGATGGGTTAAAAAAAGTGGTTGACCAAAAACAGATTCGTTTGTAAAGTCAACCTTTTCTGATGATTTTTTGTAATATCTCGGCCAAATAATGTCCGATTTGGGAATTTTATACCATTTTGGACTCGTAAGGATGATTACTATCGATTGGCATCAAAACAATAAAAATCTAAATTTTGACCAAAATCAACAAAATGGCAAGGGGTTACATCACGTTTATTCTCAAATTCGGGGTCGGTTCGAAAATCAAAACTTTTTTGATGATTTTGATTGAATATCTCGGGTAAATACTGACAGATTTTGAAATGTTATACCTTTTTGAATTCGTAGGGATCCCAACTATCAATTGGCATTCAAACATTTCAAAAATCGATGTGTTAAAAAAAGTGGTTGACCAAAAACAGATTCGTTTGTAAAGTCAACCTTTTCTGATGATTTTTTGTAATATCTCGGCCAAATAATGTCCGATTTGGGAATTTTATACCATTTTGGACTCGTAAGGATCACTACTATCGATTGGCAACAAAACAATAAAAATCTAAATTTTGGCCAAAATCAACAAAATGGCAAGGGGTTACATCACGTTTATTCTCAAATTCGGGGTCGGTTCGAAAATCAAAACTTTTTTGATGATTTTGATTGAATATCTCGGGTAAATACTGATAGATTTTGAAATGTTATACCTTTTTGAATTCGTAGGGATCCCAACTATCAATTGGCATTCAAACATTTCAAAAATCGATGGGTTAAAAAAAGTGGTTGACCAAAAACAGATTCGTTTGTAAAGTCAACCTTTTCTGATGATTTTTTGTAATATCTCGGCCAAATAATGTCCGATTTGGGAATTTTATACCATTTTGGACTCGTAAGGATCACTACTATCGATTGGCATCAAAACAATAAAAATCTAAATTTTGGCCAAAATCAACAAAATGGCAAGGGGTTACATCACGTTTATTGTCAAATTCGGGGTCGGTTCGAAAATCAAAACTTTTCCGATGATTTTGATTGAATATCTCGGGTAAATACTGGCAGATTTTGAAATGTTATACCTTTTTGAATTCGTAGGGATCCCAAATATCAATTGGCATTCAAACATTTCAAAAATCGATGTGTTAAAAAAAGTGGTTGACCAAAAACAGATTCGTTTGTAAAGTCAACCTTTTCTGATGATTTTTTGTAATATCTCGGCCAAATAATGTCCGATTTGGGAATTTTATACCATTTTGGACTCGTAAGGATCACTACTATCGATTGGCAACAAAACAATAAAAATCTAAATTTTGGCCAAAATCAACAAAATGGCAAGGGGTTACATCACGTTTATTCTTAAATTCGGGGTCGGTTCGAAAATCAAAACTTTTTTGATGATTTTGATTGAATATCTCGGGTAAATACTGACAGATTTTGAAATGTTATACCTTTTTGAATTCGTAGGGATCCCAACTATCAATTGGCATTCAAACATTTCAAAAATCGATGTGTTAAAAAAAAGTGGTTGACCAAAAACAGATTCGTTTGTAAAGTCAACCTTTTCTGATGATTTTTTGTAATATCTCGGCCAAATAATGTCCGATTTGGGAATTTTATACCATTTTGGACTCGTAAGGATCACTACTATCGATTGGCAACAAAACAATAAAAATCTAAATTTTGGCCAAAATCAACAAAATGGCAAGGGGTTACATCACGTTTATTCTCAAATTCGGGGTCGGTTCGAAAATCAAAACTTTTTTGATGATTTTGATTGAATATCTCGGGTAAATACTGATAGATTTTGAAATGTTATACCTTTTTGAATTCGTAGGGATCCCAACTATCAATTGGCATTCAAACATTTCAAAAATCGATGGGTTAAAAAAAGTGGTTGACCAAAAACAGATTCGTTTGTAAAGTCAACCTTTTCTGATGATTTTTTGTAATATCTCGGCCAAATAATGTCCGATTTGGGAATTTTATACCATTTTGGACTCGTAAGGATCACTACTATCGATTGGCATCAAAACAATAAAAATCTAAATTTTGGCCAAAATCAACAAAATGGCAAGGGGTTACATCACGTTTATTGTCAAATTCGGGGTCGGTTCGAAAATCAAAACTTTTCCGATGATTTTGATTGAATATCTCGGGTAAATACTGGCAGATTTTGAAATGTTATACCTTTTTGAATTCGTAGGGATCCCTACTATCAATTGGCATTCAAATATTTCAAAAATCGATGGGTTAAAAAAAGTGGTTGACCAAAAACAGATTCGTTTGTAAAGTCAACCTTTTCTGATGATTTTTTGTAATATCTCGGCCAAATAATGTCCGATTTGGGAATTTTATACCATTTTGGACTCGTAAGGATCACTACTATCGATTGGCAACAAAACAATAAAAATCTAAATTTTGGCCAAAATCAACAAAATGGCAAGGGGTTACATCACGTTTATTCTCAAATTCGGGGTCGGTTCGAAAATCAAAACTTTTTTGATGATTTTGATTGAATATCTCGGGTAAATACTGATAGATTTTGAAATGTTATACCTTTTTGAATTCGTAGGGATCCCAACTATCAATTGGCATTCAAACATTTCAAAAATCGATGGGTTAAAAAAAGTGGTTGACCAAAAACAGATTCGTTTGTAAAGTCAACCTTTTCTGATGATTTTTTGTAATATCTCGGCCAAATAATGTCCGATTTGGGAATTTTATACCATTTTGGACTCGTAAGGATCACTACTATCGATTGGCATCAAAACAATAAAAATCTAAATTTTGGCCAAAATCAACAAAATGGCAAGGGGTTACATCACGTTTATTGTCAAATTCGGGGTCGGTTCGAAAATCAAAACTTTTCCGATGATTTTGATTGAATATCTCGGGTAAATACTGGCAGATTTTGAAATGTTATACCTTTTTGAATTCGTAGGGATCCCTACTATCAATTGGCATTCAAATATTTCAAAAATCGATGGGTTAAAAAAAGTGGTTGACCAAAAACAGATTCGTTTGTAAAGTCAACCTTTTCTGATGATTTTTTGTAATATCTCGGCCAAATAATGTCCGATTTGGGAATTTTATACCATTTTGGACTCGTAAGGATGATTACTATCGATTGGCATCAAAACAATAAAAATCTAAATTTTGACCAAAATCAACAAAATGGCAAGGGGTTACATCACGTTTATTCTCAAATTCGGGGTCGGTTCGAAAATCAAAACTTTTTTGATGATTTTGATTGAATATCTCGGGTAAATACTGACAGATTTTGAAATGTTATACCTTTTTGAATTCGTAGGGATCCCAAATATCAATTGGCATTCAAACATTTCAAAAATCGATGTGTTAAAAAAAGTGGTTGACCAAAAACAGATTCGTTTGTAAAGTCAACCTTTTCTGATGATTTTTTGTAATATCTCGGCCAAATAATGTCCGATTTGGGAATTTTATACCATTTTGGACTCGTAAGGATCACTACTATCGATTGGCAACAAAACAATAAAAATCTAAATTTTGGCCAAAATCAACAAAATGGCAAGGGGTTACATCACGTTTATTCTTAAATTCGGGGTCGGTTCGAAAATCAAAACTTTTTTGATGATTTTGATTGAATATCTCGGGTAAATACTGACAGATTTTGAAATGTTATACCTTTTTGAATTCGTAGGGATCCCAACTATCAATTGGCATTCAAACATTTCAAAAATCGATGTGTTAAAAAAAGTGGTTGACCAAAAACAGATTCGTTTGTAAAGTCAACCTTTTCTGATGATTTTTTGTAATATCTCGGCCAAATAATGTCCGATTTGGGAATTTTATACCATTTTGGACTCGTAAGGATCACTACTATCGATTGGCAACAAAACAATAAAAATCTAAATTTTGGCCAAAATCAACAAAATGGCAAGGGGTTACATCACGTTTATTCTCAAATTCGGGGTCGGTTCGAAAATCAAAACTTTTTTGATGATTTTGATTGAATATCTCGGGTAAATACTGATAGATTTTGAAATGTTATACCTTTTTGAATTCGTAGGGATCCCAACTATCAATTGGCATTCAAACATTTCAAAAATCGATGGGTTAAAAAAAGTGGTTGACCAAAAACAGATTCGTTTGTAAAGTCAACCTTTTCTGATGATTTTTTGTAATATCTCGGCCAAATAATGTCCGATTTGGGAATTTTATACCATTTTGGACTCGTAAGGATCACTACTATCGATTGGCATCAAAACAATAAAAATCTAAATTTTGGCCAAAATCAACAAAATGGCAAGGGGTTACATCACGTTTATTCTCAAATTCGGGGTCGGTTCGAAAATCAAAACTTTTTTGATGATTTTGATTGAATATCTCGGGTAAATACTGATAGATTTTGAAATGTTATACCTTTTTGAATTCGTAGGGATCCCAACTATCAATTGGCATTCAAACATTTCAAAAATCGATGGGTTAAAAAAAGTGGTTGACCAAAAACAGATTCGTTTGTAAAGTCAACCTTTTCTGATGATTTTTTGTAATATCTCGGCCAAATAATGTCCGATTTGGGAATTTTATACCATTTTGGACTCGTAAGGATCACTACTATCGATTGGCATCAAAGCAATAAAAATCTAAATTTTGGCCAAAATCAACAAAATGGCAAGGGGTTACATCACGTTTATTCTCAAATTCGGGGTCGGTTCGAAAATCAAAACTTTTTTGATGATTTTGATTGAATATCTCGGGTAAATACTGACAGATTTTGAAATGTTATACCTTTTTGAATTCGTAGGGATCCCTACTATCAATTGGCATTCAAATATTTCAAAAATCGATGGGTTAAAAAAAGTGGTTGACCAAAAACAGATTCGTTTGTAAAGTCAACCTTTTCTGATGATTTTTTGTAATATCTCGGCCAAATAATGTCCGATTTGGGAATTTTATACCATTTTGGACTCGTAAGGATCAATACTATCGATTGGCATCAAAACAATAAAAATCTAAATTTTGGCCAAAATCAACAAATTGGCAAGGGGTTACATCACGTTTATTCTCAAATTCGGGGTCGGTTCGAAAATCAAAACTTTTTTGATGATCTTGATTGAATATCTCGGGTAAATACTGATCGATTTTGAAATGTTATACCTTTTTGAATTCGTAGGGATCCCAACTATCAATTGGCATTCAAACATTTCAAAAATCGATGGGTTAAAAAAAGTGGTTGACCAAAAACAGATTCGTTTGTAAAGTCAACCTTTTCTGATGATTTTTTGTAATATCTCGGCCAAATAATGTCCGATTTGGGAATTTTATACCATTTTGGACTCGTAAGGATCACTACTATCGATTGGCATCAAAACAATAAAAATCTAAATTTTGGCCAAAATCAACAAAATGGCAAGGGGTTACATCACGTTTATTGTCAAATTCGGGGTCGGTTCGAAAATCAAAACTTTTCTGATGATTTTGATTGAATATCTCGGGTAAATACTGACAGATTTTGAAATGTTATACCTTTTTGAATTCGTAGGGATCCCTACTATCAATTGGCATTCAAATATTTCAAAAATCGATGGGTTAAAAAAAAGTGGTTGACCAAAAACAGATTCGTTTGTAAAGTCAACCTTTTCTGATGATTTTTTGTAATATCTCGGCCAAATAATGTCCGATTTGGGAATTTTATACCATTTTGGACTCGTAAGGATGATTACTATCGATTGGCATCAAAACAATAAAAATCTAAATTTTGACCAAAATCAACAAAATGGCAAGGGGTTACATCACGTTTATTCTCAAATTCGGGGTCGGTTCGAAAATCAAAACTTTTTTGATGATTTTGATTGAATATCTCGGGTAAATACTGACAGATTTTGAAATGTTATACCTTTTTGAGTTCGTAGGGATCCCAACTATCAATTGGCATTCAAACATTTCAAAAATCGATGGGTTACAAAAAGTGGTTGACCAAAAACAGATTCGTTTTTAAAGTCAACCTTTTCTGATGATTTTTTGTAATATCTCGGCCAAATAATGTCCGATTTGGGAATTTTATACCATTTTGGACTCGTAAGGATCACTACTATCGATTGGCAACAAAACAATAAAAATCTAAATTTTGGCCAAAATCAACAAAATGGCAAGGGGTTACATCACGTTTATTCTCAAATTCGGGGTCGGTTCGAAAATCAAAACTTTTCTGATGATTTTGATTGAATATCTCGGGTAAATACTGACAGATTTTGAAATGTTATACCTTTTTGAATTCGTAGGGATCCCTACTATCAATTGGCATTCAAATATTTCAAAAATCGATGGGTTAAAAAAAGTGGTTGACCAAAAACAGATTCGTTTGTAAAGTCAACCTTTTCTGATGATTTTTTGTAATATCTCGGCCAAATAATGTCCGATTTGGGAATTTTATACCATTTTGGACTCGTAAGGATGATTACTATCGATTGGCATCAAAACAATAAAAATCTAAATTTTGACCAAAATAAACAAAATGGCAAGGGGTTACATCACGTTTATTCTCAATTTCGGGGTCGGTTCGAAAATCAAAACTTTTTTGATGATTTTGATTGAATATCTCGGGTAAATACTGACAGATTTTGAAATGTTATACCTTTTTGAATTCGTAGGGATCCCAACTATCAATTGGCATTCAAACATTTCAAAAATCGATGCGTTAAAAAAAGTGGTTGACCAAAAACAGATTCGTGTGTAAAGTCAACCTTTTCTGATGATTTTTTGTAATATCTCGGCCAAATAATGTCCGATTTGGGAATTTTATACCATTTTGGACTCGTAAGGATCACTACTATCGATTGGCATCAAAACAATAAAAATCTAAATTTTGGCCAAAATCAACAAAATGGCAAGGGGTTACATCACGTTTATTGTCAAATTCGGGGTCGGTTCGAAAATCAAAACTTTTCTGATGATTTTGATTGAATATCTCGGGTAAATACTGACAGATTTTGAAATGTTATACCTTTTTGAATTCGTAGGGATCCCTACTATCAATTGGCATTCAAATATTTCAAAAATCGATGGGTTAAAAAAAGTGGTTGACCAAAAACAGATTCGTTTGTAAAGTCAACCTTTTCTGATGATTTTTTGTAATATCTCGGCCAAATAATGTCCGATTTGGGAATTTTATACCATTTTGGACTCGTAAGGATGACTACTATCGATTGGCATCAAAACAATAAAAATCTAAATTTTGACCAAAATCAACAAAATGGCAAGGGGTTACATCACGTTTATTCTCAAATTCGGGGTCGGTTCGAAAATCAAAACTTTTTTGATGATTTTGATTGAATATCTCGGGTAAATACTGACAGATTTTGAAATGTTATACCTTTTTGAATTCGTAGGGATCCCTACTATCAATTGGCATTCAAATATTTCAAAAATCGATGGGTTAAAAAAAGTGGTTGACCAAAAACAGATTCGTTTGTAAAGTCAACCTTTTCTGATGATTTTTTGTAATATCTCGGCCAAATAATGTCCGATTTGGGAATTTTATACCATTTTGGGGCATCAAAACAATAAAAAATCTAAATTTTGACCAAAATCAACAAAATGGCAAGGGGTTACATCACGTTTATTCTCAAATTCGGGGTCGGTTCGAAAATCAAAACTTTTTTGATGATTTTGATTGAATATCTCGGGTAAATACTGACAGATTTTGAAATGTTATACCTTTTTGAGTTCGTAGGGATCCCAACTATCAATTGGCATTCAAACATTTCTAAAATCGATGGGTTAAAAAAAGTTGTTGACCAAAAACAGATTCGTTTGTAAAGTCAACCTTTTCTGATGATTTTTTGTAATATCTCGGCCAAATAATGTCCGATTTGGGAATTTTATACCATTTTGGACTCGTAAGGATCACTACTATCGATTGGCAACAAAACAATAAAAATCAAAATTTTGGCCAAAATCAACAAAATGGCAAGGGGTTACATCACGTTTATTCTCAAATTCGGGGTCGGTTCGAAAATCAAAACTTTTTTGATGATTTTGATTGAATATCTCGGGTAAATACTGACAGATTTTGAAATGTTATACCTTTTTGAATTCGTAGGGATCCCTACTATCAATTGGCATTCAAATATTTCAAAAATCGATGGGTTAAAAAAGTGGTTGACCAAAAACAGATTCGTTTGTGAAGTCAACCTTTTCTGATGATTTTTTGTAATATCTCGGCCAAATAATGTCCGATTTGGGAATTTTATACCATTTTGGACTCGTAAGGATCAATACTATCGATTGGCATCAAAACAATAAAAATCTAAATTTTGGCCAAAATCAACAAAATGGCAAGGGGTTACATCACGTTTATTCTCAAATTCGGGGTCGGTTCGAAAATCAAAACTTTTTTGATGATTTTGATTGAATATCTCGGGTAAATACTGATCGATTTTGAAATGTTATACCTTTTTGAATTCGTAGGGATCCCAACTATCAATTGGCATTCAAACATTTCAAAAATCGATGGGTTAAAAAAAGTGGTTGACCAAAAACAGATTCGTTTGTAAAGTCAACCTTTTCTGATGATTTTTTGTAATATCTCGGCCAAATAATGTCCGATTTGGGAATTTTATACCATTTTGGACTCGTAAGGATCACTACTATCGATTGGCATCAAAACAATAAAAATCTAAATTTTGGCCAAAATCAACAAAATGGCAAGGGGTTACATCACGTTTATTCTCAAATTCGGGGTCGGTTCGAAAATCAAAACTTTTTTGATGATTTTGATTGAATATCTCGGGTAAATACTGACAGATTTTGAAATGTTATACCTTTTTGAATTCGTAGGGATCCCTACTATCAATTGGCATTCAAATATTTCAAAAATCGATGGGTTAAAAAAAGTGGTTGACCAAAAACAGATTCGTTTGTGAAGTCAACCTTTTCTGATGATTTTTTGTAATATCTCGGCCAAATAATGTCCGATTTGGGAATTTTATACCATTTTGGACTCGTAAGGATCAATACTATCGATTGGCATCAAAACAATAAAAATCTAAATTTTGGCCAAAATCAACAAAATGGCAAGGGGTTACATCACGTTTATTCTCAAATTCGGGGTCGGTTCGAAAATCAAACTTTTTTTGATGATTTTGATTGAATATCTCGGGTAAATACTGATCGATTTTGAAATGTTATACCTTTTTGAATTCGTAGGGATCCCAACTATCAATTGGCATTCAAACATTTCAAAAATCGATGGGTTAAAAAAAGTGGTTGACCAAAAACAGATTCGTGTGTAAAGTCAACCTTTTCTGATGATTTTTTGTAATATCTCGGCCAAATAATGTCCGATTTGGGAATTTTATACCATTTTGGACTCGTAAGGATCACTACTATCGATTGGCATCAAAACAATAAAAATCTAAATTTTGGCCAAAATAAACAAAATGGCAAGGGGTTACATCACGTTTATTGTCAAATTCGGGGTCGGTTCGAAAATCAAAACTTTTCTGATGATTTTGATTGAATATCTCGGGTAAATACTGACAGATTTTGAAATGTTATACCTTTTTGAATTCGTAGGGATCCCAACTATCAATTGGCATTCAAACATTTCAAAAATCGATGTGTTAAAAAAAGTGGTTGACCAAAAACAGATTCGTTTGTAAAGTCAACCTTTTCTGATGATTTTTTGTAATATCTCGGCCAAATAATGTCCGATTTGGGAATTTTATACCATTTTGGACTCGTAAGGATCACTACTATCGATTGGCATCAAAACAATAAAAATCTAAATTTTGGCCAAAATCAACAAAATGGCAAGGGGTTACATCACGTTTATTGTCAAATTCGGGGTCGGTTCGAAAATCAAAACTTTTCTGATGATTTTGATTGAATATCTCGGGTAAATACTGACAGATTTTGAAATGTTATACCTTTTTGAATTCGTAGGGATCCCAACTATCAATTGGCATTCAAACATTTCAAAAATCGATGTGTTAAAAAAAGTGGTTGACCAAAAACAGATTCGTTTGTAAAGTCAACCTTTTCTGATGATTTTTTGTAATATCTCGGCCAAATAATGTCCGATTTGGGAATTTTATACCATTTTGGACTCGTAAGGATCACTACTATCGATTGGCAACAAAACAATAAAATCTAAATTTTGGCCAAAATCAACAAAATGGCAAGGGGTTACATCACGTTTATTCTCAAATTCGGGGTCGGTTCGAAAATCAAAACTTTTCTGATGATTTTGATTGAATATCTCGGGTAAATACTGACAGATTTTGAAATGTTATACCTTTTTGAATTCGTAGGGATCCCAACTATCAATTGGCATTCAAATATTTCAAAAAATCGATGGGTTAAAAAAAGTGGTTGACCAAAAACAGATTCGTTTGTAAAGTCAACCTTTTCTGATGATTTTTTGTAATATCTCGGCCAAATAATGTCCGATTTGGGAATTTTATACCATTTTGGACTCGTAAGGATCACTACTATCGATTGGCAACAAAACAATAAAAATCTAAATTTTGACCAAAATCAACAAAATGGCAAGGGGTTACATCACGTTTATTCTCAAATTCGGGGTCGGTTCGAAAATCAAAACTTTTTTGATGATTTTGATTGAATATCTCGGGTAATACTGACAGATTTTGAAATGTTATACCTTTTTGAATTCGTAGGGATCCCTACTATCAATTGGCATTCAAATATTTCAAAATCGATGGGTTAAAAAAGTGGTTGACCAAAAACAGATTCGTTTGTAAAGTCAACCTTTTCTGATGATTTTTTGTAATATCTCGGCCAAATAATGTCCGATTTGGGAATTTTATACCATTTTGGACTCGTAAGGATCACTACTATCGATTGGCAACAAAACAATAAAAATCTAAATTTTGGCCAAAATCAACAAAATGGCAAGGGGTTACATCACGTTTATTCTCAAATTCGGGGTCGGTTCGAAAATCAAAACTTTTTTGATGATTTTGATTGAATATCTCGGGTAAATACTGACAGATTTTGAAATGTTATACCTTTTTGAATTCGTAGGGATCCCAACTATCAATTGGCATTCAAACATTTCAAAAATCGATGGGTTAAAAAAAGTGGTTGACCAAAAACAGATTCGTTTGTAAAGTCAACCTTTTCTGATGATTTTTTGTAATATCTCGGCCAAATAATGTCCGATTTGGGAATTTTATACCATTTTGGACTCGTAAGGATCAATACTATCGATTGGCATCAAAACTATAAAAATCTAAATTTTGACCAAAATCAACAAAATGG
Source organism: Drosophila borealis (assembly GCA_035045885.1). Classification (NCBI taxonomy): domain Eukaryota; kingdom Metazoa; phylum Arthropoda; class Insecta; order Diptera; family Drosophilidae; genus Drosophila; species Drosophila borealis. The sequence goes on along the minus strand of JAWNOR010000355.1, from coordinate 352,822 downwards.
CAAGGGGTTACATCACGTTTATTCTCAAATTCGGGGTCGGTTCGAAAATCAAAACTTTTTTGATGATTTTGATTGAATATCTCGGGTAAATACTGACAGATTTTGAAATGTTATACCTTTTTGAATTCGTAGGGATCCCAACTATCAATTGGCATTCAAACATTTCAAAAATCGATGTGTTAAAAAAAGTGGTTGACCAAAAACAGATTCGTTTGTAAAGTCAACCTTTTCTGATGATTTTTTGTAATATCTCGGCCAAATAATGTCCGATTTGGGAATTTTATACCATTTTGGACTCGTAAGGATCACTACTATCGATTGGCAACAAAACAATAAAAATCTAAATTTTGGCCAAAATCAACAAAATGGCAAGGGGTTACATCACGTTTATTCTCAAATTCGGGGTCGGTTCGAAAATCAAAACTTTTCTGATGATTTTGATTGAATATCTCGGGTAAATACTGACAGATTTTGAAATGTTATACCTTTTTGAATTCGTAGGGATCCCAACTATCAATTGGCATTCAAACATTTCAAAAATCGATGTGTTAAAAAAAGTGGTTGACCAAAAACAGATTCGTTTGTAAAGTCAACCTTTTCTGATGATTTTTTGTAATATCTCGGCCAAATAATGTCCGATTTGGGAATTTTATACCATTTTGGACTCGTAAGGATCACTACTATCGATTGGCAACAAAACAATAAAAATCTAAATTTTGGCCAAAATCAACAAAATGGCAAGGGGTTACATCACGTTTATTCTCAAATTCGGGGTCGGTTCGAAAATCAAAACTTTTCTGATGATTTTGATTGAATATCTCGGGTAAATACTGACAGATTTTGAAATGTTATACCTTTTTGAATTCGTAGGGATCCCAACTATCAATTGGCATTCAAATATTTCAAAAATCGATGGGCTAAAAAAAGTGGTTGACCAAAAACAGATTCGTTTGTAAAGTCAACCTTTTCTGATGATTTTTTGTAATATCTCGGCCAAATAATGTCCGATTTGGGAATTTTATACCATTTTGGACTCGTAAGGATCACTACTATCGATTGGCAACAAAACAATAAAAATCAAAATTTTGGCCAAAATCAACAAAATGGCAAGGGGTTACATCACGTTTATTCTCAAATTCGGGGTCGGTTCGAAAATCAAAACTTTTTTGATGATTTTGATTGAATATCTCGGGTAAATACTGACAGATTTTGAAATGTTATACCTTTTTGAATTCGTAGGGATCCCTACTATCAATTGGCATTCAAATATTTCAAAAATCGATGGGCTAAAAAAAGTGGTTGACCAAAAACAGATTCGTTTGTAAAGTCAACCTTTTCTGATGATTTTTTGTAATATCTCGGCCAAATAATGTCCGATTTGGGAATTTTATACCATTTTGGACTCGTAAGGATGACTACTATCGATTGGCATCAAAACAATAAAAATCTAAATTTTGACCAAAATCAACAAAATGGCAAGGGGTTACATCACGTTTATTCTCAAATTCGGGGTCGGTTCGAAAATCAAAACTTTTTTGATGATTTTGATTGAATATCTCGGGTAAATACTGACAGATTTTGAAATGTTATACCTTTTTGAATTCGGAGGGATCCCAACTATCAATTGGCATTCAAACATTTCAAAAATCGATGTGTTAAAAAAAGTGGTTGACCAAAAACAGATACGTTTGTAAAGTCAACCTTTTCTGATGATTTTTTGTAATATCTCGGCCAAATAATGTCCGATTTGGGAATTTTATACCATTTTGGACTCGTAAGGATCACTACTATCGATTGGCAACAAAACAATAAAAATCTAAATTTTGGCCAAAATCAACAAAATGGCAAGGGGTTACATCACGTTTATTCTCAAATTCGGGGTCGGTTCGAAAATCAAAACTTTTCTGATGATTTTGATTGAATATCTCGGGTAAATACTGACAGATTTTGAAATGTTATACCTTTTTGAATTCGTAGGGATCCCAACTATCAATTGGCATTCAAATATTTCAAAAATCGATGGGTTAAAAAAAGTGGTTGACCAAAAACAGATTCGTTTGTAAAGTCAACCTTTTCTGATGATTTTTTGTAATATCTCGGCCAAATAATGTCCGATTTGGGAATTTTATACCATTTTGGACTCGTAAGGATGACTACTATCGATTGGCATCAAAACAATAAAAATCTAAATTTTGACCAAAATCAACAAAATGGCAAGGGGTTACATCACGTTTATTCTCAAATTCGGGGTCGGTTCGAAAATCAAAACTTTTTTGATGATTTTGATTGAATATCTCGGGTAAATACTGACAGATTTTGAAATGTTATACCTTTTTGAATTCGTAGGGATCCCTACTATCAATTGGCATTCAAATATTTCAAAAATCGATGGGTTAAAAAAAGTGGTTGACCAAAAACAGATTCGTTTGTAAAGTCAACCTTTTCTGATGATTTTTTGTAATATCTCGGCCAAATAATGTCCGATTTGGGAATTTTATACCATTTTGGACTCGTAAGGATCACTACTATCGATTGGCAACAAAACAATAAAAATCTAAATTTTGGCCAAAATCAACAAAATGGCAAGGGGTTACATCACGTTTATTCTCAAATTCGGGGTCGGTTCGAAAATCAAAACTTTTTTGATGATTTTGATTGAATATCTCGGGTAAATACTGACAGATTTTGAAATGTTATACCTTTTTGAATTCGTAGGGATCCCTACTATCAATTGGCATTCAAATATTTCAAAAATCGATGGGTTAAAAAAAGTGGTTGACCAAAAACAGATTCGTTTGTAAAGTCAACCTTTTCTGATGATTTTTTGTAATATCTCGGCCAAATAATGTCCGATTTGGGAATTTTATACCATTTTGGACTCGTAAGGATGACTACTATCGATTGGCATCAAAACAATAAAAATCTAAATTTTGACCAAAATCAACAAAATGGCAAGGGGTTACATCACGTTTATTCTCAAATTCGGGGTCGGTTCGAAAATCAAAACTTTTTTGATGATTTTGATTGAATATCTCGGGTAAATACTGACAGATTTTGAAATGTTATACCTTTTTGAATTCGTAGGGATCCCAACTATCAATTGGCATTCAAACATTTCAAAAATCGATGTGTTAAAAAAAGTGGTTGACCAAAAACAGATTCGTTTGTAAAGTCAACCTTTTCTGATGATTTTTTGTAATATCTCGGCCAAATAATGTCCGATTTGGGAATTTTATACCATTTTGGACTCGTAAGGATCACTACTATCGATTGGCAACAAAACAATAAAAATCTAAATTTTGGCCAAAATCAACAAAATGGCAAGGGGTTACATCACGTTTATTCTCAAATTCGGGGTCGGTTCGAAAATCAAAACTTTTTTGATGATTTTGATTGAATATCTCGGGTAAATACTGATCGATTTTGAAATGTTATACCTTTTTGAATTCGTAGGGATCCCAACTATCAATTGGCATTCAAACATTTCAAAAATCGATGGGTTAAAAAAAGTGGTTGACCAAAAACAGATTCGTTTGTAAAGTCAACCTTTTCTGATGATTTTTTGTAATATCTCGGCCAAATAATGTCCGATTTGGGAATTTTATACCATTTTGGACTCGTAAGGATCACTACTATCGATTGGCAACAAAACAATAAAAATCAAAATTTTGGCCAAAATCAACAAAATGGCAAGGGGTTACATCACGTTTATTCTCAAATTCGGGGTCGGTTCGAAAATCAAAACTTTTTTGATGATTTTGATTGAATATCTCGGGTAAATACTGACAGATTTTGAAATGTTATACCTTTTTGAATTCGTAGGGATCCCAACTATCAATTGGCATTCAAACATTTCAAAAATCGATGTGTTAAAAAAAGTGGTTGACCAAAAACAGATTCGTTTGTAAAGTCAACCTTTTCTGATGATTTTTTGTAATATCTCGGCCAAATAATGTCCGATTTGGGAATTTTATACCATTTTGGACTCGTAAGGATCACTACTATCGATTGGCAACAAAACAATAAAAATCTAAATTTTGGCCAAAATCAACAAAATGGCAAGGGGTTACATCACGTTTATTCTCAAATTCGGGGTCGGTTCGAAAATCAAAACTTTTTTGATGATTTTGATTGAATATCTCGGGTAAATACTGATCGATTTTGAAATGTTATACCTTTTTGAATTCGTAGGGATCCCAACTATCAATTGGCATTCAAACATTTCAAAAATCGATGGGTTAAAAAAAGTGGTTGACCAAAAACAGATTCGTTTGTAAAGTCAACCTTTTCTGATGATTTTTTGTAATATCTCGGCCAAATAATGTCCGATTTGGGAATTTTATACCATTTTGGACTCGTAAGGATTACTACTATCGATTGGCAACAAAACAATAAAAATCAAAATTTTGGCCAAAATCAACAAAATGGCAAGGGGTTACATCACGTTTATTCTCAAATTCGGGGTCGGTTCGAAAATCAAAACTTTTTTGATGATTTTGATTGAATATCTCGGGTAAATACTGACAGATTTTGAAATGTTATACCTTTTTGAATTCGTAGGGATCCCTACTATCAATTGGCATTCAAATATTTCAAAAATCGATGGGTTAAAAAAACTGGTTGACCAAAAACAGATTCGTTTGTAAAGTCAACCTTTTCTGATGATTTTTTGTAATATCTCGGCCAAATAATGTCCGATTTGGGAATTTTATACCATTTTGGACTCGTAAGGATTAGTACTATCGATTGGCATCAAAACAAAAAAATCTAAATTTTGACTAAAATCAACAAAATGGCAAGGGCTTACATCACGTTTTTTCTCAAATTCGGGGTCGGTTCGAAAATCAAAACTTTTTTGATGATTTTGATTGAATATCTCGGGTAAATACTGACAGATTTTGTAATTTTATGCCTTCAATCGAATTAACAATCAGAGGGTTAAATCGAAATTTATTACAATTAATGATATACGATTTTGTTGTTTGTCCTTGCTGTTAGTGCCCCGAAGACGGTTTCCGAGCTGCATTCGAAGTATATCTTCGAAGATATATATTAACACCAAATTCTTTTCATTATTGAATTTAATACATTTAAACCCGATCCTCGAGGGAGCTAACTTAATAAAAAAAAAAAAATAAGGTCGCTAAAAATAGTATTTATATAGTGATAAATATATCACTTTAAATTAACATAAAATAAAGATTTAAACAATATTTAACAAAATGTTGAACACTTCCATACAATAAGCTGCCCCAGCGTGGGCAGCTCTTTTCTGTAATCCTGCGCGGGCATCATATGTGTCTGTTTTTTTTGGCAAGACCCTTTTGGCTAAAGAAACCGAAACAGTATCAAGATGCTAGACAACTTCGAGTTTGTCTTATGACTAAAAATAACTGGCGTTTATCTCTGGCAAGCAACTGTTTTAATTGTCAATGCCTTTGTTGCGGTCGTTGTTGTTGGCTGCCGCCTATGCCCGGCAATTAAACCATTTGCAGTTTATAACCATGGCAAGCCATTAAACTGAATTAAGTCAGTCCAGCTAACAGCCACGCCCCACGCCACATTGCGGCCCACAATCCCCAATAAGCAGCCGAACAGTCAGTCAAGCGAGACGCCAAACTCGAGTACCGATTCAAGAGAGCTGCGCCATAAATCGCTTATCACGCGACATTAAAACAACAACAACAGCAGCAACAACAACAATAACAAGAACAATGCTGCCCCATGTTGTTGCCTCTGCTGATGTTATGCCCGCAGCAAATGCCAAAAATTGCCGCACACAAAAACAATACAAAACACAGCCAGAAAATGTAACGGCCACGGAGTTTTAATGTACTGCCGGTTGACTGCCGCCTCCCCCCCCCCTCCTCCCACCCCTCAGCCGAAGGTTGGTGGTTGAGTGGGGCTGGCCCAAAAAGGGGCAACGAGTGCAAAGAAACCTTGAAAAATGGCAACAGCAGATTAAGCGCATAAAATGCTACCCCGCAGACTCCATTCGAGGTTTGAGGGGGTGAGGTGGAAGCAACAGTGAAATTGGATTTGGGGGGAGCTGAAATAAAAATTAAGACGTCATCAAAATGCAATTAAAAGAGTAGGTAAAAATGAGAATAGCCGCAGATTTATTTAAGCCCAGGGAGCAAAAGCCCAAGCCATTAAAGAGCTCACAGCAGGGGTGCGGAAGGGGGACAGCTGGGGGGGACAGCTCGGGGCGGGGGCCAACGGCTGCTGTGCATTGTCTAAGAACAACAATAACACCAAGCCCAACAAATAGATTTATTGTTGATGGCATTATTAAATTTCTTTATTTTTATTATTTTGTTTTTTTTTTTTTTATATATTATTTTGCAGCCTGTCATAATAAAAAGGCAGCGCAAAAAGTGTGCTGATAGGAAAACCAGTGGGTAAGTGAAAAGGGGAGCGACTGCGCTCGGGGTGCCGGGGCGTTAAGCGGGCGGCGACGAGCATATTGGGCAGGGCCATGCTAACGAGGACGCACCGTATATAAAGATAGGGCTGGCGACGGCCTGATGCAGAGCAGCAGCGATGTCAGCGCACGACAGCATCACGCCCCGGGGGCAATGGCAGCGCGACAAAAATAACAAGACTTCTCTGGTGGAGAGTGACAGCACACGCACATACCCTGTAGTCAGTTGTCTAGCATAATAAATAGCATGAAAAGCATAAAAAGAAAATGTTGTCAAAAACTGCTCGACTAGCAGATGCCACGCTTTGCTGAACTGCTCAAATGCGTTGTATTTGAACCTACTTTCAAATCTGGCATCTGTTACATTTGCACCACGTCGCTATACCCCATTGCAAGCCCGGCAACAGGGTATTCAAAAACGTTGAAGAGCAGCAAGAAAAATTGTTAGCCGTGAAATTAATGGGGAAGTTGACAACATGCTATGCAAAAAATAATCATGAACGAATGCTGTTGCAACACTTAATTAAGTTAATAATTGACAATGATGATGGTTCCACAGGGAATTGGAGCAGGCAATACAACAAACAAACAAATAAACAAAGGCCTTCGTTATAAATATGTTAAGTTATTAATGCTATTACAATTATTGTAATTATGAATAACCTTTATACGAGCGTACATTAATAAATGCATTTATTTTAATAAATATTTATATATATACCACACTATTAACAGTGGGGCAAACGGGTTGAAGAAAGTTATTTAAATATATTTCTATTTATATAAATTCTCGTTCAGCAACTAAGTCGATTTTGTCATACCCATCAATCAGTTTTTTACCTATTTAATAATAAAAACGTATATGTAGCTTCTAATTTTAATATTGGAAAAACAGATGTAGGCTTAATTTTTACAAATAAATTTTATATTATTATAACTGAATTTATATATTTCTCATAAATTTCTAAGTGCCAAATAATTTAAGATATTTAAGACATTTAGTTTGTTGCTTTTAGTGTAATATATAAAACTATTTTTAAGCCATGAAATGCCAAACTTTTGCCTTTAAAGCATCGTCTGTAATTCTCAAAATATAATAACAGGACGGCAAGGCTCTTTCATTATCCAAAGGACATAACAACAGACAGCAGCAACACAAACAGCAATCACAAGTCCGATAAGAGCATACACACGCACATACACACTCGCACGCACGCAAACACACTAACACGCATCGCCCTAAACCCTTGTTAATTCCAAACATTGGACAAGAGAATCTGTTGCAATCACAGCGCCAACATGGTGCTAAGCAGCGGCTGCCTGCGTCAGTAATCTGTATGACGAGATTGCATTAAAGCCAAGCAATATTTAAAAGCGTTTTACTCATTTGCCACGCCCCTCGATTGCCGGCAGAGCCGCACGCCCAGAAATTGCTTGCATACCCCAGAGACATAACTGTAATTACAAGAGTACACGACTGACGCGCTTTACCCTGTAAGGATTGCTGGCAACGCGCCTGCTCTGGACCGACATCCTTGGCGTCGTCTGCTGCGGAAATGCCGCGAGCGGCAAAATCGAAAATACAAAAAGCAAAAAGAGGAAAAAATGAAAAGGAAAAAAAACGAGAAAAAATAAATTAAAAAACGAACCATGAAATAAGGAAATTTATCAGCAGCAACAGACGCTGAGGCGAAATCCTAAAGCCAAAGCGAGACGCAGCAGAAATGCAGCCGTTGGAGTGGGGGGCAGCGGTAATAGGCAGCTGGAGCGGCTGAAGCGGCTAAAGCAGCTCAAGCCAAGATGCCAGGTGAGCACAATTTAATTTCTCAAGTTGGGTCTCTAATCAAAAGGATTTTTATCGCCATGCCAACGACGAAGAGGACGACGGCGACAAGGACGAGGACGTCGGCGATGTTGCTCGCCTTTGACAGCATTTTTATACAGTCTGCAAAAAGTTGACGGGCTCCTATTGTGAGTCAGACTCCGACTACCACTCCGACTGCGACGCTAACTCGGGTGCTGTGTGACAAGCACACACGACACAGGGGCGCAGGAACAGGTTGCATGCAGCACGCAAAAGCGATGCGGCGCGCAAACGAAGAACAGAGCGAATAGAACGAACAGGACGAACAGGACGACCAGGACTGGCACAGGCACTGAACAGGCTGAACAGTCTCGACTGAAGTATGTGTCACAAACATGACAAGCGACGTCAACCAGCGGCAGCTCAAAAAATTGAGTAAATCATTTGGCCAAGCGAAGCGAAGAGCTGCGTTTTTTTCTTTTTCAAGCCAATATTTTTTGTGGTTTTTTTTTTCTTTTTACCAAAGCCTGAAAACGGAGGCGACAACTAATTAAATTAGGCAATGCTTGCGCAATCCTTTTTGGGGCTGCTGCGGCTTGAAAACATAAATAAGCTAAGCAGAGAAGTCGTCGCCGTTACGGCTGCCGTCGGTCGCTTCCGCTTCCGTGCCGGAAACCATTTTGACGTGAACTCCGAGAGTTTCTCATTCGAAGCGCATTTCGCTTGAATTTTGCATTAGCTGTGAAGGTGGCTGTAGCAGCAGCAGCAGCTGTGGCAAGGCTGCGGCAGCAGGGGCTGGCGCTAAGTGCAGGCTCGTTTCAAATAAATATGCCGCAAAGCAAACAAACAATCAGCAGCCGGAGGCGCTGGGCGACGGGCGGTGGGCGGCGAACGGTGAACGGCTGGCGGCAAACAGCGCAGGCCACAAAGCAAACGACGCGTCAGGCAACCGCAGTCCAACACGGCTGGGTGGCAGGGGCCGAGCGGGCAGCTCGGTCGCCAGAAGCCATCTGAAGCCGGAGGCCTGCAGCCGTCCACCCGCGGCAGCACGGCTGAAGCCCACCCATTGAATGGCAGCATTGCTGTAGCTGCCGCTGATGGCCTCACTTCCGTCGCCATCAGACGGCAAACGACGTCAACGGCCGCCATTTGCAATTCAATTGCAAAAGCGCCACCTTTTGACGAGCGCCGGAAATCGCTTGCTATGCTGCTAAGCGGCCAAAAGTAAAGGCGAAAGGTTTGCCAATGCTTAACAGCGCCTGCCCTCCAAGTGCCATTGTCGCACCCAGAAATTGCACAATAAAATGGCAACACTGTGCCACCGACAAGAACTAATATCATATATAAATATACTTTATATGTATGAGTTCAGGAGAGCGTAATCAATGGACAATTCACAGTTGACTCTTAAGATGGGCACGAAAACTGAACTCACGACACACAATCTGTACAATTGTAGCTGAAGCTGTCAGTTTCGACCAACACTTGTGCTGATTCGATACCTAAGAGAAGAGCCTAACTCTTAAGTATTAGCTTTGCAGGCTATCGAAATCTAACACAGTTTTCACCCCTTTTTCACACATAAGGGTGGATTCACAAAAGTTGTTAAAACAACCACAAACTATTAACTTTTTATGAACATTGACGAACACCGTTTTGAACAACCATCTCCCAACAAAAGGTGAAAAATAGCTTAAGGCTCATCGAAAAAACGAGTTTCATAAAACTGGTTTTCACACATTTTCTAATCGTAGAATTTTAGATACAATATCTAAGTTCTTACTATGATAATTGATCAAACATTTTTAGTTTTGACTTCGCTGAGGATGGAACTCCGGATCGTATATCCGGGATGTTTACGCTACGCCCTCTTTACTTCACTTTTATCATATCAAAGATCTATGAGACACACAACTTTCTCATAATATTTAAAATAATAATTAAAATAATATAAATTTAACTAATTTAATTTAATAAAAATAAACTAAATTAATTTTATTATAATATTTAATATAAATAAAATAAAGCAAAGTAATAATCATAATGTTATAATAATAAATATGATTAAATAACTACTTAATTTAACATTACAATAATTCCTAACACTTGTCGCGCCTCACTCTGTCATCTCTAACAGGCATCATTATGAAACTTTGCTGGGCAGAAATGCAAGTCAATTAAGTAGCAAATGGTTGGATGGTTGGATGGCATCAGTGCAAACAATCGCAGCGTGGAGTATTTCAAGCATCTTCTGCATAAATCGAGAGCAAATTGAGCCAATTCCTATATAAATACCAAGCACTAACGAGATGAGAGAAGCAAAATGAGAGATGAGAAGCGGGATTGCAATCTGAGGACGACGCAGTTGGTGGAGTAGCTGCAGCGATGAGAGGCGGCCCATTATCAGCAAAAGTGCCATAAAAATGTATATTAAAATGAGTAAAAACATTTATTTGCATAAAGTCGGCCACGAGTGAAAGGCACAGCAATTGGCAGGGAAATAGAGAGCTGGATAGAGAGCGAGCGGGAGAGAGAGGGGCAAAGAGTGCGAGGGCGAGACAACTGTGAGTGGGAGTAAAAACTATTTCAAGTGGCAAAAGTTTTAGCTGCGTACACTTTTAGCCCGACTCGAGCTCACGAGTATGCACTCGAGTCACGCATAAGTTGCAAGCAAGCAGGTCGAAGGAAACACCAACAAATGACAGCAGCAACGAGCACCCAGATACACCAAGGAGCACGACTAAATTGCAAGTTAAGCCAAAAGGCCACGCACACACACACACACACACACACCCACAGGCACACACTGCACCGAAAACATACACAGAAGTGCAGCCAAGTCTCAGGGATGGCGAGAGCCCATCATGGCAGCCTTGCCACATGTTAGCCTGAATCCAAATACAACTTTCAAAAAGTAATTGCTTAATTTTTGGCAACAACACAGTTCCATTACAGACTTTTAAAAAAATTTAAAGCTTAAAATCTTTTCTGAGGCTTATGGGGCAATAACAGCATCTAATATGGTTTTACACACACTAATAGCATTTAATCCATAAAGTCCTCAAACATTCCAATGCCAACAAGGTGCCAACCCCAACTGATTGAAGGCAAACAAACATTCTCAAAGTGTTGGGAAGAAATATAAACGTAATTGTAATATTGGATGTAATGTAATATTGGATGTACATATATTTAATCAAATTTTTATATGAACTTGAAACACTAAAGTGTAAATAAACTGAGCTTCAGACTTACAAGATGGCAACATGTTGTTTTTAAAAACCACATACAAACGATCTCCATTCTATAAGTTGCTAATTAAATTAACTATTTTGCTTGGCACAAGCAACAATTACAAAAGCCAGCGTTGCCAGAGTACAAAAAGTAATCCTTTTAGTTGGCTGCGCCACAACAATTCATGAATTAAGCATTGTGGTTATACTATATACTAAGTTTATCAAACAGGATTCAAGTGCTTATAAATTTCAACATATTTTTCCTGCAGCAATTACAAACTCACAACATAAACAAAACAACTAACAATGTGGTAACACCCAAAAACTTGCAGGTGTTTTAATGTAAACAAATATGCAAATGTTAAATTAATTTCCTATGCTATTTGCAATTAATAATTTATACTACTGTGCATAAGCATTTACAATTGCTTATGATATTTGGCAATGACGAAACGCTTTCAGTATGCAAGCAAGTTGAGTGAAATAGCAAACAGGTGGCAACACTCTAGGGAAAATCAGTTTGTCAAATGTTTTTAAAGCTGTTCAAAACTGCAATACATATAATTATTTTTTTCATAGTATTTTAATTGTACTCTATTTATACTTTTGCATAGGATAATTTTGGAGTTGCCAGACTTTTTTTTAGCACTGAGTTACATACATGCATAAATTATGCTGTAAATTTATATTTAAGCTCTCTTAAGCATGACATTTGAAATCTTTGAATTGGGGATTAAAAACACAAAATAGTCCCTGCCCCAATTGCCCCAATACAAGTCGGAGTTTTCCGACTTGTTGCCAGCCCTGCTGCATGTTTATGGTGTGTACATACCTCAAAATGTTTCATATCGGAGCCAAGCAGCACGCAGCACAACTCCTCATCTGGCAAGCTGAAAATGAAATGGCATTGCGGCAATGGCCCAAATGAAAATACACGCAATCAATTCTGTTTACCCCTGCAGCTGTGTGAGTGTGCGTGAGTGATGTGTGTGTGTTTATGTGTGTGTGCAAAGTTGGGTGCCATTTTCAATGTACTTGCTACCGAAGTCAAAGTCTCGTCCCGTCAAAGTCGTGAGGGCCAACGGCGATTAACTTGAGTCAAACATTGAGTGATTGTTTTGCAGTTGGGTAACACAAACTCCGAAACTCACAAAACGGACCGTCTGCTGCTGATTAAGGCGCTGCATTTGTTATCACAGACAGCTGAGGCCCGCGGAAAAGACATAGATGGCAGCTGGAGCCGCAGGCAGTCCGGCTGCAATGCGGTTGGCAAAGTGTCTGCGAATGAAGCACGCAAAACGCAAAGCGTCAACAGCATCGACAGGGAACAGGGCACGAGCTAAAGCTGGAGCAGGAGCAGGAGCTGGAGCTGGAGCAGCAGCAGCAGTGACAGGATTTCCGCGGCATCCGAACGGATAAAAATAAATTCAGAAATTGCTACCGTTTCTGCTCGATTCACACCAAGCATGAGAAGAGCACCAGCGACAGCGGTTGAAGAGCACCAGCGACAGCGGTTGCCAACGACAACTGGCAACTTTTGCTCAAGTGTCGGCGATGACACGTTGTTGGTGTTGGTTTTCTTTCTTTTTTTTTCGTGCATCTCCATTCTTTTTAATACCCTTTAAGATGTTGAGAACGGCTGGTGTCAGCATGGTGTCAGCTTAAGTAGCCAGAAGGAGATAGCTTCGTCCCAAAGTATCTCCTCGAATAGGATGATGAGCTGGTTTTATAAACACATCAATCTAGGAGTTTGAACCATCAAACTTTGGAAGTTAGAACCGTCAAATTTTGAACATCTTATCTAAAAGATATTCGCTTAAGATACATATTATTATAACTGCTTCTTTTCTTTGCCTTTTTTAAGAGTTTTTATTATCGCATGCAGAGATTAAGAAGAGTTAACCAAACTAAAGACAGAGACTTTTTAATGTCATATATAATTATTGGAAAGGTAACTTGGTATAGAGTATTTGAAGGCCTGCCATGCCCACCTTAAACGTGATGCTCGCTGCGTGCGCTTTAAGATGAGACTGGCATTCAACTAAATCCCAACTCGTTGCGATTCGATTTGTGTCGCTTTAACTTTGCCGTCGATTGAGTTTTGCATTTCTATTTTTAATACAAAAAACGCGAGCAAATGGCGAAGCGCTTTTCAGAGCGTTTTCTGTTTGATCCAGTCCACATCCGCGGATGGATGGTTGGTTGGATGGATAGATGGATGGATGGATACACGCTGGCAGCAACTCCTGCTGCTGATATGGTGACGGGCCACGGACTTGTGCGTAGGGGCAATCCATCAAAGTTTTGCATTTTGGCGCTGGATAAACAAACCGAACGAGCAAAAATTAACATCAATTAGTTGGCATACAAAATTGATGTCAATCAGGCTATGGAAAAACAAATCCAGAGTCTGTCTAACGACTTAATTTGCTCGACTGTCCGAAAAGCCAAAAGCAAATGAACAAATTTTTGGGCATCTATTAGTTTTGCCAGCTTCTCTAATTATGGCGCGTGTCACAATGCACAGCACAGCCGCTACTTAAGCTCACACACACACAAACACACACACACACACTCTTATACGGAGTTTGCAAAGAGCTAAAGCTGAGTCGCCTGCCCTGCACAAGGAGGGGCTCATGATAAATGGACATTGGGATTGGCGATGCGATAATGAGTGGGGCGCATTTGCACCAAAGAGCACAGCGTGTGGGGTGAATCGCCTTTACATTAATCATAGCATACTTATGAGCGTCAAGTGTAATTGAAAGACATTACAAAACTTGTTTTAATGACGCCAAGTTTGTGTTATGGATTTATAACACTGCTTCTTAGTTTCGCTCTGCATTATGGATGGCCATCTCGGCACATTTAAGTTGTGCCGGCTAAAACCAATTCAATAAACTCCCATAAACACAGTCCACTTCACATTTCTCTTGAAAGCATCTCGAGTGTTCTCAGTTTCTGATGGCCACTTCAGCTGCAACTACAATTGCTGGACTCAGTTTTCGCTCGAACATTAGACTTAACTTAAAAATATATATATTAGTCAACAGTTGGCAGTGCATGAATTAGATAAAGTCCAGTTTAAATATTATTTAAATATTTGTATTATGATTTAATTTAATTTCCCAAAAACTAACTCTCACCAAACCACTTTTACTCAGTCAGTTGGATTTTAGGTTAAATATATTTTTATACAATTTTTTGAAGATGTTTTGCATCGCCAACACATGCATATAGAAAACATTTTCATGCAAGAGTTGGACTTTTATTTTAAATCAAAGTTTCGTAGGTTGATCTGTCTGCATGAAGATAAGGATTGACACTATGTCGCACACACACACACACACGCGCACACATATATTTACATAGCTGCGCCACAAATGTGTAAAAATGTGAGAAATCACAGACAGATATTAGTGCCGGTTTTCAGTTCTTGCCTTTGATCAGCTTTCAGTGCAAATTAAAAGGAAAACCGCATTTCCATTAAATTTCTACTTACAGCAAGCGCGTTGACACCACGCATATTTGCGTATGTGTGTGTGTGTGTTTATGTACTAAGCGCGACTGACTGGCGTGGGCTGGTGGTGTGGCTTTTGTGGCCTGAACCTTTGATTGATAGAAACAAGCTGCACAAACAGTGACGATTTAGCATATTCAGTTTTTACGGCATTATTTGCGATGAGGCTCTTTAAAGCGAAGCAGCGCAAGAGTTCAGAGTTCAGTGCATGCTTCGTGGCCCTTTTAAATATCAATGCTGCCTTCGCCATTTCGCTGGTAAATGGCTTCAAAAAATGAGAGAGAGCTGGAGTGAAAAAAAAAACGAACGCAAAATAAAAGTTGGGAAAATTGCAAAATACGAGCGCACACAGTTAATAAAAGTTTATGCGTAGAATCAGCAATAAAGCTGCCCTCTCAACTTTAGATATAATTAAATTTTCCCAACAATGTGCTGCCCCCTATACACATATATATATCTTTTCTGCTTTGCATAAAGCACAAAGCCAACAACAGCGACGGCGACGGCGACAGCGACAGCGGCAACTGTGAACAAGGCTAATATCTTTTTAAATCATAACTTGCCTTATATACCAGCGGCAACAGGAACTGCAGAAACAGGTACTCCCCGAGGCCAGAATTCATCGCCCGCCAACTCTGTCCCATGTCCGACGGCCCCTTTTGGCATAAAGCCGAGAGTTACAGTTCCGTTGGCGTTTGAATAATTGTTTGACATTTTGAATAATTTAATTCAGCGACTGTTTTTAAGTGTTGCTCGAGTGAAAATGAAATTGAAAACCAGACTTGACCTCGCTTGTGCGAGGGGGTCTCCCTCTATCCGGGCAAATTCAACTCTCAGCTGAAGTTCAAGATTATGGCTTGGGGATTTCGGTGACGCCACCAACGGGCCGCTTACCATTGTGCCACAAGCCGCCTGCGGGCAAACAGGGCCACGCTGGCCGCGTGGGCGCGCCCGGCTGCCCAACAAACTGTGCGCTAATCGAGCAATTAAACACGTCTCGCATTCGGACTGGCCAACAGGCAAACAGTCAAGCAACTAAACAACTAAACAACTGCCAACTGGCAGCTCGCTTAACCATCAACACACACACACACACACACGCACGCTGACAATTTACAGTTATGGCCAGACCACACTCGACTACAAAGTGACCAAACTTGACAATGTCCTCTGAATAATTAACTATTTGGTGGCCAACACATCAAATCGAAATCTCTGCTAACAATATTGAAATCCTTGCAATTGTTGCTTGTAATTTAATTCTCAATCATTTAAAGCTGTGAATTTTCAACTTATTTCCTTTTATTGCAGCTCATCTGCTCCTTGTTGCTACACATTTAATGTTATAATTCTTTGTTCTTAAGCTTTCACTCGTTGGAAAAACTTTTCACCTTCCATGTAATTTTATTTTTGTTTACTTTATAAAACTTTTGGCCTTTTTTCGTTTTCTCTTGAAGTTAGCTTTTTTTATAATAGCATATATCATATAATATAGCTTAATAGGAACATTGTTTAACTTTTACTTTGATTAATATATATTGTATTAAAGTCTTTCTAGTTATCTGTTGATTTAAATAACAATCCCGAAAACAAACAGCTGTAACTAAAGGACTAGCAGAACCGACGGTAAATACTTATTAATTTCAATTATTCCTTACTTTCAAATATTTTAATATAAAAGTATATACTAATATTTTATTATAATAGAATTGTATTAGATTGTTCTATATAAAATAAAAAATATTCTATTTAATAATGAAAAAAGTATAATTTAAAATAAAATAAACAAGCTATATAATAACAATATAATATATATTGTTTTAACTTATTGGAGCTCAAACACTCTCGTTAAGTTTTATTGTATCTTGCTTTATTTCCTAAGCAATTTGTTTGTTGACCTTAGATAGATTAAAAGTAAAAAACTGAGGAAAAAAGGAATAAAATGGTATAAATGGAATGATTAAATACTCCACTTCAATTGACTCAAACATATGAACTTCCTGCAGCCGAGAACAAATAAAACAAAAATGTAATTATATCTAACCCTTCTCTAAGTATAAATGACTTTTCTAATTTACAAGCTAACCAAGAAATGGATATTTCCAAAGGACTTAATTGACTTGCCTGTTGATACTGGAAAGGGAGTCATTAGTGAAGTCTTACACACGTCGTGACTAAATTATAATAAGCTCTGCAATATTGTAATGTACATATCTCGCCCAATAGGTGTCTGCAAAGTAAGAAATTAGTCTTTGGGCTATACCTACAAATAAGTATTATATAAATGTAAACTCTTAACTTTGCTTAACGCATAGCGAATATTTTTCGTGTAGTTCAGTGTAGTAGTTGCGGGCGGTAAGTAGGTTTGGCACTCCGCTTGCTGCCACCTCCAACTTCAAAGGGACGCACACAGAAAACAGAAAGGAAAAAAACTAAAAACTAAAACAGTTTAAGTGGCACTTTTATGGCATTGCCGAGAGGCCGACATTGTCGACTTCGAAGTCGACGCCTTTGCCCAGATAATTGCCCCACGCCAGGTGGGTAGGCTGGCGGGTTGTCCCGAAAGACATTTGCAGCGGGCTTATAGCGGCATATTAATATAAGCAAAGCTGCACAAAGCCTACGCGGGAGCCTAATTAAAGAGGCAAAAGGAAATGGATAAAGTGCTTATTAATTCGTCGCTTTAATTTCTTCATTTGCTTACCTTGGAAAAACAAAAGGGCTGACAACAATATTTAGCTCGTAGCCAGCCCCATTGGCCATGCAAAGCCAATTGTGTGACTAAATGTGCTCCATTTCCATGCCCATTTCCCCCCAGAACGCCCCCGCCCCTTTCCTTTCTTCCTGCTACTGCTGCTGCTGGTGGCGTCTCCGTTTTCCAACTGTCGCACATTTGACTAATGCACAACAAAAGTGGAGTGTTACAGGATATGCATAATACATCGGGTACACTTGTAAGTGAGACAATAATAGAAAAGAAAAAGCGCTCCGGCGCACACAGACACAAAAGGACACACAGCCGGAGATAGAGACAGCAGCAGCACAGAGACATGGCAGGCTCAGGCTCTGTCTCTGACTCAGGCCAGAAGTCGTGCAGAAAAAAGAAAAAAGAGTATATAAAAAATGGCAAAGCAAAGCGCCAAGCGAAGACAAAAAGCGACGGGCAAAAGGATGACAATACAAACTGGCGCCACTTGCCTCGCACGCAGTCGCTAGGCCAACATTTTAGTTTTTGCGCCTCCTCTGTTTTCTAGGATGAGTGCGGCTTGACGTCAACGCCGACGTCGACAGTATGCCACATAGATACAGCCAGCAACACACACACACACACGTACAACAAAGGCAGCTTTAAAACATGACCTGGTACCCACTGTAACTGCTGTATGGCTGCTGCTCTGTGCTCTTCTGTTCTATTCTGTTCTGTTCAACTGGCACGCACACATCATTTTTTATCCAAGAACGGGTGAGAGAGAGAGAGAGAGAGGGTTTGTACCCAAAGCCCAGAGCTAACGCGGCTTGACCCATATCCACATGGAATGCACACACCTAATAAGCGTGCACATTGACCTTAGCTGCAAGTAGTCGAAGCGGTAGGAAGGCGTAAAAAGCTAATTAAAGTCGTCACACATGGCGTATGCGCAATTTATATATATACATTAATTGCAAATATTGCATTTAAATTCAAATGCACACATGTCCATGTGTGCACAGTGCCATCCATAGCAATAGGTCACCCTGAAAATTTGAGCAAGTCTACATGTCAGCACAAATTATTGATAAGGATATTTTCTAACAGTTAACATAGAGCTTTATTTCAGACTATCAAGCCAAGGATTTTTTACTAGACGACATTTTCACCTATTTTCCGTAATGGTTGGTGAATTCATTTGCAGCTATACAAATTGGGAATTACATTTAACATATTCACAAATAATGTATTAAAATGCATTTCAAGACAAAAAAAAAAATACATTTTCACTCGAACGGGTGGAATTTAACACGAACTACCGAACGACATGCAATGCAAATTTTTCTCAAATTTGAATCCGATACATATATTTATGAACTGCACTGTATATAGATAAATAAATGCAGGTTTTCATATTAACACTCACACATTTTTTAATCACTACTATAGGTAGCATACGACAAATTATCATACATTGACAGAGCAGTAAAAATGGCTGTAAATAAAAATAATAATACAAAAAAAAAGGATGCCATTTGAAATCTCATTTCATAAATTTTGATTACTTTTTACTCATATATGTTAATGTTATGAAATGCAAATAATAATTTGCTGATGGCATTTTGAGCCAATTTTTGCAATAGTCATAAAATCAAACAAATGAATTTTAATTTAACCTATTCAAATTTTATAAAATATGCATTGAAATTATGGGCACAGTCCAAAGATGGCCGATTGGGAATTTCATTTCATTTCGTGTCAGGTAACCAGCTTTCACAACAACAATTCAATTTTGTCAAAGAGTTACGAAGGATGACAATCAGTAATAATTGGGGACAAATAACATATAAATTATGAACTATGTATGTGTTCTGATTGTCGGAAAAAGAACAAGATCTGTAGACTAAACAATCCAACTGAGTGAGAATTGAGTTGACAGCAACATGTCTTCGTCAGAGTTTGGCTCAATGACATGTCTTCAAGCGCGTCGGATGCTTTTTATATACATAAAAATACATATACAAATGCGGAAAGAGCAAAATATATCTTAGGATATCATATAAAAAGACATAAATATATTTTGTATTATTGCACTAACTTGTATAGACATATTAATATAATGTGTATATATATTTATTTATATATTCTACGATTAGTCGTGTGATCGATGCTAAAGACTAACATGGACTGCTACTCAGTATAAATAAACAAATAAAAATCATCAACCATATTTCAGAAGAGCGCTGATAATTGTTAAGACAGGTCATCGATGGCGTCAAGCATGAAGTCGCGTCAGACTATGGGAAAGTTTTAGTCCACTATCCAATTTATTAGCCAATTTAGTCAAATAGAGAGATTGTCAAGCTAACATAAAACGGATTTGTTTGAGCATATCGAGTCGAATGTGCCCCAGATTATGAATATATGTATTTCATTTATCGGGCATTCAATGGGCAAGTCTAAGGGTAAGGCTTATATGATACTTATTCTAATTGATAAGTACAATGCAGAGTTAAGTGCTTAGTATACGATAAAGTCTTTTTATTTGTTGTTTTGTTTGCGCTTGCCTTGAAATGAGCAATAAAATGATAAGAATAAATCAAAATATTGAATAGTCGCTCTCGGCACTTTAAAGTGAACAGAAGTCCAAGCAACTGAAGAACTCTACAAGCATGGAATGCAATTGGAATAGCACGGATAAAATATGGAGTTGTCCGGGTCGCAGGACCATGTACAGCCCCGACACATCTGTGGGTCGAATCATCTTCAATGTTATGAGAAACTGGCCAAAGAATGTGTGTCAGGTGAGCATAGACGGGCAATGGAAGCTGCTGGAGGACAAAACATGTCTATAATCAATAAAAAAAAAATCTGACAGATCTCAGATACTGATGGTGTGTCCTTAACCAGTGAACAGGCCCTCACCTGGGCCATTCGCATGGCCCAGCACTTCAAGAAACGCGGCCTTGACCACTCGAGTGTCATAGGCATTGCAGCCAGAAATACTACCTACATAATGCCATTGGGCGTGGCATGCCTATTGAATGGCACTCCATTTCATTCTGTCAATCCGATATTCGACGAAGGTGCGTTCTTTGTTACCGCGCACTTTGATTCCCTTGATTAATCGAGCTCTGTTACCGTGCAGCGACTATCAAGTTCATGTATGAGATAACCAAGCCAGCGCTAATATTCTGTGACAAACAGGAATATAGAAAGGTATATGCGGCGACCAAGGACTGGCAGCCCGAGATATTTATCATAGACGAACCAATGGATGGTGTGCCCAATATACGTAGCCTATTGGAATTTACCTCAACCGAAAAGTTCTATCAGTGAGTGGAAATTGTTAATCGAACTGTATTAATATTGTTTTAATATACCAATCCGAACCCATATACTTGTTTTAATCAAATTGTGACAATTTTGGAAAATTATTCTGCTTGCAGACCGGAGCTTCTTAAGTCTAGTGATCAAACTGTGGCCATTCTGTGCTCATCCGGCACCTCCGGAATGCCCAAGGCGGTGTGCATATCAAATAGTGTACTATTAACGGACAATATGTGAGTCAATGAATTAGAGTAAATATTCGAACAAATATACCCATATAATATGTGATTCAATGAATTAGAATAAATATTAGAACAAATATACCCTTTCACGACAGCTTTAAATTTCTGTGCCTACATATATTTATAAGACTATATTTACGCATTTAAAACATAATAAACAGTTTTATATAATTTAATATCCCTTCACTTTCAGGCTTGTCAACAGCGAATCGATTTTCTTTATTAATAGCGGCCTGGATTGGATAACCGGGCTGTGGGCCTTCATGTTTAGCGCCGTATTTGGCAGCACGCGTATTTTGACGACAAAGCCCTTTTCGCCGGAGTACTTTATTGAGTTGGTTAAGAAATACAAGATCAATTATGTAACTATGGCACCTGTCCATTTGGCCGCCTTGGTCGCTAGTCCAGCTGCCACGCCCTATGCACTATCCTCGCTGCGCAATGTTAACTATGGCGGTGGCATCGCCTCGGATGCTACACTGAAGCGTATCCAGGTATTGTGCAAAGATGCCACGCTCAACTCGGCCTACGCCATGACGGAGGTGGGACTGATTACTATGAATTTTGGTATTCAGAATACGGCAACGGCCGGCAGGCCGATACCCGGCATAAGTATACGCATTGTGGATGAGGATGGCAAGAGCCTGGGTCACAATGAGGTGGGTGAGGTATATGTGCACACCGGCAAGGACTGGAATGGCTACTATGGCAATCCGGTTGCCACACGACAGATACGCGACTCTCAAGGTTGGATACACTCCGGCGACTTGGGCTACTTTGACGATCAGAACTATCTGTATATAGTTGATCGCAAGAAGGAAGTTCTCAAGTATCAGGGCATACACTATTGGCCCAACGAAATCGAGAATGCCATCAGAGAGTTGCCGCAGGTGCGCGATGTTTGTGTTGTGGGCGTGCCCCATGAACTACTGGGCGATGCTGCCGGCGCCCTGGTGATCAAAACTCCAGGCTGCACTATAACCCCCACCGATATTGCGAATCATGTGGCAAAACGTCTGCCGTCCATAAATAAGCAGCTCCATGCCGGCGTCAAATTCACCGACAAGCTGCCCGTTAATCACAATGGCAAGGCCATGCGAAAGGCGGCCCTCGAACTCTTTGTGTCACTTCCTGCCGAGAAGTAAAAATAACGAATTGAATACCATATTAAATTAACTGCCTACATCTTTGCATACTCACGTACTTAATAAATTGACCATGTATCAGAAAAAATCAATCACTTTTTATTTTTTTGCATTCTTGGATAGAATTTTAGTAGCTTGGAAACTATCGAAAATATGTGACATATAAATATATGTTGAAAAATGTTAGTGGTAAATAACTAACACATGCCGAAAATATTAAAAAAAAAAAGTTCCATTGTATTTTTGAGTAAGCCACATATGGGCCATACCTGACATGTGCACGAAAGATAAATTATTGATATTCAAAAAATATTTATTTAGTAAAACGTATAGGATATAGCTCTAGCAAAACAATGCAACATTGTTTTACTAGCTAGCCATTCGAGCTCGAAAATATGCCAAAAACTGGAGGAATTCAAATATTTATATATGTTGCTTTTTTCGCACTTTATCGCTTAAACGGGGTCCCAAACCTTGTGGAAGATACGACGTTTCTCGGATACCTTATATTGAAGGTATCAAAGTCGTTGGTTTAAACCTATTATAGGATTAATTTAAGCTTTATACGGCGCCCCCTGGGAACATCAATTCCGCATTTACCCATTAAAGACACAACTCTTTGGAAGGGATTATAATATTTTGGCTTAACTTTGGTAAGGAGAATTATATATAGAAACCCCACATCCGTCAAAATATGCATAAACAAAACTATATAATAGCCAGCATGGACTTGGGGCATTGCAATCTGTCTGTCGACCAGCTGGGGTCCTCTCAAACAACTAATCCAATAAGGATGACATTAGCTTTCTGATATGTGCGAAATCATATTATTATTCAGTTTTTGCTATCTGGACAAACGGCGCACTTACGCAAACCAACTTGTCCCGAGCTGGCCAGCTAAAAAAAACCTCTTCGATTTAGCGACCGGAAGGCAAACTTGGTAGCGCCTAATCAACATCCCATAGTTCGATTTGGAGACACCTAGTCTACGTTAAGACACCTAATCTGCTTCCGCTCTCTTTTAAATTAAGATTAAATTTTATATGGAATGATAGACTATATATAATAAATTAAAATATAAAAAACTTTTTCATTCTTCCATAGCAGCATATTCAGTGTACAGCCGAAAGGTATATATAAATAACTATAGAATAACTCTTGTGATGAACATGTTGCAGCAAATCACAAAGAGAGAATATATTCAAAAGTGTTCACAAAAATTTAATTTTGCGACATTTCCATACGAAAAGCAACATAGATAAGATATAAATAAGACATTGGCATAAATATATTTGAGTTGAGAAATTTTCGATTAAAATATATACGCACATGATATGAAAACTTGGAACTTTAAATATATTTGCAAACATGGTGATGCGCACAAATGAACTCCGCAGAGCGCTTTGACTAGTCGAATGACCCATCGGTGATTAACCCATTGTCATAAATTGACCATAATTTGTATATATGTATGTAAATGTTGGTAGCACTTATGCAAATACCTATCTACTGCTGCCGATCAGACAGAGTAGCGTGTAAAGGGCACGTAATTCGATCAAAGCACGCACTTACAAACATATAAATAGGGTTGTGAATGTTTATAACAAAGCGCAGCCTTTAACAGGCGACACAACAAATCCTGTGCTCACGCACACACACTCACACTCACACATACACACACATTCAATCCCTTTATGTGCAGTTGAGGCTTTTCAGGCCTAAAACCGACAGCAAGAGCAACAACAACAAGAACAGCAACAACTACGACACAAATGTGTCTTAAAAAGGAAGCACTGCAAAAGGTACGCCAAAGTTATGTGCTCCGTAGCAGAACTCCGCCACAGCCCCCTCAAGACGCGAAGCCTCTTGGTACACCTTAGCCATGCCATGCCCATGTCCTGTTGCCTACCCGCCGCTTGGCTCACTTGACAAGCAGCCAGGCAAAAATGCAAATATTTGTAAAATATATGCGTGTAAAAATTGTTGTGCTCCATTATCCTTTTAACTGGATATGGCGAACACATGCGGGACCTGAGCCAAGCCAAATACCAGGAGCCATCAGCTAAGCAGGCAGATAACAGCAGCAGGCGGAGCAGGGTAAGAGGACGGCCAAGCCAACTTGAAGGGTTCTGCTGCTCTCAGCCATGTCGATGCGTGCGATTTGCTTGCTAGGAACCAGGACAAAACCAGGACAGGTGCCCGTCTATCCAAGTAAGTGGGTTGTCAAAGCAAACAGCAACAGCAACAGCAACAGCAACAACAACAACAACAACATGAGCAACAACAGCAAATAATAATAAAGTAAGAAAAGGCAGCCAAGTGCCGCGTAACGAGGCAGCAAAGCGTCAGAAGGCCGCAACATGACACTTTAAACGTTTTACTGTCCTCAAATGTGGCTTCTACTGTTGCACGAAGGGTGCCACTGATTGCCGATATACACACACACAACATACACACACACACATGCACACAAACACGCAGGCATATTTATTTTGTATGTTACTTGGACGCCGATGCCACTAAATTACTCACGCACTCGTAATCAATTGAAGTTATTGCATAATTTCGACATTGATAGAGTACGAAAGTCATTTCGATTTGATTTAATACACACGCACACACACGCACATACACACACACACAGAGAGAGCTGCAGCGGCGCACAGTTATAGAAAGACAGTTAGACGCCTCGTCGCATTATGTGTCACATTTCATTTGTTACGCTCTGCTGGCTGCGCAGTCAACAACAACAGCGACAGCGACGGCAGCAGCGACAGCGACTGTGCATATGAATGCTGCAGCATTTACATTTGAGCCCTCGACATCAATTCCATTGCGCTCTCTTTCTTTGCTCTGTCTCTTTCGTTTACAATAAATGCACGTGGTGCTAGTAACACACACACACACACATACGTATAACATATATGGTCTATGCTTACGGCTTCAATGGCTGTTTGTTTGTATGCCTGCTTGTAGTTTTATAGGTTTGTCCCCTGCCTGTCTCTCTGTCTCTCTGTCTGTCTATCTGTCTGCCTGACAGTAGTCAATCAGATGCCCCGATTGCCAGTCGTCATCATACTCGACATCGACATCGCGAAATGATTTATGAGTTGCTGCTTGTTGTTGCTGTTGTTGTTGTCGTGGATGTCGTTGTTGTTTTCCTGGCTGTTCCAGTGTTGTGCAGTTTGCCATTTGCCCTCCGGCTGTCGCTTAAAGAAATTGAACTGTCAAACGCCCTTAGCGAGCAAACGCTTAGTTCTAAAATTAAATTCAGCTGATCCAACTGAGATCAGCAAAAATAAAGGCAATTTTTCAAATCAAGGCTCATTTTGAGCCAACTAAATAATTTGTAATTGAATTGTTTTCTTGTAATAATAATAATATGCAGTGTAAGAAATTTGGCGAGCCAAGGCTCGAATCCCAATCTGGACTTCAAAATGTAGATTGAAACAAGTCCACGAACCGAATTTAAAGGCCTTGCCTTTGGTTCAAAACATGATCCGACTCGCCGAAAATTCAAATGAACTTGCAGCCCTTAAATATACGTATATGCAAAGGAGTCAGAGTCCTGGCCCAGCTAATTATAAACGCCGAACGTTTTTGCCAGAAAACAGCTTCAAAGGCGTATAAATAGAATTTATAATTAATATAATTAACACATGAGTTTACGCTTGTTGCACATCTATAAATCAACGAGATGTAAAATACTATCTTTAAATAAACTGAAATATATACTTAAATAATTTATAAGCCCTAACACGTCACACGTGTTGAAAAGAAAAGTAAGAGCCTTGCAATGCAAATCTGTCGACTGCCTAATACCCTTTACAGAAATTATATCCCCGAGCACAATTTTATGTATGTTTAAATCTTTTATCATTCTAAATTTAGTTACTTTGAAGGTTATCCTTATTATGGTTCCCCTTGGCAACAGTCAGTTTAAGGTCAAGACATTTGACATTTCCATTGAAAAGTTTGACATTTTTGCAACATAATCGTAGGCAGAACCTTACACCATATTAACTTGTTGGCTATTAGGATAAAAGTAAGTGCATTTATTATGCTGAATTTTGATCATGAAGCCATGAAATTAAATCGTTTTACCAAGGTTTCACTCTGGCTAAGTGTGGCCAATGACTAAAATTCATAGTTATATGATAAATGGCCACACTTAGACACAGTGAAACTTTGGTAAAACGAATTAAATTCATGACTTCGTGACCATAGTAAGAAAAACTATTTAATTTTAATGACAATTTTTCTTTTAAATGTTTCTCCTTTTTTAAAATATAATATATATTTTTTTTAATTTATTTGAAAGAGTGGAAAGTTTTTTAAAATTTTAAGAAGCAATTCTCAATTGCAGAATAAAGGGCATTTGCAAGTGCATGTACCCTTAACATTTACCTATACAACTGAATATATCTACTGAATGAAAACACAAATATTAAGTATTCGACACGTGTTGAAAGGAATTTCCATTTTCCATACCCTGTAGGCATACAATCATGGCATCTTTCATTTGTACTATTATCTTCAATAGCTTCTAGAATCCAAAATTTGTTTCGTAATTTTATTATTTACCATAAAAGACCAATCTATTAATATTATTTGTGTAATTAACTTTTTTTGTATATTAGGTTCCATCATATTTAGTTCACATAATCAAACTCAACCTGTCTAATGTTCTTGCTCACCTTCGGGATCATTTTAAGCTTCTCTAGTCTAATCGGATTTGCGGCACGTACTGAACTGTATCAATGCTGCAATGTAATTGCTGCCACCAACAGACCTTTGCATTGACACCGGAGCCGCTCACAGCTTCACAGGATCGAGACATCCATGCGAGACCAGGAGTAGCAGGAACGCGTGCAGTCGGCATATTAGCCATTCATTGAACGCGTTTATAGCGCGCTTTTGTGCGCCTTTGCCGCAAACACACATACGCACACACACACACACACACACCGCGGTTGGTAAATACACACATGCGGAACCTTTGCATTCAAAGCAAAAGGTCCTTTGGCGGATTTACTGATTGATGGCTATTAATTTATTTGTTGAGTGGTCCGCAGACGATGCGCCTCCAACCCAAAATGGCCCAAAGGCTCGACAGAGCTCTGGAGTTTTGGTACTGAGAATCTGGCCACGGCTCCGGCAGCAGCTCCACAGAATAGTCGAATTAATAAAGATTTAGACATTGTTCGCGCCATTCATTGTTGTGAGTGCCTGCCCGACCGCCTGTCAGCCGCTACGCCGGGAAGCCATAATGCGCTTCCTGGCCCGCCAAGCCATTGAAATCGGCTACAAAGAAGCACGGAGCAGACAAATTCATTGAGAGAGAGCAAGTCCTTATATACTCTTAGCATCCTATACAGACTCCATTGCATTGATGTGCCACTAATCAATAAAGTGATGCGCAGTAGTTCAATATGTAAAGCATAAATACAGTGTTAGCTCGTTAAGAAGAACCTACACAAATTTTAAATTCCAATAAAAATTAAATCGTTCCTTTGCTATTTTTTAGGCATTAAATATATTATTCATTCTATAAACTTAGATTGGTAAATTAAAATTGAGAAATTAGTTTATATTTTTCTTATATTATATATTATGTAATATATACTATAAATATTTTATATAATATATAATAGTATATATAAACAATATATATTTTTATTATTTATGCATTAGAAAAACTTTTAAAAATCATCTACATAATTAAAATTGATCTAAAAACTTGTGTTGCTATTTAAAATAAAAATTTCTTAAGGAAGTGCAAATATTTAATTTTTTTAATAATCAGAATTTTAATTGAAGATATCGAAGGTTCACTGTACACTGAAAAGTTGAATACAGCTTAAGTACTTTTCACAAGTACAAGTAGTAGGTCTGCCAATGAAAATCCCAACTAGAGGGTTAGTGAATTTTTATTGATTATAAAGTGAATCTTCACAACTTATTAAATTCTCGTATCCTTCAAATTGGCATAAGCAACAACTCTTCATTTAATTGCTCCAACAATATCCTTGAACTAGTTGAGACAAGCAAAAGCTGCGCCCTAAAGGTCAACCATGGAGAGAGAGACAGCTCTCACTAATTACCCATTGGCATGTTACTTATGGTATAGAAAATCTGTAGCTGTCGATGGCTACACGCAATTACGGGCGCGCCCACCTGCTCAACTTAAAGCCCACCTGGCCACGATTTAAAAACTCGAAACGTTGCGGCAAAAATTAAAAGAAAAATTTTATATTCATATCTTGTGGTTAGAGGTGCTCACATGAGAAATTAAAATTAAAAAAAAAGGCTATAAATATTTGAATTGATTAAGGTAATCAATTTAATAGGGGCGTTATGAAAACAGATAGTGACAACAACAACAACAACAGCAAAAGCAACAAAAATTTGAACAACACCCACTACAACAACTGTCAGCAAAACCATCGTGACTTACTTTTAGGCGTGTTGCTGTATGGGTTGTGTGTGTTTAAGTGTGTGTGTGTGAGTGTATGTGTGTGTGGCCATAGATAATCAAATTTGGCACTAATTCACAGCAGACACGCAAAGCATAAATAAACTTGCCATAGTCTTTCACTCTTTCTTTTTTTTTTTTTGCTGGTGTCGATTTTTTGAAAACGAGTTTGCAACCGCAGCGTGTAAACTAAATAAAAATAGTTTATGCCAGCCCAGAAAGTGCAGTAAGCCGAATAACTAATATACTAACTAGTTCAATGTTGAGGCCACCAAAAGACTTCTGTCTAACCGTCTAGACGGATCCGTCCGGATCTGCCTGAGGTCGCCAAACTCGTGATCTGCGCAAAAGCTTGAAACCAAATTTTAATTAATATAAATATAATAGAAGATTAATATTTTATATAATACAATGAAAACCTTAATTCAGATACCATATTCATTTCCGATTTGATAAAAAATATTAATATTCAATCATTCCTTAATGATTTTATTAGCTTTTAGCCCGAACAATTGTTGACAATTAGCCAAAACCCATTCTTAAATCCCTCAAATTGCAAAAACAATCATACTAAGAATGCAAAACCTATTCAAGAAACTTAAAACTAAATTGCTTGTGTGTTGTATGTATTAAAAAAGTAAATGCGTGTGTATAAGATATGTTAGAGATATGCCTGCTAAAGTCGGCTGCTTGAATGGCGCCCCCCCGTACCGGATAGATATGGGTATTATTATAGAACTTGTTCTTATCTATAAATATGCACCTCGTTGAGTCATAACAGGAAAACTGCTGATGAATTGAACAGCGCTGTGTGAAAATGAAGCAGATAGGCTTATCTTTAAAGCGGTTACCGACCAACTTTGTAGGCGTCATAATCTAAGCTGTCGAAGAACAATTGGAATTAGGGAATAAAAAACGTAATCTTCCAAGTGCCTCTTGAGCTGATATATATAAAAACTAATAACAAAATACGTAGAAAAAATACTTATAAGTGCTTGAAATTAAGATGCTTTGCTTTGAGATATGCCGAATATAGATACTCGACAGGTGGTATGATATTCTCATACATATTATTCAGTCC
Organism: Drosophila borealis; assembly: GCA_035045885.1. Lineage (NCBI taxonomy): Eukaryota > Metazoa > Arthropoda > Insecta > Diptera > Drosophilidae > Drosophila > Drosophila borealis. Next base: position 322,876 of record JAWNOR010000355.1, on the reverse strand, counting down.
AAAGTCTATATGCCCGCCGCATACGCTCACCATTTGCCCAACTAAATGGCAAGCCCACGACGACGACGACGACGACGACGATGATGATGATAACGACGACAGCTGCAATTCTGGCTGCCCTCAGCTGGCCGTGGCAAATGCCTGGCCAAAAACAAATTGAAAATGCTGAAAAATGGTGAACAATGCATGAAGAGAAAATAGAAAAGAAAACACACACACACCAAAAAAAAAAACAAAAAAAAAGAGAAAAGAGAAAATAGGTACATCAGGGAAAATGGTATTGTGCTGGTTTTGGTGGCATGTCTGAGGCTATGGCTCATTTAAAAGTGCATACGAAACTTTGCATGCTAAAAACGGGGCTCACATGGCGTATGAGTAACATACTCCAAATGCCGCTTACAACATGAAAAACAACGCAAACGCAAACTGCAGAATTATGCGCAAAATCCAAAAGCATAACAATAATTTGCTGCAAGCGAAACAACATAACTATATAAAATAACAACAACAACAACAAATGCAACGTATGTGTGTGTGTGTGTGTATGTGTGGTAGGGTGTGCCAGTGGGTGGCTGGGTTGTTCAACATGTTGTCGCCTTTCCGCCCCAGTTGTTGTCCGCATGTCAGTTTTGTTTATTGACTTTGGCAAATAGTTGGCGGCACAGGTAATAACATCAATGCAGTTGCCATTTTTTTGCCCAGGCACCGCCCGCCTTCCCCCGCCCAGTCTCCCTCACACGAATGTAATTTTTTTCCAATGCGTTGCCCGGAATTTACTAGCCCTCCAATCCGTGGCTCGCCAGCATGTTGGGGCAGATGGGCATTGCATTTTATTAGCAACTATTACACGTCCTCGGAGACCAAAGACCCCGGCGACCGCAAGCCGTAGCAGCCGCAGCCCTTATAGACCAGAGGCCATAAAGCCAAGAATTATTATAATGTGATTATTATTATGATTATGCGATCGTTATCGTAAATAATTTTCAATGCGCCGCGTGTGCTTAGACTTCGATGGGTGGCGAATGGAGTTGGGGGCGAGGGTCGTAGACCACAAGAGCTTATGGAAATTTTTTTGTATTGCTTTAAGCAATTGCAGCTTTTGTCGCAGTCCCGGAAAAGTGTCCTTTGTCCTGCCATTCCTCCGCCATGTTTCGTTATGGCAGCAGAAATATGAAGATGGGGAACTATCGGCCAGCGAAATTATCACATACTAAGTCAGCTTGTTAGCAGAGCGAAATGTATGCAACAGTTCATAAACCATGCGCTCGCCCCTTACGGAAAAGGTATAGGGTACTGTTGAAAACGGGGTTGGGGGAGGGGCGGTTGTCAGCTAAGAGCTGGCACTCATCATATTTTCCAACTGGCCACAAAGAAGGAAAACGGAGCACGTCAGAAAGGAAACTATGCAAATGCAAATTAGATGAACATAAAAAATGAAAATGAGACAATGAAATGCGATGCGCAAAGCGTGCAGAACTTGGCCGACGAGCAGGCAAAGCCGGTTATGGGGCAGAGATGGGCTCATTTATGAGTTGGAGCAATGTGGAGATTGGATAAAATAGGAGTAGATCAAAAGATTCAACAGAAGCGAACACAACGCAGTTGAATGACACAAGAGCCTAATGAGAGCAAAAATGTGAAAAGTTTTAAAGAAAAGCATCTGAGAATGCCGGCAGAGATAAAAAGTATGTCGGAAAATGTAATGAATCAAAAAAGCAAACTAAGTTATATATGAAAACATAAAAGAACAAATATTATCCGGCTAGCGAATACCGAATACCCTATAAGACAGATAAACTGGCAGAGAGCTCGGTAAATATGTATATTGTGTTAGACCTATATCATATAATAATTTGATATTCATAGGTTAATTCATATTTGAAAGGAGCTTAGTGATGCTTGCGAAAGTTAACTTTGCTTCAAATATTTTGAAGAAAAAAAATGAATAAATATAAGTACGCAGTTTTCTAGCAAAACGTCCCATAATATACATACAAATATAAAATTTATTCCAAAAAAGTTGTATCGAGAAATATTTAAAGCTGTGACCTGCAGTTATAAAAAGTATATTCGGGAACTCAAAGATTAATTACCAATAATTGAGTCAATTAGCTAAAGAAAACAACATAATAAGCTCTATTTATATAAATCATTAATATTTTACATAATCTTTATACAAAAGATGCAATGATTTTCGCAAAAATGTTTAGATAAGTTACTATAAAAAATGGTAAGAAATAATAAGGGAAGAAACAGTCAGCTTTTCTATATGGAATTTAGCGAGTGTGAAGGATTAGAATTGCGGATGTGCTCAATGGCAAGTGTAATCCACAAGGCCACAAGTTAGTGTAATAACAAGTAGTTTTGATCAAAATGTGTTTTTACTACAAATTAAATAGCTCAATTGAAAAGTCTCTTGAACTTAGCCTGTAGCTCTCTGGACAACCAAAGCATCTTTTAAGAGTAGAAATAGTAGACATAAAAAAAGCCCACTTTGTACCTTGACTATCTGACCCACGCACTCAGGAAATAAACCAACAAGCATATAGATTAACTCCCAAGCTGAGCTATAGATAGTAAATGTATTACTCGCAAGTCATAGCCATGTAACTAGTGCTATTTATAAGTTTTAGGCGTTAGTCGTTAGTCATAAGCGTAATAAAAATACGAATGAATATAATAATAATTATTATTGTATAATACAAAAGAGATTGACATCACTTACACCTCTTTGTTGGCCTCAAATTGGCATTCTATTAATAGATATTGAAGAATAACCTTTGATTCGATTGCTGTTCGGTTCATAATCTTAAATTGACAGCACCGTGTTGTAATCTGCGGCTAAATATTACTTGTGAATATCCTGTAAAGGAAGGGTATAATAAAGTGTTGTTAATGTATGTTGATTGCAAAATAAGGCTCTTTTTAAAATAAACAAATATTTTTATGCTTAGCTTATGACAAATATAAAGCCAGAAATATAGGTTGAAAAAAAGTTAGTAGTGTAAGAAATTTATATTTGGAAAATTGCTGGCCAATTTTTAGAACCAAACAAATAAATATTGTTTACTTATTTTTATATTATTATTGGTTTTATCGTTATTATATTTATTATTATAGAAACTGGAATCTTTGTATAGGTAGGTACACAGGTATTTCATTAATAATTATAGGATATCAGCCTGTCGGTCAAACTCGACCAGCGTATTTTTATTTATTTCTAACAAGCATTGAACATCGACAAAAACTTTGTGCTACGTAATGGGACACACAACTATCCACATTAGCACCGACAGATATATTGCCCTTGGAGTGCGGGAAAGGGGGAGAGGAAAGAGAGAGACTGGGGGGTTGACAGACAGAGCTGAAGCAAAGCGCAGCAGCAGAGGCAGCAGAAGCAGCAGCAGCGAAGCAGCGTCAACTAATCGCCAAATGGTCACTTTGCAGATAATTACCAAGGCTTATAGTTACTTGTAGGATTAGGAAGCGCGGCGAAAAGGAAAACAGCAAAGCAAAGCAAGGCGGCCACCAACACAAGCACAAGCACAAGCTGGAACAGGCAGCCAGGACATTCGGCGGATGGGGCTGAAGCAACAAGCTGCTGATGAACGCCCGCACATATCAAAAGGGTCATATCTGGCGCGATGGAAAACCGTAAGCAGGACATAAAGCCGACCAAGGCTGAGTTGCTGCGAAATGAGTGTAGATAAAATAGACAAAGTGGCAGCCGGCTGTTAACGGTATGTCAGACTAAACTCTCCTTCCAAAGGACGAGGACAGCCAGCTGACGGCAGGAATCCAATTAGGTCACATTAGGATTTGCGTGCTTTAATTAACTAAAATTGGCTGCAGCGTATGCAAAGGCCCAATGTAGCTCGAATGTATTCTGTAAATAGCATATCCGCAAAGTAAATACACATACATATATATATATATATATACATATATTATATATATAGATTTAGCAGATATAACATACACCCACTACCATACTCACATTACCATTGCCAAATTGGCTTTGACTAAACTGATTAAACTGATTAGCCTGACAGCATTGTACTGATTGATATTGGAGCCTAACCTACGCCCAAAGAAATTACCGTATTCAAATATTCACGATTTGACTAACCTACAACAGGTTTATTGTAGCAAATCGGTTTCTAGATTAAGTTCCATTATTTTATTTAAAATGAATCGAATCATAAATCGGCTTAGTTAGAAAAATAACAGACGTGCGTAAGCCTGCAGCTTAAAAATTATATTTACTTTTAATATTTCAGAATATTATTGCAAAGTAGACAAGCTCTTGAAATTGCGTTTACGATAGTTTCTGCATTCTTCATTGAACTATTTGCACCTCATAATAATGAGCATTGGTTCTATTGAAATGTAAATTTGTCTATCACAATTCCAAGCTAAATCTGGCTTCATATGTGTGAAAAATCCCTCCTCTCAACCGAAACTCAAGATGAGGCATTGATTTGAATTGTGCAAAATCATGGCTGGAAATCATCCAAATGGACTAGCTAGGCGTCTTCTTAAAATACGTATATTTGGAGGGGTCCGAATTAATTAAGCCTTACAGTTAAGTTTTCTTAGTATTTATTCATATGGGTTTCATTTAAGTTGTTCCCTTGTAACTCTAAAATTAAATGAATTAAAATCTGGAAACTATTAAAGCATTGCAAAAGTTCAAAATAAAATAAATTACAATTTAAAGTATAAAATGTATCTATTTTATTTGATTTATAACAAGTGTCATTCACAAGGCCACATGTGAGTGAAACAAAGACTAGCTTGGGTCAAAATATTTTTACTACAAACTTAATAGCTCAAATGAAAAGTCTCTTCAACTTAGCTTGTAGCTCGGGACAACCAAAGCATCTTTAAAGACTGGAAGTAGTGGACATGATTTACGCCCTACTTTCTGCGTAGGCTAACTGACCCACGCATTCAGCTAATAAATCAGAAAGCATCTTGATTTAAGTCCCAAGCTGAGCTATAGATAGTGAATGTATTACTCGCAAGTCATAGCAATGTAACTAGTTCTATTTATAAGTTTCGTTAGTCGTAAGCATAATAAAATTACGAGAGAAAATAATAATAATTATTGTATTATTGTATAATACAAAAGAGATTGATATCACTTACATCTTTTTGCTTATAATATAAAATGTAGTTTTTTGGATTTATGACTACCGTCCAGAAAACTGCATTCTATGGCATTTTCCTCAGCAAACAAATAAAATATGCTTTTGAATACCGCATATTAAATACTCTCACAAAGCTTGAAGGCCAATTGCCCTACGGTTATGCAGTGAAGGAAAAAACCAATATCGCTGACTAATCGATATGCAGCTCTTAACAGAATTTAAAAAATGTAATACAAAAGGAAGACTTAATAATTTTTAGTTTTTCCCTTTACATATCTTAAGCATATGTTAAACATTTCTGAAGTTCTTAATATACGATCTTAGTCTTTAAAACTCCGACTTATTTAACGTTTATTTCCAACAGGAACGATCAGTTAAAAACATTGTTTTCTATAAAGAAAGCTTAAATTATACAAATAAACTATGAGTCTACCTTCAGGGTATATAAACTTTGGGACTCAGAAGGAAACTGTTATTTCTTTTCCTATTCTTTTTACTTTTATACACTATCTTTCTAAAAACCACATTCTACTATGGCCTTTAGCTAAGGGTTTTATTAAAAAGTTATATACACTAGCTTAGAATTCTTGTTTGGGTATAAGAAGTCAAAAAAAGATCTCCCGAAAACTGTAGATAAATAATATTTGTATGAAGCAAAATGGATCTTCATGCGTAGCAAAATGCTTAACATAATCAGCAAACCTTCTGCATGACAGTAATGCTAAAAACCGATAAAGGACTTGAGATTATTTGAAATTGAAACACAAAGAATAAGTATGCTTGATTTAGCATACGTTCTAATGGATTAAGCAGCATTTTCTCAGCTGAAAAATAAAAAGACTTATTCAAGTACCTGCTACTCGATAGCTTTTCTAGTTAAATACCAAACACATTTGCTTCAGTTTGGAGAGCATTACTGAGCACGGAAATAATAGATTAGGACTATGGAATGTATTGAGTATGGATTGACAGTCTGTATTACATTCTGAGAAATGCCTTGCGAACCGAAACGAATCCAGGGTAAAAGCCATAAAGCTAGCTTGGCTGTGGCAAGAAAACGCTTTTGAACTTTGAATTGTGCGCACTGGTTTGGCATTCTTGATGCCACAGCGGGATTTATGGTAGGTTGGTAAATGGCGGATGGTGGAATGGTGGAATGTGTTGCTTTGGTTTTGGGGCACCTGGGCTAACTACAAGAAAAACAAACCGAACAGCGCTCCGGCACCAGGCACAAAGGACGCCGAAAAACGCCGAGCAAACTACTCGAAAACAACTGTGCAAAGTGGACTTGAAAAAGTTCGAGCACTTGAGCGGCAGCATGTGTAATAAAGGTTATTTATGTATATTTTATCGCTTTGCCAAGCAGCATTTGGCAACAGCAGCTCCCCTTCCCACCCTTGGCGTGTTAGAACCCCTTGCCAGACACACTCTAAATTGGCTGGGCAGCGTAACTTTTGGTTGGAGTAGTTCAGCGCTCAGAGTGGCTAAGATTTATATTGGCAGCTGCAAACAGCAATTAGATGAATGGAAAAGTTGCCCATATAAATGCTAATCGCGCCGCATGCCACAAACTATGCGCAATGCAAATAGCCAAGTGACGTCCAAAATTGCATTTCTCATTTGTGGCAAAGGCCGAAAATCTCATTACAAGCCACAAAGCAAAATTAAAATGCAAAAGGTGACAGAAATTAAGCGACTGCTGCCTCAGCTGCTGCTGCCTCTGCCTCTGCCTCTGCTGTTGCTGCTGCTGCCAAAAGTGGAAACTGTCGCAACGGAAGTAATAAGTGATAAAACGGAAGACAAAGTGCCGTTAGAGTGAAGTACCCCTACTCCACTTGGCAACCGGATGCGGATGTGGATGCGCATGCAGAGTGAACTATTGCCAAGCTAATCGCGACGTGACGTGACGGGCCCAAAGTTCTCCTCCTGCTACTGCTGCTGCTGCTGCTGGAGCTACATTCCAATTGACATGCAGCAATCGACCTTTATTAAAAAGTTTTTGCCCATTCTACCCCATTTTATTTCATTTTTTTTTGATTTTTTTTGTTTATTTGGCCCTTGGCTCGCCAAAGAAGCCGCGCCCAAGACGCAATATATGGCCAGCCCCTGCACGCCACACGCCTTCCCCTGGGGCGGGGCACACACAACTGGCATCATCCAATAGCAAAATGTTTGTTTGTGGCAACAGCAGCAGCAGCTGCCGTCGCAGCGCCTCCCACGCCCACTCCAAATCCTGCTGCCACCTAGTGCTGGCCCCTGTGACTACTTCGATTCGTAGCCAAGCGATGACAAAAGCTTATTGACAGATTATTCAACCGTTGGCACATATTGCCGCCATAGTTTGGCGCCATCGAGCAGCAATAACAAAAGCAACAGCAACAACAACAACAAAACCAACAACAACAAGAACAACAAGAACCACAACAACAGCAGCAACAAATAGCCCTGTGACCGACAACAACGGGGGCTACAAATCAACGGCAGAACAAATCGAACAAATCGACAAACGTTTCAAGCAAATAATTAAAAAAGTTGCCAATATTAAAACTGAACGACCAAACGTTGCCAAACCGTTCGCATAGTAGGCTAATGGTAGGGTATTACGGACGCTAGGGCATGCTCAACTTTTTTGTTTCACCGCCAAGTCGATGTCCTGTAGTTGTTATAATGTCGACCCATTATGCATACTTTCAATATATACAATTATATCGAATAAATTCAACAATTTTAAATTACACCTTCCAACAAAATTGATGTTAGTTTCATTAAGCATAATATGGTTGGAATTTGCGATTGATTTATCTTGATCTTTTCTTATCGCTTTGATATTACTTTTAATATATAAAATTGAATTCGACATTATTTTCAACAATTTATAATTAGACTGTCCAACAGTGTTAGGTATATTCTAATAATATTCTAAGCATAAGTGTTTATCAAAAATCCTAGAGTAAACTAAAATGTTGGCTGATATATATGTACATATAATATTATATTAAACACATAAATATAAATATTTAATGTTAAATTTATTAATATTTTTTTTTTAAAAAATGTACTTTAAAGTTTAAACAAATCAGCTTTTGCTAAAGAATAAAATTACAAATATTGTTTAAAAACGTTACAAGTCTATAAACACAAGAATATAAGCCTTGAATTAAACTTGATTAAAAAATTCAAAAATGAAAATCATAAAATTAATGAAATGCATAAAATTAAATAAAAGTAGTCTTCTGAGAATTCTACGGAATTTTAATATTACTTTTTACAGGGTATCATCAAATCGAGCACATGGATCTATGCCGTACTGAATTCATTCCTATTGCTATAGCTCCGACTCGGGCTTGTGTTATAATCGGTCAATTGCTGCGGCCAGAAGCGTCAACTGTCTGCAACATGCCCAGGGAGCACGTTTCTGCCAGCACCTCCACCCCTTGCACCATTTCATTCTTTTCCGAGGGTTGTCTATCAGACTGGATGTATTATATGATATGCCCACCCACGAGTACGTTCACCCAAAAGTATCGAATAGTTGCAACGCCCACGTTTTATTGCCACAGTGCGCTCAAGTTTTTACTTATTTGTTCTCAAAAAAAAAAAAAAAAAAAAAAACGAAAATAAAGGAAAACAAAATAAAATCTCAAACAAATAAAAGCCAACGAGCGTATAGTTCACATATACATATATAGAACATTATATGATATATTTCAGCGCTCGACTGTTTGTTTTAACTTTTCATATTCGCATGTGCCGATATATATCGTGACTTGTTTGGCATATTGCGCAATATTCCGGCTCAGCTTTAGATGCAACTACCCCAGTGTTTGCCACTTGGCGTTTACGACTTGTGCAGCTGCCAACCACTACACTGGAGGGGAATTCAAGATGCAGCCCAGTAGTGGTTGCGCTGGTCGCTTGTGGCCGGTTCGGTCGGTCATGCAGGCAGTTTTTGCAAGCGGCTTGATTCATGAGCCAAATCTAATAAGCATTAGGCGCTAAGAGCGAAGGAACATCACTAAAAAGCCATAGATATCCTATGCCGGGCCAGAACCACAAAACCAAAGCAAACCGAGAGGCCGACGAAAATAAAAAAATAGAAAATAAAATGAAAGAGTAAAACCTAACCAAAGCAGTTACTGAGAGTTGCTGAGCGTGCTGCCACTTCTGCTTCTGACCAGGGCCAAAAACAACCAACCAACCAGCCAGCCAGTGAAAAACAAATCAAGTTGAAGTTTTCTCATTTCCATAACTAATGCAAAAATCCAATTTCTTATGCAAACATAAAATTTTCCACTCGCAATGCTCAGGCGACAGCAATAGGGCGGCGGCGGCGGTGGAGCAGGGGGCGGGCCAAAAGGTAGTAAGCTGTGGGTGGGGGTGGGGGGATGTGCGGCGTGCATGCATACTATAAAATTCAGGTCAAGCAAACCATAAAATCATTCATCATTTTCGTGTAAGTGTTGCCACACACACACAAACACACACGCGCACACACAATCGCAGCTCCTTGCCGAGCCTCATAATGTCTACGTATGCGTGTGTGCGAGTGTGTGCGTGTGTGTCTGTGGTCTGGGTGAGGTCCTGTGGTGGCTTTAAAAACGGCCGACGTTCGCATTCCTGCAATAAAAATCAAGAAAGCAGCCAGCAAAATACTCAACACCAACGCCAAAAACAACAACAACAAGAAGAAGAAGCACACATAAAACAAAATAATAATAATAATAATAATAATAATGAAGCACAAACCGAATGAAATGGCTGCGTGTGCGAGCGAGACAGGTGACACAGCGGCCTAGACATGAGGCAGGCCCATTTGCATATTAAGTTCTCCCACGCAGCGGTGCGGGCCTTTCGGTTGAAAGTAGCATTAACTAAGGTCCTTCGCCCATTTCGTGGGCTTGTGGGCATTTGTGGGAACGTTCTGTTCTGTTCGGTTCGGTTCTGTTCTGGATTCCTGGGGATGTGCCGGCAAGGGATAAGTGTCAAAAGAATTTGACAATGCGCTCCGGTTCGTTTTGTTGTTCTATTTATTATTTGTTGTACGATGTTCGGCTCCTTCGTTACTTTCCCGATTTTTTATGCATCGAGAAATGTTTTGTGCGTGTGTTTGTTTTAATGGTCTATTTGGCCGGGACTGGAAAACTGGGAGAAACTGGCAACTGACAACGTGTAGCTGCACATTGGGCCCAGCTACTTTTAGGGCTTTCGGTCTTTATTATACCCTTCTCGAAGCTAGTATTATTTTGTCATTAAATGTGTAACGCATGCAAGATGTGTTCAAAGGCTTAAGATATATATACATATATACACATTATTGATCTTTTTTGGCATTCGATATGGCCAAGTCCGTCACTTCCAAACTATATCATATAGTTCTTAAGGGAAATTTGTATGGAAATCATTATTTTTAAAGATATCTTGACTAAACTCAGCAGCTAAGGGCTTTACAATTATTCATATATATTAAAAATTCCCTATATTAATATATTATTATTATTATACTACACATTATTAAAATTTTACTACACTATCCTGTGCTATTTATTATACTATATAAAAGCTCCTCAAGGAACAGTCATCTTTAAGTAATGCTATACTATAATTATACTATATTATCCTTTAGGAATAATCCTCTTTATATAAAAGCACATCTAAGCGTTATGCCTACCGGCAAAGGGTATTTGATCTTCGGCGTGCCAAGAGTAGACGTTTTTTCTTGGTTTTTGGCCGCAATGCGTGCGTAGGCAATTTAGGCTTTGCTGACTCGGCCGCCATGTGATTCTTCTTTTTATTTTATTTTATGCTTTTCCACTTATTTATCACAATTTATTGTTGTCTACCTCAGCGCATAGATAAAAAGTTCAATTTGAATTCGTTTTGTGCGTAGCATTTTATTCCCGGCTTCCATTCGGCTCGGTTCTTCATCAATTCCAATCTTAATTGCTTGCAACTCCATAAGTATCGAATATACATTTAAAAGTAATTGATTGTTGGCCCACGGATAATCAGCATTGGGAATCCTAAACAAGGCTCACTGGCTGAAGGATATCCTGTAAGCAGTAGCAAGCTAATGTGAAATGCAGTCGTTCACATTTTTAAATGACGTCTGTGTTCAATTTTCGATCACAAAAAAATGACAACTAAGCCTATGCTTAAACCCAAGAAATGTGGAAGGGAGATGAAAGAACCAACAAAATATAAAAATTAATCCCATCTTTATGTAATACGTACACCTCCATGTCAATTTTATCATCCCTTCATCTTTAATTTTCAAGTTGTACTCAAAAAATAGGATAATGCAAAACGATACTAATCGATTTCTGGTGAAAGTTAAAAATTGTGGAAAATAATAGATAAATTCGATATGAATAAGAACAGCGACGTTTTTATATTCTATGTCTCTAGCACTTTTATAAGTACAGGATCGATACTTATCGCTTTTCAGGAAAGCAGTTATCGAAAATCGATTTTAAACTGGTGGCAATGCAAAACGGGAGTTACAAGAACAATAGCGATTGATATTTTACATCCATAGCGCTTTTATAAACATGAACTAGGGTCTATTCAAATACAAATCGAAAATGCAAATCGATATTTTTAACTTATCAGGCATGCGTGGACATTAATCGAAAATCGATTACAAACATCTAGTCGCAAGCGAAAATCAAAATAAGCAGACAGACAGATTATTGAAGACATCAAGAGCATATATAGTATATAAAAAGGTCGAAGATGTCTTTAGTTACCAATTGCCATATCTATGCGGATTGTCCTTTAACCCATTTTAGCAAATTCTTTAAGGGTATAGCATAATCTAATAAAATATTACTAAAGCAAGTGTCAATAATTATTAGGCATAATTATTTATGTGAACAAAGAACTTGTGGCTTGCATATTTAATACCCATTCAAAGCAATTTTTTGTTGCTAGGAAATGAACTTTTAAATTGTTTCCAAGAGCCTGTCCCCCTTGTTGCTAATTGCATGTGTATTACTTTGAACTATATATTACGTATACCACATGGCCGCAATTCAATTATTTTATTAGAGAAAAGGCCTAGAAGGCAATTGCTTTGATTGCTGTGCGGTGCCAACCGCAAGGCTCTCTCTCTGGCTCTGGCTCTTGCTCCGACTCTGGCTCTAGCTCCGGCTCTGGTTCTAGCTCCGGCTCTGGCTCTCTGGCAAAGAGCAAACCGCAACTATGACGAGGATGCAGGAGGCAGAAGGAAGGAGGCAGAACAAAGACTGATGGCAAAAATGCGTTAAATATGAAATGAAATGTTAGCCAGACTCTTGACGTCTACACAAGCCAGTGAGGACCAAACGTTTGCCAGTCTGGGGTGCTCTCAGCTGCTGCTGTCGATCTCAAAAATTTAACCGCTGCGCTGATGATGGCAGAAATTAAACGGAAAATGCCTGGCCAAAAATGCTCGAGAATTTGTGGTACAAAAATTCAATTAATTTTGGGGGACCTCGCGCTGACGCACAGACAAAGGAGATTGGTAGGAGTGGCTAGGGGGATCGGCTGATGGGTTTCTCGGGGGGCTGCGGCATTGTCATGTGTCTTGCTTGTGGTTGGGAAAACTATAATAAATTATGGTACGACAACCACCGCTTGTTTGGTCTCTTGGCTCTTGATTAGCATGGCAATGGCCTTGCCCCCCTTGAATACCATAACAAACAAAATAAAAATATAGAAAAATTCGGAACAAAATTAAATAAATTACATTCCGGAGCTGTACATTTTACACATGAGTTTGGTTCGCAGTAAACTCCTGGAAGTGGCGAATGCTTCTATATTTACCGCAAATTAGTTGGTTCATTCTGTGCGCAAAAAAATAAACAAAAAGCAAAAATCTCTGCCACATACACAGAAAGTTTCAGTATTGGCATCTGGATTATGCTGAAAATTAAGTTATCAAGTTGTGTGGAAACTATAACTTAATTGGCTTATTGTGTTACACAATTATGTGAAGGCGAGTGCGGGTCGGCATTTGTGCGACCAGCTAGCTGGTTACCAGCGATTGCAGCGTGCAGATGTGGAAGGATGCCAATGATGGAATTAAGGATAATAAAAGTACCACTTAAAATCGCAAATACACTCGACTGCCGGCAACTACATATGTTATCCGCTTCAACATACAATGCAAGCACTTTAAAACTGATTCTATTTAGTTTTTAGTTATACTCATAAATATTTAGCAAAGCCCAAACGTTTAAAGCTTGGTATCTACATATTTTTCATCCAAGCTTAATGCAAATATAATCTGTATAAACTTTTTTGGCCGTGTTTCAAGCCATTCGGAAACATCTTATCAACGAGCTTACAAGATTTATATTTTACCGCACTTAGCAAATTCACTGCCACGAACGGAAAATGGGTGAAAAACGGTAGATTTTGATAAATAAAATAATTTATATAATTTAATTAGTCCATGAACACCTGGCCAGTTATCATATTTATGCGAATTAATTTTAGTATAATATTTCTACGATTCTTTTTTGATTGTTGTTTTGATTTTTAGTCTTAAGTATAAGGCTGGAAGTTCCTTTGCTACAGACTACCATAAATATCCCTCCCTTCTCTCGCATCACTCAATAAATTGAAGTTGACTTCAATCTGAAACGTAGCTTATTTTTGTGTTTGGCTTAAAGTTCAAGGCAAAGCTATTTGTCAGAAACGTTAAAGAAATAATCTTAGCTTGAATTAGTATCATTTGGTGATTTTGCAAGCTTACATTTCCAAGAGCAATCCTTTAATTAATCTCGGCACACCAAACAATCCAAATGTTTAAGCGCTCGCGCTTTTACCATTAATTAGCAAACACTTGACAACAGTCACAGTGCCTGTCATCCGTGTTCTTCCACCAAAAATAAAATAAAAATGTTGGGTATATGTTTCCGGCAGCCGCCAAGTACGATTAAGTTCTGGAGCGAAACTTGTCGCATCTTTTGCAAGAACAAATTGGCACATAACGAAAACGAGAATGGCTAGCAGGGAGGGGCTTGGGGGTTTTCGGGGCTGGCTTAACTACAGCATACTTAGCGCCTGCTGTCGTCAACCGCCATTTCAAGCATATGCAAAATATTTAAGTGCAGCCGGCAAAGAGCAAAGCAAAGCGGCTGCAGCTGAAGCCTCCACCCGGCAGCGCAGCCACGCCGCCGACTCACTGCTTTGGGGCACTCAAAAATGTTAACTGTCTTATTTTTGCGAGAATGCCAACCATGAAGCAACACACCAACACACACATGCGAATTTTGAGTGTTGCACAAACATTTGCACAGTCAAACAGCCGACAGCCGCGCCCGCCTTAGCCCCCAAATGGCATGCAACATATAATTATTGATGGAGCGCGAAGAATGTGGCAGCCTCTTTGGTGGCAAACGATGAGTAGCAGTCACAGTCAGTCACAGCATGCCAGACACACACAGACACACTATGCTAGTTAATGTTGTTAGCAGGTGCTCGAGGCATTTGCATATGCTTGCGGTTCATTGCGCGTGCGAATCCATTAAAATGAAGTGCAGCTGAGACGCGACTCTTGAGTGGCGCACACACGTTGTATCATTTGCTCATTAGTCGCAACAATATTTCAAGCGTAGCAATAAAATTCTTAAAGCAACTCAGCTTGAGAAAAAGTGGCAATCGGAACTTGAAAAAAAGAAAAGACGCCCACACACAGCAAAAAAAGTCAATATAAGGAAATTAATTTGCGCAGTCGAGAAGCAGACAGGGCTGGAGGATTTCTGACCAAGACATAAAATTCAATTAACCCGGACACACACCCACGCATACACCAGCACACCCTTACACACACACACACACACACACACACACACACACACACAGACACACATACACTTGTGCAGCACTCGTCAGGCACACTTGAAGGAGTTACTTGGACTTTGGTCGCCATTCCTGCAGCAGCACATAAAAGCAATTGAAAGAACATGCGAAAAACAATAAAAAGAAATTAAGGTAAGTGTCGGGGGTTTTTCGGGGGTACGGACGAGCATTGGGCGAGGAATCATTGAATCATTTAATTAGCGTTTAGATTGCGCACAAGGCACACAAGACACATGTGCTTGTATAGTTTATTGAATGTATGTATGTGCATAATATGTATATGTATGTATGTGTGCATTACAACCGCAAGCACAAGAAGCATTTTCAATTAGTTGCCGACCAATTTATGCGGCTTACTAAGGAGGGTGGTAAACTCTCTCTCTGTGTGTGTAAATGTGTGTGTGAAATAAATTCAATGCTTTCGTCACATTTTCACTTTAAGAGCCGGCAAACAGGCAGCCAGGCAGGCAGGCAGCTTCATCTGCAGCAAGGATAAAACCACAAAACCATCGCAACAACAAAGGCCCAGCGGGCCATGTGGCCAACAGGAGTTTGAGCAGCGTTAAGCGGGCCACTGTTTGGCTGGGCTGCCGAAGAACTTAAGGTCTGGCTGGGAGCAAGAAGACCGCAACAAGCCAAATAAATGTGCCTCGCCTTTACCTCTTTGTTGTTCTTGTTGTACTTCTCTTTTGGTCCTGGCACAAAGCAGCCGCGAGCATTTATCAAACGAGTACAAATTATTGATTTACTTGCAATGTCTTTTTTTCCATTCGACTGCATAAAAAGCTGATCACATATACGATATATATATAGTATATATTATACACGTGTACAATAAAACGAGCATAATGTGTTAAACAAGAAAAATAATAATTCCAACAGAAGGCTTAATTGCTTTCAAAGTTAAGTCAGGACGGAATATGGTGCATTATTGGAGATGTGTGTGCATATACCCTAGCTAAAAGTAGTTTAATTTTGTGAGTAAATGTGTTAATAAAAATGTTTATCGTAGATATTAAGTCTCGAGTTATCAGTCTTAAGGCACAAAAGGTTTTTTTGAACATATATCAGAGAGGCCGTCTCGGATTGATCGGATAGCTATATCTTAAAAATGTCATGGAAAGGATAGGTCAAAACTAGAGTGGAAAGGAGAGGCATCACTGTAGCTCCATATAGTAAATATGCTATAATGAACCGATAAAATGATAATGAACTGATGACATAATATTAATGTAGACTAAGTCGCGAACTTCTAGCCATCTGTTCTTTGAGTCCTAACTAATTGCTTTAATTGTTTTAAAGCGTATAAAGATTAGGTAACTATAAGAATTCACATTATAAGATTAATATTTTTATTATGAGCATCATTAGCATAATAGTTATATATTTATAAATATTATAAATATTACATATTAATAGTAATTATTATAAATATTTTATTGTTATTTTTATTAATAATAATAATATATATTATTGTTATTTTTTTTTATTAGCATTGTTATCAATTATGTTATTATTATAATTATTGCTACTATTATTATTATCATTAATATTGATAATAATTATTTATTATTATTATTATTTTGTAATGGATATTGTTAAAAACTGTCAACTTTTTAATGGATAAATTGAATTAAATTCCAATAATGTTCACAAACAAAGACAGCACAGAACCTATTTTCGAAATGAAAAATGTTTACATTTAACAATAACTGTTCGTTGAATAGTTATATAAATATTATTACTTAACTTGATGTAAGAAAAAGTTATTGTGATTGCTTTACATGCACATAAAAAATAATCTGTACACAGCCGATAAATGTATATATACATACATATGTAGTTAGTTATGTAAATAACAATCATGTGTGGTAGCTACATAATAAATAATGTCAACACTTACAACAGTCGCGTTTGCGTGGGTTAATTGCAAATCATATGCTGTAACATTATATATGCATAGCCTGGTCAATTGAAATGAAATTGGATTCTGTCAGGGGGGAGCCTACTACTGACCAGCGCCAGCAGGACATGCAATATATATATATACATATATATATTTATATATATATATGCTAGTCAAGTATCGATGGTGATCGAGTGGTTGGGTGCCTCATGCCGGTTGAATGACACAAATTTTTATTGGCTTTCAACGTAGCTGCCCCGTTGATATGGAGAAAATTAATGTAATGTGGCAAACGAGCAGCTTCTACCTCTGCCCAATAAAAAATCACGCAAGAGCTGACCACCAAACCAGGTAATCGAGCGGGCTGGACACAGACAGCGCATACGTGCTGCAGTCCCAGACAATAATGCACAATAATTATATAATGGAGCTATTACCGGCGAGTTGCTGGCTGCCTCAAAAATTGGCTACGATGTGTATAAGCCTATAAACCACTGCCACAATTTCCACATGCTTGATAGACTTTCGATTCGCAAAACCTATTGAATTATGTGGAAGATGTGGGGGAGGAGGAGAGCCAAGCCTCCAAAACTGTCACAGCAAATATTTCAGGCCTGGCGCCTGGGTCTACGGATATGCGACAGAATCAGTCAGACGTGGCTTCGGACGCGTCCTTCAACCCGCTCACACACACACACACACGCACACACACGTACACAAACAAACATGTAAAAGGGCAAACCAAAGGCGCAGCCATCAGTCGAAGTGCCCCGTACCGTAAAGCTATTTTAACAAGGGACTGAAGCCGGGGCCCAAAACACAACAAAATCGCAAGCTTGGCAACAACAAGAACAACAACATGTTGGGAGAAAACCCGTCGGTAAAAGGGGAAAAAGGGTGAAAAAGAGCAGGATCCATTTACGCTTGCTTAGTTCCTTTTAGTATAAAGTTTAAGCTTAATCCAGCATAAAATCAACTGGTAAATTTTTTATGTCGACTGCGCACAGTCAGAAAAAAAAAATAGTAAAGAAAAGCCTGCAAGATTAAAGAGTTAAGCGCAAAAACCGAACCCAAACCTGCTCTTAACCAAGAAAAGAAAAACTGAATAAATGTAAATTAAAGCTCACACGGCGTATACAAAACTATTCGGCTCCCAACGGCGGACCTGGATCATAAGCCAGTTATGATGAGAGGACATGTCGCTAATCAATTGGCTGATATAGCACCCGTATATGTATATCTATATATATAGCGACATAGCGACACGCCCCGATGCCCCCAGCCGCCCACGCGCCAATTCAGTTTGGCCGCCATTCATTGTGTTTGGTCAGCCCAGGTGCCTTTGGTATGCCGGAAACACGTCTGCCGGCCATTTTGTTTGCATTGTGAAATGAAACCGGAAATGTTAAAATATGCAGCGTGGCTGACTGTACCACGAACCCGGTCGCCGCCTTCTTGTTTTGTTGCTGTTGGTTGTGTCTGTTGACAAGCAGACTTTTCTAGTCATCTAGCACATATTTATAGATACACATATTGGTTTACATGCTATAAGTTATGTGTATTATAATAAATACATATGCAAAACATATGCAACACTTGTTACAATTCTTTTGCCATAGTTTATCATTTCATGTTTTATGCTTGACAGCATTTATGCAGTAGGCGACTGTCTTTTTGCTGCCAGGGCTGCACAAAATACGAAACGAGCTTGTGTCGAAATTGGAGCGAGTCGAGCTTCGTAATTGAAAAGAAATAACTATAACTTAAAGACTTGTTCTGCTAAGCATAATATGAATTTTCTTTCCATTTTATTACTTAAATAATTCAGCATGCACTTAAGATTATAAAAACTAAGTTATATATATACTACTTAATAAAAAAAATGTTTACTCAAATCCTAATGCAAAGCTGGAAAATGTTCAAGAACGGAAACTTGTTTGGTTTTTCGAAGAATTGGTCTAAGATCTACACATAAACTCTAAAGACTCTTGGGTTTTCTAACAGATAAGTTTTGAAATTGTATTTTTTGGAGCTATGTAAAAATTTATCGATAACATTTTTTATCGATTGCAAGAAATTTATTCGCTGCATGTTAAATGGTCTTTAAATGGTCACGTTTGAATTTTAGACGATTAAATTTTTAATCTTTTTCAAAACTTTACACACATCCTTTAAAGTCAGGTTTTTAAGTATTTTTTCGAAATTTCAGCGATGAAGGTGGATAATGGGTGGAAACTGACAGTTTTTTATTCCCTTAGTCCACTCAATCCGGCTTCAGCTCTTTTCACAGAGCATTGTGAAAACTGATAATATACTTGACCAAGAAAGTACACAACTCGTAATAAAATATGATAACTATTTTCATCTGCCTTTTTTACTTACTTTATAAAGTTAGATACTAAAATTTGATACAGCTTGGCCTCTATATATAACCTACCTGTTATATTATAGCCAACATTTCTAACAGATTCTTGGCAAACCAACTAAAAAACATAAATAGATGTGATTTTCTAGTTTATCATTTACAAGATTGCAATAGAAGTTCTTATTATTTTCTAACAAAAACTATAGTTTATTTTTCCAACCTTTTTCAGGCCATTCATTCGAAAACAAAATAAAACATGCGCTTGTACTATCATATTTCCATTTTCCCCGAGTACATTCAGAAAGTACATACAGGACACATTAGTTTGACTCTTTGATTCTGTGTAGCTGAATCATCAATCGCTTTCTAGTATCCCTTACGGCGTGCACAATGCCATTTACAGTCCATGTCTTCAGCTATGGCCACATTTTGCCGTCTCTGGTTTGGTTATTGCTCACACAAGTAAATATAATTCCATTGCGTTGCTTTCAGGCGCATCGTAAAAACACTTTCGACTTTGGTTCATTGATCTATGCAGCTGCTGCTTGGGTCCGCTTCGAAAAGAGGCGCCAAAAGTTTGTCCTGACATCATATTGCGTTTGCTATTGCCTTTTTGCCATTATAAACTGATTTATTGGTTCATTTCCAGCGCCAGAGTAAAGTAAGTGCAACAGTCGAAGAGCCAAAGTGACCCCATCAACCAGCAATGGGTTAAAGTTGTTATTTTTTCTTGTTACGCCAGCCACCTCTTGGCCATCGAAAGATTTGCTCCAAATTGGATTCACCTTCATGATGACGATGGTGATAATGACGATGATGATAATAATGATGTTGATTATGATGCATGCGACAAGTGACTTCAATTTGCTTGCCACATTGCATACTTTTGGGCGTCGTGAGCGTGGGCCGTGCAAAAAATAAACACTCACGACAACAGAAACTTTAAGCCGATATCAAATCTCTCAATAATTAATATTGTACACACACACACACATACCCATACGCAGAATGCTGGCTCATAAATAAGCTCAGCACAGCCCGGCTGAGCCAGCTGGTAAACTTTTTCCAGGTATTCGTAAACACACACTCACACACCAACGCACGCACACAATCACGCACGCACACACACACAGTACGTGTTCATTTCCGGCTATAGCATTTACCGTGCATATCCTGCCAGCAGCAGCAGCAGCAACAACAACGGCCAAAGCAGGCTAGGCAGCATCCCAGACCGTCTTTTGCCTGTAACTCGCGTAAATATACCCATTAAAATGAGGCAAAAAGGGCATATGAATACGTATGTAACAAACACAAATGGATATAAATAAATAATATATACATGTGTTTTCAATCAGAACTTTAAAGAGAGGAAGACATTTCAAAATCTAAATAATTTCATTTTGTAACTGAGTTTCGAAGAGCACGTTTAAATAATTGCTTCGATAATCTACTGTTTGTCTTCAAAATCGATAAGTATCGATATATAGACTCTAAGCATATCTTGAATAATTTAAAACCTAAAACCTGGAAAATAATCTCAAGGGGAGAGAGATGTAAAAACAAAAATAATTTAATAATTGCTTCGATAACATACCCACGTCGATAAGCATCGATAAACAGTTTCGTGAGCATATATCGACTTATTCAAAAGCTGAGCACGCAAAATATACTATCGATAAGAAGTATTATCTGAAGTAACGAGAGAGAGATTATAAAATCTAGATAATTCTTATTTGCAAATCAGGTTCTCGCAATATGTTTATTTAATTGCTTCTATATCTAGCGGTGTGTCCATCGATAAATATCGATAGATAATATCGCTATAACGTCATTCAAACACATCTCACGTAACTCAAAATCAAAATATATGTGTGCCAGTTACAAATGTCTGAAGCTAAAGCCATCGTAGCTCACATATATTTCAGTTTTAAAATATATCGACCAGGTCAGACCTTTAAGTTACAAAATTTTTGATATACGCACATATTGGAATGAAATATGTACGTCAGGTAAATCTTTAAGCATCACACAATAAATATAGTAATGATATTTGCTATAAAAATAAAGTTGCAGCTGAACGCAGGGTATATTCCGGTCAAGCATTCCCGAGTACAGTGCTCATACTTGTTTGTAATTGTTTTCGTTGTTGCTATTGTTGTTGTTGTTGCTTCTGTTGATACTGTTGCCGGCGCCTAAGCTGTGTGCCATCGTCGATACAACAAGCTTTCAGATTTAATTTTAATTAGGTGCTATTGAATTTATAAATTTTTCAACTGCTGTCGCTCGACAACGCTGCTCGTAAAACTTTTACGCCATTGAAAGTTGTCTGAGGGTGTAGGGCGTAGGGCTTGCGGGGGGGTGGGGCTTGAGTGTGGGCCATAACCATAGCCTGTTGCCTCTGACACTAATAACAATAATCGCAAATTGTATTTTCATGAAATTTCAACTCGTAATTACTAATACTTTCTATATACATATATACATTATATATTTTGCCACCACCATTCGATGGTGCATAATTAAAATTTCGCTGTCCGGCGGGAGTTGCAAAATACCGGGTTAGGGCGCACACACACACTACGATGAATAACAATGTACATTAATTTTGTTTATTAATTGTATGTTTTCGCAGGCTGCATATTAAAATTCTCGCTTATCAATATAAGGCCCACTTAGCAACAGATTATTTGCATTATATTGATTTCAATGACCTGCCAATTGTCGAAATTGATCAATTTCCCAATGCAAAATATATTTCTATAGCTACTTTGCGGTCATATTAAAAAAAAAGCAAATACCACTTACGTTCACTTATTTTCTTAAGTGGAATCAAATTTGTTGAACAAACAAACAATTTTTTGCAAATACTGTGTTTAAAAAAATATTGCCTATTGTATGAGATTTAAAAACACTGGCAACATTATTCTTGGTCAAAGTGCATGTTATAACGGTACCCTCAAATATCTTATATAGACATAGGTTAAAATTTCCCACCCCCATAACTTGGTCAAATCTCATCCGATTTTCACCAGGATTGTGTCTTTCTTCATGGTTTGCCTCTAAATCAATGTGGAATCTAAATCTGCCAACTTACTCTTGGTCCAAATTCATGACATAACGGTACCCTCAAATAACTTATATAGACATAGGTCAAAAATTTCTTACTCCCATAACGCGGTGAAAACTCAACCAATTTTCATTAGGTTTTGCTTTTTGTTCATGGCTTGGCCTCTAGATCAATTTGGCATCAAAATCTGGCAATATGTAACGAAGACTTTCGTTATTTATAACAGATCAAAAATATTTACCTGCCCGGCTTTTGAGATTCTATTTAAAATATTCAAGGTTATACCCACACTAAAGTATTTTAAATATATTGTTTCCTTATCAATATCGTACACTTGTTAACAAAGAAGGCTGTGTATAAGTCAACGATTCAAATGAAATACAAATTTCAGATCAAGTATCTAAATTGTCTTAAGTTTATCGACTGCAAAGTCCTTAATAGCGGAACAGGCACACTTTGAATTGCACAAACAATTCAAATTCAACAATAAAAAAAATAAGAAAAAATGGTTAGATCATGTTTGTTGCTTCTGCTTCACATGCTGAGCCTCTACATGGTGAGGGGCGAGAGTACGGCAGAGATTCAAAGAGAATCAGAGAATCCCGATGAAGCCACAAAATTTCTTCACCTACGCATGAATATCAATTGCACAGATCGTGATAATGTATATGAAAAGAAACTGCACTCGAATTACTGGACTCTGGTGAACTATGTACCCGCAGAGCACGGCAGTCTGCGATGCTCGATGTACGTTACCTATAGCACCCACGGGGACTATCGATATCTGAACAATGTGGCGCCCTTGGTGGAGCGCTGGCAGGCGCCCATTAGCTTGGCGCTCTACGCACCGGGTACGGACTTCGACAGGACGGTGTCGAGCATTCTGTGGCTGCGCCAATGTGATCCACAGTGGAAGCTAATCCGCAAATGGGTTAGTTTTCACATCTACTTCAATGTGAATCATATACCGCGGCAGGTCTACAAGCAAAAGAAATTGTTGGCCAAAAAAATTAAATGCACCGAAGTTCCGCCGTTTGCCAATGTGTCAAGTGATGCGCTATATAGAAATCGAATGGAACTCGAATATCCCATTAATGTGGGACGAAATATTGCCAGAGAGGCGGCAGTGACACATTACGTTCTGTCCTCCCATATCGAGCTGTATCCCTCGGCGGGTTTGGCCAATGGCTTTTTGCTTATGCTAACAGCTAATAGGCATTTACTGAACGCCACTAAGCCCATTGTCTTTCCACTTAACATTTTCGAGGTGGATGCGAATGGCACTGTGCCAACCAGCAAAAACGAATTAAAATACCAGCTGAACACTGGCCAGGCCATACCCTTTCACAAAGAAGCCGCCTCCGAATTCAAAATGGGACCTAATCTTGAAAACTGGATTCAACATGTCAATGACAGCGATACAATCCGAGTGTTTAGCGTGGATAAACGTATCGGTTACTGGGATCCGATCTACATTGGCACCAAACAAGATCCGGAGTACGATGAGCGTCTAAGCTGGGAGGGCATGTACGATATGGAAACCCATTCATATGCATTGTGCCTAATGGGCTACCAATTTTATACATTGGATAATGCATTTTTGGTTCACAGACCGGGCATTCATCAGGGTTATTTGGCTGGGCAGCGATCCACGCTTGCCGATCACACTCGTCGCAAGCTACGTAGACAGTTAACACTAGAGTATATCTTAAAATATGGATTCAAATTGGGTTGCAGATTGTAAAGAAATAAATCCCTACCTTAATCGAGTTTAGAAATGTTAGCATTATGCTCAGAAAATTTCGCGTAAGCAAAGTTTAACTTTAAAATTATTCGTAATTGTGCATACACTTTAAAAAATACTAAATATAATGTTGAATAACTTATGTGTTTATTGTCGAATTCATTAAGAATTGCAGCTCAAATATGTCACTCAAATTATGTTAAAATATCACATAGGACGACATTTGGAAAAACGTTTGATATGATATTACGGATGGATCTCGTTTCGCTGTGTATTTGATTTGTGTTTATTGCCCAAACGATAATGAACATTTTGGAGCTTTAAGATAATGCTCAGATCTGCTTATATACAATAAATCAAAACAGGAAATCTTATATGAAATAAAATCAGGGAAAAAAACAAGAATGCTAGTATATCTTCGGTACGCCGTAGATTTAATACCCTTATTTATTTGCCATACGGTTTTGCAGATATATGGCATTACTGAGGCTCGTAAATGTTGAGTTTAATGAAAATATATTGAGAAACAGATTAGTTTTATATATATGTATAATTTATATCGGCTCGGCTATTGACACTTATCAAGAATATATACACTTTGTGGGGTCTTCTTCTATGCGTTGTACATGTAACGACAAAATCACAAGGATATATAATCTGGGTTTTCAAATTCATATTTATTGATTTGAGCTACACAGGGCTATTTATCAATATTTTAAAAGAGAACACTTCGAAATTAATTTCCATATCTTTTTCTGTCGCACCCTCCAAGATCTTGTTTAATAAAAATTTGTGTCATGCTGATTTCTACACTCATTATAAATTTTATATTAAAGAAAATTTAGACATGAAAATTTTAATAATTTATATAATAAAAATCAGAGCAAGGACTAACAATTGTCTCACAATTTAGCTCACATTCGTTTATCAAAAATATGGAATTCGATAGATAAATGACAACCAAATTTACTGCTGGCGATTTTTAAAGAGCAACCGATTTGCGTTGTTTGCTGTTCGAATAAATGCCGTTTTTTTTGCACGAATTTTTAACAACAATTACAACCACATCAAACATGGTAAAATATGAACTGCAAACCTAAATAAATATTTATTGTTTGCTGTTTAATAAATTTGCGCTGGGTGGCAGCCACGCCCAAAACCGAACCATTTGCTTGCCACTGTGGAGAGTCGTTGGCATAATTGAATATCAATTCGTTTTAAATGCGTGCCACAAGCGTGTTGCATGTTCGGGAAGGGGGAGAGGAGAGACCCCAGCTAAACCTCAAATTATGGATATGATCGTGTCGGGGGAGGGAGGTTGTTCTACCGACAACCGAAACATGAGATTGTGCAATATTTATAACATAAATTATTAGCATACAAAGTGCAATTGATGCCCTCTAGTGATTAATTAAAACGTTTCACAGCGCACATATAAATTCATATTGTTTATGGCGATGCATGTTTATATGAAGATATATTATGCCCCAACAGGGCCAATAATTTGGCGAGGCCAAAGCCCGGGCCCTGACCAGACAGGGTCCACCCCGCAGCTCAGAGCCATTCAGAATGACTTGGCAAGTTGGCTCGAAACAAAGTGAGACGAAAAGTTTTGCAAGAGACAAATGACCCTTAAAGTTAAAACTAACAGTGACTAAATGGAGACAAGAGCAAAAAATTTGTGTGTACTCATCCTGCAAGATGAAAGCGGAAAGAGGAAGAAGAGCGAGCAAGCAGCAGCAGCAACAACATGAAATCCTTTAATTGCTGCCGCCAGTAGCCAAGCCAAGTGTAGCTTCCATTTGTCTTTCAGTCAAATGCTGACGCAACTGGAACTCGCACATGGGCGGGGCATTGGGGCGGGGCTCGCCTGGTCATTTCGAGTCCCGAGGCTGGCCGCGTGAAATTGCAAAACTGTTTCACCTGAATGCATGTGGCAATGCTCCAGATGTGGCACCCACAACACATCTGGGGCTCCCAAGCAACTAAACAATAATACAGGGGAATGCATAAACAAACTAGACAACAGTTGAATGTAGACGAACTTTTTATACACAAACCGAATTCCGAAAATGAAAACATGACCAAAGTTTAAGTTTTGAAGGCAGTTTTCACATCGAAGCATACTTAATTGGTTTTGAGCCCAGCCAGGTTGGTGTGCGCAATTTCATATTAGTTCAAATGAAAACCAAAAAAATGCCAAAAATAAAGCTAAACCATTTTTGGATAGAGCTGAAATTGTCGTAAGAACGTGAAGTCTTAAACTCTGATTTACATTGTTTCATTAACAGTTTACAAATTAATAAAAACCCAAGGGATCATGTATGTGGAATGCCAGCTGTACGAGCCGAACCTAAAGACAATGAACTGGCTCGAATCGTGAACTAAACAAACAACAAAATTGTAGCTAAAAAGGCGAAAAATTAATATAAAAAGTAAATTGCTTAAATCAATTTATAAATTAGATTATTATTCATATTCATATTCATATTTATTCTCGATCAATATCAGCAGCCCAGTCGATCTATGTCTAGTCTATAATTTGGATATATAATTTGATTTCTCTTAGCATAGATCCATCTTCTTGCTGTGGGCATTCGATCTGGTCAAAAATTTAGTTCCTTATTAAAATTAGTTTGATTTTTTCACCTTAACTCCCATATATAAACACTCTTATAAAGATGCCCAAAACAGTTGTGTGCAAAAAGTATTAAAGTACGCCGCATATCGACCTAAACTCTGCAAGGGTATTTAAACTGCGGCAGTTTGAACTTAACTTGCATGGTTTTTTCCTTTTTTTAATGCAAAACTTGAACACTTCCTGGATACCCTACGGAAACAATGAAAGGATAGAATGTGAGTGCAAAACAAAGTAAACAACAACAACAACAGCAACAAAAAAGAAAACAACATCGAACAATGGACCGAAGCAGCCGTCAAAGTGAGCGATTGTTGGAACGTGTCACAGCATCAATGGTAACCAAAGTGGACACAATGGACCAAGGGCCAACTCCCAAATGCCTACAACTGTACAAATGAACAATGCATGACTTAACGGGAAGCGGGTTCGGGCTAGAAAAGAAGCCTGTCAACTAAATGGCAAATGCATTGAGTGTGTGAATATTCCCAGGAAGGATAATTCTGAATTGATGCCAAGCAAACTGTGGTCAGCTCTAAAAAGCGTTCCATCAATTTTCAATTTTCCTATGCAAAGAACGGCGCCCAATCAAAGGTGTCCATTGAGGATGCAAGAGAAGAAAAAAGGCGCGACTTTCACAAAAGTAAAATCTAAGCAAACAACCAACAATAAAGGCGTCTTTATCTTCGTGTCTATATAGTTGGCGACTTGCAGCATCTTAAGAAATTCTAATTTTGATGTCAAACAGCGATTAAAAGAAACGAGATTACCTGCTGCATATTGCATGAGTGCATTTTCTTGTGTTTGCACAGTGCCCCGGCTGGGTGGGTGTGTGTGTTCTCTGCGTGTGTGTGTGTGTGCTGCGTGTGTGTGTGCGCTGCGTGTGTGTGTGCCTGTCTCCTGGCTCATTTGCACTTTGACGCGTCGTTGCTGGCGAAAAGTGCTGCGTCAGGCAGGTGCAACTGATGGCAATGATGACGTTAACGACTCCAATAACCGCTCTGCTCCATTTTGTATCCCCATCGATGCAAATAAGAACCGAATGACAGAACTGAAAACCGACAAAACTGATGGACAGTCAGACGGACCGACTGTCGGACAGACAAACTGTCTGACTGAGCATTCGGAACAGCTTAGTCGCAGCGGCTTTTGGCCAACCGCAATATAGAAAAGCCGCACACGCAAAAATCTGTTAAAATTTCAGCACACTGATCGAGAGAGAGAGAGAGCGAGACAAGTGCAGAGGCCAGAAAGCGACCACGGCAATAGGCGCTTAAAAAAGCTAATGGAACGTATGGCAATGACTGCCAAAGCACCCAAAAACCCATAGACCAATTGCGCGCACACACACAAACATAACACAACACACACACACGCCCACACAAGTGGCATCAATGCAGCCGCATTGCAATATTACCGACTGTGCCATACTCTGTTCACAGTCATACCAAAGCAAGCAAGACGCTTAAATGATATTAAATTTTTCCCTAATTTGAAGGAATGTATCCAAAAAGTAAAATAATCTTAATCTTTATATAGTATAAGACAACAATTTGGAGTATCTAGTTCTAATAATTTATAGTTATGCTTAAGAAACCATGTTTGTAAATCGATATTTATCGATACACCAAAGCCTTATTAAAAGGCTAGCCAGTGAGGTATCCAAAAAGTGAAATATTCATTATCTGTTTATACTATAATATAACCTACATACCAAATTTGCTGCATATAGCTCTCATAACTTTATAGACATGCTTAAAAAACCGGGTCTATCCAAAGTTTTTTTCTAATTGAGGAGGATCTGTATATACTAACTTTGGTCTATCTTACTCTTATTATTTTCGAAACTTATCGATATTATAAAAGCAGGATGATGTATTGAAATATATGATCAAGTATTTGTATTCTATAGATGCCTAACTGGCGTGCGTTCATGTCCGTTCAATATACCCCATTTCGCAATGCGCACAGCGTATAACCCCTATCAGCCCCCAAGCCAAACCGCCCACTCATGCACTCTCCACGTACAATTTCCGGTTGAACACATTTTGTGGTCGGGCGCAAATGCATTTATATTTGAGCAGCTACAACAACCGCAACAACAACTGCAACAACAACAACAACAACTGCAACAGCAACAACAAGAACAACAAACAGGAACAGACGCTTTGCACAAAGCTTAAGCCATTTCATTTTTGGTTCGTTGGCGCTTGCAGAATTTGCCATTTTGCACTGTTGGCATTGCCTGTTCCACAATTTTTATGACCACATCGGTGGAGTCGAGTGAAGTGGTGCGGAGGGTGGGGCTCTGAGCGCTCATATTTCTTAGAGCTCATATAAACACTTGCAAAAACTAATAGAAAGCAAGCAGGCTATATAAACATTGCCAAGAACAAAAGTTATATCAGCAAGGAATGTCGAAACTTTAGTACACTAGCCGCCAGCCGCCATTTTGGCTCCGATAATAAATAAAAAGTATGAAAAATGAATTGCAGAAATCCATTATTTATTTATAAGGATTTATGGACCTGCTCGACAAGACATTACTTAAATAATAAACTGTATACAATTTGCTTATTTGACGAAACACAATTTTATCTGCTGTTTGGTTGTGATATGAACTGACATAAATTAATGGGTTAAAAATATGTTAATTAAAACAAATCTCATTATCAATGTCATTGTCATTGTCATAGTCATTGTCATTGTCATTGTCATTGTCACTATCATTGTCATTATCATTATCATTATCATTGTCATTGTAATTAGCATTAGCATTAGCATTAGCATTAGCATTAGCATTAGCATTAGCATTAGCATCAGCATTAGCATTAGCATTAGCATTAGCATTAGCAATAGCAATAGCAATAGCAATAGCATTAGCAATAGCATTAGCATTAGCATTAGCATTAGCATTAGCATTAGCATTAGCATTAGCATTAGCATTAGCATTAGCATTAGCATTAGCGTTAGCGTTAGCATTAGCATTAGCATTAGCATTAGCATTAGCATTAGCATTAGCATTAGCATTAGCATTAGCATAAGCATTAGCATTAGCATTAGCATTAGCATTAGCATTAGCATTAGCATTAGCATTAGCATTAGCATTAGCATTAGCATTAGCATTAGCATTAGCATTAGCATTAGCATTAGCATTAGCATTAGCATTAGCATTAGCATTAGCATTAGCGTTAGCGTTAGCATTAGCATTAGCATTAGCATTAGCAATAGCAATAGCATTAGCATTAGCATTAGCATTAGCATTAGCATTAGCATTAGCATTAGCATTAGCATTAGCAATAGCAATAGCAATAGCATTAGCAATAGCATTAGCATTAGCATTAGCATTAGCATTAGCATTAGCATTAGCATTAGCATTAGCATTAGCATTAGCATTAGCGTTAGCGTTAGCATTAGCATTAGCATTAGCATTAGCATTAGCATTAGCATTAGCATTAGCATTAGCATTAGCATTAGCATTAGCATTAGCATTAGCATTAGCATTAGCATTAGCATTAGCATTAGCATTAGCATTAGCATTAGCATCAGCATTAGCATTGTCATTGTCATTGTCATTATCAATGTCATTGTCATTGTCATAGTCATTGTCATTGTCATTGTCATTGTCATAATCATTGTCATTATCATTATCATTATCATTGTCATTGTAATTAGCATTAGCATTAGCATTAGCATTAGCATTAGCATTAGCATTAGCATTAGCATTAGCATTAGCGTTAGCGTTAGCATTAGCATTAGCATTAGCATTAGCAATAGCAATAGCATTAGCA
The DNA here is from genome assembly GCA_035045885.1 of Drosophila borealis. Lineage (NCBI taxonomy): Eukaryota > Metazoa > Arthropoda > Insecta > Diptera > Drosophilidae > Drosophila > Drosophila borealis. The sequence continues at coordinate 292,366 of JAWNOR010000355.1, read as the reverse complement.
TTAGCATTAGCATTAGCATTAGCATTAGCATTAGCATTAGCATTAGCATTAGCATTAGCATTAGCATTAGCATCAGCATTAGCATTGTCATTGTCATTGTCATTGTCATTGTCATTGTCATTGTCATTGTCATTGTCATTGTCATTGTCATTGTCATTGTCATTGTCATTGTCATTGTCATTGTCATTGTCATTGTCATTGTCATTGTCATTGTTACTTTTAATATTTTTATTTTTATTTAGAAATGTTATTGTTATTGTTTATTCAGAGACATTCATTTATGCATGTCTCCGGTTATATTAAAATGCAAGAAAGGCCAATTAAAATTATCATGTTTTTGGGAATCGTTCATTCATATTTGTTGGCTCTCGTCTCAAAAACCCACAAACCATATTTAATGGATAATAATTAAAATGTCGAAATATGTTTAAAATGTCGTAAAATGTTATTGCAAGTTCGAGTTTGAGGCTCGGAGTGGTTCCATAGCAGCCAATAAAAAGGCTGGTTGACAATTCTAAATATTATATTAAAGCTCCATTTTTATCATTTATAATATGTGTATGTAGAAGTTTTGTTCAACATATGCCGTATATCATATTTTCTGAAGCACTCGAGTGCTCATATATTATTCCCCAAAAGCCAGAAGTGTCAATAATGGCCTTAAATATGAACGCAAGACTATCACACAAAAATTATATACTTTTGGGAAGGAAATTATTTTATCATACAGAGATAGCTGGCAAAGAACAATTTATGCTAAATATAAATATTTAGTAAATATTTATAGGTAATACAAATGGTCTTTGCAGCTTAAATATTCCGTTTGATAAAATGGTGTCCGAACTCACATATATTTTTATGCACTTGCAGAGGGCATAATAGTTTTGTCAGTAAGTGTGATACGACTAGAAGGAGACGCCTTTGACGCCATTGACAGATATACTCTTGGTTGGATTTTACAGCTAAGCATGAACGGAGACATCTTTGATCCCATAAAGCCCATCTCTTGATCGGATCCAACAGCGGGGATTGTCCCAAAGCTAGGCACTCAGTTTTAAAGGGAGGTCAATCTTTGAATTGCAGGAAAAAGTATAATCGAAAACACTCGGTTTGAACCACTATATTATATAACTATATAATATAATAGTAGTAAACTTTTATATTTTCCAGGTTTGATTGATCTTGACCATACTCAGCAAAAACGAGCTTTGAATTTTCATTCGTGAACTCACATTCATATCTTATTTGTCTCTATAAGGGTATTTAATTTTCGACTTCCCGCAAACCGCATTTTCGCCTTGTTTTTTCTGCGAAAGCTATTTGCTCTGCTCTAGGAAAATATACTTTACGCCTATGGAGAAATAGCCGGCTTTTAGGGACTCAAATAGAAGCACATTCGAGTTGCAAGTTCATTTGTAATTTATTAAACGCAGCTATAAACAAATCGAAAGCGAGTGGCCGCAATGGCCGTATGAATTTCGATTTAAGCCTCCCGACGAGTCGGAGGCCAACATGGCCAATGGATGGGACTGAGTCACTAAGTCAGCCCGGCGCTGGAGTGCTCCGGCAGCTATCCTGCTCTTCTGCAATGGCAATGGAATTGTGGCGCGTATTTGTGGGCTGCAGACACGCACTGCGCCGTGTGCAGTTAGCGTGTGTGCGTGCGTGCATGTGTGTGTGTGTGTGTGTGTGTGTGTGTGTGTGTGTATGGGATGGGGTGTGCGGGTGTGTGAGCTGCACATACATAAATAGCATGCGACAGGCTGGCTTCCAATGGGCACTAGGCTAATTTACTTCCCATATGAACCAAACAAAACCGAATGTCTATACACACAAACACGCACACACACACACACACACACACACACACATACTCAGATATATGCTTGCACAACGAGCAGAAGTGATTTTCTGTGTCATTTGGTTGTAATCGTGTCTGTTGTTTGTTACATATTACTATGCGAGTGTGCCAAATGGCATGTGTGTGTTGGAGTGTGCGTGTGTGCGTGTGCGTGTGCAGTTTGACTTGTCTTAATGGTCATGTTAAACAAATGTTTATCAAGCCATGCAGCTGCTGCAACTGCAACGACTACGCCCAGTTCCCAGCCAGAGGCCCATTAGTCATTTCGGTCGAGTTGTTGTTGTTGTTGTTGTAATATGGCATTAGCCACTCGACAATCTACATGGCAGCAGGAGCTGCTCCTATGAAATGCCAAATGCAATATGAAATATACATAAGTAAACTAGAAATAGCTAAGGTTAAGGTTAAGCGGTTTGTCAAATGTGAAAGGGCAGCACACACACACACACACTCACACAGGCACACACACACGAACGCAGCCACACACCGCACGGCAAGCCCCCGCACAAACTAAAACTGAAACATCAACGAAATAGATGCTGCAGCTGAAATATCAGACAAATTTTCTAATGCACACATATACACATATTGTACACACAAAGTTAGCACAACATGAAACATATTGGCTTGGCAGCACACACACACACACACACTCACACACCTAGACCATATGGACCCCATTATATTAAATCTGCATATTAGCCTTTTGCTCCTTCCTACGCAATTGTTGTTACATTGGCAACTTATCTTAAACGAAACGCTGCATTACTTGGAATACAAATTAGTTTCGATTTATAACAGAAAATTAATTATGAATATTGGGATTTTTGTATAGACGGTATTTTTAATTATGCAATTATGTGTCATATTCAGAACTCAGCTGCAAATAGTCCTCTTCTACACGCTTCTTCTAAATATCAGGAAATTTTCGAACTGTCCTATATATGAATATATCGTATAAAAGTTATCTCCTCCCACCTCTAATAGAGAGTTTTATGTAACCTCTCTCACTTTTTGCCATTCTAATTGGATACGTGGTGAAATAAAATCAATTTTGTTAACTTACCTTGTATATGTTTTTAGTAGATATCCAAGCCGCTTGCAAATATTTTATGCAAATACTTATTTATATTATTAAATGTACACGTGTAGAGGCATAGATGTAAATGAAATTCTCTATTGGGCACGTTGACTGTTATTATTGCCTTCAAGGCAGCAGAACACACATCAACACAACGACACGCCGACACACACATACACACACACACATCGTCATCATGAATATAACACTTTGTAGCACCTGACGTGCACTTGCAACGTTTTAATTTACATATTACATTGTGTTTACATTTTACAACACTTGCACTCTACCAGCAGCACTAACAAATAACAGCTATTTAATTGTTCTAACACTCAGAAGCACAGAAAGCACAAAATATATTTTGCAAATGAAAAATCGCAAATGAAAGCACGCACTTCAGACAGCGCTGACAGCTTGATGACAGAAACTGAGCGCGTGATCAGGTCGCATGTGGTAACTATTTTGACTGCGTTGAATAGTCTTCGGTGGAAACTTACCACGCGAACTTGCCGAATATGGTGACTATCAAACATATGACTGGCAGAGCTTAAATCGTCTGCATTTGACTGAAACTAACCACGCGATTAAATCGAATGTGGTAACTATTTGACTGCGTTAAATAGCATAGATCATATGGCTTTGTTATAAACTTACCAGGTTGACCTTGTCGAATATACATTGAATATTATAAGAGTGTTGAATTAAATAAATCATAGGGAATTATAGTTTAGCTGCTTATGCATTTACTTCTTAACATTTTCTTTTCAGCAAATCAAACTTGGGCAATTTGGCTCATAAATATTGTAGACAAACGGAAGCTAAATGATATAGAAGGATGCTGCACACTATAAAAGCGAGTCTGGCGCTGTGCGTCCCGTTTTCAGTTGAAAGGCAAAATTAACAATATGCAAAATTCATGTTAAAATATCGGAAAAATATATTTCTTTTCTGCACAAGCAATCCTTTCCCATCCATTCGCTTTCGCAGCCCTTTTATTTGGCTGCCTGCACGCGTTCTTTTCGTTTTGGGTTGGCAGCCGTAAAAAGAAACAACAACTTTCACATGCGGAAGGATTGGGCGGCAACGGTTGAATGAAAAGAGAGAGGGGGGAATGTGTGGCGTTGGCGGTGCTTTCATATGCTCCATGCCAAAGCAATAAAAATGTAACTTGTTGTTTTTGTAGCTGCTGTAGTTGGCGCTGCTGCCGCTGCCGCTGCTGCTGCTGCTGCTGCTGCTGCTGATGGTGAATGAATGGAAGCGTCGACCCGTCGACGCCTCCACGTTGATGCGAAATCGAATCTCGAATGCTTTTGCCCGGCAAAGTGAGCGGCCCTGTGTATTAGTATGTGTGTGTTGCTGTGTGTGTGTGTGTGCGTCGGTGTGCATATAAAAATACAGTTATCTGTTCTATTTGCGCATTTATAAATATTTGTTTGCTTTAGTTCTGGGCATGCACATTACACAGGCTCCGCCATGTTCCGTGAATGGCAATGTATATTTATGTTAGTGAGTGTGTGTGTGTGTGTGTGTGTGTGCGATTGTGATTCCGAGTAAGAGGTATTGAATGGGGCCCTTCCTGAACCGGTTGCCGACCTTTGGCCGCCCTAGAGAATGGCGCCTCTGTTGCCTGACACCCAACCAACAAAAAAAAAACTCCTTCGCTCGCCGCTGCTCTTTTGTTTAGGTCTGGTTCGAACACTCCAGAAAAAAGAAGGTATATTCTTTGGTTGAGTTGTTAGGCATAAGCACTTGGATATGTGTCAAAATTCATGCAATTGATTTGGTTGTGGGAGTGCATAAAGCAATAGAAAAAAAGTATCTCATAGATGCTTTTAAAGCCAACTGTTCGTTTGCGGCATTTGGCTAGCAATAGAAATGGCAAAAAGTTTGCACTTGACCAAACTAAAATCTCAATTTGTAAGCTTATGTTATGAATTTTGATGCGTATCTCCATATTTTCGCAGACAGCAGATACATTATATCATGTCATATGCGGTTATTTCAAAGGGCAAGCGGTAGATAAGTGAAATATACACTTTCTATATTCTCCGCACTTTACTTAACTTATTTAAATAGTTATTCTAGAAAAGTAACAAAATATTATAGTAGTGATAAATAATTATAAGACAAATTCTATACCAACTTTCGTTAAGATATCTGTAAAAATAACGGAAATGTAAGGACATCTTCGGCACGCCTAAGATATAATACTCTTAAAGACTTTTGCCTTACGGTCTTGCAGATATCTGAGGATAGTGAATCTCGTAAATGATATGATATAGTAGTTTATATCATATATGATATGATATGATATAGTAGTTTATATCATATATGATATGATATGATATTATATAGTAGTTTATATCATATATGATATGATATTATAGTAGTTTATGTGATATAGTAGTTCGATGGTATCATTTTTCTCATATGAAAGGATCATAGTTTAATAAAATATTCAGGCTTTGGACAAGATATCTTAAAAAATTAAAAGGTTTTTCAATCAAACTCCTTTTATTCTGAATTTTGCCTATGACATTGCTACAATCTGCTCTGTGGTCGTAGGCTTCTCCTTTTCCTACAGACCCCGAAACCCACATATATTTTTAAATTTCATAGAGCTTGCCAAGATTAATACAAATTGTTGTTCAAATTAAGCCTAAATTGAGGCCAGCTTGCGTTATTAAATTTGCCATCATTTTTCGCTAATCAAATATTTCAGAGAAAAATTTTTGTTACAACTAAAACATTTTTTCTCCTTATAATATTGCCTTTGCTGCGGCTCGCTATCAAATTCAACTAAATATTATATTGCTATTAATTTAAAATAATTTTATTCAGAGCACAAGAATAATGAATTACTGAGAATGTTCTGTGAACAACTTAAGGCGCATTTAAGGCACACATAAATAAGAAATATTTCTGCATAAACTCAATATTCTAATGGGAAACACGCGCAGTAATATTTCATTTTCCGAGAGTCTTTAGACTTTCCTTAAAGGTAGTATATGAGTTACGTACAGGTGAACAGCTAGGTAAGCATTAAATATTTTCAAAGAGCAGGTACATTTGTGTGCAGTACACATTTCCACAGACAAGTTGATAGACTTTTAAGTCTTTATGTATATACATATATATGCATTGTAGATATAGTTGAACAAACTTGCCAAGGTCGGCCACTCGAGCGTCACATGCCAACCGATGAATGTGCGAGTGGAAAATAAAAGAAAATATCAAAAAAAAAAAATGCTGAGAAAATTTCATTTTCAAATTGCACCCCAGTGACACATTTTGCAAACCCAATCCGTTTGGCATACATGGCCCCGTATGCCCCCGCCCGGTCCCACTCCAGGCGTCACCTAGCCGGCTCCCAAGACAATCGGAAAAGTTTCCAAAGCGAGTTTTCCATTGCGAGGAGTTTTCATTGTTTTTCTTACGACTCATTTCACGTTTTAATTCCTAGGCGCCGCCACGGCGACTTTCTGCATCATTTGGCACGACAAATTTGCGCTGCCAAACCAGCTGGGCGTGCTACATTAAATGGGCGTGGCCCAATGACAGAACCCATCGGTACTGTCAAGGAGTTGTGCCATGGTGCATCTGCCCGGTTTTAAATATTTGCTCTCGCCTTTGCCTTTGCACTAAAACCAAATTGCTTGGCCCACTAAGTGTTCAATTACCGAGAACTACGCAATGTCGCTGTGCCCGACAGCTGCCCGTGCCGGAGCCGGATAATGACAAGGAGTCGGATGGCGGATAAAGGCGATGGCCACGTTGATGGTCCACATTGATAGCAGCTGGGATTGATGACTGCTATGGTGCCCTGCTCCTGCTCCTGCTCCGGGTCCGGCTACGTCTTCGGCTGCTGCTGGTGTCCAGCAATTGGTTTAAATTTTATTTATGAGCTGCCATCAAATCAGCATAAGTAGGTTAAACGCAAATGTCAATCGTAAATTCGCTGACTTTGCCCGTAAAGCGCCAAATAAATTAAATTGTCGCGTTTCACAGCTGAGCTGAAGTACGTGCCCCGCTCCAGATGCTCCTCCAGCCTATACAATTGCCAAAGGCAGCCGTGGCAAAAAAAAAAAAAAAAAAAAAAAAAACGGTGTGTGCCGCAATATTTCATAAACTTGAGCTTCCCTCACAGAATTAGCCAATGCTGACATATATACAATGAATGGCATAATCCTAAGACAGCGTTTGCATAGCCAAAGTGCCGCCTGCTATTGACTGACGACAACGGTCGGGATTCGTGCCGTGGCTGGGGACATGGGGCTAATGGCAACCTGGCCGGAACAATTTGAAGCTGTTGGTTTAGGCGCTCGACCACTTCTGGACTCTGCCATCAATATTATGCCAAACAAGTTGAAGCAAAGCCAAAATCTGTGCCTCTGTTGGCTTAACTGCTTAAGATTTATTTTCTATTGATTGCGTTTCCTGTTCCCAGTTCCCTGCACAATTTAACATTCAAATAACTGCCAAATATTGCGCACTAATACAGAATAATTAAGTGAAAATAATCGAACTCAAATAGTTGCATTTATCGCAGCTCATATCATTTATATATAGTAATTTAAACTCAAGCAAGCTTATTAAATAACATAATGCAAGCTTTCGCCTCAAAAGACTTTAGCTCACAGTTCAAATTCATAATTAAGTCCAAGTAACTAATAGATTTACCTCAAATGCATTAGGTTGCTTACAAAGCTTTGATATACTATACAATTGTTCTAACTTTCCAATTGCTTAACATGTTTATAATTTGTGCTCAAGTCTGCCAGCTTACAGTTGGGCATATAACACGCATACGCACTGTGTTCACATTTGGCTTTGCTTTGGAAAATTTGGAAAAATAACTTCTAAGTTTACTATCCAAATTTTAATCAAAATTTCGGGCAATTTAAATGGTCTTAAAAAAGCCTTAGCCTCACAAATTTAATATATAATTTGAAGTAAAAGTCGAGATGTCTTCATGCTATTTAAGGTCTTCCTAACCAAGCATGGAGACCAACTCCGTAACTCTTATTAAATACATTTTAAAACCCAAATTTGTCGATCCTTAAATGAACTTGGAAACCGAAAGGTAGACGAAACCCTAAATATAATACATCTAGCTCTTCTCTAGAGTTTTGTTTAGTTCTGATAAGATGGAGGTGTACATAAAGAGAAATATATTGCATCAGTGTATACTCCCAGAGATCCAGCATTCCGAATTTCTTGTTGATTTAATGAAAAACAGAGCAAGTTCAACTCAAACAAGTTTATCTGTTACAGTTTCTGAGATCCACGGACAACACATAGAAAAACCGAACGACTTTCTGAACGAAATAATGAAATCGATTTGTATCGATTACATGAAAAGAGGAACTTAAAGAAATGTCGAAATCTTTTTGTATCGATTACAAGCAAACAGGAAAGGATAACCTCAATCTGCGATTCAAATTGCAAGTCTATCGATTTTTATCGATTTCATAAAAACAGTGTTAGATATCGATAGGTCGAAAAAAATTGTATCTGCGTTCAACACTTCAAGTCTATGACTCTTATAGTCCCTGAGATCGACGCGGACTGACAGATGAGCAGACCGACAGACGAACGAACGGACGGACGGACGGACGGACTGATCAGGCAGGCAGACAGACGCACAAAGTCACATCGACCCGGCTATTAATACTGCTCAAGCTTACTTTGCTGTATTGGGTTGAAGCCACCTTCTATATGTTACATGCATGCAAACCCGATATACCCCTTTTCAGGCAATTTCAATGAGTATGTGAACCAAGTTGATACGAAACAAATCGACAGACAGCCGCAGCCCAAACGCAATATACTTTTTCATTCCCTTGGGCACAGGGCATAAATCACTTTGGCAAGGACCCTGAAATCGACGAGAGCACGAAATCAAAGAGTTGGTCACGGCGCTAGCGACTCCGTGAAGAAGTTTCCACTCAGTGAGCTTTAAAATCAACACTCTCCATAAGTGAGTGTGCCGGCATGGCAGCACGAATGGCAAGCTAAATCAATTGCCAAGTATTGCTCCACTAATGATGAGGAGTGGGTAGGCGTTGCCATGCCCACACTGCCCGATCAGCTAACCACTCATGTCGGCCTTGTCCTTAGCTTGGTTAAACCTGTTAACGTTAAGTTTCCCTCAATGTGCTTGCGCTTGTTGGTCTATAAATTGACTCTGGTCGGAGCAGCTCAGCCGTGCGCACTACTTGACCACACATTGGCGCATTGTCACGCGCGCTTCGCAGCTGCCACAGCTGGAGAAGGAGAGAGGGACCTGTGATTCCCACCAGCATATTCATCAATGGACCAAATGCCACAGTGTTCATCCGATTCCAGCTTCGATTCTTGTTGTTGTTGTTGTTGCAGCAGCTTCTGTCGTTGGGTTAACAAAAAAAAAAAAAACAAAAAGAAAATCTGTTAAAATAAATCACAACAATTTGTACATTTTCGCCTCGTTGGCCAGAAACGAAGACACGTTGAAGACGGTGCTCGGTGACGATGATGACGATGGCGATGGCGATGGCGATGGCGACACATGGCACATGGCTACCAAAAACCAGCAGATTGTTCAGCCATTCCTTGGGCCAGCCCAAAAAGGACAATGTCTGCTTGGCTTGGTTTTTTGGGCTATTAAGTTGTCATTTGGCTGCGGGTCCTGTGTCCATGTGTATACTTATCTCTCTACCTCTGTGTGCGTGTGTGTGTGTGCGGGTGTGCGCTTGGACGTGACCTCAGTTATCAGTCTGGCAGGATGCGTGGGCGTTGCTTCCTGCTCAACTTATGACAACTTTGATTGCAGTCAATTTATTAGCAGCTTGGCAAATGTATCCAAAGGCAGCCTCTGACCAGGTAGCAAACGGCATGCGGCAGGTGGCAGGTGGCATATGGCACCAACTGGTGGTTGACGTTGCCGGGATTGAGCATTACAAATGCCTGACATAATTGTTTAACGCCATGTTTTTAATTAGCCGCCACATATGGACGTCAAACACAAAGTTAAATGCAAAAAAAAAAACGTAAGCCAGGCAAACAAAAGGACATGATAAACGGATGTGTAGGACAATAACAAAAAAAAAACAAATAGAAAAGCTGCGAATGTTTGCCAGGATATATGCTTAAAACCCTATTACCATGGTAATCCTTTTGACAAATGAATTTTAACATGCCCTCCACACACACACACACACACACACACACACAGGCAGACACACAAGGACAACTCACCTTCGCACACATAGACAGCGCCGACTCAATGCCACTTGCCACAGTGATAGACGCAGCGCGAAAAAGTATGCTATGAAATGTGCTACACATATGAGACGACGCTATATGTGTGTACTTTTTGTATGTGTGTGTATGTAACTCCAAATGTGCGTTTATTCGCTTTAGTCTATCTATTCTCTTGATGTATATATAACTGTGGAATGTTAGACTGATTGACTGGTTGACTGACTAACTGACTGACTGATTGATTGACTAACTGACTAACTTAACGACTGACTGACTGACTGATTGACTGACTGACTGATTGCCTGACTGATTGACCAACTGGCTAACTGACTGACTGATTGACTGACTAACTGAACGATTGACTGACTAACTGACTAACTGACTGACTGACTGACTGAATGATTGATTGACTAACTGACTAACTTAATGACTGACTGACTGATTGATTGACCAACTGGCTAACTGACTGACTGATTGACTGACTAACTGAACGATTGACTGACTAACTGACTGACTGACTGACTGACTGATTGATAGACTGACTGACTGACTGAATGACTGTCTGACTGACTGACTTGCTGATTGACTAACTGATTGATTGACTGACTGTCTGACTAACTGACTAACTGACTGATTGACTAACTGATTGATTGACTTATTTATTGACTGACTCACTCATTAACTGACTGAGTGATTGACTGGCTGTAGGGGAAGATTTAAATGTTTTCCCTGTCGTGGCATTGTTGCAAAAGTTTGAAATTTTCATCAGGACCTAAAAATAAAACACACTTCCCGCTGCGCATAAAAGGAAAATTGTAAATTATTTAAAATTACCTCCGTAGCTGAAGCGGTTCTATTTGCGAGCATTTACTGTACATGTCTCATACATTCACTTGATTTTAAAAATTGAGTTACATATCGTGATGCGCCTTTGATCGGGTGACATCTTACACAGTCGGTAGCTGCCAATAAGCTGCTATTGGTAGCTGCCAGCTGAAGCATTCGCAATAGCTCCTTTGATAGCACAACGCAAGCTGCTATAAAAATTCAATAGTCCATGGGAGACTCAACCGGAGAGAGTTGAGCCCTGGTAGCGCGCTTTGAAATCATCTACATCATCAATTTTTTTTTTTTTTCGCTTAGTTTTTCCTTGAGGTGAAACGCTGGCACGCACTTGTGCGCTCCCCGAGCGGCCATAGAATCAAGCAATGCACACAGTGGGAAGCCAATTTCGGTAGCAGAAATCGCACGCTCGCTGCCTGATGCCAGGCAATAAAATATTCATTTACTTGACATTTGTTGTTTCCACGCCGAGATGCATCATTCAAGTCAAGTCCATGGGTTAGGGCTTTTTTGCTTGCCTGCCACGCCCACTCGAACGGCTCAACGTTTGACACGCTTTTGGGGCCGCACACCGTCAACTTTGCACCCTTCATAAAAAATGTAATTTTCAAAAACATTTGGAAATTTCAAATTGAATTTGCCGCACGCTTGAAGTTCGCCTTTGCCCAAACCCAAAACAAAAAACTGTATGCAAAGCATATTCAAGACCAGCCCAGCCCCAACGCAGCCCCAACGCAGCCCCAGCGCAGCCCCAGCGCAGCGCAGCCGGAGCAGCACATAAAAGCTGAGCTAAGTTTGGGCCCGGCCGGGGTGCTTTGGATATGTGGAATAAAAAAAAAGAGAAAAGTGTAAGTGACATGAAAGGCGCACAAAGCGCAAAAACCTTTAATAACTTTACGCTCTTTGTTTTCAAGTGCACTTGCCAAGTAAGTGCCACGCCCATTCAGAGCCGCCCACCCGACTACACCCACGGCGCTGGGCATTTAAACAAAGCCAGGACAACTTTCTCTTTGAAGTTGTTTCCTATGCGCTTCTTTTAACGCTCTGTTTCAGCCCAAAAGCTAAACTATACGCATTCTATGCCCTCATACCCCACACCAAGGTCCTTTAAGTCCTTTAAAGCGGGCAGGCCAACCACAATCTACCCCAGCCGACGCACTTCTCCCCCCCACTGCCCCCACTCAATGTGTAATTTATGAGCTATTTATTGTCAATAAATGCAGCCTCCAAGCGACCATTTTGTGCGCCGCGACTAAATAAAGACAAATGAACCATCAGTTTAGTGGGTGGATCGAGACATGTGCTTATATGTCACACACACACACACTCACACACACACACACACATGCACGAGCACACAATGGTAACCGAGGTACTCATTACACAGGCCAAATGGGCAGTTCTGTTTTTTAACCCCAAATTTATGGGGCAATTTATGTCGATATTTTTGCTGTTTTAAAACATTCTTTTAAACAGAATATTCACATGGATATATGTATATATATATAGTCGATGTTAAATTGGGCTTTATGTGCATTTTCTTCTAGCTTTTTAGTGTTCACAAGGGTTTTGAGTCGCCAAATAAAAGCCATTTGAGATATAATATTTTTAAAACTCTACAGAAAGTTATCAAAAGCACAACTCAAACCTCAAAAAATACTTATATGTGAAGAGCATGAATAAAAATATTTTAATATATTTAATAATATTTTATAAATATATTTAAATTTTTAATGCTAAAAAAAGATATATATTTTTTTTAAAGTTTAAAAATATATATATTTATAAATTTGTATTTTGTTTGCTTTTATAATCGCCGAAATGTTCTTAGGAAAGCGGGATAGGAAATCGATTAACTATTATTATTAATATTATTATTATTAATATTAATATCAATGTTAGTAACAATATTATTGTGATTTTTAGAATCATTATGTTTTTTATATAAATAATACAATATTAACAAAACTTATATCAATGACTTATTAACATTATTATTATCAAAAAATAAATAAATTCAGTTCATTTATATAACATAAATAATATAAAAATCGAATATATGGAATTAAGTTGTTTTCCCAAACTTTAGGAAATTAAATTTAATAGTCTCTTAGATCGATCCGATCGACTTCAGAGATACAAAACGTGGTCGGAATGCCCACCTATTTAACACATTAGTGCAACTTTTTTATGCACTTCTTCCATTATTTTCTATGGTTAATAATTTACTTTTAAAATATAAACAATAATAACTATTTAAAAATAATTACAAAAATGGAAAAAAATATTTTTAACAACTTTTAATTGTCTGAAAACTTTTATAAGCTCATTAATTGTTCTACAACTTGTAGTTCCTGCAGTTTGCTTTACATAGAGCATATTGTCAAGGTTTATATGCAAAACAAACTTCCCGATGTGGAAGGCTTTGTCGCAGGACATAGCCACGAGTACTTTAAAACCTCATCAACTTTTATTTCGCTACGGCTGATGAAACTGGAATCGAGCCAAGATTTACGCAGTCTGAAAAGCAGCTAATCGTATAAATATTTTGGCCGAAACTGCAAGGCATAAACAGGCTAACACAAGTGCACTAACGGCTGTATCGGCCCGCATCGATGCCGTAAACAATCTTGTAAATACCCTTAATTAATTGGCAAGTCTTGAAACTTGTAAATACCGAAGTCTGTGCCGCAATTTACGTTGGAGAAACTCAAGCATTTTCGCTACCAAAACTTGCAACTTGCAGCGCGTCTATTTGCACGTTAATATTGATGTACAGCATTGGCCAGGCACGTTTATAATATATATGGATACGGCCATAATGATGAGATCTGTGTAGAGCGTATCCCTGAGCGGGGCACTTTTGCCAATTAGGTTCTAGTGTGAAGCCTGAAGGGGACTTTAAGCTTTTGGCAACATTTAACAATATATTGTTGCTCCTGCGAACAGGACACACGCTGAACGCAATCTATGAAACCGCCCACTGAGTTTTATACAAAGTTCAAATATCCCTTTAAACGTTTCGCTGCTCCTGAGTGTGTGTGTGTGTGTAGGTAAAATGGCATCAAATATAATAACGACCACAACAATGCGTGACATGCATGCAAAAGTTGCTGGCCTTATAGTGTGCATTAGCCGAAAGTGTAGCTAAGTGTGTGTGTGTGAGTGTGTGTGTGTGAGTGTGTGTGCGTGTGTGTGTTATATTTTACAAACAGCCAAATCACTTTCTAAATGCAATGCCAATAAAAAAGCAGAGCAAAGTGTTGAAATAGGTATATATAAAAATAGATATGGAGCTAGATATATATATAGGTAAATATATATATATATATATATATATACATATGCGCAGATATAATTTGTTGCCGCTGACAGAAGCGTGTCGCAGCCGGAGGCAAGTAACAAATGAGAAATGGACGCGCTACGTGACAATGACAAGCGGAACGTCTAGAAAAGGGCCTGAAAGCCTATGGAACAATCACCGTCTTGTGAGAAGCTCCTTTCAACTTAACATCGAAGCTATCAAAATTTCGATTTTTTAATCAATCCGTACGAATGGAATATTTTTAGATACGGGGCTCTGATTCGCTTAACCAGGTTGTCGTATTTTCTAAGTCGAAGTTCAACATAAGATTTTATGTTATGTTTGATAGTTAATATCTATATAGTATATATTTTTCAACTAATAAGTAACTAATCTAACATAGACAAGAAAAACACAAAATTTCGCATACCTACGATCTATCGTGTGATTAATCATGATCGATTTCCCGCCAGCGAAAAAACTCAAAATTTATATATACTACTTTAAAAACTCCATTTTTAGTATGCGTCGTTTCACGTTTCAAATAACATTATTAATAGCTTCTTAAAAATGAATTCAAAGTCGATCGAATAAAAAATGAAAATGTTGCAATCCGCCATTTTCCTATACACTTTCAAACAACCCTTTTCCACCAATTTTCCACACATGCGGGTGGAATTTTTCAAAGTTTTTACTATTCTTTAAATTTCGTATAAGTATATACAGAACAATATTATCATATTATTTAATTAAGCGACATCGAATCTTAGCGCAATATCAGAATAACAGAATAACAAAGTCCTTTAGAAAAAGGTAGTTAACGAACTTTATGAGCTTCTGAATAGTTTTTGCTAGTTGCAGGGTATCTCGTTGTCCAGTATTCCAAGCCTGGCTCGATATTTAATATTTTTATTGTCATTTTATTAAGCTCCAAATATATTGAATAATTGCATATACGAAGTCAAAAAATTAACATTAATTTTTGTATTTAACATTTAAATTGATAACATTTATTCAGCAGAAACAGAGAACATAGCTGCCCTCTGGCGGGCAAACTGTGCAACTCAGCACAGAGCTTTCGCTGGAAAGCTTGCGTGAGGGCTGGGAATAAGGCACATCGTAAGCTTTTTCGTTTTCATATCTTAACGGTAACATTTTTGGTACGACTTCAACTTAGACTAAGAACATTTAAAAAAAGAAAACGTTTACACAACTGTACTTAAGAACGGAAATTGGACGTGGAAAACAGTCCAATGGCTTTTCCGATTACACTTCTTCAGTGGTGTCCGTGCGTTTGGTGGCTTCATTGGTTTCGGTCAGTTCCTGCACGGCGTTGACAGGCGGCTTAGTTATCTACAGAAATTATAATGCGGGCTCTCAGTGAGGATTTGTCGCTTTAACAGATTCTACACTATCGCAATGCATATTGTGTGGAATACTTATCGGAACATGCAGTTGGGTTAGGTCATGTCACATGCGATTTGCAGCACTACATGCACTAAGTACTCAGCCGGTTATAAATAAATAAATATTGATATTTAGTATTTATATACTTAGTCTAGGTTAGATTAAGGAATAACTCTAAGGTGAACTTTACCATAACGTTATGCGGCGCATGAGACCTAATGTATTGAGTATGGTTCACTTAAATATAGACCAGAGCGAGGCGAAAGAGAATTTTGTAACACCCACATTTATATCACATACAAAATGGCAACCCTTTTGGTAGTTTCGTATTTCGTTGAAAATTTTTTGTTTGTTTTTGATTTTGTTTTTTTTTTTTTTTTAAGTTAGTATGTAATTAGTTTCAATGACTTTTCTGGGATTTGTTATTGTTCTGGAATGTAGTGTATTCAACGGAATTGCTGTGGGATTTTCTTACTTTGAAGCAACGGATCTTAAAATGATTACACATTTCCGAGACCTGCAATTAAATACTTGAATGAGTATGTTATCTAGATAAAGTTATATGTATGTACCTACCACACCATAGCCATAATGCCAGTGCGCCAATGTGACGAATATTGTCAGGCCATGGACGAGCCAGCGTTCGCCCTGTGCCGTCAGATCCATGCCGAAAACATGCTCATACCAGGGAAAACAACAGACGCCCACAGTGGCAAGCAGTGGCCACATAAGTATATTAAAGCCATCGCAACGTGTATCCGACATTTGGGCCACAATCAGGCGGCACTTCACAAGAAAGAGAGAGAAGAAAGTTATACTTAAAGTTGAACTTAAAGCTGTCAAAGTTGTAGAGCTTACTGCAATATTGGAGAAGATAGTGCCATAGAGTATCCACAGGATACGCGGCTCCAGATTAATGACTTGATTTCGCGAAAAGAATGACCAAACCAAGGTGATCACAAAGAGCCAGAGGAAGGCAAAGAATGGACGCAACATTTCCATCATGGGACGCATTTTGCCCGTCTTTTTCTTATATGAACTGAAAGCAGAGCTTGTATAAAATCAGGCGCACAATTTGAATTCATCTATAATACAAACAGATATATGTTCCTTATAATAATTGGATGGCTGGATAGTATGCCGGAACCAATTAGGCCAAACTCGAACATATTCGCCACCGTAAAGCCGTAAAAGCTCGAGCGATAAATTTCCGGTCCCACCAAAGTGGCCACAAACAGCATCACGCTGACGCCCTAAGACGAATATAATATATAATTATTATTTAAATTATAGATTATCATTTATTTGAAGCGTACTTACCCACATGGTAAAGTCATAGCCCCAGGGCAAGAACATAACGCCCGTATTATACTTTTCCACATGCGTAAAATAGAAATTGAGAAACACGTTCCATATAACAAAAAACATGCGTATTGGCGGCAAGTCCGCCGTGCCAAACAGTGAAAATATATAGATGGGTATAAGGGCCGCCGAATATGAGTCCAAGCCATGATCGAAGAGCTCGCCGAGCGGACCGCTCGTGCCCGTGCGACGCGCCTGCTTGCCATCCATGCCATCTACATTAGCTCGGATTTAGTCACGATTTCAGATCAATCACATCCCAATTGACTCACCCAGATTGTAGTAGATGAGTATGTTAATGGCCGCCACGGTCCAGACCCAGCCGGGCACCGTATTGCCCACCGATTTGTCATTGGCCGCCTTGAAGTCCCAGTCGTAATAAGCTATCAATATGAAGTTCACCACGGTCATGAGAAAACCCACAAAAGTGAGTATATTAGGCGCCAGCCATTTCGGTAAATACTGCACGAGAAGATCTGTCAGGCCCTATTGATTGTTACGCTTGTTAGAGGCTACATACCTTCACGCAGGCATTCCAGAACGGATGCATTATATAGACACTCAGAAAGCTGGTGTCTATGCTGTTGTACTGTTAAGGAAACATAATAAATAATGAGAAGTATTAGACCGTGTTTCAGTATAATACATGTGGCTGACTCACTGATTGACTGACTGGCTGCCTGACTGATCGACTAACAAACTATCTGACTGACTGATTGACTCCACTGAGTCTCTCACTAGTGACTGACTGACTGATAATCTTACTAATTGACTAACTGATTGACTGACGGACTAACTGAATAATTGAGTAACTGACTGACTGACTGAAAAACTTGCTGATTGACAAACTGATTGACTGACTGACCGACTGACTGATAATCTGAAAAATTGAATGACTGACTGAGTGACTGATTGATTGACTGATTCTCTGACAGACTGACTGATAATCTGACTGACTGAGTGAATGATTGATTGACTGACTGATAATCTTACTAATTGACTAACTGATTGACTGACGGACTAACTGAATGATTGAGTAACTGATTGCCTGACTAATTGACTGACTGACTAACTGACTGACTGACTAACTGACTGACTGACTAAATAACTGACTGACTGACTGAAAAACTTGCTGATTGACAAACTGATTGACTGACTGATAATCTGAGAAATTGAATGACTGACTGAGTGACTGATTGATTGACTGATTCTCTGACAGACTGACTGATAATCTGACTGACTGAGTGAATGATTGATTGACTGACTGATAATCTTTCTAACTGACTAACTGATTGACTGACGGACTAACTGAATGATTGAGTAACTGACTGACTGACTGAAAAACTTGCTGATTGACAAACTGATTGACTGACTGACCGACTGACTGATAATCTGAAAAATTGAATGACTGACTGAGTGACTGATTGATTGACTGATTCTCTGACAGACTGACTGATAATCTGACTGACTGAGTGACTGATTGATTGACCGACTGATAATCTGACTTATTGAGTAACTGACTGACTGACTGACAGTGTAAAGGAGCGACTTATTGACTGACTGACTGATTGACTGACTGATTGACTGACTGATTGACTACCTAACCAACTGACTAAATGACTGACTGTCTGATTGGGGCTATTCATACTGTCTAAACTGTAGGAGCTTAGAAGCTGACCTTTAATCTGATGTCATGTGAATGCTTGCTAAGCCTTATTGACAAGTTATAAAAAACTCTCCCACAAATGTGAAGAAATTGGTGTCTTGCCAATAACAATTAAAGAGTAAAATATAAACTAATAAGATATGAAATACTAGTAGGTAATTTGCAAAGCGTTCAATAAAACCAATAAAAAAAATTATTTTACTTCTGTCACGGTAAAGTTTCCGATAGTTGTGTAAATCAAGTTCATATCAATATTCAATGCCATGGACAATACAAATTCAAAGTAAATTCAATCGATAAAATGTGCTATTGTATGGAAGGTCTAGTCAATGCGAATATCTAATCGCATCGGGCAAAACTTATACATCATAAAAAACAAGCCTCATATATCAAAATAATCTTTGGCTCTAATTCCAAAAATATAAACCCACTTATAATTAAATGTATGGCTTTAATTTAAGCTTTACCTTTAATTTTAATTTGTAATCAGACAGAGAACATCAATTGTGGATTACGTTAGTTATATTGTTCTTTATTTAAATTTTATTTTTAAGTCAACAGTCAAATGGAATGAATGAAAATATAAGAAAGCCAAGAGTTTGACGCAAAACTAAACTATGACTATACGATATCTTAAGATCCTTAAGAACCCTTTAAGGATTGCGTTTTACGACTCTAGAACTCACAGCTTAGCTAAGGCGTATTCCTTTTCCATTCAGCGTCGTTATATATATGCTAAATCTTATATAGATATTTCAATCTGTAGACTTTCATATATCATTAAGCGACTCTCTCTCTCTCTCTCTCGCTCTCTGTCACTCTCTCTTTCTCTGAACTCATCTTACTTATAAGTTAATCACTTGAGTACAAATTCCAAACTATGAGTTTGCCAACTATCTCTCAACAGCGCGCACATGCTTCATTCGCAGTTCAATGCCTTCTCTGGGATTTACGAAACCTGTGTTCAGCATCATCCGGTCTATTTAATTGATGACCTAGGCCTAGTCATGCCTAGGGTGTACGGCCTATTTGATAAGAATGTCTAAACACATGTCACTGACAGTGATAGCAAAAAAGTAAAAATATATGTATAATTAATAGATCTACCCATTGCCCAATTCCTTAGATTTAACACAATTGCCATGTGTGTACGATCAAGTATATATATATATTTGCAATATAACCATATTTATAGCTGACAAACCGGAACTCGTCGTAATCCTGATAATTATTTTATTAACCGATTTTGATTGAATACGACGCCTCTTTAATTATGCATGGTACGGGGGTGTGGGGAGGGAGGGGGGCATTGATTTTTGTAGGGGGTCGTCTTGCAGTTGCGCCCCATTTCTAAAGAAGCCGAATAGACCCCATTTAATGCTTACCTTGTAACGCTCGAAGCCCCGCAAATGAGCCTCCGACAAATAGCGCATGTTACCCATATTGTTATTGTTATTGTTTTGTTTAATGTTATATTTATTCGTGTTGCTGATAACAGCAGAGCGCACAGTTAAATATCAATATAATAATGACCTTTGCCTGGGGTCAAATATAAGCTACTGTCTTCGATTTAAACATTGTATAATTATATTCGCTTCACTTGTAAATTCTCTCGCAGCTGTTCACCGGCACGCACTTTCCTCCAATTATTTTTATTATTTATTTAACTATATTTCTTTTTTTTTACTATAAACCATAAATTAAATAATCGTTTATAGAGACACGGGGGATGCGTTCGCCGTTTGCGCTGCGCCTGCTGCGCCCTTTGTTGTTGTTGTTCTTGTTGTTGTTATTTTTGACACGCAACACGCAAACCGCCGTTACTTCACGAGACACACATATATATGATACATATACATATGTACATATATATAAATACACCTACTGCATATAACAGTAAAGCACTTGTGAGACGTAACGAGAATGAAAACACTTTGCGACTGCCTCGGCTCTACGTATTATCAAGACTGAAGACGAACTGCTGCCCGGCAGCTCGAGCGCAGCCCAAAAATTAAAAAAAAAATTAAATAGAAATAAACAACAACAAGAACGTTTCAGTGAGTTGCAACCGACTGCGCGATACTCTATGCAATAAAACTGGGGCGAAGAATCACAAAAGAATAGAGCAGGGCCCAAGCCGATCCATATTTTTTTGTTTTATTAAAGAAAGTTAGTTAGAAAATATAGATGCAAAGGTTGTTAGCTTATTTTACATAAAATTTAAATTGAATATACTTTTTTTTTATTTTTAAATTTCTTCAATATAACTAAATATTTAAAAGAAGTCTACAATATAATACAGACAAATCGTACTACATTTAATTTTTAACAAGTCTAAAAATAATGTAAGTAAAAGTTTATTTAATTTTACTTGTCTTTCGAAATTTCGTGAAGCAGTTTTCGAACCAGAAACTGCGTTCATACAAGTGTAAAACCAGACTCACGAGTCGAACCAACGCATTGGTTCGAACCGAGCACCACACCACCGAACAGTGTTTATTTTTTTTGATTTGCAGTTATGGTAAACATGGATTAAAATATTATTAGCTTCAAATTTGATCAATTTTGATATATTTTTCACCAATTTTGATAAAAACAAATATATAAAATAAGTATAGAATATAACAAAATCAAATAAGATTCAATCGAATTTTTAGATTTTTAATGTATATAATAATGTATAATAAGTATTAAAAATAGTTAATAAGAAATTATATAAAATTAAATTTATCTACTGAAATTCAATAAACCTGTGTAAAACCAGGCTCTGCCTAAAACGAAAACCTTAACGGACTTTTAAATAGCGTCTGAGTAGTATTGATTTATTCAACTTGTAGGAGCTCATGTGGGCGTGGCCGTATTTTTGGCTTGTTTCTTAGAGTAGACTTGGTGACCTTTCCACCTGTGAGAAATGCACATTACCAGAGTTTGCCCAGGTCTTAGTGGGCGTGGTCGACAGCCCTTAACACTTTGTCTGACATGAATATACACGTGTATATATAACAAATTTCGAGACATATGAACAAAAACCCATATACCCATTTTCACTTTGTGAATAGAGTATCGGAAAAAAAATCAAATCGTTTAATTTACAACGCCGACTGCGGCTGAGCTGCTGGCGTCGGACTCTCGCTCCGGTTCCACAAATCCCATTGCACACATTGTTATCGCCCAGTCTGCGCCTCTCTTTGGACTATACTCTCACTCACAGGCACACACACACACTCATGTGTGTGAGTGTATATGAATTTGCATTGAATGAATCAAAAATTGTAAAACCTAAGCAAGCACTACTATTAGCACATCGGCCACATAGGTTATTGGTTATCATGGAGTGCCTGCCGCATGGTTTAGTTAGGCTCCAGCTGATAGCCCCAATCTCTGGGACAAAGTATGAGGCAAGTGTGAGGAGGTGAGGTTGTTTATTGGCATCCCAATCGAGACCGGTTAATGTGCACTGCGAAATCTGACAGAACCGTAACCCCCATCATGTGACGGTGGGAACTAAGGTTGGCTTGTACTACTTGGCTAAATATAGCCCCCATTAAATTTATAATTTAACGACAACAACATATTTTTATTTATTATTTCAAAACAGTTCAAGTTCAACTGATAACCCAAATAGCTAACGGGTTGCTATGTGACGAATTAAATAATGACAAACTATCATTAATATATTCGGTCTCTCAAAAAAGAAGATGGTATTACGAAATAATGAATTAAAAATAATGCAAAGGAATTTTTTTAAAAAAATTGTATGTAGAGCAAATTTTACGAATCAACACATCCATATTCCACCTAGGTGCGTGGATTTACTAAACGTGTGAAAAATTACAAATAATTTTCGACATCTTTGAATTAAAATTTAATCTGATCGGATGAAAATCAACAAAATTACAATCAACTGTTTTCCACTTATTTTCAACAAAAAAAGAGGAAATTTTCTAACACTGCGTCTTAGAATAACAACTGTAAAAAGGTTCTAGCCTATACGGTTGATTCTCTACGTTGATTATCAATCAGTCTGGACGTATTTCCGCTTAACGCTAGTCAAATGAGAAGTTCTAGAATATGTTATACAATTGTTTTTCCACCTTTTTTTCACTGCTTCGCGTGGAATGGTCAAATAATGCATCAAATAACAGTTCAGATACAAGTTTAAGAAATTTGAAAAATTAAAGTTTCTAGATTTTACGGTTTGAGCGATTTATGAGTCAGCAATTGATAAGATAGTCAATCGAAACCTTCTAAACAAATTCGTTCATATGAAAGAACCTAATTGATAAAATGGTTCGTTTAATCACAATTGTATAAAAATGTGTATGAAAATCAACGTGGCTAATTTCCTGCCCCAAAAAAAAGAAACAATCATAATCATAAGTACATATCAAACATATATAGTAAGTATATAGTATACAGATAACAGTGCAGTCTTATCTAAATTTTGATGACTGGAAAAAAACAGGTTTATAAATAAACAGGTCATAAGCACACACATAATTGCAGTGCAACAGAGAATTAGATAGAATCTAAAGAGGAAGAAATTATGGATTGTGTACAGCGTAAACTAGGTGCTAATTCGGCAGGTAACTAACTAGTTGAGCCATCTGGATGTCTCCGTGGCAGTCAGACCCTCGGAGCGCAGACGCTGCAACATGGGGCGATAGATGTCCGGCGTGAAGGGCAGCAGCACGCCGCGTTCCTGGATCTCACCTATAAAGCAAATGACATTTGAATATGAATATGAGGGTATATATTTATATATAGATTCGTTTACGCACCGTCCAGAATCATTTTGGCCGCAATGGCAGCTGGCTTGCCCACGGTCATGGCCATGGCGGAGTGTCCCTGCGGCTGGCCATAGACAACAAAATTGATGCCGCGCTCCTCGCGACGACCGTCGGGCCAACGTATGCCCACCTCGTGGCGCAGCACGACCAGATCGCGCTCGTCACGCTCTGCAAAAAGAAACCGCCATTGACTTGCGACGTGGACAAGTTGACCAAGTTGGAAGCACTTACCAAAGGCCAAACGCTTGGACAAATAGTGACTGAGCGTATCCAGCGGGGAATGGAGCTTAACAACGGGCGTTTCGTCCAGCAGACCCAGGCTCTCGATGCCATCCACATCGCCCAGACGCTCGACCAGCTTCTGTTTGAGGTTCTCATAGAAGATGCTCGTATCGGACATGCCCAGCAGATGTGTGACCAACTGACGCCATGTGACATCGGGTCCGCTGGGATGCAGCAGGGCATTCGGCTCTGGATCAATCAGGCCCAACAGCTGCATGGGCTTGATGGACTCCGAGAAGCCTTTGTAGCGTATGGTGCCGCGCAGCAGCGTATGCACATCCCGGCCCAGACCATAGAGCGAGCCATATTTGGTGGAATCGCGATTCGGGAAGCCCTCGAGCGCGAAGCCAGGCAAAAAGTCCAGGCTGCGCGGATTGGACATCAGCTCGCCACCGCCAGAGATCTCCACAATCTGGCCCTGGCTCAGATATTTGGCAGCCGACAACGTATTGAGCAGCACGCCGCGCGGCGACCAGGAGAACTTGTAGCGCAGCGCATTATTGGAGTGCTCCGGTGCGGGCAGGCCGCCACAGTAGCTGACAAAGGATTCAACAACGGCGCCCTTCTCCTGCACCTCGTGTATGCACTCCAGGGCCAACAGATGATCAATGCCCGGATCCAAACCCACCTCATTCATGATTGTCACACCATTCGCACGCGCCTCCTCATGCAGTGCCGATATCTCATCGTTCAGATAGCTGGCGGTGACCATGTGGGTGCGCTCCGCCACACAGTAGCGCGCAATCATGCCGTGCAGGCTGTAGGGCAGCAGGGAGACAACCACATCCGCCTTGCCGCACAGCTCCTGCAGATGCCCGGTGCTCTCGTGCACATCCAAATAGACGCTATCGACGCCCGCATATTGTTGGGCCAGTCGATCCGCCTCCTCCTTCACCTGCGAGCACACCGTTATGCTCACATCCTTCTCCCGATGCAGCCACTCGACCAGCGGCGCCGAGACCATGCCGGCGCCCAGCACCAGCACCTTCTTGTGCGACTCGGAACGGCCTTCCATCTTGTGGCGCGAGCGATTGCTCTGCGAATCGCGCAGCTCTTGAATATACTGGAAGCTCTCCGTCAGCTCGCCGTTGCTGGCGATAATTGCCTGAGCAACAGAGAGAGAGAGAGAGAAATAGAGAGAGAGAGAGAGAGAGAGAGTGAGCAATGAAATAATATGTCCCTTGTTTACTTGGATCTGATAAGCTAAAGGTGAACACGTGCTTACCCATTTCCTATACTAATCAAGTCTTATAGAGGGATGTGCATAATGCTGACATTTCCATTTAAATGAGTATATTTTTAATATAGATAAGAATATATTTTTAGGAGCAAAATAAAATTCATAGCTTACATTTAATTAAGGTCTTCAACACCTTAATAAGCTATAACTAAGCTAGTTCGCTGATAGCACTAAAAAAAATCCGATTTGTTTTCAAATATTGGGAGCAAAGTTTGACAGTGGAAAAAAAAGGTTTAAAAAAGCTGTTTAAAATCAATTTTGATGATTTGGCTGTATTTTTTTTTTATAAATGAATCCAAAGCAATGACAGCAATTAATGGGGCGAATGGCTCGATCATCTTTATCGGCTAACTGTGGGGTATATTGTTTTAATCACTTCTCTAAAATGGGCAGACAGACAGCCAGACGGACATTATAAACATAGTAAAGATATACTTTTCCCATAAAAAAAAAATGGGCAGATACACAGCCCAAAGAACGAACGAACATGACGAACATTCTGAACAGAATTTAAAAATAAATTTTAAAAAAAATCGAAAACATATTATAGCATAGCGGAAACCTTATAAGAATGAATACTCCAAAATGGGGTTAAAAGTATTCCAACCAATATCCTAGAGAATCTGTTGAACACATTTCGAATATATAAATAAGTTTAAATTATACTATAATAAAGACATATTTAACGAAACATAGATTCCAATACCATAGTATCACATAGAATATATCCCTAAAAATCGTATAAGAAAAAAACAGAATGGGATTAAAATATGACAGAGAATGTGTTTAAAACCTTTCGGGCATGACAGACAGCTTGAAGGACATTCTAAGCAGAGTTTAAAAACTGTTTTTTGATAATAACTAAATAAGTTTAAATTCGATAGTAAAGTAGCTTTTCTCATGGTATCCCACAGCACTTATCCCAAAAAATCGAATAAGAAAACAACAAAATGTCATTGAAATCAATCCTCAAATCTGTTTGCTGAATAAAAAAATAAAAAAATTCAAAAATCTGAAAATAATATTTTAGCTCTTAAATTGAATGAATACCTTTACTTGTACTTAAATTAAAATCTATGTAGTTTCCTACTTATTATTGTAAGTCTAAACTCATTTCATAGAAGACTTTTTTGATCCGATCAGTAAATCACCCATTTTGTTTAATCAGATCAAGGAAAATATTCCTTCTACTAGAATTTTCTACGATTTTTAATCACTTTTACTCAGTTTCGAGAACTTTATGACAGCTAGCTAAGCTGCCTGAACAATCCTCATATACTAGTATATATATAAAAAATAAAATAAATAAAACTATAAATTTAGATTTCATATATTCGGAGAGCAATATTCGATCTTTACCAAAGAGATCACATCGATTTTCCCCTCTACTCACCGACTGTATGGGATAGGAGAAGTGCTCTTCGTGCAGCGGCTTTTTGGCATCGCTCCTGATGATATCATGGACATGGGGCGTTAGGAGTTCACCGAAGAGATCGGTTGACTCGCGAGGCAGCTGCGTGGGCATATTGTCAATGGAGCAGACCAGCACGCCGGGTCCCTTGAAGCTCTTGGTATCCTTGTTGCGATCCGCATCGTACAGGCAGAAGGGTGTATCGATTGTGGTGCACTCGTTCATGAACTCTATGGAGCCGCCCGGATCGGCGGATATGTCACAAATGGCGAGCATGCGATGTGGCAGCGCAGGGCTGCCTTTGCTGGTCGGAAGCCAGGGCGTGTTGGCCGGACGTAACAGATTCTTGGCATCCGGAATGCTAATTAGCTTTGGGCTGCCCACAGCCCAGTAGATGCCATTGAGAATGACCGAAGCGTAGGGCGCAATTTTCTGGCTAAATGTGGAAATATAACGTTCGGGAAACTCATCATACTCCTTGGCATCAAAGCCGCCGCCCTCGCGACGCTCCAAATGATCCGAGCGGCTAACCTCGCAGCCGTACAGCTTATTTTGATCTAAATCGGGAACCATTTAGAGATTTTCGATTATATTTTCGATTCTTAATACTCACTGCCATGCTCTGCCACTTTGCGCAGCATCTCTGGCGGCACATA
Source organism: Drosophila borealis (assembly GCA_035045885.1). Classification (NCBI taxonomy): domain Eukaryota; kingdom Metazoa; phylum Arthropoda; class Insecta; order Diptera; family Drosophilidae; genus Drosophila; species Drosophila borealis. The sequence goes on along the minus strand of JAWNOR010000355.1, from coordinate 265,221 downwards.
CTCCACGGGCAGCTCGGAGAACACTTCCTGCGCACCCTGCGATACATTGCCGGAGCCGGTAAACACAAAGGTCAAGGGACCAATTGACTTGGGCATCATGCCCAGCGATATCTCATAGCCGCAGTCGCGAATCGCCTGGCGGGCCATCGAGGAGTTGCGATAGTTGTGCGCGGGTCCTATGTGCATGAAGGGTGTGTGGTGACCCAGCGCCAGCAGGCGCAAGCCAATGCCGTGCAGAATGTTCACCATGCCGGCTATTCCAGCGTATTTGCCAAACGCCACCTGGCGGGCGCCGCGCTCATCAATGATGCGCTCGTAGTCGATGAGCCGGATTTTCTGTGAAGCTTCGATTTTCAAGGGATCTGAAGATTTATATAGTTTCTCGGGGCACTTACCTTCTCGAGTATGGCATCCAGCAGCGGCATATTCGATTCCTGCGCCTTGATCGTGTGCGAGAAGAAGCAGTAGGTTTTGCCCGGTATCAACGCATCGATGGGCACCTGCTTAACGCCAAAGATCACGGAAGCATCGCTAATGTCCTCCTGTATCTGGGCACCAGCTTGCATATACGCCTAAAATAATATAAAGTCGATTTTTGTGTAATTTGGAATTCCAAGAATTGGTCGAAATTAACTTATCTAATCGATTTCCCATGCTATTTCCCCAAGTATTATTATGCTTGCGAGTTTCCTGAGTATTATCAGTTTTTTCTTATCCGTAATCTCTTAAGTATTTACGGTCAGCATAACACGCGACATTGGAAGACTAATTCTTAATCTATTTAATGGTTACGAACAACTAAGATACTCTATAGGCATTGTGATTAAAAGTTTGGCATAAATCTAAAACTCTTATTTGCAGGAAAACAATTTTCGAATGATTTGAAAATAAATTTAAATTATTTTTAATTTTATTTTAAGAAATTGCTATTTGGAATTTAAAAAAAAAAACATTTAAAAAAGGTTTTCTACCTCAATTGCTTTTTGTCATTTTGTGGAAAGTCGGTTCCGTAAATTTCCATTGCATAAATCAATTCAATACAAAATGTCAACTAACAATAAATATTATTTAATTAAATATATTATACTCCTTCAAAATCATGATCTATAAAACTAGTATGCTCCTTGGCAACTAATCACAAGCGATTTTCCCATTAGCTATCATGATATTGTATTATTGTTTTGAAAATGTCTATCAACATATATGTATGTATGTATATTGTTTTTGTTAAACTCGATTTTTATCTGGCGAAAAAATCAGTTGACTGGACAGCAACAATTTCGAGCGAGATAACACGGAGTTACGCTCCGTATTCGGGTTTTGACTGCTTCCAAGGCCAGCAATTGCCAAATTTAGAGCCCAACACGGAGGCTTATCAAACTCATTTGTTTTTATGATGCCGCCCCATAAACGTACTATATCATTCGACACAGTAAACACGCTGCTGTAGCTAAGCCACATATGATACGATGTTAAAAAGATTTGTGTATTTTATATATATATTGGGTGTGTATACTAAGGGACTTTTGTTTTTTTTTTTAAATATTATTGATATATGCTACTGGGTTTGAGCCAGCGACCTGCCACTTATTAGTCCGACACTTACTTTCGACCCAAAAGGAAGTTTCTCTATAAATTTCAGCATCAGAGCTCTTACGGCTTGGGCTCAATCAATCAATCAATCGGTCAATCAGTTAATCAGGACAAGCTTTTTAGTATATAAAAGTATGGAAGGCGTGACTCACCCGCATGGGATAGGCGCGTCGATTGGAGGGCTGTACAATGACCTTGACGCCCTGCTTGACAAGCTTCTGGACATGCGTGGGTCCAAATGGTGCACGACGCTCCCAAACAGATTGATCCTCGCGACGTATGGCAATTACGCGGCTGTGCTATAAATATTAATAGAGCGTTTGACAAATGGAGATTCGCACGAGCTGCAGCCCAACTGGTATGCAAATTAATGACGCCCACTTACATGACGCTGTCTGGTGAGCGCAGGCGCGATTGTTGGTCGCAATGGAAGCAATCGCCACATTTTAGTTTTGTTGTTTGCCAATTCACTTGTTGATTAAGAGGGGTTGGAGCGCGGAGAGTAGTCGCCGAAATGTAAAGTGTCTAACGAAAAATATAAATGTTCCCAAATGCTGATGCCGATGCACCATCCGTCAGCACTGAGCACTCGCAGCGTTCTAACCCCGAGCAAGACGTCGACGCGCCCCTATCAGCGGCACGGTCGGACGGACGGTCCGACAGATGGACGGACGCATGTTGGCGATAAGCGGTCACACAAGGCAACGCTGAACGCCATACAGATCGTCTCCGGGGAGCGTGTAAACCTAATAAAGAAACAAGAGGCGTGTGTATTAAGTGCTCTTTTTTATGAGTTGCTACTTACGCGCGAGTCGCACACGCAGAGAAAGTGTTTCCAGCTGAAAAAATTTTCCATTCACAATCAAATTCCATTGAAGAAAAGCGCTTGGAGTTTTCCACACGTGACACATTGATACGAGATAAGCAAGTTGGTGTTAAAGCACATACATATATATATATGCATATATATGTTGTTTTTTTATTATAATTCATAATTGCAATTCATCGGTTTCATAGTTTCGTTTTGCCTTTAGAGCAATTGTAGCCATTCACATCAAAAACAATTTTATTTTTTCTTATCGCTAAAAAAATCACTAAAGCTACGGGGGGGGGTCTAGGCTGCGGCACGGAGATTGGCTGGGTCAAGCCCATTTTTGCATGCTCCACGCACATACAGACATATTATAAATATACATATAATTCATTACATAGCTAGAAAAACAGATATTGCAAAGTTCAGGTATGCATAAATGATAACATTTATAAATGTGAAAAGTGTGGGGAGTGTTAGGAAGGAAATAATGGAAACATAATCCAGAAGCCACATAGAATTGGACGCAGTAGGACGTCAGCCTTTACAGCGCCGGCGCCTCGGGCAGCAGCGATGTGAAGAACGTTATGACAAAGGTGCGCACAATGGAAATCACAGAGTTATTGGCATTCGCTGGCTCAACAGCCACAGCCTCGGCGGCAGCAGCAGCAGCATCGGCCTGATCGGCACCAGCGCTAGCTGGCGCTGGTGGCCGAGCTGCATCTTCCTGTGCAGCGGCTGGTGCCGGTTCAGCGGCAGCCTGCGGATTATTGTCATGCTCAACGGCAGCGTCCATCATGCGTTGTATTTGCTGCACAGCCGCAAAGGCGGCAATATTATTGCCGCCAGCATTGTTGTTGCGATTGATGTTGTTGTTGTTGCGTTCGCGACGACGTCGAAGTACACCAATGTGATAGCTAGAAGCGAAACAAATATGAAGAGTTATTTCATTTAGCAAACCATCTTGGCTTTTAAGCCCATGCTCGTACTCACAGATAAATAACGCTCGCGATGAGCACCACCAGCAAACAGCGCATTGGCGACGAATTGAAATATAAAACTGTTACAAAAATGGCCAATCGGGTAAAGCTAAAGAAACTATCCAGCCAGTCGCGCATCTCGGGCTCCTCTTGTATGTTAGGAAAATTGAGTCCATCCACTTGACGGGCCGCCGGCTGCCGTGCAGCGGCCTCCTCATTTGGCTGCCCAGCACCAGGGCCAGTAGCTCCAGCCACTGGCACCGGCTGATGTCCCACGAGCGGCACACCCATATTGTTGGCTAGGCCAGGCATGCCTTGCATAAAGGGAGGCAGCATTGCTGGTGGCAGAACACCGCCAGTGCCGCTAGTGCTGGAAATAAACAAATCGATATATTATTATTTTATTTGACGTATGTATGTACTTATATAGATAGTTTTAATATCTAAGAACATTTAACTCACGGAAAGTATATGTTTTCCCCACTTTTACATTGAATAACACGCGAACTTGGCTATAACTGATTGTCTAGATATACATATACACTGATTTATCTACGGGAGCTTGCAAGAATATTTAAAAACAAATTAAGATCTCGCTTTAAATTGCTTGCAAAATCAATAGTCTGCAAACGTGGCGCAATGCCTTAAGCTGTTGCCACGTGATATATGAGCGAACATTTATAGAATTACGAATTATTTATAGCTGGCGCCAAAGAACCAACATCGAAATATAATACCCTCTATATATAACAGGATACCTCAGGGACTATTAGACTGAAGACTGCAATTTTTTTGATATAAATATTTTTCAAAACAATATCAATATAAATATACTTCCGCCTGGACTTTTATATATTAATATAACTCAAAGTTGGCAGGGTGTATCCTAGTTGAACTTGTTGCTAAAAATTCACAGATTGAACATGTTTTAAAAGGGAACCTTACACTGTGGAAATTAATCTCAGATATTTAGTACCTGACTATGATATGACTATATCATATATCGAAACCCATTATATTTCCATTTATGCACGCTTTTTGGTAACTCACCGTTGCATCGTCTGTTGCATATAGACTGCATACCACTGCTGGATCCAGGCATTGTATAGAAGCACCTGCTGCCGCTGGAAAGCCATTTGTGAAGTTGGGGATGTCGATGCCGATGCCGATGTCGATGCGTCCTGGGCAGCAGCCATTTGATAAGCCTGATTTTGTAACTGCAACCAGATATGAGAGTCAATCGTTTGCTGTAGGCTTGGCTGCTGGTAAGGTATCTGAGCGGCGGCAGCTGCGACGGCGGCGGCCATATGACGCTGCCTCAGCTCGTTGTCATTAGTATTGGTCTCCACGCGGCGCGGCGTGGCTGTGGCTGTGGTGTCCTTTGGAGGCGTGGTCGTCTTATACGGCGCCTTGGCTAGATTTTTGTTAGCGCACACCAAATGAAAGATGTGATGCTGCTGATAGACATCCTTGTAGCTGCGTATAACCTCCGACAGCTTTTGGGCATCGTCCAGCAGTTTGCCCGAATAGATGAGCTTTTGGTCGTTAATTTCCTGTAACGCAAAATAGATACCATTTTTATTAGCTTCTAATACAATGGCTACACAAAAGTAACCTTTAAATAAAAGCATATAAATAGACAATTGTGTGAATTTAAAATAAAGGATTGCAAATTATTATTATTATTATTTGACAGGGCAACAGGCTGAATCGAAATAGTGCTCAGTCCCTTTCTCTGTCCACAGGTTTGTTTGCAAGCTAATCTCTAAGCTTTAAGTCTATGCCTATCTACCTATGATAACAAGCTCTAGTATTGCTTGGACCCAAAACAAAAACTTAAGCTATCAGCTGCTCTATTAATATTATTTCTCGTGTAGTAAATTAAAAAGGTCGCTAAATAAGCTTTAGGTAGTACCTAGGAGTTTTTTAAATTATCAAAAACTCTGCCTTGATAACTTCCTAGCGTTAATCTTCAAACGACAGACTAAACTAGGAAGCTGAACTTTGCACAGCATTTCTTTTTGTATTTTAGAAAATAGCGTAAACTCTTCTAGGCGAATTTATCGCTTTTCTTTCGAACACATCGTTCACCCGTTTCGTACAGCCAGCTAATAAATGATATTTATTTCCTATATGACATCAAATTTACAACAGTTGAGACATACATACATACATATTGTACGTACAGTATATATTATCTTGCCAGGTGCCAAGATATTTTTTTGGCCATAAAATTAAGTTGATCTGATATTTTCTGATGAAATGGAAGCAATTTAGCTTTAACTAGCATAATACAATAAAAATACGTGTCCAATTGTTAGCTGCGCTTAGAGTTTGTATTAAATGACGTGTACTTCGGCAAGTCAACGCCAAACTAAGACGCAAAAGACAAACAATTGTCGCTCTTGGAGCGCAGAAGATACATAAATAGCAAATAACCAAAGATTGGCCAGCGCCCCGCCTGATAAGATAGGGCATGTTCAAGGCTGACGTCAAAATGAGGAATATGCTAATATATATATATATATATCAGCTGTGTGTGGATGTTTATGTGTGTGTACGCTAGTGTTTTTGTGTGTGTGCGAGAACCTACCGGCTTGCCGGGATACACCAGCGACAGCTGCTTCTTGAGCCTCTGCACCGTCCAGCAGAGATCACTCTCGATGTTCATGTCGTCGTATTGCTGATTCGACGATTTAATCAAGAGCCTAATGCTGTTGGCTGCGACAGCGGCAGCGGCAGCGACGCCTTCGTTTGTTTTGTCGCGCGCAGCATCATAACCAGCGGCCGTAGCTGCCGCTGGTGACGGCGACGGCGTCGTGGCTGCAGCGGTATCGTCCATAGTTTAACCCTCACCCTCCCGGGCACTTTCTGCGACGTTGCTAATTGCTTGCTACGAACACTCGATACAAAATGGAGCAACAATGCCAGCGCCAAGCGACAAGTGTTTTTTGTGGGCTCGTGATTCGTCAGCGTCCGGCAGTTGGTAGGGGGTTGGCAGTGGTATGCAGGGGCACCGTATTTTCCTCTATACTTGTGTTTGTATTGTGTAGACTTCCACGGTCACTTTGCGTCTCCCCTCTGGCACGATTTTCTTGAACAATAAATTTAGCTAATCCCGAATATTGATTGAGTTCTACTAAAAACGTAGCTGTTGCTGTGTTTCGTTGTGCGGCTCCTTGCACTAAAATGAGAACTGTTGATTATGAAACGAATTTCCGAACAGAGCCGAGCTGAGCAAAATAAATAATCAAAGTTCCTTCGTCTACAGCAACACTTGTTTTAATACACACCCAGGGTTGCTTTGGCAGCTGTGGCGTTGCCACTCCCGACGACATGACGTGTATCTAGGAGAAGTGTGCAACGATCTGTTTAATATTATATTTTATAAAGAACCATTTTTTTTGAACTATTGAAAGTGAAATCAATCCATTAATAATTATAGCATAAACACTCTGGGGGCAAACAATAACAAACGGCAAATTTAGTACATTATAAAAGCCGAATGATTGGCAACACTGTCACATATATCAAATAATTTAAAGAGACGCTAAATATCATTTGTATGCGTATTTTCCATGTGCAGAAGCGTCTACAGCTGGCCAATACATTTTCAAAAAAGTTTTGGGTATATTAAAAAGCTCATGGAGAACAAGTCATCGGTTTCAGCGCTTCAAGAATATTGTGCTCAGGCCAAGACTGGCAATCCTGTATACGACTATATTGACGGCGAAGACGGCGGTTATGTCTGCAAAGTCGTTCTGATGGACATCGAAGCGTATGGAAATGGTAGGCATATGTAGCAAACATTAAAACCAAATCTTAAAACTGAATTTAACCATTGCAGGACGCTCCAAGCGTGATGCCAAGCATTTAGCTGCCGCCAATATAATGCGCAAGTTGCGAAAGTTGCCGGGCTTTGTTAACTTGGATGCAGATGGTGACGGCGATGGGCAGGACAACTTTAATTTAAACAGCGTGGCCGACGAGCTGACAAACATGAACCGGGACATGTTGAAGGAGCTGCGTGATTATTGCGTACGTCATGATATGCCGCTGCCCATTATTGAGATAGTGCAACAGAGTGGCTCACCAAATGCGCCCGAATTTGTGGCCTGCTGCTCCGTGGCCTCCATCAAGCGTTATGGCAAATCTGACAAAAAGAAGGATGCACGCCAGCGCGCTGCGATTGAAATGCTGTGCATAATATCGAACGATACGGACAAAGCTAGCCCAGAGACGCAGCTGGTGAGCACTAGGACGGGCAACACCAGCGAACTGGAGAGCACCCTTGAGGATGTAGAGGCCGAGCGTCGTCGCAAGTTCAAAACATATCGCGAACTGACCGATGCAGGTGGCGAAGATAATCAATCCGTCAAACTATGCGACCGTCACAATTACTTCAAATCCTTCTATCCACAATTAAAGGAGGCCGCTTTTGAGGTTCTGAATTCCACTGACCATGTTTCGTGCAAGGCAAAGCTCTTGGATGTGCTCGGCGCACTTAAGCTAAATCCACGCATCATAACGCTGGAAGCAAAGTCAATGGAACCTGTGCTGCAGATTGAATTGAATTGTGATTACGATTGCGTGTTTATTGGTCCCGAGAGCAAGATCTATAATGATATGATCCAATACTTTCGTGTTATGTTGGTTTAGACTGAATGCGATCAGAAATGCTGGTGTTTCTGCATATATATAACATATATTTCAACTAATACTTAAAACTAAACAAACGTGTTATTTACAATAAACACTTGAAATAATGCACATGATGATTATATATATATATCTATATTGTATATAATATCTATACTTACAACTACATTGTATGCATAAACTTTGTACGTCGCTTAGACCTAGTAAACGTCGTATAATAAAAAAATACATACATATATTTAAATATAAAAGCGAGAGTTCTGTTAAGGTCGTCCATGTACAATTATTTGTTAATGTTGTTCAATAATTTGGGCGAAGGAACGAAATCGCAATATCTTAACACAATATTTACAATTGCCCTTATACGTAGTATAATCAAAATAATCGTTTCTATTCTTACTTTATTTTGCAATTGTATTGTAATTTGATTTTACGGGAATTTCCCCTGTTGCAAACTTTTATTATCTTGTATTTTATTTCTAATTTATATATAACAAAAAAAAAAAACCTTTGAATGCTAAAAAACAATTTGCATTTATGCACGTAGCATCAATCGCACTTTATGTAAATGCACGAATATTTTAAAAATGTTATTTAAATAAGCAAAAAATATATAATTAATAAAACTTGAATGGTTCTTACGAATAGACGGGCATATATAAATGTGGCTGAAATATTTTAGGCACACGGACAAAGCTATCTGGACACAGCTTATGACCCTCCAATACCCTGTAATGGATGCAGAACATAAAAAAATCAAAGCAGTTGAAAGTGAAAGTTACACTGGATTCTCAGTTAAGCTTAGGCAATTGTTGGAGAGAGTTGCGGATTCGTTCCTATTGCACCCAAATAATGTTGTGTGTTAAATAAACAAGCCCAAGTTTCATTTGTGGGCCTAGTGTAAATTTTACTATTAATACTATAAGATTTTCATTACAAAATAAATGTCAACAATAACAATTGCAGCAGCCGGTTTTAGCTTTGACTCTCTCACTATAAGGTTGGGGGAATCCCACCTAGTAGCTGATCTTCTTGCGCAGCTTTAAGTGCTGCTGTTGCTCGCGTTCTGTGGTCAGGCGACTGGCTCCACGCGAAGGATGTTGCTGCTGCCAGGGCAACAATGGTGGTTGCGTTGGTGTCGGTATCCCAGAATTGGAGGCTGACGTGGAGGCTGATGAGCCCGACTCGGCAAAGATTCGACGCGAAAGCCTAAAACTGCCGCCTCCAATGCTGGTTGTGGGTGTGCCGCTGTTACTATTATGTTTACTGCTGCTGCCGCTATTATTGTTGTTATTGTTGTGGCTGTTAATGTTACTTTTGCTCATTGTTGAAGCAGCGGCTGCCGCTGCTGCTGCTGCTGCCGCTGCGGCAGCGGCAACAACGCTCGTCTTTCGCAGCAACTTCGTGTTGTATTCGTCGCACTTGTCCTTCTCGATGCGTGTAGAGCTGAGGGAGCGCTTGTTCCGCTTGCTGCTGACCAGGTTATTAAAATGATGTTCGTTGATGATGGCACGCTGTTCGTCGCTAGCGGCACGTCCGTTGCCGCCATATATGCCCATACTAAGCCGGCTTGTGTCTGGGGGAGGTGTAGAAGAATGCGAATTACTCAAATTGCAATTGTGATTGTTGTTCAAGTTGGGTATCTTTGACTTGGCAGCGCTAGACGCCTCAGTTGTAGTTGATGTTGTCTTTGTTGTTGTTGTTGTTGTGCTTGCAGCTGGCAGCGGATTGGAGTTAAGATCAAGCGCAGCACCTGCGCCGGCAGCACCATTACCGCAAGCATTGGCCGACGACGACGACGAGGACACGGTGGGTATGGCGGAAACATCACGATAATAACGCGCCGTTGCCAGCGTGCACGGCTGTGCCGCCTGCTCGCCCGCCCCAGCTGCTGCCCCGGGCCGTTGATAGCGAATGCGCGACCGACCCCTCAGCGTCATGTGATGAAGCGAGCTGCGCGATACGCTGCCTCGCACTGGCGGTATGGTCGCCGAGCTGCCAGCACCGCCACCGCCAACACCGATGGGTATTTTACTCTCATTGATCGTTGCGTAGGGCTTCAATTGCTTATCGAGCACAGCAGCTATGGCGGTAGCGGTAGCGGGCTGTTGTTCTTGTTGCTGTTGTTGCTCCGCTTTGCGCAGGTGCTTCAATTCCATTCTGTCAACGGAGGGAGGGGGAGCGAAAATGGTGAGCCCACAGCCAAGCACAAGAGACAAGAGAGAAAGATGTAAGAGTTGGAGTAGCGGGCACAGGGTAAGCTTAACAATTGCACAGGAACCAAATATACAAAAAAAAAAAAACAATCAGCGGAAATGCAAGAGCAACAACATAAACATAATGGCCAAAAGGTATGTAAATAAACAAAAGAAAAGTATCGCAAGCACCCAAAAAATTTTGAAATCGTTTTTTTTTTATTTTTGTAATTTTGCATGCACAAACAAATTGTAAGACTAATAAAATTGGAAAAATGTAAGTACATACTCAATAAACAATAAAAACAAAATAATTAGCTGCTAAGATTAGTGTTGTTAACGGATTTAAACGTTACTTTTGGCCGGCGCCAGCAATTCAAAAGTTATCGATATCGATAGATATGGATATCGATGACCAATACGCTCTCACGCCAGAGTTAAAAGTGTGCAAATACGGTTAGCGAGGGGGGAAAATTATAAATATGCTAAAACTATGTATGCATACATATACATATATTGTGTACTTATAATATATACAAACTGGCAAAAGGTGTAAAGCGAACGAAGGACATCAAAAAAGGTGTACAAAATACTAATACACTAAACGAGAATACAAAATGCCGCAGCACAGTTCGAACTTGAATTCAAATCGTGTTCAATAATAAAATGTGATTGTGTAGCGCTGTATTGGAGCGGGAGGGAGAAGGGCAATCTATTGTGGGGGGGTGGGGGTATTGGACTGAACTTACCTCTTGCTGTAGATGGCCAGACTGCGTGTGCGACTGGCCGCATTGGTCTGCACATTGTTGTTGTTGTTGTTGTTGTTAGTGCTATTGTTGTTACAGTTATGCAAAGAGTTTAGATTATTGTAGTTATTGTTGTTAAGATTATGTGATGTTGTTGCTGCCGTCGTTGCTGTTGTTGTTGTTGCTGCTGTATTGGCTGGCAAACAACTGCCGGCTTTAGGGCCCAATGACGCCGTGGACACATTAACCACATTGTTGTTGTTGCGAAATGGCTGAGAGCGGGCTCGCGTATGTCGCTGATTTTGATCGGTCTCGCTGCAGAAGCAAAAATTACAGGGTATTCGTGTTGAGTACAGCTGTTATACAAGTCAAATATATATGCAAAGCCCACCTATTGCTGTTCGCAATACGCGAATGATGCCGACGCAGCGCCTTGATCTGATTGAGTTTGTCGCCCTGCGTTTGGGTCTGCTTCTTCTCCAGCGCCGTTTGCGTCATGCGCACCGAAGACGCAATCGTATGACGCGCCGCCTCAATCACATTGGAGCTGGGCTTGCGCAGTTTCTTCTCTGTGCAGCTGCTGCCGGTTGGATCGAGGCTGTTGGACATGGCGCTGTTGCTGCCGTTGCTATTGGTGCGAAGGTTACCGCCGCCGGGATTGACCAGACGACGCAGCGAGTTTGCTATTACCGTTGGCTTGTTGGCATTCGAGGGCGACTTGCGACGGCGCGTTGAGATTGTGTAGGTGGAAGCGAGCGACTGCTGATCGGCTGCGGCACTGGCCGTGTCCGTATCGTTATCGCTGCCATTGCAATTGGCCTCGTCCGTCGAGTGATAGTGCAACTCCTGCAGTTCCAGCTGCTGCTCGGAAAGCTCCTCATCGGTTTGCTCACAGGCCGCATCCAATGTATCCCGATCATTCAAATGCATTGTGTCCACACGCTGTGAGATGCCCTTTACGCGAGTTAGCAGCAAATCAACATGGTCGAAGGGATCTGACGTTGCCAACGGCAGCGGCTTGTCTTCGAACATCTCACTCTTGGAGAACTTGTTCTTAAGCTCGATGCTGTAGATGCCATACTTGTGCTGCAACATCGACAAGGCGTTGCGCCGGCGCATGCGTTCGCCCTCGGACCATAGCCAGCTCTGTTTGCTGCAATGGTGGTAAAATAATTGCAATTATTAAAAGCTTTTCGGGATTATAGTTGTGTCAATGCTACTTACTCCTCCATCCACTGCTGTTGATGACCAATCACCGAGCCGGGTCGGCACAAACGCAGCCATGCGATGGCCTCTAGCGCACTGAAGCCATAATGCTTCATTATGTAGGCACCAATGAGGCTGCCAGTGCGGCCCAAGCCCGCCTTACAATGCACCGCAATGGCGCCCTTTGTAGTCTCACATATGGACAGAAATTTCTTGAGAATGGCATCGCTGGGCGTGCTGCCATCGATAAAGAATAGGTCCTTGTGATCGAAACCGGCATTCTCAAAGGATGAGGCATGGTAGACCTTCGCATTCAAACGGATCACAGTCGTCACATTGTTGTCCCTGAAGTAGCTAAAGTAACGCTCAGGCGCATGGCATGGATAGCCGTTTGGCAACGTCTTCGACTTCTGATGTGGTCCACAGAATGCTATAAACTTTTGCGGCACTATCCAATTAAAATCGCCGTTCTCAACACGCTCAAAGTACTCGTACTCCTCCGCATCAAAGTCATTGAAGTTAAGGAAGCCCGCCTGCAGGCTCTTATGTATGGCATTGAGGCAGTCGAGCAGCGAGATCTTAAAGCTGCTGGGCCCATAGCTGGCATCACAGAAGCGCGTATATGCGGGTACATCTCCAGTTGCGAGCAGTCTGTAGGCCTCCTCTGGAGTTTTATTCAGGTAAATAATCTGAAAAGAAGTGAAGTTAAGATGTTAATACGCAAGTTTTATTATGTTCACGAACTCCAAAAAGTTTTCTTTGATAGTTATGCCTCGTTTAAAGAGCTTCTATTTACCTCTTCTATTTCTCAATTTGTTCATTTAGACTATTCTATTATAATACCCTCTTTAACCAATTTTAAATTTAAAGTAAGCTTGCAATATCCTTTTTCATTTAGTTATGCCCACCCAACTGCTGTCACCTATTGCACATACAACCCACACCGTGTGGTATGGCCAAGAACAAGGTTTTAATTTCCGCCTTAACGAGGCGATGCGAGTGAGATATCCAATCAAAAAAGGTTACACTTACTGCATACGAACCAATCAGGTAGGCCGCATTGAGACGCTTCGCCGGATTCATGGAGGTGTAGTGCACGATTTTCTTGTTCGCGTGACTCTTGCCACTCAGTTTGGTGTTGAGCTTCATGCAATAGCGATACAGTATGCAAATATTTAGCGGCCCGAAGTCGTTATAAAAGTTCTCATAGACATACTCTTCGTCTATGCTAAAGTAATGGGTATTTGTAGTATTCTTTGGCTTGATGTTCTTTTTGAATACCACAAAGAATAGACGATCTGCAATGATGTGGAGGTCAAGTTAAGAGTTTAGCGAAAATGCAATTCAAAATTTCACATACCTTCTTGCATCTCTGTGGCACAGACCAACAGATCCGAATTATCGTCTTCCAACATTTTGAGTGTGTTTTAGCGACTGCAATGACATAGAAGAGAGTTCTTAATATGCAATGTAATCTTTGGCATCCTCAGTTATCTTTGACAAACAAGATACGAGTCTATAGTAAGAGCACCATTTTTAGACCCTGCTCGCAGCTCAGGTCTGCCCACGCGTAGTTCTCTCTACAATGCTTCCGCTTGATTCCATAATAAATAACAATTTTATTTTATTTAATTTTTTTTTCATCTCTAGCCAATGAAATCGCCCACCCAACTGACTTTGCCTTAATTGGATAAAGTAAATGCTGCTTTCCGCAAAAGGTTTCTCGCACATAAATATAGTACATAGCACATATGATAGATAGTCATAAACTGTATTGGAAAATAATAAACATGTTTTGTTCGATTTATATATACATATGAATTGGCCTCCTCGGCTGCCAAGAGGAGCACAATGTCTGCGACTATGCCGCATTTTCATTATTTGCCCCAGTTTTCCGTATAGGCGTGTTTGTGTGTGGATTATGGCTTTATTGATATGCATAAAAGGCACGTCAGACAGTCGTGTCCTGACATCCGCATCCTAATAAAAGCTACTAAAATAGCAGTGCAACGACTACTGAATACGCTGCCATCAAGGACTGTTTCGAAATTCAAATTTGTTTTACATTTGAAGATTTGTTTTGTAAACATTTTAATTAAATTTAAATTATAGGTTTAAACATATCTTTGTTTTTTTATTCAGTTGAGCAAGACTTTTAAATTCTTATTCCGTGATGCAACAGGATCTAAAGAACCTCTCCGACATATTGATGCTAACTATAAGCTCATTAAAAGAAGCAAATTTTGAGTTCAAAATTATAGAAAAGTACGTTAAATAACGTCTGTTAAAGAAGTTAAAGATATTACTTCGTCGTAATAATGGAAAATTGAATTTAACTATGATTATTTAATTTAATTGAATTTCGAGTTTAATTCTTCTTCATATGGAAGATATACGAAGGATATGTGTTTGCTCCTCATATGGGCTATGCCATCTATTTAAGCATACTAGGATATGGGTATTCCTAGTATGAAACATTTGGTTTGGGCGCAAGTTCTCGACACAGAGCTCGGTCAATAAAAAAGTGCTTTCGTCGAGTCCTCAAACAAGGCTTGTGGGGATATCGGGCTCTGTGGGCCCCCAAAGTTTATGATGTTGGCCTGCCATGTCAAGGAATGTGTGTCGTTTACACACTCACTCAGACACGCACACTCGTAACACACACACACACACACACACACACACACACTACCAGCACATATATACTATTCGATTTTATGCAAATTTGTAACCTTTTGCTTAGCCAATCCAAAGAGCAGTTGGCGTGCCGTTAGGGAATTTTCGTTAAGGGACCTACATTTCCTTTTCCGGATTTAAAGTTTAAAAGTCAAGCAGGCACAGGCCTTAATGGGAGATCTGCATGCCAGACCGCGGAGGTAGTTCGCAAGAAAAGCTAAAGATAGATTGCAATCAAAGTAAGAAACTACGGACACAGGTGGGTTAACATACACATACATATATCTAGATATAACACATGCATGTGTGGGTCTATATGAATTTACGAGAGAAGGAAATTTATGTGCTACGGATATAAATTAAACAGAGTGGCGTATAACTTTTAAGGTGTGTTACGCCTGAAGAAAGATAAACCGATTTCAAGAATTAAGTAATAGAAGAAATACAGAGGAATTATAACATTTTCTCCTTTTTTGAACGAGGAAAACGCATATAAAATTCCATCAATAAGTATAACACTTTTATTCCAATGTCAGTGGGTAGATTTCAATTTGTTTCAATTACGGGACAGTTCTTATAGATCTTATATTCCAGTTTCATAGAACTATTGTAAAATTTATGTATATAATATTGCCAACTGGCGAGTGTAATGTAATTTAATACAGCCAAAAGTCTTATTAGCCTAGCTTAAAGTCTTACATCTACATACATATACTTATGTATATATATATATATATATGTATCATCATTAACACTGAACTTGCTGTTAAAGTGTTGGTAAACAGAAAACTTCTAACGGGCATTTCAACCTTACACAAGTGTTTCCAATACGTAGTTTACTTTAGCGCAAACGCTTGCTATGGAATTCCAGCGCGCCAAAACAAACATGCATAGGTATGTACATAAGTATATACTAAGGTATGTACATGAACATGTATGCATGTATGCGCACTGCACGTGACGAAAACAAATCATATCACCAAAAACAATCATTCACACACACACACACACACATGTACCGCTTATCGGTGACCGCAGCGTGTAAGCGAATAGTGTCCAATTGCATTCGTTGGTTTTGTAGTTAGAACTGAGCTGGGCGCAGAGCGTATGTAAAACAATAAGTATTTGAAACAACTTTTTAAAAATAGCACTACCATATGACGTCACCAACTCGCAACAATAGCAAAGCACAACAACAACAAAATAAAAGCCACTCTCTGTTGTCAACGTAAAATGAATGGCGATGTTCGACTGCGGCGATTCACAGTTAGTTGTCAGTTTTTTTTTTTAAATGAACTTCGAGGCCGTAGCAGAGATTTTTGCCGCGCGCATAGCACACACACACAGACAAAAACTGAAAGCAATACACAAATACAACAGCAATAGCAACAGCTTCTCCAACTGCTCCACGCTCCACACTCCTCCCACAGTGTTTGCTGTTGCCCTGTACTGCGCATGGCTTACGTTCGCTCTCTTGTTCAAAAGCTGATGCGACTATGCTCCCGCTCTCTTTTATTTACACTTGTTCATTTGTCCCGTGAGTGTGTGTGTGTTTGGTGTTGTATTAATAAAAGCAACCAACGCATTTTTTTCAAATCCAACAAAATGAAACTAAAACGCGAAATAACGAAGAAGCAGACGTCGCACTCTATGGTATGTGTACTGCGTAATCAATTTTTGGGGGTATACTCGTACTCGAAGAGCCGTCCGCTGGACTATTTTTATTGTATTAGCGGGGCGGTGGGGGCTGTAAGTTGCATAGTGGCAGGCAGGTACGTATGTGACTGCGGACTCACCTAAATATTTATGGGTGTTTGTGTATAGATATGCACAACGGGATGGGGCAGCAGCAGCAGTACCCGTACACACACCATGGAACTAGAAATTTGGCTGTGACAAAAAATTGACTCTGCATAACACAGCACCACACAATGTTTATAAACTTTTTTTTGTGTTTGTGGGGGGTTATAACAAATTTTGATGACAAATGTAGCACATACAATTTTTTCTGATTTACAGCCCAAATAACAACATTTTCAGTGTGAGTTTTATTTTAAATTGGCTCCTGTATCGTTTCGAATTTGTTATATGTTTTCAAAAATCGTAACGACCTGAAAGAGGTAAACACTCAAGCTCGCGTACAATCGACTGCTCGGTAGGAGCTCCAAAAGTGAACTGGCAACTCGTTGCGGCGTTGGCGCTTTTTCCGTTGCATTTTGTGCTCTCTTTCGTTTTGTGTTTGTGTGAGAGCTGCCTATCCCCCGAGCGCCCTTAAAAGCCATGTTGGCGCTATTAAGTTAACCAATACTAAGATAACCGTTTTTATTACTCACTCCCTCTCTCTCTCTCTGCCGCTCACACTCACTCTCTGCGTATGCAGGGCTGCGAAAATACTGAAATCGCGTTGCCAACACACAGAAATGCCAACGATGTGTTTTATGTGACAGTTGAATTTAAATAAAGGGATAATCAACTAAATGGTTTTGCGAGAATGAAATTAATTTGATAAGAAATATTAATATTATTAGAATTAGTACAATAAACAAAGCGTGATACGATATATTTGGTTATTAGTGCATTTGTTTGAAGAGAGGCTAATAAAACAACACTAAAATCTTGCATAAGCCACAAAACTCTTTCCTTACTCGGTTGTTTTTGTGAAAACATATTCTCTTTCAAAACTCATTCTCATTTGAGAATGTTCGTGTCTTCTCTAGTTCGAGTTGGATTGAGTTGAGTGGGAGCTGTACGAAAATCATATGTACTGTATGTTATCTTATGTTGTGCCAACTGATTGTAACGTGTAGGGGCCATTTCTTACAACTTTCCGATGTCTTGTTGCCTGCCTTGTTTGACAGGACTTGTTAAGCACAGTGTACAGTGGCAAAAAAATGTAAACTCTATATATTTGAAGGTAGGTAGTTATTTATTTTTTGAAAATACCCACACAAGTTTTTTAACGTAAATTGTAGTAACATTCGATTTGAAATATCCTCAAGTGCGAGCGCAACTCAGCAGGTACAAACGATTATAGAGTGTATGGGCTACTTTATGACTTCATCTTCTCTGCTCTTATACTTGCGATCGCTCTTGAGCTCTCGCTTAAAGTATCTCAAATACATTTCTCGTGCCGCACAACAAACCGTTTGCTCAGTAACGAGTGTGGATCTTTGGCGATCGGACGGGTTTTTTCGGCAGTCCCGGTTTTTCAGTCGCCGTCCTCTGATTGTCTTGGGAAAATATCTTCTGTGCTTGTGGCTGTATATGTATGTGTGTTTGTGCTCCCTTTAAGTTTAAAAAAAGAAGTCGAAAAGTGTTTGCTGTGCCTGCAACAGCAACAAAATCAACAACAACAACTGAGCAGTGTTGCATGTTTGTTGTTTTTTTGTGTATAACAGAAAATGTTGAATTAAAACTGCAAGGAGCAGGAGTGGGAGTTGTTGCACGCCGCGGTAAGAAAATAACCAAATCAAATTGTTCTCTACAATTTAGCTTTAACCTCAACTCATAAATTTAACTTATAATAAAAAGAAGTTGTACGCAGTTTATGCTACGCAGCTGTTGTTGTTGTTGCTGTTGTTGCCTGCGTTTATCTGTTTTGCTCCGTTTGTTGTTACTTCTTCTGCTTCGCCTTCTACTTCTCTGCATCCGCTGTTGCTCTCGCTGTTGTTGTTGTTGTTGTTTTTACTGCAAGACTTATCGCTAGCTGTGATTTTTACTAAAACAAAAAAATGTATGTATTTCATATTGTCACAGCAAAACTTTACATTGTAAAGCACATGAATTCTTTCGGATTATATGCGACTTGTAACATGATGCCTCATACCCAAATCCATTCGAGAATGTCTTGCCTTGCATATGCATACATACATATGCCCCGCGCATGCATAGCTGCGAGGGCAGTTCAAGACGTTTGCGTTTATTAACTGACGGGTTAAAACTGATTTTGGGTTTGACGGTCTGTTAACTTCTTGTAATTAAAAAAGTTCTTTTTGTTTAAAAATTGCTGGACAAGTCCTTTTTCAATGAAATTTTGATGTTTTTAATAAATATTGACGAGTTCTATTATTTATAAAATTTTCGTGTATTTAATAGTTTCTATTTGTTGCTTGAGTAGTCAAGTTTCTAATTAAATTTACATGTTTTTAAAAATTTCTTTATGTTGCTTGACGAGTTCTGTTTTATTTTTAAATATAAAACTTAAATGGAAAATTCAATGGTTTTAATTTCGAGCAACTTGTAAACAGTGATTTAAATTTATGTCAAAGATAGAATTCGAAAATTGTTCAAAATTTTAAAATTTAATAAATATTTATTTTTTTTATGAATTTTTTAATATTTTTTTAATTGTTTTTTTAAATTTAAATGTTTACAAGGTTCAGGTTAAAAGAGTTTTCCAAAATGACATAAAAAAGTAATTGTAAACAGATAAATAATGGTTTTTAAATTCGAAGTTTTCAATTTTCTTAAAACAGTTCTTATCTGGAACTTCTAATTATCTAGCGTCCCCTATAAAAGAAATTGTCAATATTTTATATCAATTAATCAATAAACAGCGCACATAATTAGTTTTCTAAGGCTTATAAGGCTTATAAACGAACTAACTTGTTTGATTCATACAATTTTTAGAAAAAATTAAATTTAGATACAAATGAGTTGTTTAACTCAAAAACTTGTTAAAGCACCCTCGCTCATGAATATATATAAATATATGTATATATATTAAATGCACGCATGTGTGTGTTAACTATGTGTGAGTGCACTAGGCAAGGAATAGTGCATTAAAAAGCTAAGCAAATTGTTTTTTTAACGAGGCTACCAATTAAAATATGAGCCAAGGCTTGGATCTGACAGATCTGCATCCGCAAGATACAGTACACGAGCTGGGCATGTGCATCTATCTCTGTGCGCCACAATGTGGGCAGGACTTAGTTCAGGCCTAATAATAGTTTTGACGCCGCATGCTGATCTCATTTGATTTGGTCAGTGGGAGGCGGCGGGGCTCGGGGACAGCACACACATGTTCTCCATAAGTGAAAACAGTTCCAGCTGAGGATGTGTGGTCAACAAGCAGCGCGCTCTGATGGAATTGAAAATATAAACATGGCAAAGCTAAGAAAACATGCACATTAGCAATTTTTACGAACCCGTCGTACCTATATATATATATCTATATACATATATATATCCGTGTGTATTATAAGATATCTATGTATGTACATAGCACAAGCATCAGAATGAAGTCGGAATCGAGAATTGCTTCATTTTGAGACTCTTTAAATTATTCGTGCAACGGGTGTATTATGTTGTATTCAATTCCAGGAAAAACTTCACTACGAACAAAATCTAACATACGTTTTTTTTCTCGTATCATATTTTCTTCTTTTCATTTTTTTATGGTAACTTTTGTTTCTCGTTTTAATTTTGAGAAAAAGGGGAATCCCAAATTTGTAGGCTTCTAGTTTTATATATGCAGACATAATCCAATTGTAGTTTATATATATCCATTTGGAATACATTTTCTTGAATATTTCTCCTTATAGAACCATCTTACAAAATGCTCAAAGGAAACTACATTTCTCTCATTGTTAATTGTTTATGTTTAATGAATCTGTCGCTTAGCTTTCAAAGAAGACTTAAGATTACTTATCACTATTTTCTTATATCCCCAACACAGGGTATTTAAAATTTCAGCATTTCTTTTGCTATATTCTCTTATATTTACCCAATACCAATTCATAAACAAACACCAGCCACAGAGTGTATCTCTGTGCTCCACTGTGTCTGTCTGTCTGTGTGTTTGGTAAATTAACTTTTTGTTTAGTTCCTTGATTATTTGTTTATTTGCCAGTCTGTTGTCCGCCTTTTTGTGCTTTTTGCTGCGCCCCAAACGAAACTGAAATTAACAGCAGCAAAAAACATAAAAGAATCTACATCAATTACAGCAAGCAAAGAGAACAGTTATCTTGCTTGATCAAATACCCTATAGATATATATACTAAAGTCTGATAACACCTTACATAATACAATGCAGGGGTTTTATTTTTTAAATATTAGTTAATAATAATATTATAATAATGATAATAAATATAAACAAAGATCGGCTGACAGGCAAACTAAAGCTCTACGCTTGTTTCAATGTATTATTCCTCCTGATTAAGATTTTGAATCTAGTTTAAAATAAATCAAAGCAAAATCTAAACTCTTTATTTTATCACCAGATGATGCCTCCCCACAGTTCCCGTTAGAAGAGTTCTCCAACTATCATATATTTTAAGGAAAATATAGAATCTCAGTTCAAATTCAAACGAGTATTAGTATTAATCCATTATTCAGAAAATGATTTGAAGCGGGGTCTTAGTTAATTGGGAAATTAATTTCCTCATTCATTTTGTCCTGTCTGAACGACTGACTGACTGGCTTGATCGTGCATGGCTTAAAAGTCTGAACGTCGGACTAAGAAAAGAAAGATCGCTGGCTCAAATTCAGCAGCAAATGTTATATTTGCTTATTTAATCAGTTGGTATTAGAAAACACAAGTGTTTAATCGTAAATTAAAACAAAATCATTTCCTTAAAGCAAAAATATGTGTGGGGGATGGGCGGCTTTCAATTTAACTGAAGTGGGCACTTGCACTATTAATTCGAACCGGACAACGCCGGTTGATTTCCTCTAGTATTTTTTAAAAAAATGTCTATCAATGTGTTACACATTTCAACACATAGGGATGTAACTCTTTACAAGTGAATAAAAACCGTCAATGGTCTAAAGCACAACACACACGCGCACACGCACATACATAAACACACACCCATACACACAAGCATACACACACGTAGAGTTATGTATACATATAAATAAACATATACGCACGCATGTGGCACATACAAAGTCGCATAGTCTGTGAATGAACTCTTATCGGGCCATGTCGTTCTCGAAATTACAAAATAGTTGTGAAGCCTCCTTCGCAGCGGAGTAGAGAGCGTTGCGTCGGGGCGATTTCATCCCGATTCCAATCATTGACCACATCTTAGGCACCAATTTTTGACATATGCCGCCAGAACTTATGCTTATCTGCGGCTGCTGGGTCTCTAGCACAATTTTCATTTTACTTAGTTGCGTGTCCAATGGAACTGGGCTGATAAGAACATAGACCCAGATTTAATACTCAGACACAGAATCCGTATAATCAAACAAATTAAATCTAGTTAAATACCCTGGGAATTTTGGTTAATATAATGAGGAAAATAATAAAAACAATGAATAGATAGAATAAGAATAACAATAAAATAGAATAAAGATTAAAGTAAAAACAAGACATATTCAAAAGTCAGAATAGCTTTTTGAAGCTTTCTTAATCGAATAAGACTTTACACATCATTCAAGGTATAGACAAATACCCTATTTTTTTATTCTTAATTGAATAAGACTTTACACACAATTTAAGGTATAGACAAATACCCTATTCTTTTTATTCAGCTGAACTATTGTCATTTAAGGTTTACGATATTCCTATATTTTTTTAATTTTTTTAAACAGAACTTTGTTTTGATTACATTCTTAAAATGACAACCAAGAATTAAGACCGAACTTGTTAAGTATCTGACCGATATGCTAAGTATCTTATTATTTGTATTATTTTTAATTATGATCTAATGAATTATCAAAAATCCTTTCTTTGAACAAAGAAATATATCACTATTTCGTTTACGTTTTAAACTACGATTCCTTTATTATTGGCATTAGGAAATTAGCTGATTAAATTTATGAAAGATATTATATATTTAACTATTATTATTTATTATTTATAATATAACAAAATTATGTATATTTAAATGAAAGATATTATTGCCTATGTTATTAAAAGCTCTCAGCTGGATAATGAATATTTCTGTTAACCGTAAACCCGTTTAGCCGACAAAATTCACAATTGGCATCTATATATAAAACTTATATATCGCTGATTCTTTCATTTAAAGACCAAGATTACAATTGTGATCAGGTTAACCGGCTCTGCGCAAGCTAATTAACTTTCTTCCATTATTTTCACTCAGTTTCCGCGCTTGGAGGTGGATTTGTGAGTTCGTTCAAACTTTTCTTTGTGATATACGCTAACCTGCTTCGCGCAAGTCAATTGACTTTCTGCAATGCCTTATGTTAATTATATGCTTTTCACTCATTTTCCACGATTGAAGGTGAATGGTGAGATGGTTAGGACATTTGATTACCCAAGGAATCTTCGTACACATGTCCACACATTTCTAAAATTCAATGAAAACAGATCCCAAATGACTTTTTGCTGAAGTAAATAGTTA
This sequence comes from Drosophila borealis, assembly GCA_035045885.1. Lineage (NCBI taxonomy): Eukaryota > Metazoa > Arthropoda > Insecta > Diptera > Drosophilidae > Drosophila > Drosophila borealis. The sequence continues at coordinate 242,040 of JAWNOR010000355.1, read as the reverse complement.
GATATATTGTTGTAGAGAAATCGTAGACGGATGAGCTCATGGGCATAGTATATAGTATATAGTGTACACCACTTTAAGAAGCACAACTCTTTTTAATGTTGTTTTTATGTGACACTAGAGGCAGAGCTGTGTCTAAAAATAATCATCTTTGCTGAGCATTTAGTACAAGTCTTAAAGCTGATAAACAACGCACCAGGCAACAACGGATTCCACTTTGTATATACTTGTACATTTACTTGTTTATCGCCCTCTAAAGTCGAACTTATGTATGCTCAGATTCATTCACATTTAGCTCGAAGAAGGCTTTGGGTGGCGCTCAGTTCATGCGTAAAAGTCGTTGGGTACGGACGTTTTTAATTTCGGGAGCATCCATGTAGGAGTCGAAGCCATAAATTACTTATTGGGGCTATTGGAACTGTTGATAAGACGGCGCCAAAATGCTGGAGATGCGTCCGAAATAAAAAATATTTCTAATTCCATTTAATGTTATTCCATTGCAGTGCCCCAGATAAGCCGCAGCTAGATCAGGCGCAACATGACAGCCCAGCGGGCATAAAGTGAAAGGAACTAAAGGCAGCGTAAGTAGTAGGGATACAACTCCAAAGAAGATCCCCAACTAAAGTCCTAACTAACTAACGTCTTTCAGCCCATTCACGTGGCCAGCGAAAAGTCCGCATTCTGTAAAGGAAATCGAACGAGAGCTGATTATAAAACGGAGCCGGAAGCGCTCTAGTGGAACACGACCTCAACGGCCCAAGCGACAGACAGCGAGCGAGCGAGTGAGCCAGAGACCCCAAAAGAAAGAGAGAGTGCGAGAGAGAGAGAGAGGGAGCTATATAGAGCGGCAGAGAGTGAGAGCGAGATGTCGCCGCGCCGCGGCCTTATCGCGCTTTTCTTTGTGCTCGCCGTGCTCTGCGCCCAGCTGGCGGAGGCGCAGCGTACGCCACAGGCGCAGCACGGACGTCGCGATCGTCCGCGTAATCCACCACGGCAATATATTAAGACGCATCCGTGCGAGCGTTCGTCATGTTATCCGGCAACGGGTAATTTGCTAATTGGACGCGAGAATCGACTGACGGCCAGCTCCACGTGCGGCCTGCGTTCGCCGGAGAGATTCTGCATTTTGTCGCATCTGGAGGATAAGAAATGTTTTCTGTGCGATTCGCGCGACGAGACGCGCAACGATCCGTACAAGAATCATCGCATCGGACAGATCATCTACAAGACCAAGCCGGGCACCAATATACCCACCTGGTGGCAGTCGGAAAACGGCAAAGAGAATGTCACCCTGCAACTGGATTTGGAGGCGGAATTTCATTTCACGCATTTGATTATCACATTCACCACCTTCCGGCCGGCGGCCATGTACATTGAGCGTAGCTTTGACTTCGGCGAAACGTGGCATGTGTATCGTTATTTTGCCTACGATTGCGCCGAATCCTTTCCGGGCGTGCCCACCGCGCTGCATAATATCACCGATGTGATGTGCACGTCGCGCTACTCGTATGTGGAGCCGTCGCGCAACGGCGAGGTCATCTTCCGTGTGCTGCCGCCGAACATCAATGTGACGGATCCGTATGCGGAGCACGTGCAGAACCAGCTGAAGATGACCAATTTGCGCATCAAAATGATCAAGCTGCACAAGCTGGGCGACAATCTGTTGGACAATCGTCTGGAGAACGAGGAGAAGTATTATTATGGCATCTCGAATATGGTTGTGCGCGGCTCCTGCTCCTGCTACGGCCACGCCTCGCAGTGTTTGCCCCTGGACGATGTCGCCACGCAGGACTACGAGATGGTACATGGACGTTGCGAGTGCACGCACAATACGAAGGGCCTGAACTGCGAGACCTGCGAGGATTTCTACAACGATCTGCCCTGGAAGCCGGCCTTTGGCAAGCAGACGAACGCGTGCAAGAAATGCGAATGCAATGGACACGCCGTCAGCTGTCACTTCGATGAGGCTGTCTTTGTGGCGTCCGGTCATGTCTCGGGCGGTTTCTGTGACAATTGTCTGCACAATACGCAGGGTCAGCATTGCGAGGAGTGCATGGCCTTCTTCTATCGCGATCCCGCCGAGCAGCTGAGCAGCCCGAATGTGTGCAAGCCCTGCGATTGTGATCCCGACGGCGCTTTGGACGATGGCATTTGTGATTCGGTTAATGATCCGGAGAATGGTGTCGAGGCGGGCGCCTGTCACTGCAAGCCGAATGTGAAGGGTCGCCGTTGCGACAGATGCAAGGATGGCTACTGGAATCTGGATCCCAACAATCCCGTAGGCTGTGAGGCCTGCACCTGCAACACGCTCGGCACTGTCAACAATTCCGGCTGTAATATGCGCACCGGCGAGTGCCAATGCAAGCGCTTGGTCACCGGCAAGGATTGCAATCAATGCCAGCCGGAAACGTTTGGTCTCTCCGAGTCCGAGGATGGCTGCACGCTCTGCAACTGCGATGTGGGCGGCTCGTATGACAACTATTGCGATGTGCTGACGGGTCAGTGTCGCTGCCGCTCCCACATGACCGGACGCACCTGCTCGCAGCCGAAGCAAAACTATTACATACCCGATCTGCATGTGGTGCACGAGGCCGAGGTGGCCGACATGTGCATCTCATATGGCAGCAATGGCAACTGCAGCACTGTGCCACAGGCGCCACCCACCAACCAGGATCCACATGCACCCGACCATACGGGCATTGGCTATACGCGCGTGCCGGAAAACTCCGAGCTGGTCATCACCGTCGACAATATACCGCGCACCATGCCCTACGATGTGCTCATACGCTATCAGTCCACATCGCGCAACGACTGGGAGGATGCCTACATAACGCTGGTGCGTCCCGATGAGATCGATCCGCAGGGCGAGTGCGCCCAGGCCGTGCAATCGCCCATTACGGAGGCACGTGTGCCCTTCTCGTTGCCCGAACGCGATCGCCAGGTGGTGGCGCTGCACGACGTCTGCCTGGAGGCGGGCAAGGTGTACAAGTTCCGCATTTTGTTTGAGCATAGACGCCGCAACGAGGACAATCCGACGGCGACCATACTGGTCGATTCGCTTACCCTGATACCACGCATTGAGGTGACGCCCATATTCCAGGGCTCGCCAGTGGCCGATCTGCGCCTGCGCGAATACATCAACATGAACTGCAATCAATCTCTGTATGACATGCGCTACAAGGAGCACACGCCGGCCATTTGCCGCAACCTGGAGCAGGATGTGAGCAAGTACATCTACGACGGAGCCAGCATGTGCAACTGCAATCCCACCGGTTCGCTGAGCAAGGTGTGCGATGCGAATGGCGGCTTCTGTCAGTGCAAGCCGAATGTTGTGGGCCGCCAGTGCGATCAGTGTGCGCCGGGCACCTATGGCTTCGGGCCGGAGGGCTGCAAGGCCTGCGACTGTAATAGCATTGGCAGCAAGGACAACAACTGCGATCTGCTGACGGGTCAGTGCGCCTGCCATCCGAACACCTACGGGCGGGAGTGCAACCAGTGTCAGCCGGGCTTTTGGAACTTCCCCTCGTGCCGCAGCTGCGAGTGCAACGGACACGCGGCGCTGTGTGACCCGCTGACCGGACAGTGCCTCAACTGTCAGGACTCGACTACTGGCTTTGGCTGCGACTCCTGCCTGGATGGCTACTATGGCGATCCGCTGCTGGGCAGCGAGATTGGCTGTCGCGCCTGTCGCTGTCCGGACACCGTAGCGAGCGGCATGTCGCATGCCGATGGCTGTTCCTTGGACACGCGCAACAACAATATGCTCTGCCACTGCCAGGAAGGCTATTCGGGCGCACGCTGCGAGGTCTGCGCGGACAATTACTACGGCTCACCCGAGTCGGGTGGCAGCTGCTCGAAGTGCCAGTGCAGCAACAATATTGATATCTACGATACGGGCAACTGCGATCGGCAGACGGGCGCCTGCCTCAAGTGCTTGTACGATACCACGGGCGATCACTGCGAGCTCTGCCGCGATGGCTACCACGGCGATGCACTGCAGCAGAACTGCAGGCAGTGCGAGTGCGATTTCCTGGGCACCAACAAGACGCTCGCCCACTGCGATCGCTTTACCGGCCAGTGTCCCTGTCTGCCCAATGTCCAGGGCCTGCTGTGCAATCAGTGTGCCCTGAACCACTGGAAGATCGGCTCCGGCGAGGGCTGTGAGGCATGCAATTGTGATGCCATCGGCGCCGTGCAGGAACAGTGTCACACATTTACCGGCCAGTGCGAGTGCAAGCCGGGCTTCGGTGGGCGTGCCTGCAATCAGTGCCAGGAGCACTACTGGGGCAATCCCAACGAGAAGTGCCAGCCCTGTGAATGCGATCAGTTCGGCGCCGCCGACTTCCAGTGCGACCGAGAGACGGGTCAGTGCGTCTGCCACGAGGGCATCGGTGGCTACAAGTGCAATGAATGCGCACGCGGCTATATCGGCCAATTCCCCCATTGTGCACCGTGCGGTGAATGCTTCAACAACTGGGATCTTATACTGCATGCTTTGGACGAGTCCACGCAGGCAACGATTCAGCGTGCCAAGGAGATCAAGCAGGTGGGCGCAACGGGCGCCTACACGGCCGAGTTCAGTGAGCTGGACAAGAAGCTGCAGCACATCAGGGATCTGCTGCAGAACACCTCGGTCAGTCTGCAGGATATGGATCAGTTGGATGCCGCTGCCAATGAGCTGAAGCAGCAGCTGGGCGCCTCGCATCAGCGACTGAGCGAAACGGAACTCAGTCTCGATGACATTTATAACTCACTCAGTTTGTCCGCCGTGGAGCTGGAGGGCCTGCAGAATCATTCGCGTCTCGTGCAGCAGCTGTCGCGTGAGCTCAAGGAGAACGGCATACAGCTGCAGGAGTCCAATATCGAGGGCGCACTTAATCTAACCCGTCACGCCTTCGAGCGTGTGAGCAGCTTGTCTGCGCTCAAGGATGAGGCCAAGGAACTGGCCTCAAATACGGATCGCAACTGCAAGCGCGTCGAGACGCTCTCCAACAAGATTAAAGATGAGACGGATGCCATTGCCAACAACGACCTGACCATAGCCGAATATCGCGCGGAGCTGACCGGCTTGACCTCACAAATTCCCGAGCTGAACAATCAGGTGTGCGGCAAACCGGGCGATCCCTGTGACAATCTCTGCGGCGGCGCTGGCTGTGGCAAATGCGGCGGTTTTCTATCCTGTGAGCATGGTGCGCGCGCACACTCGGAGGAGGCGCTCAAGGTGGCCAAGGATACGGAGCTGGCCATTACCAGCAAGAAGGACGAAGCGGATCAGACCATACGCGCTCTCACCCAGGCCAAATTCAATGCCTCGGAGGCGTATCAGAAGGCCAAGGTCGGCTTTGAGCAGTCGGAGCGTTATTTGAACCAAACGGACGCAGCCAACAAGCTGGCCGAGCAGCTGATCACTGCGGTCATGGATTTCCGGCAGAATAAGACCGCGCTGCCCGGCGAGAGCAAGCAGCTGGCACAGGAGACGCTGCGCCTGGACCTCACACTCGATCCCAAACAGATCGAGACACTGGGCGTAAAGATCAACGATGCCGTCTCCTCGCTCAATAACGTCGAATCGATTATATACAAGACACGACCCGACTTGGAGCGCGTGAACAGCTTACAGAGCACGGCGAATAGCACCAAGGCGACGGCCAATGCGATACTCGAGGAGGCTAATTTGGTGGTCCAGAATCTGGCATCGGCGAGCGAGTCACAGGGCAAGGCACAGGATGCCATAAAGCAGGCGAACAGCAACATTGAGCTGGCCGACAGAGATCTGGAGCAAATCGATCTGGAGACCAAGGAGGCCGAATCGCCGGCCAATGTCACCGCACAGCAGGTCGAGGAGTTGGCCCGCAAGGTGCAGCGCTTGGAGAAGAACATCCTAAAGAACGAACTCGCCGCCAAGGAGATCACCAAGGAGGCGAATCGTGTCAAACTGGAGGCGCTGCGTGCACGTGGCGATGCCAGCAATCTGCAGTCCTCCACGGGCGCCACCAACCAAACGCTCACGGATCGCGCCAGCCGCTCGGAGAAAGCGCGAGAGCGCGCCAAGCTCCTATTGCAGCGCGCCTCCAAGCTGACGGTGGACACCAACGCGAAGCTCAACGAACTCAATCTGCTGCAGGAAACCTATTTGGAGAAGAACGAAAAGCTGGCCAAGCTCGAGAAGTCCATACAGCCGCTCAACGATGAGCTCAACATTTATCTGCGCAACATTCAGGAAAATGCCGATCGCTATCGACAGTGCACAGTTTAGAGAGGTGGGTGTACCCGTGTGTGTGTGTGTGGGTGGGTGTGGATAGGTTTGCTAACCCGGCTATGCAATACTCTGCTCGCATGGTAAGAACAGCTTGAAGCTGCTGTGGAAGATTAAACGGACAAAAAAAAAAGAGTTAAAAAAGGTTACCATCAAGTTTTAAAGCAGGGGATTTAAAACAGTGGGAAATGGCATAGGCTCGGTAAGTAAAAAAAAATCGAAATATCCTGACTACGCAATACTCTGCTCGCAGTGTAAGAACAGCTTCAAGCTGTTGTGGAAGATTTTTCCTTTTATGTTATCATCACAGACATTTAAAAACAGGGATTTGAAATAGTGGGAAATAACACAACTATCCAATACCCTGCAGTGTAAAACAGCATGTGAAGAAGAAACTTCCAGTTAGGATAAAATGGCTTCAAATGGCTACCTTCTCAGACTGTCACTCTCAAACTGTGATTATAAAACTGTAAGAGATAGATTCTTGTGATTTGCAATGGTTGTTCGATTCATGAAAAACTGTGGCCTAACTGGGACTTTAGAACTGAAGTATCCGCTGGTATACAGAAGCATATATATAGCAGCGACTATCTTGACAAAGACAGACACAAAACCAATATAGCCGCTTGAACCTTAGGAACAGAGTATGAAAAATAAACACTGAAGCCCAGCTTGTCATCGGAATTAGGCATAACTTGAATAAAAACGAACAAATACTGTGCTGTGCCTTCAGGATTGCATATACATATGCAAACTCCACAAAAATATATATATTATTTTACAACTTCTTCAACTTTTATTGCAGTTGCAAGCCCAGCGGCCAGCTCCACCCATTGCCATATTTTATGAACAAATGCGTAAAGCAGCAGCAGCAGCAGCAACGAGAAGCGAAGGCAAAGTTATTTCTATTTAACGCCGTTAAGTGTAACCGTTACGTTTTTTACTATAAGCAATCAAATGTTAAATGCAATATTCATTTCAAATTTATGCCATTTTTATTGAGCTAAGTTTTTTTAAAACAATACAATATTTTGTAATGCAACGAAACTAAATGAAAACTACAATAAATATAATTAAAATACATACTACTTAAAAAAAAGGGGGACCAGTTTTATTTCCCTATTCGAGGTTGGGAAATTGTGAAAAGAGTAAAAACACCTTCAAATTTGATTTTTACAGTTGGTGGGATCGAATCAAAAGAGCCAAAATACCTTCAAAAATTGTTTTATTATAATTATATTATTTTGTGCATTAAGCAATCTATCTGTCTATCTATATATACACATATGGTATATATATTTGTTTATTGCGCGCCATGGCAAAGCATAATAAACAATACTATATACAAAACTGATGCCAGTTGGCGGTTTGTCTTTCCGTTTTGTTGCAATTCTTCTCCGCATCGAATGCAGTTCTTGTTTTGATTGTTCATTTCATAAGTTGCACAAAAACTATAAGGTTTTGGTATTTTTTCATGGTGAAAATTATTAATAAATAATTTATTGAACTCTCATAGTGAACTTTTTAAAAATGTTGAAAAATGTATTAAACTCTTAATATGGACAGAATGTATTCGGGGAGAAGCCCTGCAGGTATAAAACAGTTGCATATAATTACTTTAAAATAAGTACTCTAAAAACGAAAGCCCACTGAAACAAAATAAAGCTCAAAATAAACCTCATTAAAGACACAAATCACATACTTTAATTTAAAAACAGGGTATAAATATAGCAGTGCTGTAAAATATTGAATATTTTCAACATGGTCACATTACGTTGCGATTTGCAGACTATCGATATTGTTTCCAACATAAATTGCACGGTCGAAAAATGTCTTGCACTTTTTTTTGTATAACTTGAAGAAGAACTTCATTATTCGTCTACGAGATTATAATTCTTAAATGCATGAGAAAAAATGTTAAACATGAATTTTAGATGGAATGCAGTTCTCTTTGACATGGGGTATGGATGGTGTTGTTGATAAGAAAATGTTCGAATTGATACTATCGATATCAATGAAAGCAACCCTGGTATTTAATACCACACATTTTAAACACATATGCGCCGTACGTACAGGAGCTATTCCCTATAAGGCATCTATAAAGTTTAATATTTATATATACCTTAAAAAATGAACAAGTACTCAAAGGCCTATCTTTCATTAAAATGAAGCAGAGAAGAATAACAGAAATAAAATTATAGCGAACAGAAGAAGCTTGTTTAAAATTTTAGTATTATATATACATATATATATGAACAACTAACACTTGGGGGCTGATTGAATGGTGTTCCCATCGAAGTTTTACTGTGGCAATACGTATGTAGGTGCGTGTATATTTTTACGCAGAGACACGCACACACACATGAACACAGACGGATGTTGTTCTTGTTTTTGTTTTATGCAGGCAACAGAGGCTATTAATAAGATTATTCTGAAATAATATAATGCTACAAAAAGTCGGGCGAATCTGTTGCTGTGCATTAATACGTCAAAAATGAGAACGACACAAAGCAAAAGTCGTCAATAAGGGAAAAACAACTGAAGGAAAGGAAAAGTGCAGACGCAAACAGTGCGCAAATAAATAAATCGAAATTCCGATTTTGAATCAAGTGTTTCTGGCCCCCGAATTCTGTGCGGCAGTGCTCCGATTTTATTATAAAATACGCATAATCCATATAGAAGCGCGCACACCCATTTGTGACATACATAATATAGCAGAAAAATAGCCGAATCGGGGACAATTAATATAACACCCCATCAATGGATGACGAATTGGAAGACAAGATCTTCTATCAGACATACGTTTCGCATATGAAAATCCTATCGAAGTTCGCAGTGGGCTTCTCGTCCATCAATTCGCCCTTGGCATATCTATGGAAACTATGTCGCCTCTACGTGCTCCGGCCCGAGGTCATCTTCTGTGGCATCATTTTATTTGTGCTGTTGATCTATTTGCAAGCGGTAGATGTGTGGAGTCGCAGCATATTGGGACGCATCCAGGCCACGCTGGGGCGACAGAAGGCGCCACGTGCCATCGACACGACGGGCGGCGCCGGCGACCATCAGAGCTGGGAGGAGGTGCGACAACAAAGTGCCGCCTTCGCTGTGCTAGGACGCCGACCGCAAATGGAGGACAGGTGAGCGTGGCCCTAATCTAGCTGGACTTGATATTAAGTTGAGCTCATTTCTTGTGCAGATTTATCATTGAGGAGAACATCAACAACAACACGGACATTTCGTTCTTTGCCGTTTTCGATGGACATGGTGGCGAGTTTGCCGCCAACTTTGCCAGAGATGTCTTGGTCAAGAATATCTACAACAAGATAATAGAGATTAACAAGCTTTTAAAGAGCGAGGCCTTGACCGACTACACTGGCTTCGATAAGAGCCCGTATTTGTCGCGCAAGCAGAGCCGCAAAGATGTATCCAACAAGGAGAACGCTGAGCCCGCCGTCGCACGCCGGGACAGTTTGCGGAAGGCAAACAGCCTGACAGCCGATTGCAGCGCAATTAAACAAAAGACAACGGAGGCAACTGTAGCCGACATCTACACAGCGCAGCTGAACAGCGCGATGCGCGCCAGCGGCAACAGCGCGGCCAAAGATGCATTTCTTAATAACAACAATAATGCGCAGAACTCCGGCAATGCGCCGCCGCCCAGCTATGACGCCAAATGCTATATCGAAAATGGACGCATCAATTTTGGCAAGCTCATCACAGACGAGATAATGTCAGCCGATCACAAGCTGGTCGAGCAGGCCAAGCTCGCAGTGAGTATATGCGCCCCAAAACTGCTGCCAAAATGATCCTTACTTGCGCTTTATAGACGAACATAGCCGGAACCACAGCATTGATTGCGATTGTGAAGGACAGCAAACTGATTGTGGCCAATGTGGGTGATTCGCGTGGCGTTATGTTTGATGCACGCGGCATTGCCATACCATTGTCCTTTGATCATAAGCCGCAGCAGGTGCGGGAACGCAAACGCATACACGATGCTGGCGGCTTTATTGCCTTTCGCGGCGTTTGGCGCGTGGCTGGGGTCTTGGCCACGTCACGGGCGCTGGGTGATTATCCCCTTAAAGATAAGGTAAGCCGTTCGCGCATATTGGTGGCGTGACGGGAGAATTTTCACGTCACATCTTTAATATATACATAGAATACTAATGCTAATCAGCCTACACGTTTTACTACCCATACACAGAATCTAGTCATAGCTACACCGGACATTTTGACCTTCGAGCTAAATGATCACAAGTGAGTACAGCTGCCCTGGATTTGATTTTGTCAAGTTAATGAACTTGTATTTACTGCGTCATCTGTGTTGGCAGGCCGCGTTTTCTAATACTCGCATCGGACGGCCTTTGGGATACATTCAGCAACGAGGAGGCCTGCAGTTTTGTGCAGGATCATCTCAAGGAGCCAGACTTTGGGGCCAAGTCACTGGCCATGGAATCGTATAAGCGCGGCTCTGTGGACAACATCACCGTATTGGTGATTGTCTTTAGGAACGACGTCTACAAAATTTGCAGCTCATCGGCTGGCAAAACAGGCGACGCTCCTTTGGCCAAATCACCGTCTGTGAAGAACGTCCTCGACCGCTCGAATTCAATTAAAACCAAGTGACGGGACTGCTCATATACAAAAATGCTCTTAGGCCTCCCTGCCCTATTTAAATAGCAACCTAATAAAGTGCCCAAAATATTTATTAATAAGCATTCGCGATGCTTTTGTACCGTCGCCAGCACGAACTATATTTGTTTAATGCTGACTCAAACTGGGTCTTTTTATATTGTTTTCGTATTAGGATTTTTACAAATATTTAAAATTGTTGATTTGTACAAATTGTTTAGCCACATCTCACGTCAACGCACCTTGTTAACCCCAACTTCCTGTACACCACTCATCAAGCTCATAAATATTTATTTAAATTATTTTTGTTATGCACTTGCATTTGTAAACGAAAACAATTTTTTCTAACTTATAAACAAGTTTACAAATAAAATGCCCGAAAAGTTTACCTAATTGTATTATCAACTAATTTTTAAGGGATTTATCGAGATATCCAAATTGAGTTTTCAAAACGAATGCTTTATTGTTCGAGGTGATTCTTTTTTTAAATATATGTATTAGACTATGCGATGTTCTCTGGGATTTGAAAACCATTTTTTAAATTATGATCACCTCTGGAGACGAAGCGTTCCAATTGAATGAATAAAGCGGATGCTTCTGAGGTTTTAAATAAATGATCCCCAAACATTAAATCGAGCGCATAAGAAATTTTAATTTAAAATTGTGCATTATTTTATACTAACCCCATAATCGGAAAGATCCTAAAACATCTAATCTTCGCACATAACCCAATTTAAATAACAACCAAAATATTTAATTTATTTTATAAGTGTCGCTTTATATTTATTGTTGTTTTGGCATAAACAAATCAATTTGCCATCGATTTATACAGGCTATGTCAAATATAAAGTCCGTTTAGTGAGCTGATACAGACACTTGCCAGACGCGGATGGTGTTGTCGGAGTAGCCGGCGAACAGGGTCTGTCCATCGGTGGACCAGGCCAGGGAGAGGCACTGTGGCTGCTCGGCCTTCGTTGTCTGCGAGACGACCTCAGGGCGGAGCTCCTCGACGGTCTTCTTGCATGCCAGATCCCAGATCTTGATGGATGGGCCATAGGCGACGCACAACCAGTAGCGGTTGGGCGAGAAGCACAGGGCATTGATGATATCGTTGTGCTCCAGGGTGTACAGGTTCTTGCCGTCATTAAGATCCCACAAGAGAGCCTTGGAGTCCTTGCCACCAGAGGTGCAAAGCGAGCCATCGGGCGAGACGGTCACGGTGTTCAGATAGCCATTGTGGCCATGATGATTGTTCTTCAACTTGCAGTTGGCCAAGTTCCAGACCTTGACGGTGCGATCCCAGCCGCAGGACACAATGATGGGATTTGAGTGGTTTGGCGAGAAACGCACGCACGACACCCAATCGGTGTGGCCATCCTCCTGGATGGTGAACTTGCACTCGGCCAAAGTGTTCCACAGCTTGATGGTCTTGTCCCGAGAGCCCGACACGATCTGACGGTTATCAGCCGAGAAGGCAACCGAGAGAACATCCTATAAACAAATAACAAGGGCATATTAACTGATGAATCCCTAGTTTTGTGGATGTAGTTAATAATGAGCAGCGGGTAGATCTCTTTGCCTACTTACGGAAAGTCTGCACGCAAAAGTTTGTCGACTCAGGCGTAGAGAAATGTACAGATGTCAACCAGAAATTCTGCCTCGCATAGGCGCAATATTGTTGTTCTATACATATATACATATGTATAGTGGTATTGGTGTGCTAACTGAGCCTATCCTTACGTTACGGGTCATGGATACACCAATACCAATAGGATGGGGAGTTTAAACAGCAGCAGTAAATGCTGCGGCAATTCTGGGCCCTGTGCTAAAACATATCACTTGGAAACTTATCCCACCTTGGTGTGTCCCTCGAAGCGACGAGTAGTCTTGCCGGCAGCCAAATCCCACAGGCGCAGAGTCTGATCCCAAGATCCGGACAGAGCGTAGTTGCCATCGGACGAGAGCACAACATCGCTGATGAAGTGGGAGTGACCGTACAGACGCTTCTGGGGATAACCGTAGTTGGTATCTTCATCACGGGTCAACTTCCAGACAATCAAAGTCTTATCTGTAAAACCATAAATATATTAATTAATAAAACTATTAATATTTAAATATATTGCAGAGATGTCGAAGTTATGGGCCGATTTTAAGGACGCCACCTAACCTCACAATTGTTAAGAATACTTGCCACGCGACGCCGAAATGATGGTGTCGGGATCCTTGGGGTTGGTGGCAATCTGGGTGACCCAGCCATTGTGGCCGATCAGCGTACCACGCAATTGCAATGTCTCAGACATGTTTTAATATAACTAATAAAAATGCAACGGGAGCGCTTTTGACACACGTCCAAAGGCGCTGCAGGCTGGCAGAAAAAGAGGCGGAAGTATCCAGTGTTGTGTAACATAAACAATCGAAGGTCTCTGCGATATTATTTACATAGCTGCCAGCGCGTTCCATTAAATGCAATTAATCGATAGATCAACAACTTAGTTTCAAATGTAGTATTTTCTTTGATTTGTAGTACGGCCACACTATTTGACATCTTAGGTCAAAGTAGCCCAACGGAGCCGAGAATATAAATACACCCTCACACAAAATGAGCATAGCACAAGAACAAGCTGCGATTAATCCCCGCAATCCCCATGGTCTGGGTAAGGCGTGCAATTACCCAATATCATTTAGTTATTCATTTTGCTGCCGCTTACAGGTGATCCAAATGACACAACGTTGCGCAAGGTAGAGCGAGAAGTGCTAATACCAAAAATAATGAGGGATCGAGCGCGCGACGAATTCTGCTCCAAAGAGGTGGCGGACTTTGAGGAATGCTGTAAGGCGAGCAGCATATTCATGGTGGCCACCTGTCGGAAACAGAACTCTGCGCTGAAGGATTGCCTGACCCAGTGGTATCAAAACGAAGCCTTTAAAGAGGAGTGTAAAGCCATCTATCTGCAGGAGCGAGCAGATTACCGTAGCACGGGGATAGCCAAGAAGCACCGTGTGCAGAAAATGTAGTTTAGGCTTCTTATTGTTTTTGTTTACTTTGCACAAAAGATGTGTAGTTAAAGCGCCGTATCACAGTCTCCTCAATGGTCAGGGATTGCAGGGTTGCCGGCGTGGACAGCGCAGGGTCGAAGTCGTCGTGCAGCTGGGTCACCGTAAGAATGAGCACATCCTTGTCCGAGGTTTCGGCAACACGTTGAACTCCCTTTAAATTCTTCGCCACGTAATGGGTGTGCATTGCGTTGCCCGACACTTGAACCAGAACCAAGAAACTGGCGTGATATTGCCGGGGACCTTGCTTGTAGATGACTGTGGAGAGTTGATGCCAAATGAAACGCTGTTTAATTTGGATGTATTTCTAGCATATAACTTACGAAAGTCGCCACCAAACTTGATGCCGCTCTTGATTATCCAATTTTTAGATTTTAGATAGAGATACGAAGCCAGTTTGTAGAAAAATTGCCTGTCATAATCCAGCGCCGCTTGCACGTACGATTGCCAGCTAATCTCGTTGCCCAACATGTCTCTAATCTCCAATAAGCCTAAATAGTAGCCCAGCAAACATGCCTCCTCCAGGCCGAGCAAAAGCGTCTCAGCTGCCTCTCCAGAAACTGGTCCGCCGCGCGAAATACTTCCTTTGCCATAGCAGCCGTTGTCGTGTAGCGTCCTAATCGGTGCGTGCTCTGCATCCTCTACCTCCACACAGAGGCCATTGAAGACGCCTCTATAGCGTTGTCCATCATCTCTTAGCGGAAAGGGTGCAAGTTTAAGAAAGTCTTTGCAACTACTTCGCTTGCGCTTTAAATGCGGCGTGAATTCCATAAGTTTGGGTTTTGCATATAGATTAAAGCTGCAATGTTTATGGCCGGATGACACCTGTTTGATTTGTTTGTTACTGTATAGGCAGAGCTTAATTAAATGTTTAAATGTGTAAGAATGGGAGGAATTCTAGAATACAGCTTATTATTGTTAATACGCTTATATGGCAATTGCTAAGCCTGAACAATATCATTTTTCTCTTATTCGCCGCAAAAATTATGACAGCGTTGAATGTGTTGCCACAGTTTGGATTTTGCCATTCACATCAAATTGCCAACACACTACAATTCGAGCCGTGTGGCAACGCTAGAGCGCGGCGAACACGGCGAATAAGTCACAAGACCAGTCAGCTGAATTTCGGTGCTGTCGCATTAGTGTGAAAAGACACTCGTAATTTAAATATATATTTTCCTAGACATTTCTATTGAAATTGTGTGCAAACGCGCGCAACATCCCACATATTGCGTATCACTCTCGACACACTATAAACAGCGATCAAAATGACTACCGCACTGTATTTGCCCGAGGATAACATCGGTAAGAGCCACCATGCAAGCAAGCGAGCAGCTGACCTCTGTGAAAAATCGAAGTGGTGCCAGTGCAGCTGCCCCGCGGGCACCAAGTCGCATTTAATAGTTAACTGCAACTGCCTTTGCATTCACAGACATGATTGCTGCCACTTCGGTGCTGCAGCAGCAGGCAGCCGATATACGCACCAAGTCCATCAACTGGGCGTCGTATATGCAGTCGCAGATGATCAGCCAGGAGGATTTTCAGGCTATTAGCGCGCTGGACAAATCGCGCGCCTCCTATTTGGCACAGAACTCTACGCAGGTGGTAAAGACGCTGCTGAATCTGGTCTCGCACCTGTCCAAGGACTCGACAATTCAGTATATACTCGTGCTGCTGGACGATCTGCTGCAGGAGGATCGCTCTCGTGTCGATCTGTTCCACGAGACGTCCGGCAAGTTAAAGCAGTGCGTCTGGGGTCCGTTCTTGAACTTGTTAAACCGCCAGGATGGCTTCATTGTCAACATGGCGTCGCGCATATTGGCCAAGTTTGCCTGCTGGGGCCACGAGACCATGCCCAAGTCCGACCTTAACTTCTACTTGCAGTTCCTCAAGGACCAGCTGGCCAGCAATGTAAGTAGGCCCAAGCACTAGCGATATGTCCATGCCCATTCCCAATTCCAATTGCATGTGTATGTTGTAAATAGAAACCCAGTCAGCTACACTAGGTACATATATAGACATCTCTATGTATATATAGCATGCAGCATGGCATTATTTATATTCTAGGCCTGAATCAATATTTATTCTGAGCAATACTAACAATCTTTATGTAGTTGGGACACGATTACAGTATACAGTGAAAACAGCTTCAAATGGACAGCTGCAGCGCTAGCTAAGGAACATAAGAAGATGAACATGTCGAACAAATAACAAAAACACGGGCAAAGCCATGTTCAATTAAACTTCTCTAAAGGTTTTTTTAATATTCCAATTTGGTTAAATTTAAAGTCAAATTTTAGATTTCGATTTTAGGCCCTTCTAAAGAGTTGGCCTTAAGGAGCTGTCCGTTAAGACAACTTTCACTGTATATTGAAGAATATTTTTTAGTTTAGTTATAAGTATTTATACATATTTTATTCTGTTCTGGCCTTGTTTATAAATTGATTAGACAAAGAACAATTTAGCCACTCCCAGCATCTAATGACAACATCGTAATCATCGTTATATTATAAAACATATTCAATTTCGAAATATCGAGAAATCAGTAAAGTATATATGAGCATGACTCCCTTGCATGTTTCCATGTTTTATGTTTAAAATTAGAAATAAGAAATTGAATATAGAGAAATTGGTCAATAAGTTCACATATTTGTATCTCCATAATATTGTGTACAGCGCAGTTGAACTGTAATGAACCTTTATTTGTTATGGGTACCAAAAACTTAATTTAAGCTATTTATCCTATGAATATGGTCAACCGATTCATATGTCGCCGACATATAGACATTTAAATTGTAAGGGTAGCTTGCACCGTCGTATAGGCGACCATGCCTATATAACCTTTGCACGTATACTTGATTAGAAATTTTATTCTATTCTAATTTAGTCTGGTTAGTTCTACGACAGCTATATAATAAGCTACTCCAAGCTGGTCATATAAATATTGGAATTTGTGTGTATTGTATTTTAGCTAGGGTCGATTTTCGACCAATCGTTCCTATTGATTCAATTTACATCTATCTTTTCAAATGGAAATGGGCAACTAAAAGGTTTCACTTGCCAAAACTTAATTTATGATCATCACAAGATAGTTGATAATTGACTTTCCTTTTTATTGAGGTTTTTACTCTGCAACAGTTGCATTCTGGACAAAGTTTGTTTTTGCTTCAAGCTGGAGCGTTTTTTAAATAATATTAAATGGTTTCCTAAATTCAAAAGACGTACTTGAATTCAACCAATAGTTCTTCCCGTTGACCCTTTATTTCTTTTACTTGAAAATACTGGCATTATGACAATATTTGAATTTTATTTAACTGCACTTAACAGAAAATAAACTGCACGCTTTTCGTTAACTTTGCTTGCTTTACAAATTGTACTTACCCAAAAAAAAATTACGTCCAAAGTTATGTCCAGGCGTGAAAACTCTAAAAATGAGCCCTAAAATAAGCGTTGGTCAGGGCCAGGCAAACAAAAAACTTAGCTAAACGTATATAAAACTATTTATATATATATATATATCATTTTTTGTGTAACTTAACGAGACCTTGCCTGACCCGCGGCCGTGATTAAAATATCTTTTCATTCTATTCGTGTTTTGTGTACACGATTGTGTCATAAGATTTCATCGTCACCATCGGGTAAACAATTCAATCAATAATGTTCGTATAACCGTTGCGAAAAGTTAAAAGCAATATACATACATATATATAATATAATATAATATTAGTATCATCGCATCGCACCGCACCGCATCGATCGCATTCACGTCCGCAGTGTGCAACTGAGCCACCAACCACCAACTGCACCACTTTCACCGCAACAAAATCAACTGAACAATCATATTACGTTTAATCGTTACGATTTCTGTTATTTCCTGCGTCAAAAGTCAACAAACACCAATTTAACCTGTTGCACTAATTTTGTTTTGTGAAACAAACCTACTTTTTTTATGTATTTTTTAATTTAATGCCAATTTACTATTCAAACAAACAAAAAACCAACGAATCAAATTGTTGACTCAACACCAATAACTGAATAACCAACAACAAACACGAACTCGGCGGATGTGCGCGCTGATCCACCCGCCCGCCTGCCCCACGCACGCACTCTGACCCACACTCTTAGAGCACTGCCTATCTGCAAGAGATGGCCCTGATGGCCAAGCGGGCGCAAACGATCATTGTTCATACGCACGGACAGCATGGCAAAGATCATCATGGCCACCAGTACAGTCCCAATGTGGCCCAGATGCAGCAGCGTCACGATCTGGCCAATGAGAGTTACCGCGAGGTGCGATCCACCTCCTCCTCCGATCAGCAGCAGGATGGCAAATGTGTTATACCGGTATTCCAAAATGCAGCCCAAAATCTATCCAATCACTCACCCAACCAAACACACACACACACACACTCACAGACACAAATACACAAACCAATTATTAAGAAACTACCCAAACACAACCAAACACACACACACACACATGCTCACTCGTTTATGCTTTAAAATATCGTGAATACGATATGCAGTTGGCCGCTAAAATATGTGCTAAGAGTTCGCATTAATAATATCCAATATCGTATATACCTATGATCGTAATCTGCTACGGTAGTCTATGAAAATATCGTATTTAATATTGCTTCAATGCTCTTCAAAATCTTTATCATTGTGCAGATAATTCAGATTTCACATAGATACGCTTCAGCAATAATTTCTGGAAAATTTGAAACACTTAGGAATGCTTTGTACTTGCTTATGAATTTGAAATTTATTATTTATGTAAACAAATGTTTTTAAAAAGTACCAAATTTAGGTTCAAGATGATGTTTGCTTATAAAGCATACGATCTTCACTTATATCTCTTAAATACTTCTGCCTATACAAAGTTATATACAAAATAATTTGTTAAAAACTTTTACTTGTGCGATCTGCTAGTTCAAATAGGAGAAATATCGTAATATCGTAATTAAATATCGTAATCTCTGAACTGCATAAACGTTGTGTGTGCGTGTGTTAATGCGTGTGTCTGTATATATACTTTATCAAATGATAACTGTTTACTAACTCCACTAAATACCATCGATCTAAATTGAAGACGAGCAGCAGAGCAACAAATGTATAATAAGTTAAATGATCTATGTTAAACGGTAACGGTTGAGGTAAAGGTAAATTTAATTAAAAAAGAACAACAAACAAAAACAAAAAACCCGGTGAAGGTGTGAACGCAAACACAAACAAAAACAAACTATTGTCATGCCCATCGTATATGGATTACCATGCAGGACTGCGATTTCTGTCTTATATATTTATTAATTTATCTATTGTTTATATATATATTTTTTTTTTGGTTTATTTAGAGCACACCCCTCTGTCTGTCTCTTCCACTCTCTATTATGTAGCTGTAGTAACTGTTGTGTTGCTGTTGTTGTAGCGCGTAGTCGAAACAACTTCGGTTGTCAATTAGAAAAAAATCTGCAAAATTTAAAAAACAAAAAATAAACTGTCATAACTAACTCGCTACTAAAAAAGCAAAAATCAAATACATACATAAAAGCTCTGGTATCGGAGCAAGCTAGACCCATATTGATAATGCCTGTGTTGCCTCCACAGAACAACGAGTATATCCAGTCGGTGGCGCGCTGCCTCCAGATGATGCTCCGCGTGGATGACTATCGGTTCGCGTTTGTCAGCGTCGATGGCATCAGCACCCTGATACGCATCCTGTCGACGCGCGTCAACTTTCAGGTGAGTTTGAAATTGAAATGTGTAAATTGTTTGGTACAATTTAAATTCGATTTCTTATTCATAGGTGCAATACCAGTTGATCTTCTGCCTGTGGGTGCTCACCTTTAATCCCTTGCTGGCGGCCAAGATGAACAAGTTCAGTGTTATACCCATATTGGCTGATATATTGAGCGATTGCGCCAAGGAGAAGGTGACACGCATCATTTTGGCGGTCTTTCGTAATCTAATTGAGAAGCCCGAGGACTCCTCTGTGGCCAAGGATCATTGCATTGCCATGGTGCAGTGCAAGGTCTTGAAGCAGTTGTCGATTTTGGAACAGCGTCGCTTTGACGATGAGGACATCACAGCCGATGTGGAGTATCTCAGTGAGAAGCTGCAGAACTCCGTGCAGGACCTCAGCTCCTTCGACGAGTATGCGACCGAGGTGCGCAGCGGCCGCCTCGAATGGTCGCCAGTCCACAAATCGGCCAAATTCTGGCGCGAGAACGCCCAACGTCTCAACGAAAAGAACTACGAACTGCTGCGCATTCTGGTGCATCTGCTGGAAACGTCAAAGGATGCCATTATTCTGTCCGTTGCCTGTTTCGATATTGGAGAGTATGTGCGTCACTATCCACGCGGCAAGCAGTGAGTCAAAATATCGAGCTCAGCGCCTTGCTGCCCATATTACATCACATTTCTTTATAGTGTGCTGGAACAGCTGGGCGGCAAACAGATTGTGATGCAGCATTTGGGCCATGAAGATCCGAATGTGCGTTATGAGGCCCTGCTGGCCGTGCAAAAACTGATGGTACACAATTGGTTAGTATGATATTCAACTGCTTTAATCTCACCTATCGCACTCAGGTGCCCCTCGATAACCGCACCCGCATTTATACCAATACGGGTCTTATTGAATAATTTCAAGCATTCCTATCAAAAGTTTCGACATCAAATCTCAAAATTTGCGTGTGTTTTTTATCGTCTCTCTACTAGGGAATACCTTGGCAAACAGCTGGAGAAGGAAAACGAGAACCAAAAACCAGGCGCTGCTCCCATCGCTGGCAAGGCCTAAGGCATCAATATCGCTCAGCTACACCATGTACAACAACAACAACCGTTAGCCAAGGGATCGCCAGATGCTTTAACAACTTAACTAACAATAAGAGATGGGGGCGTGCCGTTCCATATAGTCACCACCTCCATCTCCCACGCCCATTAACAATATCGTTTTATTCTTGCTATCATATAAGCGCATATTTCTTTTTCCTAATCTAAGTACCATAACGAATCTGTTGAGGATTCCAGATGGTGCCAGCGTTTGTTGTCGAAAACTAATTAATTGTTGCTCTTTGTTGGCATTCCGCACCAGTAGAGAGATGAAGGAGAGTGAAAGTTAATTAGAAAAAGTGAAGAAAATACACAGAAAATTCTATTTTATTGTCTTCTTGTTTTGTTGTTATTATTGTTTTAATATTTCTACTTTGCGCTGCTGTACAGAGTTTGTCTCACGATTTCTTGCAAGTCCATAGTAAAATTGTATTATATATTATCGCATCGGCGCACATGTACAACCTATCAAGTATTTCTTTTCTTTAAAGCAAATTATACAAAAAAAAAATTAAATAAATGCAATATTATTAAATGTTACTAAGCGTGTGAAATATCTGCTAATAATTGCAATTGCAAAGACGTTTACCAAAACCACATTAAATAATGCATTAAATTGTTATTAAAGTGTATGATAAATTTTTGAATGTAAAACAAACGAATACATAAATAAATGTAAATGAAAATTAAATTTTGTATTCCAACTCGCAACTGAGCTGATTACAAATATCAGAGAATGTTATTTAATAACTTAGTGAGCTTTTGGAGCTTACTGTTATTAAGCTTTTTATTTTTTCGCTCACTAAACGGAAGAGCTTTAATATTAGCACGTGCTTTCTTACGTACCAAATCCGCTGAAACTTCAGCACCTCAGAAAAACTAGTTAAATTTCGGTTTTATTTTGTTTTTATTTGATTTGTTGTTATTTATCTCGTGGGCGTCACAATTTATTCGGCTTTAAATTAGTTATATCCACTTTATAAATTAAATAATGTAATTGTCCTATTTAAACTTTAAAATTAACATAATTGTATTTTTATGTTCAGTATTCTGCTTTTAAATATAGTTGTTATTGTTGTGACCCGAATACGTGCCATCGTCAAGATCAGCTCGGAGGCGATACTGACACCCGTAATACAGTTTCCTGTTGCTAAGGTGGTGCTGGTGTTTAGGATATAGATGCAGATGGCCTCAACTTTACTTGGTAGCCGACTTCAGGTAAGCGATCAGATCACCACGCTCATTGGGCTTCTTCAGACCGGCGAAGATCATCTTGGTGCCGGGGATATACTTCTTGGGGTTCTCCAGATATTCGAAGAGCGTGTCCTCATTCCAGGTGATGCCCTTGGCCTTGTTGGCGTCTGTGTACGCGAAGCCGGGCGCCTGGCCGGTCTTGCGACCGATCAGACCGTGCAGGTTGGGGCCCACCTTGTGCTTGCCACCGGCCTCGACGGTGTGGCACTGTGCGCAGCGCTGCACGAACAGCTTCTTGCCCTTCTCAACATCACCAGCTGGTACGCCCATTATAGCTAATAAATATTTGATGTGTTAACACCGACTCGACTGGAAAGAGAGGGAAACAGGAAAGCAATTAGAGTCGTTATATAAACAATAGATAATTGTTAACGCTAGCAAATTTTTATCAACATTTTTGTCGGCCCGCCGCATTAATCAGTCGCCCTGATAACAACACACGCCACCTATTAGTAATGCACCTTACTAAACCATTAGATTATCTAACATCCTCTACCCCAGACCCAACTGCCCGCCCAAAGTTCATTCAACGTTCTTCACGCGCGAGAAGACGAACAACGTCATCAAATATACACACACACACGCATACACCTACACACGAGCTGGTCACATGTCGTCGCTATGCAGTGTTGGCAAGCAAAAAAGCTAACGGCGGTATGTAAAAAATATAAGCTAAAAGTTTCCTACTGCTCAAATTATAAAGCTGCCACTTAAAGATTATAAAGCTGGCAACGTTTTGAATATCGTCCCTACCTAATTTCTGCTGTATTTGAATTATTATTATTTATTTGCAGCCACACTAACCTAAATAAACGGCCAGATTTGACGGAAAAAGGCAGAGTTGACTACACTGTTTGGCATCACAAGTAAAATGTTAATTGTGTCAGATTTTTCTCCCGCACGGCAACAGGCTAAAACTCCACAGCCCCAACACTTCCCATTAATACAGTTTCAGGGTCTATGTCGCGGTCAGCATTAAATGGAGCTAACGGCATATGCTATGACTAATTGCATTGCATGCAGTTATGCGAACTTGAGCTATTTGTTGCATGCGAGAGCAAAGCTACATTGGAATGAGTAAGTCACCTACACGAGCAGACTGACACGCACACACACACACATTTTAGAGAGTGATTACATGAAAGGCGACAATGTCATCTAGCTACCGGCCTTGGTGAGATATAAAAACCACTTTTTCTATAGGAAATGCATTGGAAGCAGGCCAAATACTGATGCTTTTGTCTGTGTGTGTGTGTGTATATGAGGATGCGTGAGAGCAGGTAACAACGGAATTAGGCCAGTGTTCTCGCAAGAGTTGAATTGATTACATAAGCGAACTGCGATTTTTCCACAAAAAGAAAACGGCATCAAGTGGGCAATGAAATCGCATCTTGCTTAGCAACCACGTGGCGCGCAAATTAAAATTCTACGAAATGGAAGCGAAATTTTTTCATTAGCTAAAGCGTGGGAGCGAGATAGCAAATGATCGTGTGCTCCTTTTGACACAAGGTTTGCTCATGTAATCGACTCGCGCTCTTTTTGATGTCAATGTGACTCTTAGTATATACATATGTACATATATGTATATACAATTATATCTGATATTTTGAATAATAGTTGTTAACTTTTGCACTTTACCGCACACTTAGCATTTACATTAACACATGTATATACACACGCACCCTTGCATAAACAGTCACACGTTTATGTAACGCAAACAACCCCCAAAAAATATATATTTTGCATGCGATATTTTTTGCTATACACTTTAAACATAAATGCGATCATCAATTATGTAAGAAATTCTCAAGATACATTAGTATTTATCACACAATCATTTGTACACTTTGAACACACTTAATCAATAACTCAGGGTTTTATATATTTTTATATTTACGTCATTGCTAAACTCCGGCTACTTACATTGAACACAAACCGTCGTTTAATGCGAACAGTTAGCTTGCGAATGAGACAAAAATCCCCACTGGCCAAACTGATTGGCACAGATTAAAATCGTTATCGTATTGAAATATCGATACTATACATTTATATAGAAATAAACGATACTCAACCATGACATTGAATTTATTTAAAAATTTACATATACGAAAAATATTAAAATTTTTTAGCTGATACGTTTCATACGTAAACTGCAAGTGTAAACAGTAAGCCCAGAGGCACACTTGCTAAACATTTACCTACATATTAATTATGGCTCTTTTCAATATTTATTAATTTTTGAAGTTTTTACAATATATCGATATTTTTTATTTTTTACATAAACTATATTCGTGCACATCCATTTTGCTTACTGCTATGGAACTTTCACAAAAAGTGCGTTGCCCGCTGTGATCGAATTTTATTGTCGTTTTTTACTGGTCTGAATAATTACAAACACGACCACGCCCACCTATAAAATATACATGATTTTACACTTACAGTAATGTTATAAAAAATGAAATTATTAAAATTAAAATCTGCGCAAAGGTACGGCACAAAGCTAAATGCTATGGCACGCTGAGTGTTGTAAGACACTATTTGTTTTAAATGTAGGCGCGAACATTTAAATATAATTTAAATTGAAATTTTGGCATACTTACCTATCAAAATGCAGTAGAAAATTCTGATCATGCTTCATTAAAGAAAATAAAATTGATGGTGTATGTGAGCTTTAATTGTATTCCATAATATTAATAAAAAATAAATCGAAACTATTTCATTATTTAAGCAGCCTCCCCAATTTTTGTTGTTTTTTGTCCCTTAATTATTTATTTGATTTGAGGTAAGCAATCAAATCAGCACGGTCCTCAGCCTTTTTGAGTCCGGGGAAAACCATTTTAGTACCGGGTATAAATTTCTTCGGATCCTTCAAATACTCATCCAGATTCGCATCTGTCCAGACAATGCCCTTTTTGATATTGGCATCTGTATATTTGTAGCCAGCAGCAGTGCCGCATTTGCGCCCAACAATTCCGCCTAGATTAGGACCCTGCTTATGCTTGCCACCTGCTTCAGCTGTGTGGCATTGCGCGCATTTTTGAACAAAGATCTTCTTGCCATTCTCCGAATCAGCACCCATGTTTGAATGTGGTTCGCCTAAAATAATAATAAAGAAAAAGGTAAGTTAGTTTTCTTTGCGAGCTTTTAACTAATGGTTTCCTTAAAACAAAGACTGGCGTGGCCTTCAGCTCACGCCTCAAGGACATTGAGACTGACATGAGAGGGTGCGGTAGGCAAAAGGTGGTCGGCTGGGCGGGTGGATTGGTTTTTTTCGTCGCTCCTTTGTTGAGCTTATGTCACGACAACGTCAGCCTGAGCCACGCAGTCTGCCAAGTTAATTGCCTGGCGCAGAATGTGGGTGTGAATGTGGGTCGTTACGTGCGTGCATGGTAAATGTGGAAAACGTGGCTAACTGCAGTCGTGGCCGCTTACTCACATGCAAAAAATAGAAGCCGCCGTCATAACTAGCAATTTATACATATGCATATATATGTATGTATGTATGTATGTGCATTCATATTTATTCAACACAACGCATTTTTCGCCAATTCATCTTGAGTATTCTATTCTATTTATAGCCGCCAACTTTTACAGACAATTTAATTGCCGCCCAATAAATGAATGTGTTTATGTGTGTGTGAATGTGTGCGCGTCCACTTAAATTAAATTAAATATGTATCGATGATGACAACTGCACGCTCTCTGAGCTTTTTGTTGCTATTATTTTTTGACACTCTCAGCTGCACACAACTGTTTATACGAGACAAAGATAGCAATAGTATAGGAATTGGGTCAGACAAATGAAAATGGGTAAAATGGAACAAAGAGCAAAGCATGGCGCACGACTTTTGCGTCCAAGTCTAATGGCACAAGTGAACGGCGGCCATAAACAACGGTAAATATGTTATGTATGTATGCACAAGCACATGCATGTTGTATGTACATAATTCAATTAGCTGGAGCCCTTGAGCAACGCAGGCCACGACGACATGTGCTTTGAACATTTCCTTTCAATTAAAACGCATTTTACGCATGTTTCTTGCGGTTTACGCAAAACCAGATGCCGCCAAACACAAAAGCACAAAATACAAAACAAAACAGGAAGCAGTGTAAGAGGAAGAGGAGAGCTTAAGCGAAAGAGCAAACGGCTGAGGAAAACTGTTACCTAAAATGTGCTGGTCTCTTGTGCTGCCTTTAGCGGTTTGCATCAGGTGTTTTGCCTACTCTCTGGCCTGACCTAACCCAATTTGGGTTAACCATAAATCTTGCACAGACAACGCCTGCTGCTGATGCTGCGGATGTGGCCTGCAGTCGCCTCCTGACCGATGACCACTATAAATAAATGACGCGTGGAATTGAATTACGCTTGAGCTAACAATTCGTATGGGGCGAATAGGGAAAGTTTGGCGCCGGCAACGAGTTGGCCAGGGCTGGAGAGATGCATTGCAGCTGCAGTCTATATGAAGCATGTAGCTGTGTCATGGGGACAAATAGAATATACCACTGAAAAGGGGGGGAGAAAAAGAAAAATTCAAAAAATAACATTCGCATTGCTCACGTGGATTTGTTGCTGTTGCGCAATTTCTTTTTGGCTTTGATGTCGCCCGAAACCAACCAACCAACCACCCACCCACAAAAACACCCGCTGTTATGGGCTATGTGGCTGCATAGAAAAACCCTACGTTTTCATTGTGTATGTTTCAAAATGTTTATTTTGCGTTGTTCCTGTGCTCTGCTGACGCTGCTGCTGCTGCTGGCTGTGGGGCTGCCTTTTTTCTAGAACGAGGTCGCTGACTGCCCTTCAACGCGTTGCCTGAGACTGAGACGACGTCAAGTTACATAAGCAGCAGCAGCAGC
Organism: Drosophila borealis; assembly: GCA_035045885.1. NCBI lineage: Eukaryota > Metazoa > Arthropoda > Insecta > Diptera > Drosophilidae > Drosophila > Drosophila borealis. The sequence goes on along the minus strand of JAWNOR010000355.1, from coordinate 215,159 downwards.
AGCGTCGTTAGTTTGCTTTGGCTTTTATGCTACTCTTGCCAAATTTCCCCCATTTCAAATTTACATGCAGCGCACACGGAGAGAGAGAAAGAGAGAATGAGTGAGAGCGCCAGCACAGAGCGTGTGCCGTGCAGCTGCATTAGTAGCGTGGGAAAAGTGAATGAAAAATGTCTTTAAAATTTTACCAAGCGATGTGCATCAATTTATAACGTTTTTTTTCAACTTATGCACCCAGCTACGTACATACCATACTTATGTACATATTTATATTAATGCGCTGCATGCGAGTGCAGCGCGTGGGCAGCAGCAACAAATAGTAACAACACAACTTTACGCTCACCTGATTGACGACTCTCTCGAGTAACGGTCTGTGCTTGTTGCTCTGCCTCCCACTATTCTTATGCTGAGCGCCAAGCTGCGCTGCTGCGCTGCTGTCGCTGGTTTGCTCTTACTCTCTTCGCTGCTTTTGCTTTTTAACGTTAAGGCTGCTGCCCGAGCGCTGCGTGCGTTTTCATTCAGTCAACTGAGCTCGCGGCGCAAGGTTCTCGTTTGTTTTGGCCTCTGCTATTCTCAACAGTTCGTTTTGTTGGCAAGTTTTACGCGTCGTGTGAATTGGGAATAAAACAATTGAAAAGTTACGACGATTTTGCTTAATAGAACGGAAAATTTGTTAGCAGCATTTACGTCGAAAGCTAGCTGCGTTCTGATCTGTTCTTTCTGATTTCTCAACATACACTCCGACAAAACTTAGGCGGCATCTGTCAGAAGCCTGCTAGATTCCAATAAAAATCCACACACATATCAAGCGTAGCGTCTCGAAAAGGCGCTGCCAACTCCTGATTTTACGGTAAGTATTGCCAACTTCGTATTCAAATTCAGTGTTGTGTAATGCTGTCTAAGCGTAGCATTAGAAGGCGTCACTTCATTTGTGTCCTTGGGTGGCTCGTGTCCTTGAAAGCGTAAAAACCAAGTGGCTATCATCTATGTGTGTGTGTGTGTGTGTGTATGTGTGTGTGCGAGCTAGGTTGTTACGCATTTTACGTAATCAGTCCAACTTTATGGTTCGCGTTTCACTCAATCGTAAATCTGAGCTCGTTTTTCATTTGTTTTTAAGACCCAATTTAAGTTAAAACCCAGTTCCTTACTATGGCTCATTTCATCTTAATATTGAAGGAATTTGCTTGGTAAGCTGATGGAATGTGGTCAGAATATAAACTTGGGATGCGGACGTTGAGAATATGTTATGTGTATGTGTGGTGGCATAATGCATTGGATGGTAACGCATGAATGTGGCAACTGTTGCTCTTAAATATAAAGATGTTTTAACGTCAAATTGGAATCAGAATAGAGAATATTTAGACCTGTTTCAGGATTTTCTCATGATTTCAAAGTAAGCTATTTTTGATTTAAAGAACTAAAGCAAAAGAAACTTCTGAGGGCATTACGCAATCACTAAATCAATATTTTTCTAAAAAAATTGCACATAAATCCAAAAATATTTTATTTGCTTAAGGTATACAAAGAATTTTGTCTGCTAAGAAATGCAAATTTTTGGGAAGATTTAGTTAGGAAAAATAAACAGACTATAAGAACTGTATGTAATGCTCCTTGGGCATAACGTATGCTAAATTAAAGGTAAATATTAAAGTTATTTAGCTGCTATAAAGTGCAATTAATTATTGCTGCCATCTACAGATGCTGCTCTGAGTAATTTGCTTGGCATGTTGATGAAGTTTTTCTAGAGCACTCGAAAGAATGTTAATTTCATCTCACATATTTCTTTTCTTTTTTTTTCATTTTATGTTCACATCAACATGTCCTTTCAGCTGGTTTGCCGACTCTCAGGCAACGTTAACAATGTGCTTTGTTTATTAATTACTTTGGCTCTTTGCGTTAGTTGCACTGCCTGCTTTTATATAGGCCAATGAACATTGTGGCCTGCTTGATATGTGTGGTCAGCCCACTTTGGGTTACGCCCACTGTACACACAGCAGGCATCAATTGTGGCTATCATATTGTTATTAATTCGTTTTATGTGCCATCACTTAAAGTACATCATCATTTATATTAATTAAGAGTGGCGCAGTCACATAAACGCTGGCATATTGAAGGAATGTTAACATTTTGCCATTTAATTGATTTTTACTGGGCATAAAAATACGTACATATGTACATATATAGCAAAATAGTGCGTCATAATTCCATATAGTATCTGTAAACGTTCCCAGCTGTGCTTGTATTTAATTTGGGTCAACTCCAACGCGGGCCACATTGCCTAATTTCTTATGTGTACCGCACTTCTGCCATATCGTTAAATGCACTTGGTTCCAAAAAAGTACAAAGAATCATTCCCGAAATAAGTACATGTGGACACACACACACACGCACACATCTGTGCCGCAATGAGTACCCGATTTTCGAGTATGAATACTCCTATTTATCGCTATGTTATCGCTGAGGTTACATTTACAGCCAAGCGACTCGGGGAAATCAATATTTGTGGCCCAAATAAAAAAGAATAAAGAGACCAACAACAAATGAAACCCAAAGCGAGGCATTAAGCAGATTATATCACTCGGGGGGCGTGCGACCACTTGCCCGATAAGACACAGTTTTTCCTAACATTTTCCCCCCAAACTCGCTCGTGTGCATTTTTTATTAACAAACATGCAATAAACTGAAATGGAGGGCGTTAATTTATGGCAGTTCCATAGTCAACGGAAAATTCAGATTTGGGACCATAAGTGCTCGCTATGGTCTGCATTAAAATTCCACAGAGGCCATGAAAATGGCACTCACTTAATAACTTTCTTTCAGGGTATTTTACAAACTTGTTGCCTTTTAATGGAGAGATTATAAATATTTTATGCATAATTGTTGGAATGAGAATGAAACAGGGTATATCGATGAGAAATAAGTTAGAATTTTTTGTATTGTACAAATCATTCATTTAATAAAAAAAACAATAATACATAATTATGGGGAACAGAGAACAACTGAAATAACACTCTTACTCTTACGTCTATTTGTCAAAATGTTCTGGAACAAGATATTGTATTTTATGGTAAACCGATGCAAAATAATTGAGAAATTTTTTTTATTATTATTTTTGTTTTTATTTAATTGAATAATAATTTTAATATACAGTATTATAATGAAGTCTCGTTAAAAATGAAGAACCTAAATAACACTCTTACATTTACTTTTCAAAAAACTTTTTGAACGATATTTTAAATTATATGCCAGTTACATTATATAGCAGTTCGATGTTAACAAGAAGTGGCGAGAAACGTTGTTAAGAAAATGTACAAAGCATAGACTTTCGATAAATTATTCCTCTTGTTGCTAAATGATATTTTAAGCTGTTGCTTATAAGTTTTTGTAAAAATGTTGAAAGGGAATTTGTTTTTGCATAGTTGGCTCAGATATCGAAAACTTTAAACACGTTTCTATGTACTGCTCCGAAAATCGCGGATATAAAAGCAAAGTATTCTAAAACTAGCTTTAAGAATAAGGTATAAATATGCATAGAAAGAAACAGACATTAGCGTATGGCCAATAATTCAGTCTCAGTCTTGTCGACATGATCAAGAATTTATACGTTATGGGTCTTACATCATATAATAAAAAGATAAAATCTGCACTTCATAAGCGTAGAAAAATTAAAACTAACACGTTTTTCTTAGGAAAGTTTTCAAATAAAAACCTCATTTAATGCATATTTCTTTGTTGTGCTCGGTTTCAATTCTCTTGTTTCTTAAATGGTTTTCAATCAATTGTGAAGACTCGTTCTATTAGAGCTGAGTTATGTTGATGGCATGAATAAATCTTGTTTATTCAAATTGTTTCTTGGCTATGCAAAACATTTGCAAACATTGATTGAATGCGATTGACATCAAGTTAATGACTAGCCAGCACTTGTAGCTTATTTAGAATTTGGCTCAACTCCAGGGCTCTGAGAGTCAGCTCTCAGCTGAGTGCAGAAATTGAAAATGTACACAAATTAAGCTGAAGAAATAAACAAGCCCGGAGTGCTTCATATTGATGATGTGCCAGGAAAATGCGAATGAAATTTATTAAATTTTGATGGGCAACTGCGCGCGCTTGACAGACAGACTGCGATTGACTGTCGGACTAACTGACGGACTGACAAATCATGCCAATTAGAGTTAAACGAAAATCGATGAGCATTTCGCGCTCAACTCATCCTATGTCAACTCTAGAAAAGGTCAAATTGTTAAGGGCGTATTGAGTTGATCAAATATGCAAATGGTGCTCAGGTCAATTTCATTAGAGGTGTGGCTCAGGTGTGTGCGTATATGCGTGTGGTCCCAGTCGCATCAAAACTAACAGTCATCTCTGTTTGCTCACGCCGCACGCTCACAGGAAAATCTAGTAGGAGTGCTCTACTCGGGATGCCCGACTAGGAGATACCCTGAATCTACTTCTAACAAATGAAACACGGGCTTGCGTTAGCTATCAAATGGAAGATTTTATCTGCATATAATATTCTAGATGCCAAATTTGATAATTATAGCCATTAAAACCAAAGAAATTCGCTTAAAAAAAAAGGTTTCGATATCGATTTTTATCGATCGCTTGAAAACGGGGCAAGTTATCGACTATTGGAAACCAGGAAACTTACAGGTTCTGAGATCGACGCTTTCAATAATTCGGACAGACGGACGGACAGATCGACTCGGCTATTGATGCTGACCAAGAATATACATATATACTCTATGGGATCGGAGATGCTTCCTTCTTCCTATTACATACATTTGCTCAAAAACATTATACCCTTTTTACCCATTTTTTCAATCGGTTCAAGGGGTATATAAAGAAAACCCAATATAAACACTTGAACACGCTTGTGGTATGAAAACTGAAAAACTCAACTAGTTTTTTTTTTTTGAATTTTATGTGCTTTTTGTTTTATTTCGTTTTTGTAAATTAATTTCGTGCACGTTTGTTTTCGTCGCTAGTTTTACGAGCTTTACAAATGATGCTGAAAATTGTTTACCAAATCATTTGAATGAAGGCCATTAGTTGCGCTGCCTTCGCGGCATTTCTTATCAGGCGCTTCAAGCAACACACATTTTCCCATCATTATGTAAACAGCTGGCCCCCTCATCCCCCCTCACCCCTCACCTAAAACCGCGGCCCCTTAACGAGCGCGATTAGGGGTCTCAGCTAATGAGCCACAGCGAGAGCATCGCAATTTCTTGTGGCCAACTTTGAACTTCATGGTGTTTTTTTTCTGTATTTGCTTCTGCTATTTATTTATTGATTCTCCTCTATTGTTTATTATCGTAACTGTTTCTGTGCGCATTTTATGCGCAATAATGTTCAAATATTTGCAATCTGTAGTTGAACGCGGCGTATGCGCAATATCTGGCCAAAGCAGGAAACGCAGAACGCCGCCAGGTCTGCGTTTCTGTACGTAATGTGTTTGGGATGTGTCTGTAATTGTGATCATGTCTGGATTGTTTTTATCGATTTGCATAAATACACAAACGGGGTGCGTAGATTGATATACTCATGCGTTCGGTTTGAGCGTAATTGCTGTTTGAAAAGTTTAAACAAATCATCAAAATGCTAGCAAAACATGTGGTGGAAAATAATGTTGATGCATTTGTACACACAATAAATCGAAGACAGATAAAAAGTAATCACGTTGATTTTTATTGGATTTAATGAAGGCCTGTTTTATTCGTGTACCTGTATTTATATATTTGTGTATTTATTTATAGTTTATATGTGTACCTATCTCTATATATTTTAATATATATGTAGCTATATTTTTATATTTTATATATGTATTATCTTCATATATAGTTTCTGCTGGCAACGTTTCATTTTTTCACTTTTTACACCGTTGAAAACTGCTCTCGATAATTCTTAACAATCGATAAATTCGTATAGACAATCTCTATTTTATTTGTTGCGAAGTTGCCAGACTTTTCGAAGGATTCGCTTACGTTTTTTGCTTTCAAACCTTGGTTTTTCTTGCCGCTTGGGATACTTCTTTGATCTTATAATTGTTCTCTTTTATTGATCTCTTTTTTCGACGCAATTGAAGTTAGATACTCCAAACAACGAATATATAGTGTTTTATATCGTGAATATTTTCAAGATGGAGTTTTGAAGCAAACTGTGTTTATTTTTCATTCATAGAAACTATTTTAATAAATAAATAAGTCGTTGTGCTTTATTTTTGGGCTTAACATTTGTGTTTACAAAACCGTGTAAAAACCTTTAAATTCGGCTAACGGAAACTAATTTGCCTACAGTTTGATAGACTTGGCTACAGTTGTACAGTCATTAAGCCCCTAATAAAGCCAGATCTTTTCGCCTGGCTTAACACAGTGTGCTCTTTGACAACCTTTTTTGCTCTCTATGATGTTATCTATACTTCCAACTCTCATTCCTAACTCAGTCACTATTATTTACAGCTGTTGTCTGTATTGTAAGAATATCTCACATGCCTACATTTAGGCTTAAAAAACTCTTGAGTCGTTGAATTTCTAGCAGCTAAATTGATGTAACATCAAATGTTTGCGATTTTCGCTTGGAATAGTTACCTTGATTGTCGCTGGCTTTTCCCTGGCCAACTGACATTTGTTCAGCATGTAGAGCAATTTTCATTGTCTGCTGCCTGGTCGCCAGTTTGGGGATCCGTCCACACGCTGTGTTTGCATTTCTCAGGCTGGCGGCGTTCGCTGTTTGTTCTATCTATGAAAGATAGAGGCATGTAGATGCGACTGCGACAGCTATGTAAAGTACATGACATTTTTCTTCTCCTCTTTTTTTGGTTAATTTACATGACAACACGTTTCGAAAGTCAGTCAGTCAACAACAACAACAACAACAACAAACAACAGACAACAATAATAAAAAACGACAACAAGATACAGCTACATGGTATTTGTAAGTTACTTGCAGATACATTCGTTCATTTGTAGATGCAAGTTAACTAGACTGTTACAACTGTTACTGGCTTCTAGGGAAGGATTGTTGGACAGGGGGAGGGGGGGGGGGGCGGGCTGTGTCGAAAGGGCTTAGCCTAGAGTGGCCTTAGGGCACTTGCTGCCTTGCGGTTTGAAAGCCTCTCAGCCGATGCGCTGCTTCAATGCGGTTCTGGGCCAAAACAATGCAGCGCATCTGTCGGATACTTTGCGTTTTTTTTTGTCTTAGTTGTTTTTCTTTTCATTTTGCAGCTGTTGTGCGACTTTTCGCAGACGCCGCCTCGTTTACAGTTAACAAAAACAATAGAAGAAGATAAACAACAGCAACATTGTGTGTACATGCAATAAGATATATCAAAATTAGCATTGCTTTGAATATAAATGCGGGTTTTCCCCGCATCTTGCAATTGCTAAACATGAAAATGTATCTTTAAGCCCTTGCGCGCGCGCGTGTGTGTGTGTGTGTGTGTGTGTGCTTGCTGCGATTATCATTGTAAATATTTATGAGCTGCCAATTCAAGTTGAACTGGTAACTGCTGTTCAAGCGCGTCTCTGATGTCATTTTCTGTGAATTGTTGAGCTCATGGCGCGCCCAAAAGCAACAGCAGCAACAGCAGCAGCAGCAGCAGCAACAGCAGCAGCAACAGCAGCAGCAACAGCAGCAGCAACAGCAGCAGAGATCGCAGTAAGATTTGCTCATGTAATAGGCGCATGAACGGGCTGGAAAAGCTTTTGTCAAGGCGTTCAAGTTCGTCGTGTTTGGTGTTAGATGTGGGTCTCTAGAGAAACGACCCAATTAGACACAGCTATAAGTATTTCTATATACACATATATATATATATATATATATATATATACATCTGTGTGCGTATAAAAAAGCTGCGTAGATCTGTCATGCAATTGCCCGCCTCTTGTTCATTTTCAATTCAAAGCGACAACAACAACAACAACAGCAGCAGCGCACATTTGACAAGTGATATTGAAGCCTCATTAAGACGGATGTCACATGTGGAACAAGAAAACACACACACACACACAGAGATAGTGCATATATATATTGTGTGAGGTTATGTCAGTCAGTTTGGCGCTCAATTGGCACGCTTTTGATAACAGAATACGCAAACGCATTTGAAATGCAATTGCAATCATCAGCAGCTGTCAACAGAGAGAGAGAGAGAGAGAGAGGCAGCAAGAGAAAGAAATGTACCCCACCCAGTGGGAAATCTGGTTTTGATGAGCTTTGTCAGCGGTTGTGGCACTAGATAAGATGTCAACGATGTCTTCTCATAACAAAAATACAACAAACAATACAAACACAATAAATAAAATAAAGTTGAACTTAGTTGGAAGGCATAAGTTGTAGTAAAGAAAAGTTGCCCATTTGGTAATGTGGAACTTAAATGATAATTTGATCAAATCTTTCCATAATAGTAACAGCATAAAGTCTAAGTTCTCTGCTACTTCAACCCAGTGTAATTGAACTAAGAAAATCGTTTTTCCTTTTTGAAAGCAAGCCAAAATTAGGGCGCTCGTGGAAAATGCTGCTGACAAGTCATGCAGCGTGTCCTGCCAAATGACTAGCATGCCGTGACGAGAGACCTGCGATGGCAGCAAAATGACAACCAGTTGAAGGCCACGTCTTCGTCAAGTTTCCAACTGGGATATGCAACTAAGTCAACTGTGCTTATGCAGCCTATAGCTTACATGTAAGCCCCTTGGCTCTTGTTCTGTCTCTCACTGCGCGCTGCCTCTTTTTGCTGCTGCTGCTGCTGCTAGCAGCTGCTGTCAATTGAACGAATGCGTCGCGCGTCATCTCTGGCAATTGAAACTGAACGAAATAGAAACGTGGCCAGAGGCTTCGTGAATGAAAAGCGCAAATTGATAATTGAGTTTGGCACTGGCTCAAACTGCAGTTAGCAGTTGAAGAGTTGCCAGCCAATTGGGTCAGTGTGACCATGTGACGGCACACACGAGCCAATTAGAAAGAGAGAGAGAGGGAGAGACAGGCGCCAGAGGTTGCCAGACCGCGTATATTTATAGGCACCACAAATTAGTGTTCTGTTCATGCCTAATCATCGATTCCTATTGGAATTTGACACTGGGCACTCGTAAATTAAGGCAGCTGGCGCCCACAGACACGCGGCACAAGTTATGTGCCTAAGAGAGTCAATCCCCCGTTTCCCTGCATCGCATCAATTGATAAGTATCACCAGTTCATCTCCATTCGGTCTCTGCTTTTAATTTAACGGTAATAAAAACATCACGTATACGTCCCGCTGCTAACGGCAAATGCAATAAAACAAATGCGCGCCCCCGCTTGGCCAGGGAAAAGCTCCATCATTTGTTGGCCCCCCCCTCCCCCTAACACACACACACACACCGAATATAACTGGGCGACAAAGTGTCAACCAATGGCAAAGTGAAAGGGGTGGGGGGCACGGGGCGGCTGCCAGCCGCGTGGGCAGCGACAGCAGACGCAGCAGCTGCTGCATAACTCGCATCGCAAGATTAAAGCGCAACACAAAACCAAAAATTCCCAATCCCATTTCCATTCCCCAATTCCAAATGTCTTTGTCATAGAAAAATGGAATGGATAACGTTGCAGCCAAGCTATTTTTCTAGCGAATTCAAATGAGAAATAACAAGATGTAAGTGCTACTCCTTCAGCTGCCGAAGATTAAATACTCTGCAGCTATAAAAAGTGCTCAAATATGCCTCTTTACGTTAGATGCTTCCTATGGGAGCCATAAGATAATGTGATTCTAGATAAGATTTTTACGGCAAAACAGAAACAAAATCGGTTTAACACGCCTTTGGCAAGCAGACATTAAAAATGCAATTCTGGGCTCGTCTCATATTTTTCTTCAATTTTTAAAGAGCTTTTTATCTTTATTATTATATGATTTTTAATCATTGGAAATAGTTTTTAACCTATTGAAACTATGCTAATTGCAATTAAAGAAGCTGAAGATAAGTTACAATATTATTTTTAAATATTCAAATAAAATTTAGGTTTAAACCAGAACATCTTGTTCGTTTTAGGCTTTGCTTTAACTGAGCGTAAAGCTCAATGGATGTATTTTTGAGTTTGTTTAAGACTGGAAAACTGAATTTTAAACCAGTTTCCCTCAAAACCTTATTGTAAACTTGTTTAATACAGCTTGAAAAACTTTGAATTTAATAAAATTGATTTAAATGTTGCTGCTTTAGATAATTTTCCTTTCAGCATTGCGCTCTATTCGTCATTTCAGACATCTATTATATCACATCAATTAAATTCGTTTTTAATATCTGTTGAACATGCGATAAATCTAACTATAATTATAGTGAATACTTCTAAATCACTTTTCCAAGCCCATTTGTGCAGGGTATTAAAAAACCGCAAATGTTGTGTTTTAATATTCAAAACACAAAATAACTAAAAAGCAATATATAAAATAATTTCGTATTTGCTGTTAACAAAAAAATAAACATAAATAAATAAAACTTTGTCGCGTGGTCTACACATTCAGCTGTTGCATTTGTTGTCGTTGTTGTCGTTGTTGTCGTTGCTGTTGTTGTTGTTGTTGTTGTATGACACATATTTCTTTCTTGGCTGTTGTTGTTGTTGTTGTTGCTGTTGTTGTCAGTTGTCGTCGTCGACAGTTTGTGTGTTTGGAAACTGAAAAGCGCTGAGATTGTAAAACTTAAATGAGAATTGAAATTAATTTGCAGTGCTGCGAGACCCGGCAACACACGGCGTGGGCAGCAAAGAGGCTGAAGTGGTGCCTGGGGGGTGGGCAAGGTGAGGTAGGGTGAGGAGGGGTGGCGGGGCGGGCAAAGTTTGTTTTAGTTTGTGTCGATTGCATTGCATAATTGCAAATGACGTAGAACTGTGTTCGGCAGGATTTCAGTCAATTAGTGAAAACATTGGCACACATACACACACACACATTTATCACACATACATACACATATGCATATGTATATTCACATGCTTACACAATAGAGATGTGCGCGTGCTGAGTTTTTTTTATTAGGCACGAGCCACGATTTGGAGACACGCGGAGTCGCAAAAATATATTCGACACGAACTGACACTCACGACTTTTGGATTATAAATATGTATCTCTATATAATTATATAAATCATTTTGAAGGCTTTTCGAGAAGATTTATGGGTACGGGCATGGCCGGGTTATACCTGCTGGTATATACATATATATATATATGTGTATGTATAAATGTATATATATTTGCCTGTATAAATTTATATATTTTTTTATATATATTTATACTACCAGACAATTCCCTGCCTTTCCCGCTCGAAGTTTTCCTTTTTTCAATTGTAGATATCAATTTTCCGCTGGAGAAACTTCACATTCCAAGTTATATTTTATACAGATATTTGAAAATGAGTTTGAATTCCATCGCATAAGGAACCATAAGTTTTCCGCCCAATTTAGTTACGTGGGGTGCAGCTTGAAGCGGAAAAGTAAACTTTCGTTCATTCAACCTCTGACCCGCATATCTCATCCAACAGGGGTGGATTTTGCGAAAAGTGCGAGACACGTATCAAATAAATTTTCACAAAGATATTTGGAAACGAGCTTGAGGCTGTTCGGATGGTTAACAAAAAAGTTGTATACAACAGTTTTTCGCGATTTTTCCACACTTGCGGGTGGACTTTCTTAGCGTATAAATTAAATTATATCGAAAAAGAAACATTTTCGTATAGGCATTTTTTCAAAATTGTGTATATTGGGAAGCTTTTTGAATAATATTAGTCTTTTCTATTATTCAGTAAACCTCGATATTTCTTCAACGAGTATTTACAATTTTCCTATTTGAATTTTTCAAAAATCAATCTAACAGATTCTATAATAACATTTAATTTAAATGAAAATAAATTTAATTAAATTTTCTTAGCTAGATTTCAACCCGCATAACTCTAGAACGCGTGTTGTCGCGCCTTCCACGAATACGTAAAAATTTAATTTGCTAAAACGAACACGTCGTGTTGTTCGTGTCACGATTGAGAACACGACACATATGTGCATGAATTTGCCCAACTATGTTCTTAACGAACCGTTGAGTTTGTCATTGAAGCGCTTAATTCTGGCGAGCATTCGCTTAGGTTTGGAAACTGGAGCATGCCACAATTTCCGACAGAACTGGAGAGCGGGCAAGGTCAGATCAGTTTTGATGGCAATTGACGCGGAAATTGGAAGGGGGGGAGTGGGTTGGAATAGTCAATAAAGCATAAACAAAGTTGGCAGTTGGCTCTTGTGAGCCGAGGGCTTTGTGGCAAACGCTGACAGCCGTCCAAATGTCACGCTCCATATAATACGCATGCCGCATCCTCAGTGGCTCTTCGGCTCAGGCACTCTTGACGGGCCACTTGGAGCACTTGGAACAGCACTTGGATAATACATACACTAATTCCCGTACGCTTTTCTTTTTTGCAGCTCGTGCGTTTGCTTTACACGTTTGTGTGCCCGTTGCCACGCCCCGTTGAGGCGTGCGCCCATCAAGCAGTCAAGACGACTTACTCGATTATGAAGATGAGCTCGCCCAGGATCATGCAGCAGAAACGAAGCAGTAAATCCTCCAATACGTCCAGGGTCTCGATGACCACCTCGACGGCGGAGGAGAATCTCATCGAGTCGAAGCTTTTCAGCTGGATGCGGCTCTTTCGCTTTGCCTCGCTGCTCTGTCGCGCCGAATAGAAAATAAACCTATACACATTTATCAATTAAGAAACCCCCAAACTAATAACATAATGAAAATGCATTATACACATATAAAAAAAAAAAAACAGATAAAGTAACAAAGTAACAGATACTCGTGCTAGTTGCCGCTTTCAATTCAAGTTTTCCTATTATGCTAAAAGAAAAACAACAAAAACGAAAAAGTTAATAGATAAAAATGAAAAAAAAATGAAAATATTTAAAAAAAAAATTATAAACACTTTCTAGATTCTGCAATGTAGACAGTAAGAATTGGAACTTCTTAACGATTTAATCATTTGGTGTTTCTTTAACTTTCACAATTAAGTCAATTTTTAGTGTAAATTCTGCTGGTTTCTGAACAGAAGCTATGCGGAATTTGTCGCGCCTTTCGTACCTTTTGTATTGTAATAAGAAATAAACATATATGTGTATATCTGGATCTGGATACATGTGTATGGTATATGGCAAACCATTTAATGTGTTGATTCTTCGTGTTTTAGTGCTTAAGTTTGAAAACAACAACAACAGCAAACCACAACAACAACAAGAAAACGAGATATATTTTTGTAATTTACAACACTGTTTTTGCGTGTCACAAATGAGAAAGCAACAGAAACGTTTATGCAAAGCAAATAAAAATAAATACAAATTTAACTAAATGCTAAAACGCAATACTAACAATAATAACACAATATATGTATACATATAGAGGAATATATTTACAGATTTCAACTCGATGCGAGCAAAATGCGCTTAGCCAACACTCAAATACAATACAATACACACACATTTACGCCCATTCAATATAAATTGATATACTTTCTACTCCCCCCACAAGTAATTGTAAATTGCATTTAATCCAAAGATGTTGCCAATCAAGAGTAGATCAATTTGAAAACCATTTAAATAAAATACAAAATAAAAACAAATATATCTAAATGCAATATTGTTTTAATAGTCTTTCAATTAAACCTAACCTCAATGAACAATTAACAATAAAAAAAAAACAACAGCAACAACAAATATCATGAATTTGTGAACCTAATTTCTATTAATTAATAATTATTAATTAGTGTGTAAGCAATGCAATAAATGCAAACACTGTACTAAAAACATGGCAAAATAATGCTTAAAAGCAGAAAAATGTTGACAAGATATACAATGCAATAAATCGATAACGATAAATAAATAAAGTCTTTAAGCATGTTGTGTGTTCAATGCAAATAAAATATAAATCGCATTTTCTTTAAATAAATCAAGTAGATTTTTTGGATAAAGTTTGCTTACAAAATTCTTTTTAACGAATTATCGAATTTTGAATTTAAATTTAAGTGGGCGGCAAATTAACGGTTGTGTGATAATAATTTCAATACTAAGCTGTAGATGGCGCCTTAGGCTTGTAAGCTGACAGAAGCTGTGTAGCATAAATACTTGTACTTTACAGTTTATGCTCCTCTTGCGAATTAACTGCGTAGCTTCCTGCTAACAGAATGTAGTTGCTACAGTAAGTGATTACAGAAAATGTTGTCCACTTAACAGATGGCTTTTCACTTAACACATATTCGCACAGAGATTAACAGTTTAGAAACTTTTGCTCTCCATTTAACAGCACATTTAACGTACCTTTTTAAATTGGTGGGCATCTGAGATTCCGACAAAACGGTTAATATTTTTGAATGACAGACTCGAAGTTAAATAATTATAATCAACACGTCAGATAATAATTGATAATAATAATAATTCTACTTTGCCTTTGTCTTCGTATTGACACCATTGACTTATGACATGTTGGAAAAGACGACAAACGGCCCAGTGAACTGATATATTTACATTCCTTATATCGATAACTAGATGTGCACACCAATCGCATGTCCCGATATAAAAACCGATATATCGATAGAATGGCAAAATGTGTCCATGTGGCAATTAAGAAAGTTCGTATTGGAACTGTACTTAAAAAGCCTTCGTAAGTTCGCAAGGAATGTAAATATTGTTAATCAAATGAATTGTGAATTAAACAACGACGGATAAGCATTATTTGAAGCGCATTGCAGTAAGAATTTGCGGATGCAGTTCCTGCAAGAAGCGCTTGTAAAGTACATTTCTTTATATACGTAAGTTTCGCACGCAAACAAATAAATAACGGTTACCCTTTGTTTTGAGTTTTGTATGCCAACAAATAAATAATTGTTAATCTTTATTTTAGTGCTTCAAGGGATCACAACGCTAACATTTGAGGAAATTGGTAATATTTGATTCTGGCGCTTTGTAAGCGGCTCGCGTCTGCGCTTCTTGCACGTTTCGTAATTGGCGCCATTTTGATCGTCCATTCGCTTTTGGCATCCGTTTTGTTTAGAACGCGATGTGTAAACAAAAGCGGCAACAAAAGAAAGCCCAAATCTTCCCTGGGAGCATGCGCGCTCTACAAAATTGCCGGCTAGGGAGAGCCTCGACTCGTCTCGGTGAAAAGTTCGGTGAGTTTGACGTTGGCGTTGCCGAGGAGCATGTTCGTGCAAAGAATTTTCCCCATTTTCCTAGATTCGAATTTCCCTCAAGATCAACAATTTGGCCGCTGTCGTTTGTGCGGCCGATTCAGTTAGTGTTTCGTGCTCGTCGAGTGTTGTTCTCGGTTTTTTCCTCAACAAATATCGAAAGTTTTTCACAGCACATATAATACATATATACGCCTATATATACAAGTGCATATATAGAAAGATATATATTATTCAAGTATAATCAAAGCCGATTTTTGTGTCTTGTGTCTTTTCGAAAATATATATATAATCGAATAACGTGTTTGGTTCTCTAAATGGTTGGTTCCAATTACTCAATTTCCAATGCTCAAACACACACAACTAAAAAACGGATTACATAATCGCAGCATTGTTTTTTTCTCGAGAGGTACAAATGAAAAACGTGGAAAAACACGTTTTCCACTTGACGAAAAAACAAAAAGGAAAACTGTATCTAATCATGTGCTAGTTAATGCGAGTGCACTTAAAGCAATTATATTAAAACACCATTAAATGGATGGCAATTAAGAGGGGGCTCCCCCCCCACTTAAGGAACGAAGAGGCTGTGGGGCTTGGGGGTTGGGTTGAAAGAGAATCGAAGCATGCTGCACTCGGCAATAGCAGCTCAGCATGATTTTTCCGAGCAAAAGTTTAACGAACTGAGTTCATTTCTATTTTTGAATCCATACGAAAGCACCCAACGCAATGCCGTTGCCGCCGCAAGAGTGAAAAGTCTGCATGGTTTTTCCGCTGCGGAAAATGTGCTTTGGGTACTGATCTATAGCACGCCTACACTGTGCAAATTATCATATTCCGCTGGACATTAAAAGAAAAATTTGCTGCATATTGAGAGCAGATGAGAAACGTTAAAGTTTTTTGGAATTTTCTTTTTTTTCGGCAGTAAAAACTGGCTAGAAAGGACATAGAAATATTTTACTTAGTTATTTTATAAGCTTTTAAAAATTGATTAGAAAAATAATTGACATTTTTTAGTCTTCGATTAGGTATTCGAATTTTATGCATTTGATTTAATTCTTAAATTAAATTAATTATTTTAATTTATCACTTAAACATATTTTATTTTTGGGAAATATTTAATTTAATTTCCGCCAAAAATAGAATTTTTAAATATCAAATTTTATATTAAATTATGAAGATTTAATTTTGACTTAAAAAATATATAAAAATATATTTTTAATATTTATTAAAAAAAAATATATAAAAAAATGAAGATTTCAGAAATTCGATGTATACAAATATATTTATATTCTGGAAATTCGAATAGCATTTTTAGTATATTTTACATTTTTAATGGAAAGGAGATTCCAGAAACTCAAATTTTTCGAAACATTTCAATTTTCGAGTGTATAGTTTTATATTATATCTTCTGGAATTCTAGAATCTGAAATAGAATTTACTTAAAAACAACTTAACTAAAAAAAATACTATTTTCTTTAGCGAGTGCTTACTGTATCTAATAAAAAGAAACACTGTTTCTTATTGCGAAATTATTCATTATTTTGCCAATTTCACTTTCATAATTTTTGAAATTCTTTGCTTCTATTGAGTTCACTCGAAATGCAATTAAGTTAGATCAGCGAAAAAGTTTTCGAATATATGTATAATATATATAAATAAATGATATTTCGCCATCTTCCACACTATGTTTATGAATGATATCAGTCGACTTGGCCAGTCAGCATGTGTAGTATTTATGTCCTTGCCGTGTGCCATGCGGCACTCTAGAGCATATATCACACACGTTTGGGTTTGCGTAGAGACCTTCAAAATGTTGACAGCCAGCTAATCTGGCTGTGCTCCGTTGCGTTCTAGTATTTTGCACGATATTAATAATCATAGAGTGTAAATTATGTGCCACTAAAGTATATGCTAAACACACTCGGCGTGACAACTAAACTAGAAAAGAAATCTTTAAAAAATTGGCAACTTAAAAGCGAACACTTTCCGCCACACACAAAAAAGAAAAATGCTTGCGATGGCGTCAGCGCCAATTTTAAAAAAGTCAAATAAGAATGAAAGAAAAGCATCGAAATCGAGTGCGAAAAATCAGATAAACATTTAGCCCACTTCCGTTGGAAAATAGCACAATTTCATCAGAGCCGAGAGACTACGAATTTTAGGAATAGGTCATGATTTATTTGTGTATTGACAGAATTGGGTTGCTGGCTCAGGTGATCGCTGGCTAATACGGTACAAATTGCGAGTAATAGTTACGTGTACTTAGCACTAGACTGGGCTAGACTAGACTGGACTAGACTGGACTAGACTGGACTAGACTAGACTAGACTGGGCTGTGCTGAAGAATCGATACAGTCCTAGACTAGACTAGACTGTGCTGTCAAAGACAACCTTCACTGGGCAACCTTCTAGACTAGACTGTCCTGTGGAATCAACAGAAAGACAACCTTCACTAGGCAACATTCCAGACTAGACTGTCCTGTGGAATCAACAGAAAGATAACCTGCACCGGGCAACCTTCTAGACTAGACCGTCCTGTGGAATCAAGAGACAGACAACCTTCACTGGACAACCTTCTAGACTAGACTGTCCTGTGGAATCAACAGACAGACAACATTCACTGGGCAACCTTCTAGACTAGACTGTTCTCTGGAATCAAGAGACAGACAACCTGCACTGGGCAACCTTATAGACTAGACTGTCCTCTGGAATCAAGAGCAAGACAACCTTCACTGGGCAACCTTCTAGACTAGACTCTGCCGAGATCATCTTTTAGCCATCCATTCCTACTTGTTCCTTTGTAAAAAAAAACTCCCAAGTTGAAGTGTAACTATCTTTTCTGTACTCACAGTGTAATATGCCCATCCAATAAATAAGAAAGAGTTCCCCTGAAGTCAGCCTAGCGTCAAAGTAATAGAACCCAACATAAATAAGTGAACCCAACGAAAGGCTGTGATAGCTGTGAAAAAATAATGTCCGGGCAGCAACAGCCGCCGCCGCCGCCGTTTGGCCATGGACCACGTGGCTGGAATCCACGTGCACCCAATGCCGCCTCGCCGTCGCCCTCATCATTTTTGTATCGGCCGCCGTCGCCGTGGACAACAGCGCCCAGTCCGCCGCCCATCATATCCGGACCGCGTCCCTATGGGCATGCCATGTCGCTGGCACCGCAGCTGCGCCGCCAGCGTCCCATGAGCAGCAGCAGCAACAACAACAACAATATGCCGCATCCGCGTCCACAATGGCCCGGCGGCAATCAGTCGCCAGCGCCGTATCAGCCGCCGGGCATGTTCGAGCCGCCAGCGGGCTATCCGTACGGAGCAGCGCCAGCGCCGCGTCCGTATCGGCCGGCGCCGCTGCAGCAGCCGCTGCATCACCAGAACTCGTATGGCGGGCAGCCGACCAGCTCGTTTCAGCTGTCGCCGACGCCGTCGCCCATCGTCTGCCATACGCCCAGCTCGGATTTCACATACAGCAGCCGGCAGACGCCGCTGTCGCATCAGCATCAGCCGCATTATCCGCAGCCGGCGCCGCCGCCACAATATCTACGACAGGCGCCGGGCGGACCACCACTGCCACCACAACCGAGACAACACGGACAGGATCAGATCGATTTTATCGGTGTGCCATTGGAGCCACCGCAGCCCAGGTCATATGTGATCTATGACGATGAGGAGGAGTTTGGACCATCGACTGCCGAAATTATTGCGAATCAATCTCAGGACTACATCGATGAGAAGCTGGCCGAATATCAAATGACAATCCTGCAGCTGCAAGGTGAGTGGCCCCTAATCATTAAAATACATAAATTACTATTGAATATGTATATAGGAATTTTATGGGATATATAGACCAAGGTAGACAAAAGTAGAGGAGCGTATTTTGCACTACAATTTGGTCCCATACCTAATCGGATTTTCCGATTTTTTCTTATTCCTCTTTGTTTGACATCCTTAACCGTGCGAGTGCCCGCATTTTCCATATTCCTCTTTGCTTGACATCCGTAAGAGTGCAGGACGCATTAAGATTGTCCGCTTTTTTCATAATATTCTTTCGACATCCTTAAGCGTGCAACCCACAATTAGATTGTCCGAATGTTTCCTATTCCTTTTTGTCTGACATCCTTAAGCGTTCAATACGCATTTATATATTCAGCTAATTTCATAGTCCTCTTTGGTTCTTGGTTCTTGAGCGTAGATTTTTATTTATTGTCCGATTTTTGTTGCAATTCTTTTTGTTTGACATCCCTAAACGTGTTAACCAAAGTTAGATTGTCAGGATCGTAGGGATCATATCTGGAATCAGACATGTGTTCTCGTAAGCATTTGATTTTGAACTTATTCTCTGGTTGAATAGAAATTAAATAGACACTTAAACCTGATTTTCTCGGATTTATTTGAAGTATATTATTATATAATGTGTTATTTTATTAGTATTATATAATTTAATAAAATATTGCTCATATACTGTTAGCATATAATAATGTACTGTTATTATATGATATATGGTATGTTAAGTTATTAGATGGTATATTAGTATATTTTAGAGTATTTTTTATGGTATTTATTAGATGCAATATTTGCTTCACTTAGGAGTTACAATTTCAATCATTGAGTGAGACAATGTCATGCTCTCGAGTATATCCAGTAATTTTTGCACATCCTGCAGACAGGTGACCGCCTCGGGTGAACCATTCAGATTGACCAGTTTTCCATCGAAATTGACGGTGAATTGTTTGTGCTTGAAGATGACGACACGATCGTAGGGCACATGGCATTTGTTGCGCTCCTTCGGGGGCAGTTCGCGGCGGAAGATCACACAAGATGGCTGATACTTGTGGCGCTCCCTTTCGGGTATTTTGTGAACCTTCAGATCGCCGGTGAATATGGTCAAGGTGTGACGCTGCAGCACTGCCGGCGTCACCTTGTACAGTGTGACCTTGCTGCTCCAACTGTTCGATGGCAGTTTCATGTGCTTGGTAGCATTGGCCAGTTTGACCAATGGTAATTCCAAATATTGCCGCTGTTGGCGTGTCTCGGATGGAATAATTTTGGGTCGAATCACGTACCAGGTGTCGTAATAGGTCACCTGCTTCACAATGTGCCCGTTCTTCTGGCATGGCGTGCTAATCTGGTTGGTTGAGCTGTCTGAATGGGCCTTGAATTGCTGCAGCAATGGACTTGGGGATTTTTTGATGACCTTGACTGACTTATTGCTTCGCGAAGTTTTTACCAAATCAGGCTCGACTTCTGCTAGCTCTTCTTGCTCCTCATCTGCCATCATGGGGCACAGCTCCTTGTCCATGCTCATCAGTGGCTGCATAGTTTGCACATTTCTGCCCATCTCTCCGTTGAGTATGCGCTGCACTGGCTTGGTCTTCACGGCTCGACTTTCCGGCGGCTTGTCACGTATGGGCACCACCGGCTCTTGATTTTCATTATTCTCCTCGTTGAAGTCGTCGAAAAGCAGCTGCTTAAGTTTCTTGGGCCGGCTGTTTCCCGAGTCTCCAGTTGATTCTTTTGTTTGGAAATGATTGTAATTCGGGCTCTGAACATTTGAATATTGCACTGCAAATGGTTTTCTAGATGGTAAAGCCAAAGGATCTGAGCCGCCGTGAGTTGCTTGAACCTTGCGTTTTCTCATTCTCAATTTGAGTGGGTACACTAATTGGCTCGATTGCAATGCTCTCTCTTTGGGCTCTTCTTCTTGAAAGGATTCGCCCCAGTTTGACACGTTTCGAACTTTAGCTGTCATTAAAATCATCGATATGCGGTGCGATATGATGCCCAAACGA
Organism: Drosophila borealis; assembly: GCA_035045885.1. Classification (NCBI taxonomy): domain Eukaryota; kingdom Metazoa; phylum Arthropoda; class Insecta; order Diptera; family Drosophilidae; genus Drosophila; species Drosophila borealis. The sequence goes on along the minus strand of JAWNOR010000355.1, from coordinate 194,198 downwards.
ATTGTGCTAATCGATAGTTCGATTGTGTGTTTCTCGCAATCGATAGTTCGATAAAAGTACGTTTTAATGCCCAAATCGAAGGCTTTCGATATGTGCTTAGTAAATACAAAAGTGAATTTGTGCAAAAGCTGAATTAAATTGAAAATAAACATGTGTGCTTCAAGCAGGCAAATTGCCCATAGAACAGGTATTTCAACCACATCCTAAGCTACGTATCTTTATAGAGGTTTTTCCAAGCGTTTCACGCTAGGTTAGCCCAAATGTTTTGAAAGGGAAATTCTCAATTGACATTTTCTTTGTCACTTACATGTGTGTGCATCTACACATATATATACATACACACTTTTTGGTCTCGCACTGCACTTGGTGCTGACTCAGCTTTGGGCACCGCGAATGTGTCATCTGAACTTGACCCAGTCGCCCACGTCGATCAATGTCGCCGCCTTAAAGCGCCCAGTCTAAAGATGTGTAACATGGCAACAATTTCTGTGCTCTTAGTGAAATTGTCATGTTAGAAATGTATCGGTATGGGTATACCCTGTAATAAAGTTGTCGCCGCCTTAAAGCGCCCAGTCTAAAGATGTGTAACATGGGAACAATTTCTGTGCTCTTAGTGAAATTGTCATGTTAGAAATGTATCGCTATGGGTATACCCTGTAATAAAGTTGAACAAGTGTTGGTAAAAACCAAAATATATATATACAAATGTAATAGAAACGGGTAATATTTTGTTGACTTAGCTACAGGCATTTAATATAAGCAAAGTAATTGTTTATTTAAATAAATTTAACCAAGCTCTCATATATTTTAAAAATATATTTTATATATTTTTTCTAAAAAATTTTTAATATGGAATTGTAATTGTATTTCCTCATATCACATACCATCATTTCTTCATTTCTTCCATAACTTAAGGGAAATTTAGACTTGGTTACAGCGAATCACCTAGTCAAGCACCTGCATATGTGACCTACAGCATTTTTCCTATTCTATTTTTAGCCCAATTTGCAATCGCCAATAGAGCAAAGCATTAAATGTCTATGCATAGTATAAATGCCATTTAATAAATGAACACTTTTGGTACTTTTGACACAATACTTAAATGCAGAGTATGACATAAATTGTACATATGTAACTAATTATTTTGAGATTTCGTTCAATTACACTAGCTTACAAATTAAACAAATTGTTTTGTTTTGTGGTCTCACGCGAAATATAAAAATTCGAGCACAAATGCGTTTCTTATGACAAATGGAAATTGTTATTACGCAATAATTTTTTTAGGGTTTCTCAAATATTTAATATTAATAAAGCTTGTCTTAGTCTTAGTGAGGTTAGCTGATGTGAATCATATATCATTTAGGATCCTCAGTCTTGATAAGTACTTTAAAAACTAGATGAGGTAAGGACAAAAGCGGTGAGTTGATGAAATATAACAAATAGAAATAGGTTTTTTTTTAATTTGAAGTTTTTAAGATTTCGAGCGATGCTTTATCATTTATTTTTCAAATGTTTTGGTACGTGCCACGGGCAAAGGCGGGGTAAACCCGCTATTATCCTATATAGGGTTAAAATTTCCCACCCCTATAATTCGGTCAAATCTCATCAGAGAATTGCGTCGTTCAATTGGCAGCTTAATCTTGGTCAAAATTCATGTATATATGAAACCCTTAAATATCCTGTATATATATAGGAAAAGATAAAATAGATAAACTTGAAGCCCTTTTTTTAAAGCTGACAATAATTCAAATGTTTTATTTAACTTTGAAGATAATAATACTTTATTAAGATAAATTAAAGCCTTTGTGCACGATGCAAGTTGCCATATAAAATCCAGGGGAATATTATAGGAACTATATACATATGTATATATATATATATAGAATATTACAAGACTTGACTTGACTGCTTAGCTGCTGGCCAGGCATATCGTGCTGGCCGTGCTCACGCAATCCGGGCCAACGCCTCCAGCGACCTCTTCAAGGGTGTCCATCGAGTGCGAGCGATCCAATCCAGACGAGCTCAGCTCCTGGCTGAGAGCGTGCATGTTGTAGCAGAGCACGAGGCGTGTGTTGAGACCCTCGAAAATGCTGACCACGCTGGGCTTCAGATTGAAAAATATGATCTTTTGCTGGCGAGAGCGAAAGTCATCCACCATGGAGGAGATGACCTTGGCGGCGGTAAAATCGGCCGCATAAATATAGGTGCAGTCGATGACAATGGGCAACGTGGTGCGGCTGCCCGACTTGAGCACCATGGTGCGCAGAAACTCAACGGAGGGAAAGATCAGGCAGCGATCGGGCGTGATCTTGATGAACTGAATGCCCTGCTCCGTTTCCAGCTGCTCCAATAGGACCTTGGGCCTCGCCGCGTGGTAGAGAATAAACAGCTGATTGGCTGCAATGGCCACCAGGATGCCGATCTCCAGTGGCAGCACCAGGCACGTGACAAATGCCAAGACACCAGGCACCAGATCGGAGCCTGCAAGAGAAGCGCACTTGAGCTGACGTTAAGGATTAGGATTGGCTGCTTTGCCGGCGACTCACGTTTGCTGCGCCACATGGGTATTACGATCTGGTACTGCACCTGAAAGATGACCGCCGAGATGAGTATGGCCGCGAGCACCGCCCGCGGTATAAAGCAAAAGTATTCGGTGAGAAAGCTGAGCGCCAGCACCACAACCAGTCCAATATACAGGTTGGACATGCTGGTGCGACAGCCACTGGCATTGTTGATGGCCGAGCGGGCCAGGCCGCTGTTGCTCCGATAGCCAGAGAAGAGCGAGTTGGCAATGTTGGCCACGCCCGTGGCAATCAGCTCCTGGGTCATATCGATATGCTTGCCCTTGGCGAAGGCCTTGCACACCGACGCATTCTCCAGCAGCGCTATGAGCGGCACGATCAGCAGGCCGTAGCCCAAATTGTTCACCATCTCCAGGAAAGTCTCGCCGGGCATGGGCGCAATGCCGGCCGTGGCATTGCCGGGCTGCGGCTCAATGGAGAAGGGCGGCAGCGCCAGCGTTGGCAGGCCCGGCGGTATATAGCCAGTCAGCAGAAAGGGATTCCGGCCGCCCGCCTCCAGCTGCATGGCCAGCACAGTGGCGGCCAGCACAACAGTTGCATTCCGCGAGATGCCCACAAATCGTATCAAATGATTCACAGCACGCTGCCAGCCATTGCGTTGCGTCGGATCCTTGGGCCCAATGCTCAGTCGGCCCAAGGCGCGCATGGCCAGCAGGAGGGCCACGCAGCCGAAGCCCAGGCAGCTGTCCGCGACGCGTATGTGGCCAATGTCGCCAATCATGCTGATCCAGCGCTGCAGGAAGGACACTCCGTCGCTGTTCACGCCCAGAATGTACTTCATTTGCGAGGTGCACACAATCAAGGCGACGGCGCTCGTAAAGCCGGCGCTCACCGGCCCCGACACGAACTCCACCAGGTAGCCCAGCCGAAACACTGCCATCAGCAGCTCGATGAAGCCCGTGAGAAAGGTGAGCAGCACCGAACGCTGCCAGGAGCCCTGGGCGAACTGGTAGGTCATCAGCGAGGCGACCGCTGTGCTGCCAATGGTGCAATCCTTGCAGGTGCCCAGCAGCACGTACACAAAGCAGCCCATAAATGACCCATACAGACCGTACTGTAACGAAAAACAGTGTTGGAAAGTTGAAGTGGAGGCAGCTTCAAGTCAAGTCAAGTCAAGTCAAGTCATTCATACTCTGTGCCTAGCTCCAATCAGGAGTCAGTATTTTTGGTTAGGATTTTGTTGACACATACAGACCGTACTGTAACGGAAAACAGTGTTGGAAAGTTGAAGTGGAGGCAACTTCAAGTCAAGTCAAGTCAAGTCATTCACATTCTGTGCCTGGCTCCAATCAGGAGTCAGTATTTTTGGTTAGAATTTTTTGGATCCATACCGACCGTACTCAAACGGAAAACAGTGTTGGAAAGTTATGGTGAAGGCAGCTTCAAGTCAAGTCAAGTCAAGTCAAGTCATTCATATTCTGTGCCTAGCTCCAATCAGGAGTCAGTATTTTTGCTTAGGATTTTGTTGACACATACAGACCGTACTGTAACGGAAAACAGTGTTGGAAAGTCGAAGTGGAGGCAACTTCAACTCAAGTCAAGTCAAGTCATTCATATTCTGTGCCTAGCTCCAATCAGGAGTCAGTATTTTTGCTTAGGATTTTGTTGACACATACAGACCGTACTGTAACGGAAAACAGTGTTGGAAAGTTAAGGTGGAGGCAGCTTCAAGTCAAGTTAAGTCAAGTCATTCATACTCTATGCCTAGCTTCAATCAGGAGTCAGTATTTTTGCTTAGGATTTTGTTGACACATACAGACCGTACTGTAACGGAAAACAGTGTTGGAAAGTTAAGGTGGAGGCAGCTTCAAGTCAAGTCAAGTCAAGTCATTCATATTCTGTGCCTAGCTCCAATCAGGAGTCAGTATTTTTATTTAGGATTTTGTTGACACATACAGACCGTACTGTAACGAAAAACAGTGTTGGAAAGTTGAAGTGGAGGCAGCTTCAAGTCAAGTCAAGTCAAGTCTAGTCAAGTCATTCATACTCTATGCCTAGCTTCAATCAGGAGTCAGTATTTTTGCTTAGAATTTTGTTGACACATACAGACCGTACTGTAACGGAAAACAGTGTTGGAAAGTTGAAGTGGAGGCAGCTTCAAGTCAAGTCAAGTCAAGTCATTCATACTCTGTGCCTAGTTCCAATCAGGAGTCACAGTTAAGAGTGCTCTAGTCGGGACTAGAAGATAAACTGTAAAATATGAATCATAACAAACTAAATTTTGGGACTCTGAAACTGTATTTTCTGTAGATTCCTCGGATTGTGACGAAATATTTTATTGAAATTTGAATACACATTATTACCCCAACAAAGCACATTTTGGGCCTCTAAAACTGTGATTTTAAAAGTGTTACTTTCAATCCGACTTTGGTTTTTAAACTGCGACCGAGACTCTCAAACTGTTAACATATATTTACGAATTTCAAAAGCTTGATTAAAATGCGTTTAGATTAAATTTCTAAACTTCTCGATAATTAAAAAAATTTTGGACATCTGAAACTGTGTATATAAAACTGCGACTTAAAACTGTGACTAAATACCTGCGACTGTAAGCTGTAGTTTAAATATATTTTCATGAATTTCATAAGCGTTATTAAGATGTTCGGCTTAAAATCACAACAAACCAAATGTGGAGACTCTAAAACTGTAGTCCTCAGGCAGTGACTTTAAAACTGTAAGGCTTCAATTGGGATATTTAAAAATTGAAAGTTAATATAGATTTGTATTATTACAATTTTTTTAGCCAACAATTTCGGTGAATATTCGAATATTATATTTTTAAACCTTTTAAAAAATGTGTAAATTTTTAAAAAGTATTTTTTAACTGAGAATGGAAAATTAGCCCATTTGATGCGGGACAATTGGCAATTGGAAAATTGGATTTTGTGAAAGTGTTAATTAGAGCCTCGATACGAGTTGATTATTTCACAACAACTTTCGCTGCAATCTCCAGCTAAAGACGCTTTATACTCCCAAATATATGCACATAATTTCGGGAATGAAATGTGTGAATTCATTCTTATCCAAATCCAATTATTTATATGCATTGCGCACTTAAAAAAAGAATAGCTATATTTATATTTTAATTTACAATGAACTTCTACTAAAACGAACCCTACAACCGTCAAGATAAGGCTGACAGAGACATATTTACCCAGACACACAAACACCTGAGTTTCTTACCTGGGGCGGCAAACCCACGACGCCCGAGTAGGCGAGGCCTTGGGGTATGACCGTTAGGCCCACGGTGAGGCCCGCTATAAGATCGCCCAAGGCGTCGCTTCCGTTATATTTGGGCAACCAGCCGAGGATGGGCAGACGCTTCTTTAGGGTCTTCATGCGGCAGAGATTGCTGCACTGGCGGCTGCAGCAGGTGTCGTTTGATTGATCATTTGCCTCTTTGGTTGCCTCCAGCTGTTCGAGACTCTTGTGCTTGGAGGTGCGATGGTCGGTGATCAGTATGAACTCTGTGGAGGAGCTATGGAATTGTGCCTCCAGATTTTGGCTGAGTTCCGTTCTCTTGCGAAATGTCACCTCGTTTTCCAGCGTGGACATTCTAAACGTGTTGACAATGTGATCTTGACTGAGTAGAATTTAGGTGGAACTGATTATAAACCAGGCCGATGCTGCGCTGCTGCCTCTGCTGCTGCCAGCGGCTGCTGCGGCATGCGGCTCTTATCGTGGGCCCCAACTTCTGTTTGTACAGCCAATGGCGTAGATGTGGGAGCGGGATATAGGTTGTATGTTTCAGTTATCTGCGCGTACAGCGACTATAAGGCCTCGTACTTGACGATGACCAGCCCCCGGGGGCCCGTTGTTTGTCCAACTGCCACAATTGTCAGCGGTTGCTCCAAATTTTCCATTTAACAATCGGTCACTTGATCATATTATTGTTATTGGGCGTGCAAATATTGATGCATCACGATATCTTGCTAAATGCGTTATATGATGGTATTTCACTTAGATATAGCATAGTAATCTATTCAAAACTAGTGCAAAGATATAATTTCACAATTGCCGCAAATGTAAAATATAGGATATAGTTAAACGTTTTAATGTGATTTACACGAACTGTTGCTAGCTGCCAAGTCGTAAAGGTTTTATAGATTATTTAAACGGCACATGCTGTATTGTATCATTTTTACACATAAGGTATATAAGCCCAAATTATTTAGCCGACATTATTCAACGATTTTAGACTGTGTAATATATAAATATACCCTTAGCCCATTATTTATTTTTTTGAATATTTGCGCGCGTGACTTTCGCAAATATTCCTTAAATTTCCTCTTAAATATCCCCACAAATGTCTCTAAAAATTGCCTTTCGTATATATTTATTTGTTTCTTTTTAACTTACGCGATTGTTCCCTAAATTTCCCCTTAAACATACCCAGAGATGTCCCAGTAAATAAATTTCCTTTTCATTAAATTGCCTTTCATGTATATATTTTTGTTTCCTTTCTTTGAATATTTGCGAGGGTAACTTTCGCGGAATGCCATAAATTTCCTCTTAAATGTCCCCACTAATGTCTCTAACAATATTTGAGTTTATGTAGATTTCCTTTTCATAAAATTTCCTTTCGAGTATCAGGGAACACCCTTATTACCAGGAGCACTTAGTTAAAACAGACAAAAGCTGTTTGCTAAGACGAATAAATTAATACATTTTTAGCTCTTGATCACTTTTACATGACGTTTTATAATTTTATTAAAATCATACGTTTTCTGGAACTTTATGCTTGTTTCTATGCATGTTCTGTATGTATGTTTGTATATAAATAAAATACTCATTTTATATATACATATATACCTACTAATTTAAAGCCCTGGCCCAGACATAAGATAGAGTATTGGTCCCTTTTATTCAATTATGCTGAAAAATACATACAATCTTTTATGAACAACAAACAATATATTGACTTTAAATCTCATCCTTACATTAATTTGCATTTGATCTTGTAATATTGTTCGTATTACCAAACTGATCTATTAGGCTAGATTTTGATATTGTAAACGCTTTCGTGTGCCTCAACAAATCTGATCTGTAAACCAAAGTCAAACGCTGTGGTGATCACACTTTTCGTCGACAAGGTTTACGACTATTAAAGCCTTTTGTTACGACTTATACGACTTGCATATAGACGTAAGTATATATACTATATATATACATATAAATATGTATAGTTCAACGTCAATGAGATCACTTTTTATACTGAAACGCAGCTTGTCTGTGGCGCGTCTATTGATGGATGTATGTATGTATGTGCATAATACACACATACATGGGCGAATTGAAAAGTTGTTTAGAGAAAATGCCTTTTCATGTTCAGATGATGCTAACGCTGATGTCACAAGGGAAATGCCTTCATTTTGTTATTTATAAACTGCATTTGCCTCGCTCTTTGTTGTTCTTATTGTTGTTGTTGTGGTTGTTGTTGCTGCAATTGTCTTGTTAGGCAACAAAGCCGGCCAAAAGACGAGAAATAAAATAAACACGGGCTAGTCGTTTGTTATATATATGCACATTTATATATATGTATATCTTCATGTTTGGTATAATATGTCGACTAGGGAATCGGCTGTGACCATGCTATATTTAGAGCCTTTTCTCGCCCTGCTTTTCCTTCTATTTTCAAATTTGAGCCGTTTTTCACATTGCACGAACTTGTCTTGTCACGCGGCGACAAAAGTGATTAAAAATAGAGTTTTAAGTTTTTGTCAGCATTTCTTTAGTTTTTCTGGGTTTTCTCATTGCAAACGTATGTTTATTTTTGAACTAATTTTCCGAGGGATTGTCGCAAGTATTTTTTTTTTTGGTTTTGTGGCTTATTTAAAAAATAAAGGATTAAGTAGTCAAAATAGAATTGAGCATACATTTAGTAAGAAATTAATTGGCAGATTTCTTTTGGAAGAAATTTTGAGATACAAAAATTATCAACAAAAATAAACTTTATATAACAATTATATAGCAGTCGTCTGTCTATAGCAATGATAATCTTCTGGAAATCGATATTTATCGATTTTATAGAAATTAACAAATGAAGCCGCATTTCGTTATACATCGATATATATGTATATACTTTCTCAATATGCGACTGATTTATGTCTTAATTAATTTTTTTAATTAGTTTGTCTAACATAAATGTAATCTGCATAAGCTTCTTGGATTCACTTATATAAAATTGAATTAAAAGCGAAATATTTATTCCTCGTTTATGACGTGCGCGCATTCTGGATGTGCGATTTGTGTTCTCTATATTTAGCAGGGCCCACGCCACGCCCACATGGCAAATGTCTAACATATGAAATGTATTCCTATAAATAGGTATTTCGAAACTAATTTTAATATTTTCTGCACGTAAATATCGGTCACGAATGATTTTTTCTAGACATATGCAAATGCCGCAATTCAAACAAATCAAATTGTGGACAGTTCTCGGCGCGATTTTTAATTGCCTTTTTATGACTTTGTGTGTTTACAAAAATACTTTGATGGCTAATAGTCTTTATGGTTTACATAGCTTAATTTTTGTGCAAATATTTTGGCCACTCTTTGAAGGACCCGAATACCATTCGCTATTTAATTGACTTTCCGTCTCATTTATTGATGCATGAGCACTCGAGTTTGTATGTTTGGGTTAGAAACTAGATGAATGTCTATATACAAAAACGCTTTTAGCGCTTAAGTCAATATTTGAAAAATTAAATACCAAAAAATAAAAAAATAAAATATGTGCGTTTGTCTTTCCATTAAAGTGAGCAACTTTATGGTTAGGTGCGAAATAAATAGAATAGCATTCAGTTTATTTTTAGGCAACCAAAATATTGAAAAGTGCTGAAAACCGAAAATCGAAAGAGGAAACAATTGTTTATGCGAACGGTTTTTGCTCAAACCCAAACAGAACGTTGCAGATTGATAGATTTAAATATATTCAACAAGTCAGGGACGAAATCGGAGAGCGGCACCCAAAAAGCCCACAAAGTCAATATGTTGATAAGATCATAAACATCATTAAAATTAACACTGCTTTGTTTAATGTTGAAAGTGATATTTTAACATATAAATACACAATATGAAAGTACCCAGTAATAAGGGAATTTTAATTAGGGATTTTTTAACAGATTTTTTTTAATATGTTAAAACTGGTTCTAAGATTTAATTATTTTGATTGCATAATTTGACGCTTAGACCTTTTTAGTTTCAATTTATTTGAAAAACTATTAAGCAATGCACTATAATATTTGAAAGTTATGGACTTGAGGTGTTTTTTTTCATATTTTCAGATCTAGAGCTTTGAGGTTTTGGGGTCTACATCAATACCTTAAAACTTTCAAATAGGCTGTAATATATTTTGACTTCTCATATTTCCACCCTAAACAAAAAAAAAAATTTCCTTAGCGACAATATATAATATTTTTCGACTAAATACAAGACACGAACCATCAGAACATGTTTAGCTAAGATTTTTATGAAGTAAGTTTTTCATATTTTTGTGCTAAATTACAGGTTATCCGCCCATTAAATATTACGACTAAATCCCCTCTTGACAACTGGCGTTCAAGAGTTAACAGCAGCTGTTCTCTGTTATCATTGAAATTACAATAGCTATTTATAGCCACGCCCCTGTTGACCTGTCAAGTGTTTCCACTTAGCATTTAACGGCCGACAGTGGTTCACGCTGCATAATAAAACTTACATGAACAATAACATATTGAAATTCTTGTTGTTGTTTTGGAGGCTGTCCAGATGTTGTAGCCACTATTGTTTACCCAATTAAATCATGTTGTTTAATAGTTTTAAGTGCTTGTTTTTATGGGATTTAACACGCCCTCTACAGCCTATGGCATTTTAAATAGATCTTCTGTCAAGCAATGTTATTAGCTCCGCGCTGTTAACAGCTGTTAGTTTGATGACAGCGTCTACAACAACTGATTGATGCTAAATTCAGTAAATATCATCAACAAAACATTAGTCGTGGCGGCCTTATGTTTAATGATTGCACAGATTTAGATTAGAATAATAATAATAAGTAGATAAGTAGATGGCAGGCAGCTTCAGGTTGTAAGGTCAACTTCTAGTTTTGACAACAACAAAACGCAATGCAATCACCAAAGCGTGACGTTATTAGACACACTCAACATGTTTACAAAAATAGCTACGAAAACTTGTTTGTTTGAATGATAAACACAAGCCACGATTATGTAAGCTAAAAAATAAACATTTGTTTTGGTTTTGTGACTGGTTGATCGCTTTCATGAATGACTTTCATTAATTGCTGTAAGTTGAGGTTTATAATGTGCTATGACCCACTTTTTCTATGCGGGCGCCACTTAAAAACGGTACATATTTGCAGTTTGCCAAATGCTTTGTAATCGCTTTACGAGCACTCCGCTTGGGGTTAGATTACACACATAAGCAAGTGTTAATGTGTATGTGCAACTAAGATGGTTTGAACCAACCACCCAATGCCTGTAATTGGTATTTTCTCACGCTCATGATGTCACACACAGAAGGCGTTAAGAAACAACAATAACAAAGCAAATCGCAATAAGAAGTAAAATGTACTTAAATTTCACCAATACACATGCAGTAATGTAGACACACAGAGCGAGAGAGTGAGAGAGCGCGGGTTAACATGAATGATTTATTACAACGAGAGCGTAATTAGGTGAGAGCGCAAGTTACAGTGCGTTTCTCATTCAAAATTTTACACCCCAATAAAAAAAAGCAGAGCTTTTCTGCGTATCGGCATTTTTCATAGTCGTAGGGCAGTTTCGGTGACGGAGTTTCGTAGAATGGGGGTTAAAAGAGCAGGCTGAACGAATGAGATACTATAAAAATCATACTGGGAGTTTTGGTATTACAGGAAAACTATGCAATGGAAAGTAGAGAATAATTCACAAAAGATGCAATGAGCAATGGGAAGCAGAAGATCAAATAAACAGTTTAATTTTAAATTTTGTTGTTTAACAATCGGATTTTAGTTTATTACAATTTTAAGCTGTAATTAACAACAAAAATATTTCCGCTTGATGCTTGTACATTACCCTACTGCACAAACCGGCAACTGCGCCCATGCTATGATAGCACAAGCCGTTGGTTCAAAGGTAGTACGTGCTGTCGGAGCGGTAAGCATGGCGTGGGTAAACATATACATCGCAATGCGTAAATAAAATTTATGCGCTCTCACAATCGTACGCTCTCTTTCCACAACGGCTCTCGTTACGCTCGCGCGCTCTCTTCGAAATTTGAGCTTTACTATGATTACTACAGGCCAGCCAGTACTCTGAGCTACTGCTGCTGCTGCTACTGCTGCTGTTGCTGGTCTCTGGACAAGGCGTAGCACATTGACGACGACTCAGTATCGAACCGGCTTTCTACAACAACGGATTGGAAACGGAACAAATGAAACCTGAAGCTCGGCTATAATGTGTGTTGTCTGCTTGCCGAAGGCATGCCATTTTAGTCTGAGTTTAATTGTGTGGAGAAGTGGACTATAAAATTTTGCCGAAAACAACATTAAAATTTGTTCAAGGCATACGAATAAAATACGTGTTTCTTCTTACCTAACGACGCGTGCGAGACTTCGTCGTTGTACTATGTGATATTGTGTTATATTGTGTCATACAAAAAAAAAAAAAACCCGAAAATCGAAGTTCCAAAAAGCTGCGGTGATTAAAATTTTGTGGTGTGCTTTTAAACAAATTACAGTTAAATTACGAGCAGGGCCAAAAGTAAAGAGCCGCACGGGGGTTGTTCCCGGCAAGGAAAACTCTATTCGTGGAAAAGCTACTGGTGTTCTTGTTGCTGTTGTTGTAGTTGTCGTTGCGTGAGAAAAATCAATTTTGCATTTTGGCTGCCAAACGAACGGCAGCAGAAGCAGAAGCAGGACAAAAGGACAAGGCTGTGGCAACCCAACCCAAATGATATTTTGGCCTAAGGACAAGCATATTAGAAAACCGATGCTATCATGGCCGATAGCCAAGATCCAGGCAGGCATAAGGATCCAACCATAGATGCCGGCGCTAGCAGAAGCGCAGAGGGAGATGGAGCTGATATGGGCAAGGACGTGCCCCCAATACCAGCTGTTCGACGTCGCCATGCGCATGAGCAGAAAACCATGGAGAATGTCGAGCAGGAAACCAAACAGCTGGAGACGTCCACAGTGACGCGCACGTACATGAAGACCATTACCACGTCATTGACCACCTCCAGCAGCAGCATCAACAGCAATCTCGAGCACTCGGAGACGCCACCGCATCGCTTGCGCGAAAAGGTGGCCCAATATGAGAAGGTCTGGTCCGATGGCAGTGGCAAACGCCCCGCCGAACTGGGCACGGACGAGCTGCGTCAGCAGCAGACGGACGACTTTGATGCAGAGAATCCATTTGATATCGATGTCCATGAAATTGAGCGACGTTTGCGCGAGGAGCGACAACGCGGCCTGGCCGAAGCGGAGGCAGCCAAGCTGGCCTTTCAGCAGGTACACCTGCGCCAGACGACACCGCGTCGCGTCGAGGTGACCAGCGAGCAGACGCCCAGTCCGTTCAATGTTACCTTGAAGACCACCAGCCGACTGAGTCCGGGCGCTGAGCTGGGCAATGTTGAGGAGCAGCTGTCGCCTTTCAATGTCACCCTACGCACCACACGACGCACTGTGAAAAAGGATTTATCCCGTCAAATGGAGCTGGAGCGTTTTCTGGACGGGGAGCGCACGGTGCGCGAAGTGCAGGCGGCAGATGGCGTCCGCACCATTATCACCTCCTCGAGGACCAGCGATGGTGGCTACACCGACGAGAAGATCTATCGCCATGGCGAGGGCTATGTGTCGCCGCGCGATTCGCCCTCGTGGTCGCGTTCCAGCATCTCCAGCGAACGTTCGAGCGTCACCTCGCCGCACAGCGTGGACATGACCGCGGGCGGCAGACGTATATTAATCAAACTGGAGGATGAGCTGGAGCCACAAGCAAGTGGAGCAGCCGGCTGTGAGCATGGCGAGCAACCCGACGAAACTGACGGCTCGGTGCGCGCACGCATTAGACAATTTGGTGGGCACGACGAGGATGCCATGGCAACCGGTAACATTGACATTACCGTGGGTAGCAACCCACGCAGGCGGCAGCGCTTGTACCAGCAAACAACATTGCCGGTGGGTGGCAACGGGACGCCACAACAACAGCAGCAGCAGCAGGAGCAGGAGCGGGAGCGGGAGCAACAGCAACGAGCAACGCGTCCAAGCGAACTGTCATGGCAAACGGGCAAATCAACAACAACAAAAACAATGCTAACATCCACGCCGACTGGCACGAAGGAGCAACCGCAAATGGCAACGCCGGACGAGGTATTCAGTCCAGCTGCAACGTGCCAATTGCGCGGTTCTTCGACGGAAGAATCCCGTCAAATTGTTAGCCACAAAACGATAACCAGCACAAAAACAACAACAACAACATCAACCCAGTCGTCCGATAGGTCCGAGAGGAAGTCCTCAACGTCGCGTAAATCAATCGGTTTGAATTCCCCAAGCCCCTCGGGCGATATCTCGTTTACCGCCTCGCAAATACGCATCAGAGACGACGTCGACGCGGACGTCATCGATAACGATTCTGATACTGAGGGCGTACCGGCCAGCAGTCTTGTGATTGTGTCCACGCCCACGCGCTCCACAACACCCTCATCGGCGCACGCCTTGAGCGGCATTGGTACTTTCAGCAAGAGTCTGCGTCAGGATTATCAGACTCAAGCGACACAAAGTAACCGCAACCACAACGAATCCGAACACGAATACCAGGAGTTCCAATCCACCATGGCGTCGATCAATTTCGCACGCAGCAATTCCCAGTACGACAGTCACATCAAGGAGAAACGAGGTAAATTACACAGACATTCGGTTTTTAAATCCCTCAGCTAGAGGCTGGAATGTTAGTAGTCTTTTTTTGGTGAATCGGTTTAGGGATTGGTTCTCTGGTTCCTTACGTGCATAAACCCAGTTTTTGATTATTTTCATCTCGAACTTTTACTAAAGCAAAGAGTTAATAAAAAGTGTTGCCATCTTATTCTCAAAACAAATCTAATTTTTTATCGGTTCACGGTTTGGTTCTTCACGTCTATAAACCCAGTTTTTTGTTCCTTTAATTATTTTCTTCTCGAACTTTTAATAAAACAAGGAGTTAATAAAAATTGTTGCAATGTTATTCTCAAAACAAATTTTATTTTTAAAAAATATTTGTTTTTTAACGTGCGAAAACTTTCTACAAATCAGTTGCTTAAAAAATATCCAATCCGAAAACGAAATTAGATTATGGATGGATGGACTAATCGAATAATTGGCCAAATTCCAACCTGAACTAAATCAGACTTTATGTTTAACTAGTTTCAGGTTTGGTTATTAGTAAAAATAGATTCGGATTCTTGGATTCACTTTGGTTTGATTCCATTCCACTTTGCTGTCTCGGTTTGCTTTGTTGCCATTAGGCAATCGATCATCTGATGGCAAATCAGTTGTACATGTCCTTCACTTGCTTGATTAGCTTTTTGCTGCTCTCAATTTTGTCATATCTCTTTTTTTTTGCCAGTTGATTAAGTGTTTTCTGTTGTTATCGCATAGCTTTGCGTGTTATATAAATCATTCATTTGCAAATAATTTTTTTCGCAATGTTTGTTTTGTTTTTTTTTGGCCAAACTGATAAGGCGCAAAGTACAAAAATATCTCAATTATGCAAAGTTTGTAGCTTCCGATTCAGTATTTGTGTACTGTCAACAAAGGCAATTGCTAATATGTTTGGTTAGCTAATAAAAATGGGAAGTATCTTAAAGTAAACAAGTAGCTTTGTTTGCACTTTAATTGTTATTTGTAGCTTTTCACCCATTTTCCGCGGTTGCGGGTGGATTCTTCAACTAAAATGAAGTTGAAACTTAGCGTTAGGCTGATTGGAATTGGATCTAAAGTCAGTATAGAGCTATTTGGATTAAAACTAAAACTATGGTTAAGCATAAAAAAGTGGTTTTTATTTTTCATAGTCAGTAAAACACGCTAAAAAGGGAGCCATAAAATGTGTCATGCAAACGATTTTGGGCATTTGCTACCCTTGTGGCTGGTTAAAATGACAATAGACGAAATGAAAATACATGAAACATTTTCACCCTCATAGATCAAATATTCCAACAACTCCTGCGTTGGACTTCTTACGTCATTAACGTCAGGTAGTCCGATAAATTTGGTTTATATTTCTCAAGGGTTGATCAACAATCCGTTGATTTCTTCTTCAAAAATCCCCATCTTTACGAATCTACACGAATAATAATCGCAAGTATATTAAAACAAAGGTTTTATCTGGCAAACCAAAACAATCAACTTGGCAACATTATAAAATGATAATGACATATCAAATGGAATGTCGGTTTTGGCTATTCCATTGTATCGAAAAATATTACGACTTAGCTGTGCGAACGTTTCATTTGTTGGCAATAGAATAAATTTATTTATTTCCTGTGGATTTGTTATTGTATTAATGCTTAATTATCATTTAGCCTAAACTTTTGACATATGTATTTCTTAGGTTATTGTTTCTATCATTAGCATAACATTAGAAAAATGTGTAGTTGAACTAAGAGATAGCTTAAAACGGTTTGATTAGAGAAAAGATAATACAAATAGTACGAATATAGCCTTTGGTTGAGGGTTATCAAAACCAAATATGCTATAAGCACCAAGTTCAAAGAATTCTTTAAAATTCTACATACAAAGTTGTTCAAAAATAGATTACAATATCTTTGCTCAAAAAGACGAAACTTATTGATTCCAATTTCCGAACACTTTTTATTTGGGATGTTCTAATTTTCGAGGAAGCATTGTGAAATTATTTAATAGAGACCCATATAAAGATGATCTTCACCAATTGCTAGCCTATATATATATATATACATTTTTTTTATGAACATAATTATGAGTTGCTATTATTTGTATGGCTTCTGGCATAGATTGGGCTGGTAAGTTGTGGTCATTGAAGGTCAAGGTTAATATGTCCACACGTTGTGTTTCGGGTCTAGTCTGTGCGTGTGTGTGCGTGTGCGTGTGTGTGTGCTTACTAAATAAATTATTGCAAGGCAATCGATAAATTTGTGTCCAAAAATGACATCATCAGCTGCTCCTACTTTGGGCTCTACTTATAGCTGTTGTTGTTGTTGTTGACTTTGTCGTCAAACTAAACTTTTACTTGGCAATTTATATATTATTTATATGTGCACGCAGTGCGTTTGTTATGTGTATTTACCCTCAGCTGTTGGCAAGCAGCAACTGGCTGTTACCTCTTTTTTTTTTACTTTTTCCTAGCCCGACAATTTATTGGCAGCCAAATCCACTCGAAGCAACCACCCAAACAGCTGGATGAGGGGAAGTGGGTCTGGGTTTGGGTTTGGTAATGAGGCCTGTTGGCTTTTAGTCTATTATGTGACCTCCTGCTGGTCTGTTATTATGTTAAGCACAACAAGCAATTAAGTGTCTGATTGTCTCGCTAACTCACTGTGCTGCCATTGTCTCGACGTCTGGCTACACTTGTCGCTCAGATACAAATGTATCTGTGTATCCACTTTTTGCGATTACGTTCGAATGCTGCTGACATTCATGCGTATCTATTAATAACAGATATTTATGTATATGTAAAGAGTAGGTGTGCTTATGATTTGACACTTTCAATGTTCTACTTTAACGGGGTCATTTTGCTATTTATGCAATTGATTTTTCTGGCCTGCAGCCCCGTTTACGGTGTGTTTAAAACAGGGCATTAAATTTGCAATCAAATTTAAATAATTTTGTATTAATTTGTCGAATGTTATTTAACAGATCTGTGTCTATTTTTATTTAATATAGTATAGGTACAAATATGCTAATCTCTTATATATATATTCCCTTTCCCAAGGCATTATAGTATGCGATAAGCGGCATGATATATTTTGGGTTCGATTAAATAATGACATATATAGTATATTAATTTTTGCAAAAACAGAGCCAAGTAGATAATGTAAAATAAACATATAGTTTCTTTTGCTTGATATTTTGGATTAGCAAAAAATGTTGTATACCAATTAATCGTATGGTTTATCTCTATATATAAAACTGTTTGTCCTGACTGACTGATTGAATGACTGACTGCTTGATTGGCGATCAAAGCAATGATCTTTATGAAAATTCAATTGTGACGTGTTTCATAATTTTGAATTGAAGTCTTGTCTAAATAGTATATATGTTCAGCGAACTCTTATGTCTAATTCAGCAATATTTGTTTATGATTCTCTGGTTGTTAATTTAAGGCCTTCATAGTACCCATTTATACCCTTAAATTCTAAAGGGAATTCCATTCAGAAGTATCTACAAGTCGTGCTTTTGCATTATCTCAGCCGTTTGGTTCGTTAGTCGATTTAATGTGACAATTAGTTGGTATAGATAAAGTTTGCGTGCATTTTAGACTTTCTTTCCATGTTCTTTCTGGTAGGGAAATTGGTTGTTAGCGTCAACGGCATCCTGTCAATATGTATAGATTGCGTGTTTTGGCCACTTTTTCTTCTTCGTTTGTTTGCTTTAATAAATTTGAGCAAAAATGCACATCGCGAGTTTCAGTGATTGAGTGTTATGGGCTGTACATAAGGCACGGCACACGATGGTCGTTCCGGGACTCTTAACAAATTTATAAACTGTACGTCATGGCACGTCAAATGTATGCTAATTGACAAGCTATACATGTACATAAACATATACATACATATATATATTGTATATGTATATAGTTTGTGTTTAGTATCTATAAAACTATTGATTGATTCGTTGCTTGGTTGCCTTTGCGTTGACTTCTATTGGCTTTTCTTAGCACAAGAGTTCTATTCAGGTCAATCAAGAGCTTAAGAGCTTAATGCAATTTTAATTTGCTATTCGAAATTGTTAGCAAAATTCCCGTTAAACATCAGTTACTGTGCCAAACAGTAAATCACCCATTCAAGCCACAATTCAGTGCCAAAAACTTGGCTTGACTTTCATCATTTGAATATGAATGTGATTCCGATTTGTTGACATTTCTCAATGCTACATGAAAACGAAATTGAATATAAGCAAACAAACATGCGAAATAACAATAAATATCAGCTCTTGCGCTAGGAACTTGCACAACTTGGAAATACCCTGTAAAAAATGTTGAACTGTCAAAATATGGACACGTACTCAGGTCTTTAGAATGTAATATACTGGATGCCTGACAAAAGTCTAAGCGAGAAATTTTTAAGTTTCGAAAGCTTATTAATTGTCAAGTGGGATAATATCGACATTTATCGATTTTCTCTAAATTTTATCTGTCGCTTATTAACTGAAAAATGAAACTATAAATGAATGTATATTTGAAAGGTTAAGGCTAATCTATCGATTTTTAAATGGTAGATTAAACTAGGACTGGATATCCATATATATCGATTTGAGTTAAATGTTATTTATCGTTCATTAACTGTATTTCAAATAAATTTTATCTACCGTTTATTAACTGCAAAACTAGGTCTGAAAATCTATATTTATCGATGTAAAATAAGCTATCGTTTATCAACTGCCGCATGAAACTAAGACTGAATATCGATATTAATTGATTTGAAATAAATTGTATCTATCGCTTATTAACTGCCTTAGTAAACTGCGGTTGAATATCGATATCTATCGATTTTTAATTAATTTTATCAATCGTGAAAAACAGACGCAAGTATATATAACTTTTACTCTTCTTCTGTCATCTCACAACATTTGCACATTTTATTAAACCCCTTCTAACAACTTTGTATAGGGTACGCAAAGTACTTAAATGGCGTTATCTATTTCTCAAAATCAGTCTGTCAAATGCCCAGAACGATCCGCAGCCGTACAACTGTCTGTCTGTCTGTCGGTCTGTCTGTTTGTCTGTCCCGCTGTCTTTGTGAGATCATCGTTGAATTATTTATTTATTGTTGTTGTTTCTTGTTGTTTTTATTTATTATTGTTGCTGTTGTCGTTGGCGTCGTTAGTTGCTGTCATTGTCAATATTTATTGTGTACTGCTCTTAACTTAAGCTTTAGCGGCTTTTTAATTGATGCCTAAAATGTGGTTACGACAACTTGAAAGAGCGAGCGAGCGAGCTAGAGAAGTTGGCGCCCCACCGAGTGTTATTGAAATTTGAACAGCGTTTTGTAATTTAAGCAGCGATAACAAGTTTATCGAAGTGAATATTTTTTCAAGTGCACACAAATTTTTGCACACTTATCTTGACTGTTTTTTTTTTTTTGCTCAGGCAACACGACTTAAGCCATAAAGCATATTTGGTTAAAATCTTCTTCAAAGCGAAAGACACCCACATGAAAGTGGGCTAAGATTTTGCATAATTTTAGTTCTGACAGCTGCTGCGCATGTGGCACAGAAAATTATGGTAGGTTGTTCAAGAAGCATGCAAAAAAAAGTGTATCTTCCACTTTAGCTGATCCGTGGGCTGTCTTTTGAAATCTTTTTATGGTGTGGCTCTCTCTCTTTGAGGTTTTCTAGTTCCTCTTTTCTTTTTTTTTTCTTTTTTTTTTTGGGTAGTTTTTGGTTGTTAGAATGTGGCAAAGTGCTTAATCATTTATTTGCGTTTGCTATCGCTATCTGCTGGGTTAGTGAATGATATTCATGGAATAAATAAACTTAAACGCTTTTTATTTCCCATATGTATGTACATATACCCACAATGAATATATGCTTATGTACCGTATCTTTATTAAAGACATGACGCAATTCATACCTATGTGTATACCTAATAGCTCTGAGATACAATTTATGACTTGCCACTGGCCATGTTGCCGATGAGTGTGAGTGAAGCTGGCAACCTGTGGAAATGCATTCAAGCGTCAAATATTTCATATGAGGTGTGCTCAGCGAATTGCAACGAACATATCTTTAATCACATAAATTCTTAATTTGCCGATCACCTGTCGCCCACAGGTGTAAGCTCGCGGGAACACACCTCACCGAACCGAGTTGAGTGTAAATAGAGTTTAACAACGCATTTAAACAGTTGATATAATAATTATTAAAATAGCTCTACTAAAAACAAGTTGTTTTTAAATGTCGCCGAATTTGTCAAGGGTATATACAATAAATGACACCACAAAACTTAAAGAAATCGATTGGAAGATCTTCTTATATTTAAGAAACCTTTTTCTGCTCAAAAAGCAATTGAATTTTTAGGAAATCATTTGTACTACATATTTTCGTACATGGAAAATAATTTAATTGCCATCTTAATTAATGATTTTTCTTATGATAATAAAAAATATATGTTTAATTTTAAAGTCCGTCTGTTCCAATAAAAACCACTATATATTAAAAAAATTAAAGCTTATATAAACTGGTAAGTCAGGAAATATTCTCGGCACTCCGAAGATTTAATACCATTGCCTTACGGTTTCCCAGATATGTATGCATAGTGATGCTTGAAAATGCTGAGTTTGATGAAAATATCTTGGAAACCAGAATATATTGCCATACAAGAATCCACATTTCGACCAATCTTTCCTATGGCAGGTATATGATATAGTGGATCAAAATTGGTTTAGTCAAGATATCTGAAAAAACAAAAAAGTTTTCCATACAACAGCCTACTTTTCGATCTATTGTTCCTATGTAAGCTATATGCTAAAGTAGTCCGATCCAACCGTTTCCGACATATGTACTTTCTGACACAGAAAATCGGACTTGTGTTTAAAGACTATAGCTTTAAAACCGAGAGAATAGTTCGCATAGAAACAGACGGACATGGCTATATCGACTCAGCTCTTGATGCTGGTCTAGAACATATATATTTTATGAGGTCGGAGATCTCTCCTTCACATTTCTTGAAACAATTTTAATACATCCCACTATAAAAATACTGTTAGTAATTATGTAATATTAACATAAATCTAAAACATTTTAAAGCATCTTGGTTTCTGTGCAATAAACTCGGCAAACACTCGCCGCAGCAGCATTTTAAAGAAAATAAACAATTATTTATAGCCGCGGAAATGCTGCACATTCCTACATACGGCATATCCGTTAGCATATGGTTAATATCTTCCAAATACCATATATACCATTTTAATCCCCCCGCAGTCACCCTTGGGCTCTCAACTCTTTGGGCAGACGCATTTACAACATGTTCGATGGGATATTGTTTATGCAAATGCGAACAATTTTGTGGCTTTGTGGGGGAAACCCAAACAATTGGGCTTTGCATAAACGTAAATAAACTATTTTTACACATTATTTGCACATTTTTAAAGTTTGTAATTGCTTTTCTACTCATGTGTGTGTGTGTGTTTGTGTGTGCAACTAGGCCAACTCAGACATAACGGAGACAGCTTCAAACTTTTACTAACTGTTTCTGCAACTTTTACTCTTCTGCTGTCTTTAAGTAAGTGCTTCAAAAAGTTTTTCACGCCCAATAAAATTGTTTAAAAAAAATATACAAATATCGTTAAAAGTTTGCAACTTAAATGTAGATATATTTCTATTCAGTTGAGCACAATTTAACTGCGCCGAGCTCATTAGAGCACCCGAAAAAAAAGCGTAAATAATAATCAGCTGCTGCCGCATCATTATAATTATGTTCATTAACTTACTGACTGAGTGAACCATTGAAAAATATCTGTATACAAAAGACTGCGGTTCGACTTTTTTGTTTTTTGTTATTGCCTGTTTTCTTTTTCGGTCGTTCTTTGAATAATTTATGTTGGTTGGTCTTAAGCTTTGCCCGTGGGTTATTATACCCCAAACCCATTCAAAATGTTTAACAAGGGTATACTGTTTTTATGCAAATGTATGTAACAGGACGAACGAAGCATCTCCGACCCCATAAAGTATTTGATATTTTTGGTCAGACTCTATAGCCAAGTCGATTTAACCATATGTATGTATGAATGTAAGAATCTCACAACCAATAAGAGCTAGAGACTAGAATTGTAAGTCCTCCTAGCGACCGCGAAGTACGAGCTTGTTTCCGATAGCCGATAACTTGTCCCGTTTCCAGCAATCGATAAAAATCGAATCCGGTTTTTCGAGTAAATCTCTTTTTAAGAGCTAGGTTTTAATAGCTAAATTTGACATGTAGCTTTTAGAATAATATAAACAGATCAAGTATATTCCATTTTATAATTTTCGTCAACCCCCCCCCAGCCTTTACCTTGAGCTGCATTTGGTGTTGGTAGTAAAAGGTTCAGGGTATCCCTCAGTCGGGAACTCCCGACTAGAGCACTCTTACTTCTTTTCTTAAGCATTTTCAGCGTTTTTGTTTCTGTGCCTTGTCCATCGGTTTTGTACATGGTTAGAAATTGAAATTTACAAGATACCCAAAAGTCAATCAACCTAAACGCTTCTGTCTTTTAAATAGGTTTTAGCCTACATTTCTCTGTTAATTGCTCTTGGCAGTTCGCCATGCTTTGTGTGTGGCTCGATCGTATGTAAATATCGAATATTTCAATGCTTTTTTTTTTATTTACATTAGTTCCCCAATTGTTTAAAGTATTTTAAAGCTAAGCAGTTATAATTTCGTTTATATTTAATTATAGGTTATTTCCGCCTGCCCTAAATCTTCTGTGTACTTAGTTTATTTACGAACAAATGCAATTCTTGCATAAGTTCACAGCTTGAAATTCCATTTTTGGGATAATAAGTAGTTGTTTTTATTTATTTACTGTATCTACAGTCACGCCTCATAAAAGTTTTAGGCAATAGCTAGTATAAATTGTTTTAAATAAATTAAAAAGTATATGGTATATTTCAAGCCTAACTTGTATTAGTTGTGAAAAATTAAATAGATGGACCTAGTTTCCACCCTATATATATATTTTTAATCAGAGCTGATAAAAAAAAAAAAAATAATATTAAAGCAATGACTGTATGTATAGCCTTAGTTTCGGGGTGTATTACGTATGAGGAATAGGTAGATTCTATTTACTATATAACATAGTTTCCGTAGGAATGATCCGTCGATTATAAAGTTCTTCTTCTAATTATGGCAAAAGTTTCTATTCACAAATAATTCAATTCACCTACAAAATCGAAGGACATTATTCTACAAAGATATGTAATCTTCGAGGTATTTAATAGCCGTTGTTATATCCTTACAGAGCGTATTACAATTTTGTCAACAAATGTGTAACGCGTAGAAGGAGAGATGTCCGACTACTATATCATATAGCCGCCATAGGAACGATCGGTTAAAAAGGAGGTTCTTGTATGGCAAAATATTCTATTTTCGAAGTTCAATAACTCAGCATTTACTTCTTTATTCCCACATATATGCAAAACCATAAGGCAATGTCTGCAAGAGTATTAAATCTACGGCTTACCGATGATTCCTTTACTTTCGCGGTTTCATGTTTATTTTTATTTATTTTTTATTGTATGTAGCTTTAATTTTTGCTATCTGGTATTTGGTTTCAAGTGCATTCTTCTTTCTTATCTTTGCAACAATTAGCGAAAGTATTTGTTGATTAGAAACATTTATAATGCACACACGAATTCTCATTTTACAGAACAATGAACAACAAAAAATAAACTTATCATCATTTTTGGGTGTACATTTATTTTTGGAATCACACCATACTTATATAGATATGCGTACACATATACATATGTGTATACATATGTACACTTAATTGTTAACTAGTTTTCAAATCAGAAAATAAAATCAAGTAAATGCCGATAAAGCAATAACCGCTTTTGGCTGACTTTAATTTATTCCCATTGCGTCGGTTTTTGGAACACCAAATTCAGGTTTCATTAATTTGCAAGACGAGTAGGTAGTCAGGCAAAAACTTTGGCCAAAACAGCTTTATTTTGGACATCAAATTTGTGACCATCAAAATAAATATACACACATGTGTGTGGAAGCTGGACAAAATTCATTTTTGGCGTTAAAATAATTTAGAGATTTAGAGAACAATTTTTCATTGTTGCCCTATTGAGAAATTTCCTTTGTTAGTGTTGATTTTTTAATAAGCTTATGTAAAAACTTATTTCAAATCTCGTTTTTGAAAATTATATATCAATAAAAAAGTTACGAGTAAAACCAGATAACATCTTTGAATTCAGCTTTAAGAATTGAGAATTAACGATTTTAGAATGTTTTTCTAGATGATAATTAACTTGTCCCATTAATTATTTAATTGTTAAAGATATGTATTTGGTGTAGAACTTAATGCATAAAATACTTACAAGCTATTAGAAACCTCTTTAGTTTGTTGCACATACATTTTGATAGAAATGTCAAGTTCATTTTCTGCAATTGCTTTAATTTTCTTGGGTGTGAGATATATGAAGATAAGTCTGCAAAATGTTGCAATTTCATTGCTTAAATCTTATTCAATATTAGATATACACCTATTCGTATATGTAGAGATGGATATATACTATGCTTGTGTGACTTTCAGTTGCTTGCAAATCGCTCAACCTTGAACTAATTTCTATTTAAATAATCTCTTGTCAAGTTTTCATCTGCAGAAAATTGCGTCACATGCGCAGCTTTAACACAATTTATTTTGAAAAATTCAAGAAAAAAACAAATTTTACTAATTATCATTTATTTGAACGCCATGCATTGTAAATTGCGGCAACAATTATTTACAAATTGTTGACATTCGAATGCAGCACAAGTCTGTCAAATTACGTGAGAATTTGTTTGCTTGTTTGTTTGATTCTCCATAATTTGATTTGTACAAATTGCAGAAAACTTTTCCATTTTGAAAAATGTTGGTATTTTGTTGCGGGAAATCTATTTTTGTTGCATATTATAGACATGCGTTTGGCCAGCCGCCAAGATTTGAGAGAAAGACCACGCACTATGTCATATTTGTTTTGTGCCGAAACAGGGATTTCGGGGTACGATTTTGATGGGGCATGATGGGTATGCTTGGACAGCTGCCGCTTTACGACAGCCAAGAAGCCATCAGAGCTGCACTCTTCCCCAAAAATGAATCACAGCCATATGCAAATGTATATGTACCTGTATTTATTGTTCTTTGTCCGTTTTTGATTTGTTAATTATTTACAAATTGCTATTTTTTAATGCATTGTTTATGCTTTCAATTCGGTGTGCTAAGAATTAAATGGTGGTAATCAAGAAAATCTTTTAAAAATGAGTAAATGTTTATGTTAACAAATTGCGCGCGTTGCTTGACGCACAAGGGAAAAGGTTAATAACATTTAATATTAATTATTACAAAGGTGAGTTTGAAAAGTTCAATTTTACAGCGTATCTCAGCTGTTAGCATTTGGGGGCCAACATGATGTCATCGCTGTGTTAATTTCAGTTAATACACACTCTAAATTACTGATAATTCAATTAATGCAAACATTAGCTACATGTGTCGGCAACTTTCTGACCTGGGTATCCACTTACTGGGCAAAATGTATCTTATCGCTTGTCTTTAGACGGTATCTTGTTTGTAGGCGTCGCCTTTCAATGCCGCCGTCTTCGGCGACTTGGCAAGCAATTTTCGCTTGTCTTACGTTTAATTGCAACAACATCGAAACTGTATACACGATTTTCTTATGTTTTCCTTTCGACATTCACTTTATTTTTTTTTTTCATTTTCATTGCAGAGGAGCAAGAACGTGTGCAGAAGAAGACATTCACTAATTGGATTAATTCATACCTATTGAAGGTGAGTTATTTGTTTTTTCAATGTCTTCGCATCAGTTTAATCGATGCGAAGCTCAATTTATTTTGTTATCTACATTCTCTGGCATTGAAATTTGCATATCGCTTTGCATATCAGCTAAAAACAAAACGTGCGAATTCGGGAATTGCGCACGGCCATGAAAATGACTTGTTGAGAAGGGGCGGAAGGGGTGTCTCTGCCCCGTTTATATTTCAACGTTAAAAATGTTGCATTATTATATTATATAATTTTATCGGCCGCTGCCTTGTGAGATGGCCAAGATACTTTTGCGTGCACCAAACTGGCAATTGGCAATTGTCAATGCCAAGTTCAGTTAGATTTGCAACTGACAAGCGACCGTCTTCTAGCCCACTTTCACCTTGCCATATCCTTTCTAATTTAAACACCTAACAGCGCCAATTTTGCGTTTATCCATTCACTTTGTTAATTGCCAGACATAACGAGCCGAGTTACAGCTGTCAACTCAGCCGCCGCCAGCTCGGTGTCAGGACTGGATCATGGCCAGACAAGTGTACGAATTTAAATATTGAAATGTATATATGGTAATTTAGCTGGCCATAGGAGGCATAATACTTCGATAGGGTCATAAATATACACTGCCTTCAAAAATTTAATAAGTTAAAATGATCTACTGGGAAGTACTCGACTAGGAGATACAGGGTGCCCAGAGTCGAGCTAACTTAGCAAACAAGTTGAGTCTGACAAAATGATTTTGAGCGATATTATGGAAATGGGACGAGACATATAAAGAAATAATAAATGTTGCTGTAGTGGAATATTTAATTTAATAGATCTGGAGACTATCTTTTGTAGTTATCGAGATCAACGTGCTTACACAGACGAACAAACCAACTCATCTCTTCCTCCTGATCAAGAGTAAATGTATGCATATACTTTATGAAATGAAATTTTATTAAATTATCTTTAAAACTGAGAGACTAACTTGCACCGAACCAAACAGAATAGTAGAATAGTAGAACATTTAGTTTTAAAATCTGAAGACTAGCTTTTATAGTTTCCGAGATCAACACAGATCACACAGGCGGACAGACCGACTCACATCTTCATCCTGATTAAACTTTTATGTATATTTTTTATGTGGTCGGAGATACTTTCTCCTGCCTGTTTTATATATTTGCTCAAAAACCTGATAGTATAGCGAATATACAATTTTTGCCTCGCCCACTACCATACCTACAAATCGCACAAAATCTACAGTCTATTATTATATAATTTATTCAGTGAAAACTTATTAATAAAAAAAAAAAAAAAAAAAAAAAATATATATATAAAATATTAATACCACGCCCACTTCGAGCAGTCGAAATTAAGAACAATTTTTCCACCTGCTCATAGCAATTACTACACCTGAAACAGAGCGTTTCGCAGTCATGAGATGCCGACTGGTTGATTCTACAAATCTAAATTAGAGAGCAACATTGATTTATTTAGACTTTAGTCGATCCCCAATAAATTTCAAGTAAATGAAAGGGGGTACTCACTGTACACACCCACAAAATTCAGTCAGAGCGAGTCATGCTCGTGTCGGGCATTGAGTTGTCAGCCGGAGGGCACATGCCGAGAGAAACATGCCCGAAAAATTCGGCAAGCGACAATGTGACAGGCGTGTGATGTTGCTATTGTTATTGTCATTGTTATTGTTGTTCATGTTGGCTTGAGCGCCTAAATTAGTTAATAAATTTTAATCAAATTCTGTGAACAATGACCACGGCGTGTATTCGGGTCGCCAACTGAATGAGCGACTGCGTGACGTAACTGGTTCACCTTGAACCGAAATAGTTAGACAAAACTTGAATTTTTCTTGTTTTTGATCCACCTTTTTCGACGCACTGTCAAATGTATCCAGCTACAAATTGTATGAAAGAAGATGTACTAATATCTGTTAGATACACACGCGGTTAGGTGTTGGCACTCGAGGCGCAAATTGACGGATGCTCAATAAACAAATATAAATTTAAAAAATAATAAATTACATTTAGTTAGCACGTCGCACAGGCAACATTCTTCTCATGTGTATTGACTAGCGCTCATATGTATTGCCTGCGTTGAAAATGTGCTAATGAAGTGTTGTGCAATTGCGAAAAGGAAAAAGTATTGAACAAATTGCTGTTGTCATTTTGCATACTAAATGAATCATTTGCATATTGCATAACGGGCTACAGTTCTGCAGTTGGCGAAAAATATGACTTCAATCAATGATCTCATGACCTGCCCACGCTTTTTATTAAAGGTTCCCCATTTCCTTGGCACGTCTGCAATAAATTTCAGTGCTGTCAACGCGCGAGAAGCTCGAGAAAAAAAGCTAAACGTTTTTTTTAAAGCTAAATTTGAGGTACAGCAAGTATCTTTTCCTCTAGATATATCTTGCTATCGTTAAAAAGGAAATAAAACGTAATTTATAATGTTTCTCTCATATTCAAAAACGGTTGATAATTTATGAGTACAGCAATATTTATTGCACCTACTTATAACCATAGTAATGCCAACTTTATGCTAAAAATATTTTTATGAATTACCCAAAAGCAGTCAAAATTTTGCCCTAAAATATATTCCAACAACTTTTTTTTATATAAATATTATATTAGGGAATATTTAAGATTTGTTCATAATGCATTTGCTTATAGTTTTCACGACCTTTCATTCCAAATTGGGTGGTTTTAACTCCTAAATAACTCCTTAATATATAGACTTTATATATATTATATTATATATCTCTGCCTGTCACACTCCCACAAAGGCTAGATTTAACCTTGAAAATATCTAGCATCTATATATATTATATTATATATCTCTGCCTATAACACTTCCACAATTTGGCAATACCCTTTTTAGCCTTTTCTTAACTTCAAACACCCATGGGGCAAAAAAGCGCATTATTCAGCACTGGCCGTATGTATCTGCAACTCCTTTTATTGCCAGTCACTTTGTCGAATGAACGCTTTACGACTCTGGCTCTCTGTGTTTGGCTGACTTATCGAGTTGCATTGCCCGCAATGGCATTCAAAGCCTGTGGAACTGGTTTTATGGCCGGCCGGCGAAAATGTTTGTACATATGCTCGGGCCAAAGATATATGTACAAGAAATGCCGGCTCACGTCTGCTGATTGAAGTTGTATTAAAAGATAACACATTAGACGCCAAAACGAAAATGTCGAGTGCTCTAAGGAAAAGTGCATTAAATCAACGTTCGGGCTGAAAGTAA
The DNA here is from genome assembly GCA_035045885.1 of Drosophila borealis. Classification (NCBI taxonomy): domain Eukaryota; kingdom Metazoa; phylum Arthropoda; class Insecta; order Diptera; family Drosophilidae; genus Drosophila; species Drosophila borealis. Next base: position 164,697 of record JAWNOR010000355.1, on the reverse strand, counting down.
GTCAGTGGGCGTTGCATATTGTTTGCGTGGGCTGCGGATTGTCGGTTGGGGCTTGTGCGGGTTAATGGGAGCTAACGCTGACTCTGACGCTGCCGCTGCCGCTGCCACTCCGGGCCAGGTTAAGACCGTCCGGGCCACACATGCAACGGAACTGTTGCTGTCATTAATGCAGCATTGTTGCCTGACTATGTTCCGAGCACATTTTTTATAGGCCAACGCATGTCTGGCTATGAACTTGGCTTGCACGTTTCTATATTTTTTTTCTTTTGTTTAACATTTTGCATGCTTTGAGCCAGAGTCGGTCCATGTTGCCAGCGGCTTGTGGAATTTCTCGCATTGGCAAATTCCATGGACGTCTCGGGTGCGTGCCCAGCAGTTGATTTTTAAGCTTATTCTTAGAACCAACGCACAGTAGACAATTGCAAAGAGTTGGTTTGCCTGCCAATACCATATGACGATGGCATGATAAATGTTTGCTTACCGCTCAAATAATGCAAAGTTCTTGTCTCTGTGCGCTAGAGGATATCTATTTATATTCTGCAGAGCGTGTTCATGCTGAAAGATCTGGTGCGTAGCTCAACCAACCGCAGAAAAAACGTATAAGTTTTAAACAACAAACTTCATACGTTTCTCTATCTGGTTTAACTCATCATTTTACGGATTAAGTATACTTTTCGCTTAGTTTTCCACTCTTTTTCCACTCGTGAATTTGTAAAACTGTTAAAATCGCACTGTTGGTTAGTTCTCAAAAGCTTTTAAATTGAAAACAATTTTTGTAATATAGGTGAAATATTTCTTTATTTATATTTCAAACCGATTGAATGAATAAACAACAAATAATTTCTTTAACAACTTTTCATCCACTTTTCACATAAAAGTATTGAATTTTCTAAAACACATTTATTGTTTAGGAAATTCATTTTTTCATATAGCTACCTAGAGAACTGAGAAAAATTATACTGCAAGGGAACTTAAACTTGCAGAACTAATTTCATATACCTAGTGTTAAGATAGGGGATCAAATATAAAAAAGAAAATTGTTGACGCCGGCTAGAAACAAACATGACAAGACAGAAAGCTGTTATAAAAGTTTGACACAATTGCCAGACAACACCAAAAGTTGTGCAGAGTTGTGGAAATTGAGGCGTTTGCCGAGAAACAAGCGGAAATACAGAAATTGAATTCGCATTGTAAGTAGCATAGTTTCTTGAAGAAGAAGTTGCCTTAAAACAAAACAAAACCAACAACTTTTGCGACTCGAAACAGACAAAAACTTTGCCCGTCATTTGCATGTCCGCAACAGTTGAGGCCAAGTATTCACAAACTATTTGGCTTGATTTTCGCTCAAGCAAACGGGCAAGGCTCAATTAAATTGTACACTCAAATTATAGTGCCTGGCTGGGCTCGAATAGCTTTTGTTTTCGTCGGTCGGTGCCATTTCCGCCGTAATGTCATTAACTTAAATTGCAATCTTTGCGGTGAATCCGGCTTAAATGCCGGCGCGTGCCACTCGACAATTTGTCTGGCAAGGCAGCCAAACAAATTAACGCAATGCCTAACCATATCAACTATTTAAATTAATTAAATGCATTTTACGTTAATTATTTATCTGCTTTTCTGTCGTCTCTTAGCGACAAATGCGAAATCGTTTCTCGACAAATTCGTCAGTGTTCGATTTGATTAATTAGACGCATTGACGAAATCGTTTCAGTATTTACGCTTCATAAATTACATTGATTGAGTTATGCATTGCATTTTTGACTGCACAACATGTGCAGTACATATACTTGCATTAACTATATATATATATATATACATATATATGTTCGCATATTCATTATGCACATACTTAATGTGCTTAATGTGCTAATGGGCTTTAGTGCTCATTAAATCATGCACATGTGTGTAAACTCATAAATACATATATTTTTATGTATGTATATACCAACACATATAAATACATAACATTTCCAATCATTTCCACTATAAACCAATCTTATTCATAAATTTGCGTGCATTTTAATTTTGCTCGCATTCCGAATCGCAAACTTATTGAATTCCATGTCTGAATCTGGTAATTCTTATGTAAAACATTTATAAAACATTACTAATTGAAAATGGGCAGAAATGGGTATGTTTATTTCATTTTTATGTATGTAACAAGGAGTGGGAGGCTTCTCTGAGCCAAGAAAGAAAATATTGGTCAGGACCAACAACTGATTCAATTTACCCATATTCCCAAGTCTGTTGGTATGTCCGTCTCTACGTCCATATAAGCTCGGAAACTTTAAGATTTAGGGAACTGAAATTTAGAACGTAGGACCCATATTTCAAATAGTCGATAATTTGTACCGATATCAAGCTATCGATAAGAAAATATCTCGCAGCCGTAAAGAGCTAAAACTAGCTAATGCAAAATGCATCTCTGTTTTTGAAAACCTTCCTCCATGCCACACAAAATTAGAAACCGAAAACGGGATTTAAGGTTTAAGTTAATAAAGAATGTCCTTTCGATAGTGTTGGGCTTAGTTAGGAATAAACAGAAACGTGCTATTCTGAATAACTAAAATGTATCAATTAAATCTCTAATCTCACTAAGACTTTAAAATAATTAAAGTTGAAATAAACATAATTCTTTCTTTTTAGCGAGTTCCACCGCTTCGTATTGATGATTTAATCAATGATTTACGTGATGGTACGAAACTCATTGCACTGCTCGAAGTGCTGTCCGGCGAACGATTGCCCGTGGAGAAGGGACGCGTCTTGAGACGTCCACATTTCCTTAGCAATGCGAATACGGCCCTACAATTTTTAGCCAGCAAACGCATCAAATTGGTCAATATTAATCCCGCAGATCTGGTGGATGGGAGACCACCAGTTGTGTTGGGTCTGATATGGACGATCATATTGTACTTCCAGGTAAGCTAGAATCCTAAACGAACTATCAGTTATATTTAACAAACACACAGTGCACAATTTCTCACCAAAAATTGGAGCACTAGAACAAAATAAATTGGTTGCTAGCGGTACACTTTGTCACCCTGATTTTAGACCACCAACTTATGAATCACCAAATAGCTATTCACAATGCCAATTATAAATGTAATTAACCCTCTATATATTCTTTTTTGTACTTTATTTAAAAATAATTAAACAAAAAAAATAAAAACAAAAATCTGAATCTAACAAAAAAAAACAAGCTTCGTAAAAAGAGGCGGAAAAACTTAGTTGTAGTTATAAATTATGCGCCACAGGTAGGTTGAGATCGTTGTTAAGAGTTGTTGGTGTTGTCCTACATAATTTCATATTTTTCTTTTTGGTAGTTCAATTCTTAAGTTGGTAGTCCCAATTAATAAAGCACCCAAAACTTATGATTTGACCATTGAGTGTCTTTGATTGACTTTTGTGGTATATCTTTCTAATCTTGATCCTTTCAACTTTCACAGATCGAGGAGAATAGCCGCAACCTAGAATATTTGGGTCATGGTATTGGCGGTTCGGTTAGCTCCCTCGACAGTGTTGGTAATCACAAGGCTGGCGGTGATCTTAGGGCTGAGAAATGGAAGCAAGGCGCCAAGAAAACGCTACTCAACTGGGTAACAAATGCCTTGCCAAAGTGAGTATATACAGAAAATCTGACTATACATATATTATGATTCATAATTAATGCATATTTATTCCTTGCAGAGACATTGGTGTAGAGGTTAAGGATTTCGGCGCCAGCTGGAGAGATGGTGTCGCCTTCCTCGCCCTTATCGATGCAATCAAAGCGAATCTGGTTAATTTAGCTGAGCTGAAGAAGACCAGCAATCGTCAGCGTTTGGAGACTGCTTTCGATGTGGCCGAAAGCAAATTGGGCATTGCCAAACTATTGGACGCTGAGGATGTGGACGTACCCAAGCCGGACGAGAAGAGCATAATGACATATGTGGCGCAATTCTTGCACAAGTATCCTGAACCAAAGGTATGCTCATCTAAATATATAAAACTTTTCGAAGAAAGTTAAAAGCAGAAGTGTTGAAAAAATTTACGAAATTCACCGCATTGGATGAAAAATGAGTGGAAAATAGTTAAGATTTGTCCAAAAAAACCTGCCCTAATGAATGCATATAGTAGCAGATCTTCAAAATATATGCTAACTAATTTGTATGTTATTTTTTTAGGGTGCATCCCGCGACGAGTCGCATGTGCAACAAGAAGTGGACGAATTGCGTCGTTTCCTTTTGGAAAAGACCACCGAATACGAGCCGATGGTAATGATGAGTTCGTTTCCACGTGATTTTGGTGAATATCTGCTGGCACGTTCTGAAGTCGATGCACATTTGCCTGCTTACAACCGCCTCAAGCAATTGATTGAGACCCAGAGCGGTTTTCTGCAGGTCTCGCGCCAGGCGTGGGATCAGATCAATGAGCTGTGGCAGCGTCTACAATACCAGATGATGTACTGGCTCTGGCTATTGGACGCCGAGCTGCCTGGCGATTTCGGCACTGTGGGCAAATGGCTCGCCGATGCCGAAAAATTGCTCATGGACAACGATATACCGAATGCGATGAATGAGGAGACAGCCGCTGTGATCAGTAGAAAGCTGGAGGAGCATAAGCTGTTCTTTGCCGATTTGCCGCGCATTGTGGCCATGTTTGACAATGCCAAGCGCTCGCCCCAGGCCCATCAGGTGCCATTGGAGCAGCTGCGCAACATGGAACGACGTCTGCAGGAGGTTGGACCCAAGGCCGCTGAGCGTAGAATTCGCTTGAAATTCCTTGAGCACAAATGCTGCCTGATTGCCTTCCTCAATCTGGTGGAGAACAAAATGCGTGGCTGGACCGGCAAGTACGGTCACGAGGAGAAGGTAGCCCAGCAGCTGGAGCAGTATAAGAACTTTGTATCGCGCAACAAAATCTTCCAAGAGTTCCAAAAGGCATTCGTTGACATGCAACAGGTGGTCGAGGAGTATAAGCGCGAGGGCAATGTTGCCCGCAAGGACATCAACGAAATCGATCGCTTTATGTACGACACCGAGGAGCGCTGGAAGCGCGTCTCGATGGAGCTAAAATGCTGCCAAAACTCACTCGAAGAGGTCGTGAATTGCTGGCGCAACTGGAATCAACTGGCGCCGAGCTGCGAGGAATGGCTGCTGTTGGCCGAGCAGAAACTGAACCAAAGCGAAGACGATCGCTTAGAGTTCTTCCAGGACATCACCGTGTGGAAGGATAAATTCGATGGCCTGGCCAATGCCGCTAACTATTTGATTGCATCCTGCGAGGAGCCCATCGCTCAGCAGCTGCGTCAGCGTCATGGCGCCCTGGCCGAACGCTTCGAGCGTCTCTTCGCCAATACTAAGCAATATATGCACGCTGGCGATATTATACGTTCGCGCCAGGAGTACAAGTCCGGCATTGAGAAGCTGTCCAGATGGCTGCGTGGCGCGGAGAGCGTGCTAGATCAGCGCCAAGTGCTGGGCAACAGCGAGCAAATACGTCGCTATGGCGAGCAACTGCAGCAGCTTGCCAGCGAGATCGATGACAACGAGGAGCTGTTCAAGACCATCAGTCGCACCTTCCAGTCGCTCATACAGGATCTGTCGCGCGACGAGGTCGACAAAATGATGAAGCTGCTCAAGCAGGAGAAGGAGTCGCTGGTGCGCATACGCGCACAAATGCCCGCCAAGCTGCATCTGTTCCATCAGCTGCAAATTCAACAGGAATCACTCGAGGCGGGCCAAAAGGAAATCCATCAATGGCTGACCGAAGCCGAGCAGCTGCTTGGTACCCACAATCTGGCCGGCGGACGTGAATCAATCAATGATCAACTGCACAAGCATAAGACCTACTTTTCGCGCACCGTCTACTATCGCTCCATGCTGGAGAGCAAGAACAAGGTGTTCCAGAATTTGGTCAAAGCTGTGGCGGCCGATGATAAGATCGATACGGCTCCAGCGGCACAGCAGATGCAGCAGCTGAACGAACGCTTCAATTATGTCATACAGAATGCAGGCAAATGGGAGCAGCGTTTGGCCGATGCAGCTGGTGGTTGGAGTAATTTTAAGGATAACGAACGCGTCGTTAACGAGTGGCTAACACGGGCCGAGTCCATGCTCGTTGAGAAGCACATTGAGTCAAAGACAACAATTGAGACCCAAAAGTACTTCTTCGAGCAGGTCAACGATCGCTGGATGAACGATCTGGTGCAATCGGCACAGCAGCTGCTGACTACGCTGCCCAGCCAGGAGCAACCGGCTGTGGTGCAAAGTGTGGAGCAGCTGCAGTCTCGCTGGAAGAATGTGCTGGGCCAAGCGCCGTTGCATCTGCTCAAGCTGGAGTTCCGTCTGGACGAGAATGCCTTCTATCAATCGTTGAAGGATGTTGAGAAGGAGCTGCAACTGGAGCAGCAGGCACTCAATCGCAATGAAGACGTGGACTCCATTCTGCAACGTAATCAGCAATTCCTGCTGCAACAGGACGCGGTGCCGCGTTTGGAGAAGTGCTTGCAGAACATGCAGCGTCTGGCCCAAGCGCACAGACAACAGCAGCCCGGTGATATTAGCCTGGATCAGGCCTATGACAATGCCAACGCACAGTGGCAGATAATGTCCAGCAGATTGGCCGATATGCGTCAGACGTTGCAGCAAATACCTGCCCAATGGCAGGGCTATCATCTGAAATTCAATGAGATGATCAATTGGATGAACAGCGTAGATCAGAGCCTTAAGAACATTGTTAATGAGGTCAACAGCATGGAGGAGTTTGAAAAGGAGAAGGTTGTTTTCCAGGTGAGTTGAATGCTTAACGCCCACAAAAAAAACTTAAAAAATTCCATGCTAATATTTATTACGCCTGCATGCAGCTAAGGGAACTAGTGGTAATTAAATTGCTTTTGCTTATCTAAAAAAAACACATATTTCTGGAAAAATCTTATTAATCACAATATTGTTTTGTTCGCAGAAAATCTGCCAGGACGCAGATAATAAACGTGAGGACATGAAGTGGCTGGTCAAAACGCTGGATTCTCTGCTCAGCTATGCCACCGAGGATGAGGCTAATCTGGAGCAAAAGAAACTTGAAGATCTAATTGCACGCTACAAGAACCTAATCCCCACCATTGAGATAACTATGGTCAAAACGGAGGTGTTCTCCAAGTGTTACACATATCGTCGCGAGGTGCACGAGGTTGTTTGCCTGTTGACCAAGGTCAAGGATCAGACGGCCAATATCCCGGCGCCCGAAAGTTTGGATCGCGTAAATCGCCTAATTGAGGAGCAACAATATGCCATCAATCAGCTCGATCATCAGCGGCCACACATTATGTCCATGCTCCAACGTGGACGCGATCTTAGCAAGGATGTCCATGCACCGGCTTTCGTCAATGCTGAAGTCAAGAATCTGGAGACCGGCTGGAATCAGGCTTATACCGAGACCTCCGATAAGCTTCAAGCACTCAAGGGCACACAGGCAGTGTGGAGCGAGTTTGTCGACCAGAAGAACGACATCTTCTCCATGCTGCAAACAGCCGAGACAGAGCTGCGTGCCCTGACACCACTCCAGACAGATCCCAAGAACGTTAGTCAAGATCTGAAGTCGAAGCGCGATCTGAATGTGCAGCTGCAGCAGGCATCCCATCAACTGCTGCCCAAGCTGCATGCCCTCAAGTCGGAGCTGGCACCACTCGCGGCCGCCGATAAGCGACCCATACTCGAGAAGGAAGTGACTGAGGTGGAGAAGATGTTCTTTAATACCATGGAACATGTCAAGGATCGTGTGGGCTACCTGGAGGACTACAGTGCCAAGTGGAACAACTACAAGACGCGCCTAGGCGAGCTGCAGGAATGGGCCAACAAAGTGGCACCCAAGAATATTGAAGCGCTACAATCTGAGGATCTGACACCGGAGGAGCGTGTGGTCAAGGTGCAGTCCTTTAAGCGTGTGCTGGGCGAGCGCATGAAGCAGCTGGATCTACTGGCCGCTGATGCATCTGAGCTGGCCCCCAAGGAGGGCAACGTTGCTGAAGCGAAGCGTCTCAAGGGTGAAATCTCCAAATTGCAGGAGGTGCTCAGCGCCATTAACCGCAATGTGGACCATCAGTCGCAGGCCGTGCAGGAGGATCTGGTCAACTGGCAGCAATTCCAGGCCGGATTACAGCAAATCAAGCCCGCCGTGGAGCAAAGCGAAGTCAAGGTAAATAATATAGTTCCTAAACCAATTACACTTGAAGAAGCCGTTGCCATGCAACAAAATGCCAAACAATTCGAAACACAATGCCTGGAGCAATTGGACAAACTCCATGGCATATCAAACATCAGTCATAAAATGTTATGCAAAACCAATGCCCCCGATGAGTTAGATGCCATGCACTCCCGCTGGACCGCGGTCCATGAAAATGCCAAACAGGCGAGCGGTAAGCTCGAAAAGCTAGTTGCCAATTGGAAATCGTTCGATGGCGATGCGGCCAAGCTGGAGGATTGGATTGATCAGGGTGCACAGCAGATGGGTAAGCGTCCGGCTGTGCTAAATACACCGCACATTGACAAGCTCGAAAAAGAGCTGGTCAAGCTAAAGTCCTTCAACAATGAGATATCTCAGCAGCAGGCCAAATTGGTTGCCCTTGGCCAGAATGCCGATCAAATCAGTTTGCATTTGGCGCCAGAGGGCGCTGTGGCTGTCAAGGATCGCGTGAACCTCATGAAGGGTAAATTACAGAAGCTTTCAGAGGCCACACGTGGCAATATCAACGAGGTTTCCGATGCCATTATATCGCGTCAGGACTTCAATGCCAAATTGGTCAACTTCTCCAATTGGATGGAACAGTTGCGCAATCAGGTCACGCAGGTTGAGGAAATCAATCCGGAACGTGTGGAGACTAGTTTGCATGTCATACACGCCTTGCTGCAGGAGCATGCCGATAAGAAGCCCAGTTTTAATGCCATCTACGACGAGGTCAAGCAGCTGGCCCTGGGCGCCACACCCGAAGAGTCCAATGCACTAAATGATGCGTACACTGCCCTTGTGGTTAACTATCAGAACTTGGAGTCAAATATGCTGCAGAAGAAGGCTGCATTGGAGAAATGGACCGAGCTTTTGGGCTGGAAGCATGATACTGAATCGCACTTGAACTATTTGAAGCATCAGTTGGAAAAGCCCGAGGGACCAGCTGTCGAGGAGCTAAAGAAGGCCATCGATGAAATTGATCATCTGGGCCAGGGTCTCAGCTACTGGAAGGGTCAGGCCAAGGAAATCGATGAGAATCCGGCTATACAATTGCGCGATGCACTCTCTCGCCGTCCGTTGATAGCCACACAGATTGTCAACGATGTGGAAAACAAGTTGGAAAATCTAAAACTACGCTCGCAAAATCAGCAGCAACAACTGCAGCAGATGACAGTCCGTAAGGACAAGTTCCATGCACTGGAGCATAACTTTGGTCAGGCGCTGCAGGAGAATCGCGCAAAGCTCGATCAGATCCTTAAACAACATCCCAATCTGAACAACATAGATCAAATCATTGCTGATCTTGTTGCGTTAAATGATGCGCTCAAGTACCAGGCGGATCTTAAAAATCGCATTCACGACGAGGGCTCTCTACTGATGCGTGAGGATATTGCAAGCATGCCGGCCATACAGGAGAGTCTACTGGTGCTGGACAAAAACTATGATTCGCTACAAAATGAAATATCCGATCGTATACAAAAATATAATCTCATCAGTCAGGCCTTGAGGGAGTACGCCGAATCGAAAGACAAGTTCTCCAAGGAGCTGAAGAAAGCCGAAGATTTGTTCAATGCCATACCCCAACAGCCGGGCGATGAGACCGCGCTGCATCAGGCCTCCGAGAAGACGCGCAAGACTATGGAACAGTTGCGCAAGTCCAAGATGAATCTCGATGAGCTCGAACGTCGCGGCAACAATGTCGCCAAATTGTTCACAGCCATTGGTGAGCCGGTGCCTCAAGAGGTGCCCCAAGAAGTTGCCGTTGCCAAGCAACACTGGCAGGATCTGCACGATAAGACGGCTAAAAATGCGCATGTCTACGAGACGGAAGCGGTTATTTGGTCGCAAATCGAAGATGCCAAAAAGGATCTGCTACCTTGGCTGTCTGAAACCAATCAGGGCCTCTGCGATGCTGCGGATAATTCAATTGAAATCGAATTCGGACCCATGCGTCTAAGCAAATACCGCAACGAACTGCCTTCTTACCAGGCGCTCAGGGATACAATTCTCGAGAAAACCAACGACCTGGTCAAGATAAACAATGGTGCCGAAATACCCGCTTTGAGCACACTCAACCAGCTGCTCGGCGAACAATTTGACGAGGTGAGCAACAATGCCGAGCGTCTTAGCGCTGTTACCACGTCCTTTGCTGACCAGGAGCAGGAGCTACGCAAACGCACCAAAATTGCTGGCGAGCAGGTGAGTAAGCTGCGCGAACAGCTGATCAAATGCGATGACATGTCCGGGGACAACAACAAGATCATGGAGCGCTTGCTGCAGTGTCGTGCACTGCGCGCCCAATTGGAACAGAGCGGCAACGAAATTGAGAATATCAAGCAGAATGTGGACGAACTGCGTAATTTATATCCCACATTCAATGAATCCATCATACCCAAGGAGCTGAACAATGTGCAGAAACGCTACGAGGGCGTCGATCTATATGCCAAGAAGATCGAGAGCTCACTGCTGCAGTTCCTCAAAAAATTCCATGCCGACAAGGTGGGCATGCTGAAGCGCATCATTGTCACACAGCGCGAAAAGGTGGCCTGGTGTCAGCCGGAGTCCACAAGCGACAAGTATAACCTGGATGTAAAGAAATCCTCGCTGCAGGAGGTCAGCAAGAGCATTGATGACTGCAAAGCGCGTCATGCAGAAACGCTGAAATCCTTGGAAATGCTTAAGGCCGTTGAATCGCCACAGAACCTGGCCGAGCTCAACAGCGATGCCGAGCTTATGGGCAAGGAAATGCAGGCGTTACAGGACAGCTTTGATCGCATCAAGGGCATACTGGATGAGAATGTTGATCTCTGGTCACAGTACGAACAGTCAAATGAGCAAATTTCTAACTGGCTGCGCGATGTGGAAGGTCGCGTCAAAGCGGAGACAAGCGGCCAGGTTAATTTGCCCGAGGTGCCACAGAAACTACAAGAGTTGGCCATACTGCAGCAAGATGTGCTGGCACATGAGCCCATCATCAGCGACCTGGAGCAGACCTCACAGCAATTGATTGAAAAGAATCCCGAGGCGCGTATTGGACAATTTGTTACGCATTTGGTGCAGCGTTACCAGACGGTTGCCAAGAGCCTTGCCGGGCACATTGATAAAATACGCAGCGCTCAGCTGTCAAATGCGAACTTTGCCAAGGCATCTAAAGACTTTAATGAATGGTTTGGCGATGCAAAGATTGAGTTCCAGGAACTGGCCCGTATGGGATCCCCTGGCTCTTCGTCGGCCACCGCTCAGCAATTGCAGACCATTAAAAACTATGTGAAGACCTTTGACAATGGTCAACTCTTGCTGAACAATGCTGTGGATATTGGCGAGGGGCTTTATCCAGTGGTTTCCCCTGAGAATCGCGAGCGTATACGCGCCGATCTGCGACAAATGCGCGAGAAATATGATTATCTGCGCGATGAGGCGAATGCTCTGATGCAACAGGTTGAGGGCGTGCTCATACAAAAGACGTCCATTGAGGAGAGCTACACTCAAGTGTCGCACTACCTCAACGAATCTAAGGCCAAGGTCACTGCTGGTGATGAGCTCTATCCCACGTTGGCGGCCAAGAAGGCAGCTCTACAAAACTATAAAACACAGCTGCAGGAGATTACATTGCATAAGAATGCTCTAAAGCAACTGCACGACAAGGCAGTCACCCTTTGCGATGATGAGTCCGAGCGTAAGACGGACGAGTCCATACAGGAGTACAATACGCTATCCAAAAAGATTTCCGATCGCATCAATACCGTAGGCAACCAGGTGGTCAAACACGAGGCTTATGATCAGGTGCTGGAGAAGGCACAAGATTGGTTGAACACCATCAAATCGGAGGCGATTGATATTTTGAACGAAACCACTTTCGAAAAGGAGGGCGCCGAGGAGAAACTGATTGTTGTGGAAAATTTGTTGCAGCATAAGCCCGAGGGTGATTCCATATTTGATACGTGCCACAAGCTTTTGGAAACGGTTCTAACACAAACCCATCCTAGCGGTCATCCGGCGTTGCTCAAGGGCTTTGAGGAGCCGAAAAATGCATGGGAGGAGTTCATGTCGCTCTGCCAGGACTCACAAGTGAAACTGAAGCAGCTCTGCTCCAAGTGGGATGAGTTCGACTCAATTATCGATGAGCTTGACAATTGGATGAAGAACGTCGAGGCTGTGGTAAAGAATCAGAACTTAAAGAGCACCGCCGAAGCAAAGGCTGCTCATCTGAAGCAGCTCCAAGATAATGCCAAGGATATTGAGCGTCGCGGCGTAGCCATAAACGAGCTAATGGATCAGGGTCGTGAAATCGAAGGGGAAACCGATTTGAATCTGAAGCTCTCCCGTTTAAATACACGCTATCAGACACTGAAGAATATTTGCAAGGAGTCCATCGCCAAGTATGTCAACTATGTCAAGGATCACGACAGCTTCGACACGGACTATGAAAAGTTTAAGCAAAATTTGCAAACCTGCGCCAATGAGCTGGCCAAGACCAATGAAATTGTCGGCGATCAGAGCGTATTGCAGGATCAGCAAAACAAATTGCGCGAAATGTCCGACAAGCGCATTGTGGATTCCACTGTCTTTGAGAGTCTGATTGATCGCGGTGAGAAACTCTACGGTCACACAAGTCCCGAAGGTCGGGAGATTATACGCCAACAGCTGCGCTCCCTGCGTACCATGTGGGACAACTACACGGACGACCTAAACTCGGCTACGCATAAGATTGATCAATGCCTACTGCAGTTCAATGAATTTAGCATAGCTCAAGATCAGCTCACCAAGTGGCTGAAGGATGTGGACAAGGCCATGCAGAGTCATACCGAACCGAAAACCACGCTCCAGGAGAAGCGGGCACAGCTGCAGAATCACAAACTGTTGCACCAGGAGATAACCACGCACAATGTGCTCGTGGACAATGTGTGCGACAAGGCGCAAATACTAGTTGATCAAATAAAGGACAACTCCTTGAATGTTTATCTGCAGTCAATCAAGCAACTCTTCCAGAATATTGTGCAAAAGTCCGATGAAATACTGCACAATCTGGAGAATTGTGTGCAAAAGCACAGCGACCTTAACAATTCCCTCAGTGGTGCCAAGGCCTGGATATCAAATGAGAAAGCCAAACTGCTGGAATGCGATGATTCCTACGGTGAAAAGGCAGATATAAAGCGTAAAATTGAAACCCTTGGACAATTGGCTCAAAATAAAACAACGGCCATGAATCTAATTAGCGAAATTCATGCACAATTCAATAATGTAAAGCCCGCCACCTCGGAGAAGGGCATTGAAGTGCTTGAGAAAGAAATCGATGAACTGGAGACCACAATGAAGAGTCACTTCGATGACATCGAGGGCATCGAAGGCAAGCAAAAGGATGTGCTAGCACAGTGGGATAAATTTGAGCACAATCTGGAAGAACTCACCAAATGGTGTCGCAATGCGGAGGCCGTGTTCCGCGAGCAACAGCTCAAGTCGACGTTGCATGAAAAGGTCGAGCAAATGGACAAATATAAAATACAGCGGGAACTCATATTGCAAAAGGAAAAGGAAATCGATGCCTTTGGAGATACGGCACACGCTTTGCTCAACAACTGCGGTGCCGATCGTCTGAAGACGTTGACAACGCAGATCACAAATCGTTATCAACTGCTGCAGGTGTTGAGCAAAGAAGTGGTCAACCGCTGGTCCAATCTGGTGGACGATCATCAGTTCTACCAAGACAAGTACAACGAGGTGGACTTGTGGCTGCAGCCCATTGAGACGCAATTGGAGAAGGCGCTCAAGGATGAGCCCACGCAGAGCTCAAACATTCTACAGGTTTTGCTTTCCGAACGGGAGCAGGCCGAGAGTCTGTTCGGTGCCTTGAATGCAGCCGGCGAAAAGGCCTTGCCGGAGACATCCACCCAGGGTAGAGAAAAGATACGCAAGGATCTGCGAGATATACGCGATCGTTGGGATAAGCTGGACGAGGGCATACGAAATTTGGAGAAACGCCAAGAAGCACAAACCGTACAGCTTTCCAGCTACCAGGATATACTAGGTCAAACGGTCAACTGGCTGGATCAGGTAGAGAAGTTACTGCACAATGAGAATCCGGCCAGCTGGACAAGCGCACAGGAAATTCGTTCCAAGCTGTACAAATACAAGGCCACCAACCAGGACATCAACTCGCACAAGCGCATTGTTGAGGCTGTCAATGAGAAGGCAGCAGCTCTCCTGACTAGCGCCGCGCCTGCCAATGCTGATGAGATTGCCAAATCTGTCGCTGAAATAAACAAGCGTTATGAGCAAGTTGGACAGGATTGCGGCAAGCTGGTCGCTGATCTGGATGCCGCTTTCGAGGTGTATCAGCAGTTCAGCGAGCTGCAGAAAGCACAACAGGATTATCAGAAGAACCTGTGGGATCGCCTGACCGGCTACTCCGACTACTCGGGCAATAAGGCAGCCTTGCAGGCGCGTCTCCAAAAGATCAACGAAATCCAGGATGCTTTGCCTGAAGGTGTTTCCAAGCTTAAAGCTCTTGAGGAACACATTGAGCAGCATGCCAGCAGCATACCAGCTCGCTCAAAGGAAGCCATGACACGCGACTTGGCCAATTTGCATGCTGATTTCGAAAAGTTTGGCGGTTCGCTGACCGATGTTAAGAGCGGCCTGGAGAACCGACTACAGCAATGGAATGACTATGAAGTCGACTTGGATCGTTTGATTAACTGGCTGGGCGAGGCTGAGAATGCGCTCAAGAACTACAATTTGAAAAACTCCTTTGAGGAAAAGGAAGAGCAATTAAATCGCTTCCAGTCATTGACACAAAGCCTGCGTCAAAACGAAGCCGACTTTGAGAAAATGAAGGATGACACCTCGGAGCTAGTGCAAAGCTCAGGAGAGACCAGAATCGCAGTCAATGTGCAACAAGTCTCCTCACGTTTCCAGTCCATACAAGCCACGGCCAAGGAGATACTCAAGAAATGCGAGCAAGCCGTACAGGATCACGGCCACTTCAACGAAAAGTACAAGCAATGCGCCGATTTGTTGGCCAACGCTCAGGCACGCTACGATGACTGCAGCGACTTGTCCTCGGTGGCATCACGCGATGATCTTCTCAAGAAGCAGCTGGTCATACAGGAGTTGCTGGCACAGCAGCCCACGGCTACACAGCTGCTGAACAGCACCGTGGAATTGGGCGAGAAGTGCTATAGCTCAACGGCCACCGAAGGTCGGGAGGCCATACGCAGTCAATTGGATGATCTGACCTTTGATCAACTATTTGATAATGTTGCCAGCACTGCGCGTAAGATACAGGACAAGATTGCCAAGTGGTCTGGCTTCGATGAGACGGCTGACAAGCTTAAGAGCTGGCTGGATGATGTCGAGCATGAGTTGCCAGCTGAAATTGAACTGAAGACCACGCTGGACGAGAAGCGCCATAAATTGCAGGTCTATCGTGACGTGCTCAACGATATCAACAATCACCAAGCGGAGGTTGGAAATCTGCAAGAGATTACAGCCAATTTGCCCGAAAAGACTGAGCATGTGGATCAGATTCTTAAGGATATAACCGATCGTTTTGGCATACTGCAAAAGCGCGCTCAGGGCTACGTGGAACGCTACGAGGGCATTGTGAGTGCCCATCAACAATACTCCAAGGCCGTTATGGATGCCCAGGAGTTCATTGATGCCACATTGAACACCGTGCACTACTGGGGCGATCTTGATTTGGAGCAAACTTCTCTGCACACTAATCTAGATCGTCTCAAGAACTTGAAGGCCAGCCTTGCGGATGAGTTTCCGCGCGTGGATCAAGTGCGTGCGCTGGGCGAAAAGGTTATACCAGGCACCATTGATGTGGGTCAGGTGAACATTAAATCCCAGATCGATACAACGCAACAGGAATGGGAGGGTCTGCTGGCAGCCATTGGCTCAACCATCGAAGCCATTGAGGCACGCCTGCAGCAATGGTCCGAATATGAGCAGCTGCGCGATCAGTGCTTGGCCTGGATCCGTGACACCGACAATGACTTGCATGCCATTGACCTCAAGGAGGATCTGCCAAAGAAGCGTGCGCAATTGGATACGCTGAAGGCACTGCAGGGCGATGTCCGTGCCAAGGAATTGGAAGTCGATAATGTTACAGAAAAAGCACAAACATTGCTGAAGGGACCCACCACGACTCGATCATCTGGGCCCGAATTGGTCACTAAATATCAGCAAATCTTCCACAAAGTCAAGGATTTGAACAATCGCTGGCAGCAATACGTTACCTCACACGAAGATTTTGATAACTCCATCTCGGAATGTGAATCGTGGATTAATGGCATTAAGGAAAAGCTGGACTACTGTTCAGACATGTCCTCGATGAGTCAGAAAGAACTGGACAAGAAGTTGGCAACCATTCAAGATGTGATTCTACTTAAAGACGAAGGATCTGCGCGTGTGCTTAAAATCCTAGAGCAGGCACAACATGTGCTCGCAAATACCGCACCCGCTGGCCACGAGGCCATTAACAAGGAGCTCTCAGAACTGCAGGATCTCTGGTCCGGCATTGCTCTGCGCATTATGGACGTCAAGGCTAACCTAGATGATTCCATTACTCAATGGTCTGGCTTCTTGGATCAGGTGCAAAACGTGCGCAAGTTTAACGAATGGCTGGATGGTTTGCTCAAGGAGTTGGGCGAGCATCAGACGACCATGACGGAGAAACGCGCACAGCTAGATCGTGTCAAGTCCACAGAGGAGAAGGTGCGTGTGGAGAAAATTGATGTTGATTCACTGAAGGTTCAGGCTAAGGAAATGATAGCCAGCGGCCAACAGAGCCAGGCTGCGTTCCAGGCACAAAAAGTGCTGGATACGTTTGATGATCTGTTTGCCAAGACACAGAAATTGCTGTCGGATCGTCAGGATCAGTACAGAGATCATCGCCTGTTTAAGGAAGCCTATGACGATCTCGTTAGCTGGATAAGTCGTGCACGCGAGAAATTCCCCGCACTGAAACAGAGCAGCCTAAGCGATAAGCTAGCCATTGAGAATGCCGTGCAGGCCACCGAGGCCCTGCTCAATAAACAGGCTCAGGGTGAACTACTTGTTGAGCATTTGGTACACACTGGTGAGGTGGTTCTGGCAAGTACATCGACGCAGGGCCAAGAGATCATACGCAATGATATACGCGCACTACGTGATAGCTTCGAAAGTTTGTTCCGCGAGATCAATCAGCAGAAAGAGAACTTGGAAGTTACCATGGTGCAATGGCGCGCATATAAAGAGGAGTATGAACGTCTCATGGAATGGCTGCAACAGATCGATATACTTGTGAAGAACCATAAGCTGAACCTCTGTCCCAATTTGCCCGACAAGGAGAAACAGGTGGCCAATATGCGCGAGGTCATGTCGCGACTGGAAAAGGGCAAGGATGATATCGATAAATTTAATGCCTCCGCGGCCGGTCTACTTAAATCGCATCTGGATAGCTATGTCAACAATCAGCTCAGACACTTGGGCTCCATGTACCAGGTACAGGTTAATTTGGCAAAGGATGTGCTAAAGAAGGTCGAAACCAATCGCGATCAGCATCGCGAATACGATGCCAATATGAAGGCGGCTAGGGAATGGATATCGAATGCTAAGCAAACCATTCAGTCCGCTGGCGAGGGTGCTGGCTCCAAGGAGGCCCTGCAACGTCGCCTGGAGCAAATACAGGATCTAATACGCAATCGTGAACTGGGCCAAAATCTCGTCCACACAGCTATCAACAATGGCGAGAAGATTATACGCAATACGCGCTCCGATGGACGGGATGCCATTAACAATGAAATGAAGGAGCTGCAGACCGATTGGGATCGACTGGTTAAGAAAATGTCCACAGCCAAGGTGCAGTTGGAGACAAATCTGCTGCAATGGGCCGATTACAGCTCCAGCTACACACAGTTGCAGCAATGGATTACCGACAGGGAGGCCAAGCTGCAGCAGGCGTGCGAACAAAAGATTGTCAAATCCCAGAGAGGACAGCCGGGTCTCAGCAGCGGTCTGAGCGAGCGCAAGGCTAATCTGCGCCAGACCAACAACATTGTCCAGGATATTGTCTCGTTTGAGCCCATGATACAATCGGTTACCTCGAAGGCATCCGACCTGCAACAGGGTGCACCGGCCACGGAAATCTCCGACAAATACGAGAATCTTACCAAGCAGGCCAAGGATCTTTATGCCAAACAGAAGAACACTATCGACAGCTACCAGGCGCTGATCGATGCAGGTAACGACTTTGCCACCTGGCTGCGCAACGCCAAGGAAAGGCTGAGCAAGTGCTCCGAGCCAACGGGTGATAAGCAAGCGCTGGCCGAGAAGACACACCAGCTTAAGATTCTGCAAGGTGAAGTTCCCGAGGGCTCAACAAAGCTGCAAAATGCCTTGGCCCAGGGTGAAATTGCCTGTCGCACCGCAGAGCCCGAGGATTGTGCGATCATTGAAGAAGAAGTCGCACTTTTACAGGAGGAGTTTGATGCCTATGTGGAGGCGCTCAACAAGGCCAAGGATTATCTGGAGGTCGGCATTGTGAAGTGGTCCGACTACCAGGATCAGTACACCGAGGCGCTCGAGTGGTTGACCAAGACCGAAGCACTCGTGCAGTCCTACAACAAGCTCCAGGATAGTCTTACCCAAAAGAAGGTGGTGCTTGAGGAGTTCCAGGGACATCTGCAAACGCTGTTCGATTGGCAGAAGACACTGGATCACCTGAACATGAAGGCTCAGGTGCTGCTAGAGACATGCTCTGATACGCGCATCAGCAATGCCATCATGCAGTTGACCACCAAATACAACGCGCTGTTGACCCTGGCCAAGGAGGTCATGCGACGCCTGGAGATGCACTACCAGGAGCATCAGCAGCATCATACGCTCTACGAGGAGTGCCAGTCGTGGATCGAAAAGACACGTGAGAAGCTCGCCGAATGCGAACAAATACCCGGCACGCTGAACGAGGTGCAAATTAAGTTGAATACTGTTAAGAATTTGCGTCAAGGCTTTGAAACTGGACAGAACAAGCTGCGCTATCTTCTGGAACTCAAGGAGAAGGTGATTATGAATACCGAACAGAATGGCGCTGCCAAAATACAAGAGGACACCGAGGGCCTGAAACAGGACTTTGACAAACTGCTTGTGGATCTGAACGATGTGCGTCAGAAATTGGCCAATCGTCTGGCTCAGCTGGAGGAGATTTTCAAGCTTTACAAGATCCTGCTCGAATGGCTGGAGGATATTGAGCCCAGTGTTAAGGCCAGCGAGGAGTATTTGAATGACTTGAGCGAAAAGCGTGCTGCACTGGAGAAATTCCGTGTCACACAACGCGACATCAATGGACACAACGATATTGTGGAAAAGATTAATGTACGCTTGCGTGAGGACAATAGCCTGGATAAAAATGATTTTGCGCCCGGTCTAAGCAAATTCGATGATCTGCAAGGTCAAGTGAACAAGATCATCGAGTCGCTGGAGAATCAAGTGAACAATCACGAGAAATACAAGCAGGCCTATAACGAGCTGCAGGATTGGCTGCGTCGCACACGCATTGAGGTGGAGCAGTGCGCTGATTGCCATGGCGAAAAGGATCAAGTGGAGGATCGTCTCAATCGTCTGGGCGATATACAGTCCACTTCCATGGAGGGCAAATCGCTGCTCGAAGCTTGCGAGGAGCTCAGCCAGGCGGTCATTGCCACCAGCGGCAGCGAGGGCCAAGATAATGTGGCCCAGGAGATCAAACACCTGAATGGTGAATGGGAAACGCTGCAGGCTCTATCCCGAGATGCGCGCAGCGGTCTGGAGAGCTGTCTTGCGGCTTGGCAGACATTCCTGCAAAAGTTCAACAAGATCAATTTGTGGATTGTTACAATGAGCAAGCGCGTTGCCAAATCACAGGAAGCCGATAATAAAACCACCGAAGATTTGGTCAATGCCAAGGTAAGCAACAAATATCTCGCCAAATCTCAAGCAACTGTCGCACGCAACGCTAACCAAAAAAATAAATAAAGTATACTAAAAATTGCTCGAGAGTGCACCCCGTAGTCAAATTGATGTATATACACTATATATATTTATACATACATATATATATATATGTAATCTGATTCACATACTAAACAACTAATCAAAATTGCTAACTTTTCAGCTAATCACTTAAACACACTCACTATTGCAGCTAATCATTTACACACAGACTCTGTCTAATGCCTAAAATGCTTAATGTGCCTTTAAATATGAATACTTTGGTTGTAGCATTTAATCTAATGTTGAACTTTCCCTTAGAAACTGCTCGATGAGGTTCTGGCCGAGCGAGAAAATGTCGAGGATCTTAATGACAACTGTGAGCTGCTCATGGAGCAAAGCGCCTGCACACGCATACGCGATCAAACCATTGAGACTCAGGCCAATTACACAAAACTGCTGACTTCTGCCCAGGGTCTGGTTGCCAAGATCGAAAAGAATCTCTCAGATCACACCGAGTTCCTCAACTACAAGAAGGAAATGGATGCCTGGATCGAAAAGGCTCAGCAAGTGCTCAACGATTGCAGCATCGACGGTGATGCTTCAGTAATTGCACAAAAACTGGAGACTGTCAACGTAAGTTATAGCTCTTAAATAAAATGCACACAATAATTATTGATCTGGGAGCCAAGTATTAAATAGACCGTTAAACGGGGATTTTAACATTTTCACTCACAACTGTGGAAGATGGGTGAGAGATTTTCGTTCGAAGCTTTATTTCTTTCTAAATTAATGTTTATAGTTCTGGCTAAAAATAGCTGAAGCCGTATTTAATTTGGGAATATTATCTTTCTGATAAGAAAACGAATTTGCTTGTTTCGTCTTTTTTGGAAATTCCACTTACAAAGTCGAAAGATAGGTGGAAAAGTCATAATATAAATTTGACTGATCCCACTTGTCCTGGCCGTAGGGGGGGAATGCTAGCTATTTACTCTATTTAACAAAATAATTATTTGTTTCCAGTCATTGGCCTCCCATCTGCCCGAGGGTCAGCATTTGCTGGCCATGGTGCAGGATGCCTACTCGAAGGCCTCCAATATTACGCCCGAAGATAAGCAGGAGAAACTGCGTGAGTTGATGACCAAGGTGCGCGAGGACTGGGATGCATTGGGTCTGGCTGTCAAGCAGAAGCTAACTGACTTGAAGCAGGCACAAAATCGTTGGAACGATTTCGCAGCCAACAAGGATAAGCTCGATAAATGGCTTATCGAAACAGAGAAGACGCTCAAGACAGCGCCCGAGACCAAGGGTGAGCTGAGCGAGATGAAAACCCTGTTGGAGCGCTACAAGACGCTCGGCAATGAGCTCAAGCAGAAGGGCAACGATCTGGAGCAGCTAATGTCGGAGGCACGCGATCTGGGCACCGAGGTGGATGCCGTCAACCGTTTGCAGTCGCGTTGCGATAAGCTGAAGAACGACTGCGCCGGCTATATCAGAGATCTGGAGCAGGAAATGATCGACTATAATGCCTATCATCAGAGCCTGCAGGATGTGGAGAAATGGCTGCTGCAAATCTCGTTCCAGCTGATGGCCCACAATTCGCTCTTCATTTCGAATCGTGAACAAACGCAAGAGCAAATTAAACAGCACGAGGCGCTGCTGGGCGAGATCCAAAAGTATCAGACCAATTTGGATGACCTGAATGCCAAGGGTCAGGCACAAATAAAACGCTATGAGCCAACAACGCCTGGCATACGGCCAACCGTGGAGTCACAGCTGAAGAACATACAGGACAGCTACAATTCGCTGCTGCAGACATCTGTACAAATCAAGAATCGCCTGCTCGAGTCGCTGGCCAAATTCCAGGAGTACGAGGACACGCTGGACAACATCATGCGCAATCTGGAGGCCTATGAGCCAATCATACAAACCGAACTGGACGCACCGGCCACGAGCCTGGAGTTGGCGCAGAATCAGCTCAAGTGTGCCCAGGATATGCAAAATAAACTGAACAATGAAAAGTCCAGGCTGGCAGCAGCTGTCCAGGCATGCGAAGCAGCCACAGCATCGATAAGCCGACCCAGCTCCCCCCTGGAGACAGCCATGCATGCCATACCCGAGCGTGAACTGATCGTGCGCGCCAAGCTTGAAGATCTGCTGGATCAGGTGGGTTTTATAATAGAATGAATACATAGTTTTTGTACTGCATTTGTAGTTGTTGTTTACCTAGCAAAAATATTAACTAAAGTAGAAATAGGCGAAATGCTTGGAGAACATATTTGAAAACTAAGGCTGCATTTAGTCGAACAAATCGGATTGCAGAGTCCGATTATAATTATGTAAATAATTCCTTAAAATTCTTTTCTTTGTGTTTATTGATAATACTTGATTTTCCTGCTATTGATTGGAGATTCAATTACCAGATGATAAAAATCAGTATTGATCGCCTTTAAACATTCATTAAAGATGCGTTTCATCGAGTTGAAAAACTTTAAGTACAATAATATATATGTTTGCTAGACATTCTCAAATGGAACCATGAGTGTTTCAAATAATTTCTAAAATTCACCAACACAAGCGGAAAAAAGGTGAAACACCTAAATTTGCTGTTTAATAAAGTGAAATAATGTCTGTTAGTAATATATTTATTGATATAAATATATCAGCCAATTTTAACTAGAATTTCCATTCAATCTATTCGCCTATTTCTACGTTTGCAGAACTCTAAGGGTAACTAGTTTAATTTTTTATTTTTGCTAACCAATGCATCTTTTGTAATTTGATTTAATCTACTTTTATTCCTAATACCCTTCAACTACACCAACTTTATCAACTCTGCCAACTGAACCACAAACTACCCCAACCAAACACCGCTCTAACTTTTGTTGATTTGCCGCACCGTAACTATTGTTGTTGTTATTGTAAAAAAAAAAAACCAAAAAAAAAAAAATATATGCACTACCACGCGCACTTTGCTACCGCCTGCGAATGCTATGCTTGACCTTGCCACTAAAAAGCAACCGCCGCCAAAGACTCAGAGCTCAACCGACGACGACGCTGAGAACGATCTCGACGTTGAGCTCAGCGATGTGAATGAGGCGCTGTTGGATCCAATTGCTCACGAGCGTATTAGCAACTATCGTCGCATAGTACGCCTGAATAGTGCACACGTGAGCAAGCTGAATGCACTCGTCGCTAAGGTAAGCGGGTCTGGAAACTCCATTCGAAATGGTGGCGGCTTGGCTTTACACTCAAATCTCAAATCGAATATCAATTGCCCAGCAAAAACCTTTGACTAATCGAGCGGCTATTTTACAGGTGCAATCCCACTTGGGTGGTCTGACTGCATCCGTTAGCGAACTGGAGCAACAGCAGAAGCAGCGCGCCGAGCTGCAGGATTGGGTCAAGCGGCAACAGAGCTCTGTCTCCGATTGGCTAATGCGTCCATGCAAGCTGCGTCCAGAGGCCGCACAGCAGGAACTGGTTGCCATGAATGATCTATTGAATTCCATTGGTGACAAGCGATCGCAGCTAATGCTCGAAATGACAGGATCACGTAAGTACATGGAAAGCCTTAAAAAATATAAAAAATCTCCATTCTGTTCCCATATAACTCGTTTCTCAACCAAAGACTACAATTGGAATTTTATTATACAGTCTGTTAGGTTTTTTGTCCAATATTAAAAGCCAAGTTCAACTCTTAACTGCAAAAAAAAATGCGAGTAAATATCCACAAAAATAAAAACAAAACTGTTCAATTCCTGAAAGAAATTTCCAACCTTTTGCTAAATATATGATTAATCGATTCGAATATTAAAAACTATTCGATTCTTTTTTGACAGTGGGCGATGAGGATACGGATCTGGATGACAACATTGACAAGCTGGAATCGGAGCTCATGGACGCAATTGCCAAGAAGCAGGCGGGCCAAAATGTCATCGATGGCTATCGCCAGGGCATGCAGGATGTGCAGAACTGGTTTGATACGTTGATTAAGCGCATGGATGTGCTGGATCGCGGCTCTGGCCTGAATTGTGCCCAGAAAATGGCAGCCATCAATGAGATAAAGAACGAATACGAGCTACAGGGCCATCCCAAGATACAGGAGCTTAAGGGCAAGGCCGCACAGGTGGCTGAGGTCATCAGCAATCTGGATGGTCAGCAGGTGGAGGAGCAAATGAAGTCGTTGGATCGTCGCTTTGCCGATCTGGGCAAGCGCATCGATCGCAAGGCGCAGCTGTTGGATGTGACCAACAAGGGCGTCGACGGTGCCAAGGGTGAAATTGACCAACTGCAGCAATGGGTGAAGCAGCAAATCGAAGAGCTGCAAGCGCCAGCCGCACTGGGCTATTCGCCCAAGGATGCCGAGGCGCGTCAGCAGAAGATCAAGAGCCTGATGAAGGATGCGGAGGCGAAGCAATCGCTGGCCGATGTGCTGGACAAGCGCATAGCCAACATGCAGCCCGAACTGGAATCGGCGGAATATGCCCAACTGGAGTCGGCGTTGCGTAATCTGAATAGCGAGAATCGCAATTTGTCTGGAGTGCTAAAGGCGGAACTGGATCGCGCCCTGGAGGCGAGCAAGGCACGCAAAGCGCTGGAGAATGATCTGGACAAGGCGCGTCAATGGCTGAAGGCCAAAATCTCTGAGGTGCGCAAATTGCCCGTGTATCATCCGCTCACCTCCGCTGAGATCGAGAAGAAAATCGCGGAGAATAAGAAATACGATGATGATGCCAAGCAATTCAATGACAGCGTCCTCAGCGATGTACAGCGCCAAGCGGCGAACATCATGAAGGATTGTGGCGATGCGGACAAGGCGGCGCTGCAGCAGATTCTGGATGAGATTGCCGCCGACTATCAGACGCTCAAGGACGAGAGCGGCAAGCGTGGCAAGTCCTTGGATGATCTGCTGCAGGGCCGCAAGGCATTTGAGGACTCAATGAAAAAGATGGGCGACTGGCTGAACGAAATGGAAACCGCTACCGAAAGTGAACTGCGCACCACCAGCCTGCCGGTGCTCGAGGAGCAGCTGTCCCACTACAAGAAGCTGCTGCAGAATGCCGACAATATGGGCGGACTGATCAACGATGTGTCCGAGCAGGGCAAGAGCATATTGCCCACGCTGAGCAATGCGGATAAGCTGAAGCTCAACGATGACATCAAGAACATGAAGGATCGCTATGGACGCATCAAGCAGACCATCGACGATCGCGTCAATGCGCTGGGTGATCACATCAAGAAGTACAAGGACGCCAAGAACAGACTGGCCGATTGCAGTCAATTCTTGGGCAACATACAGCAGCGCATGCGCGAACTGAACCGACCCATTGGCTCCCGGATCGAGGATGTGCAGGATCTGCTGGGCGCCTACGAGGGCATACTGAAGGAGCTGAAGGATAGCAAACACAAGATGGGCGACATGCAAATGGATGATCTGCCCGAATTGCAGAGTATTCTGACACAGCAGGACGATATGATTAAATTGATTGAGGATCAGTTGGCGCATCTGCGTCAGCTGCTGATGCTGCGCGAGCAATTTATTGCGCTGATCAATGAGATAATCGCCTTCATTATGAAGTACACCGATGTCATCATCGACATAGAGAACTCACCGGACAGCCTCGAGGATAAGATCAATAAATATGACGATGTTATTGTCAAGATACAGGAATGCGAGGGCCTCTTGGCCTCGGCCAACGATAAGGGCCAGAAGATTGCCTCCGAGGGCAATGCTGCGGATAAAAACAGCATCACCGAGCAGCTGCAATCCTTGAAGAATCAGTTGCAGAATCTACGCAAGGCCGTGGAATCGCAGCGCCAGAAGCATCAGCTGCAGCTCGAATCCCACAAGAAGATGGCCGCCGATCTGAGCGAAATACTCGACTGGCTGCACAACAATGAAGGCATTGCCAAGTCCCGGCCACTGCTCGATCGCGATCCCGAGTCCGTGGAACGCGAACTCCAGAAGCATCACGCCCTGAGCAAGGACATCGATGCCCAACTGCAAAAGTTCAATCGAATCAACGAGAGCGTCAAAACGGATGTGGGCATGCCCAGCTCCCTGCTGGAAATGCTCTCCGAGGGTCGCTCACTGGTCGCCTCGCTGCCCCATGAGCTGGAGGAGCGCGAAAAGTATTTGAAGAACAATCGCGACTCGCGCCTGGAGTATATGCAGCTGGTGGCCAAGTTCAACGATTGGGTGCACGAGGCTGAGCTGCGCTTGCAGAACAGCCAGCATGGCATTGACTACGAGCATCTGATGCACGATCTGGACGAGCACAAGATCTTCTTTGGCAACGAGGCGCCCATACGCAATCTGGTGCACAAGCAAATCCAGGAGGCATCCGACAAGATTTGGTCCTCGCTCAACAGCTACGAACAGTCCGAGCTGTCGGCCGAGCTGACACAGTTCCAGACCAAGCTGGCCAACACCTTGGCCAATGCCAAGACCCAGCAAAGCGAGCTGGAAAAGGAAGCAGAACGCTGGCGCGAATATCAACAGTCCATCGATCGCGTCAAGGCCACCATTGAGCGCACCAAGTTCAACGATGAGCCCGTCCAGAATCTGGCTGGCCTGCACTTTAATATTCAGAAGTTGTCGCATGCCATTGGCAATGTACAGGTGAGCTAATCAAATAGTCGTCAAATATTTGCATCTGCTTTAGCCCCATATAAACAACGTTGTCCGAAATGTTTGCACAATATAAGATATGTATACTTAAATAAGTCGTTAGCGCTTAATCAATATAGTGAGCTAATTTATCTTCTATGCTAGCCAATAATATCTTATATATCAATGAATCATCAGGGGTATCTTTAAGATGCCTATTTATTTATTGTCTGATTTCTGAGAGACTAAAAACAAGTCAATTTAAATTCTTCCATTATTTCGACAATTTTTATAAAATTTATGTATTTTTTAAACATTTGTTTAGAACAGAATATTATATTTAGTTAGAACTCACAGAGGAAACGTTCTTTATTCAGCTTAATAAATCAGCAAAAACAAGAGGGGATAAAGGGGAAACTTCGCGATTTTTATACTATCACATTTTTCATACGATCGTTCATATGGGACCTATATAGTATAGAATGTTAAAAGCAAGCAAGGAATTTAGGTCAGGATATCATTATTATTATCAGTTTATTGTAGTGTTTGCACAGATAGCGATTTTTTAAATATTAGTTAGAGCTTTAAGGCCATATTTAAAAAACATATAAAATGTGTACATAGGTCAAATATTTCTTTTAAATTTAAAAAAATTGTACTTAAATATGACAATTGTAGATCAATTATGTTATTAAAATAACCACCAGTTTCTACATTTTAATTGAGAATAAGTTAATTAATAATATATCAGCTTCATATGATATTTACAAAATGGTATAAAGATCAAATATTGCATTCAAATTTTGACAAACAAAAGAATAATTTTGTGAGATTTAGACGCCATATTTTTTTTTGAACTATGTCTATATAGGATATTTGAGGGTACCATTTCTACATGGATTTTGACCAAGAATAGTGTTGTGAGATTTAGATGTCATATTGGTCTAGAGGATAAACCATGAACAAAGAGCCAAGGGTCGTGAAAATCGGATGATTTTTGACCAAGTTATGGGGTTGGGAAATTTTGACCTATGAACATTTGAGGGTACCATTTTTAGATGCCAAATATATATATGCATGCATGTATGACTGTATGATTGAATGTGTGTATCTGTTTATATATGTATGTATGTATGTGTGAGTGAATGTTTGTGCATGTGTGTGTATGTATGTATGTGCGTATATATGTATGTATGTATGCATGTAAATTGTCTTATCAAATACCAATAGCAGACCAATTATTCTTGTTGCGCGGCAAATTTAAATGAGAAATCGTATTTATGAAAGCTGCCTTCCTCCTCGATTCTCAAAAATGTAAGTAAGGCTTGCAGGCTTCACCTCTGAATTAGACGCAGGCGGCTTCAGGCTGGAAGCTGAGTAGCTGGGGGAGGAGCACCAAGGGGGCGGAGGAGGAGGCGTATGTTTGTAGGTATGTGGGTATGTATGTATGTATGTGGGTATGTATGTATGTATGTGGGTATGTATGTATGTATGTATGTATGTATGTATGTATGTATGTATGTATGTATGTATGTATGTATGTATGTATATATATATGTAGGTATGTATGTATGTATGTATGTATGTATGTATGTATGTATGTATGTATATATGTAGGTATGTATGTATGTAGGTATGTAGGTATGTAGGTATATATGTAGATATGTAGGTACATATGTAGGTATGTAGGTATGTAGGTATGTAGGTATGTATGTATGTATGTGTGTGTGTATGTATGTATGTATGTATGTATGTATGTATGTATTTATGTATGTATGTATGTATGTATGTATGTATGTATGTATGTATGTATGTATGTATCTATGTGGGTATGTATGTATGTATATATGTATGTGTGTGTGTATGTAAGTCTATATGTGTATGCATGTATTTTCACAAGAATTTTGACAAGTTATAATGTTGCCAGGCCTTGCCCGTTGCACGTTGAAAATAAATTCTCTCAAAGATCTTTGAAAATGAGTTTTAAACTGATCGCACGGTAAACAAAAAAGTTTAATACAAACTTATTTCTCGATTTTTCCACTCATACGGGTGGAAATCCCGAAACCCCGTTCAGCTTTCTAGCTCTTACGGGTTGGGCTGCGCGTTGATCGCCAATCAGTCAGTTAAGACAAACAGTTTTAAATATAGTAGAGACTGTAGCTGAGAATTAATTAATACATAATATTACATCAGCTCTATGTAATATTGTAATATTTACCAAATGAGTCAGAATTATTTAAAAGCCTGGCAATTAATCGGATTTAAAGTTTCTTTTAAACCCTTTATTGTATGAATTTGCAACCTTCGTATACATATTTATGTTGAAATTTCCATGGCCAGCAAAGACCTGTTTAAATGAGTGTGACACAACGCATATCTTTCATAAAACTGTAAAACAGGAATATGTATCTGCAGCATTTGTTTGTGAATGTATCTGCAGATGACTTTCACACAGAGTGCAGTCTGTGGCTCCGCGTACGATTTGCCGGCCGGCAAAAGCAATATAAACTTTAGCTGCATTGTCCGCTCTTTAACTGAAGCTCTCTTGTGCGCTCTTTTGTGACGCCCTCTCTCTCTCTCTCTCTTGCTCGTTCTCTTAGATTTGAGCACACTTTGAATAGTTGTTTACTTTCGTTATGTCTGCGCCTTTCACCTTGAAAACTTATTAATGAGTTAATCTTTTAACCTGCACTTGTTAAGCTTATTCAGACTGTCAAACATAGCTGTTGCCCCAACATAGTTCAAACACATATATATACACACATATGTACATATGCTTTAAGGCCAGCTGTTTTAGTTGAGCTCATGACATCATCAGCAAATCCGCAGAGAATATAAACCAGTTTGTCGCTAGGGCTGCGCAATCAATATAAACAAAATGTCTCTAAGACAATTAAAAACCTTCATTAAGATAGTTTAGTAGTTCTAAAAATAAAAAAAAATACTTAGTTTTCTTTTTTATTATTTAAAGTTGAAAGGTTTAATTACAATATGCAAACATGCGCTATGCCCTTTGCCCAGCCCTTTTGGCAACCACGTTGTGCGGCATCAACAAACACATGTTTAGCAACTTTTTTTGTTCGCCAAGCGCTGAGTGAGCTTTAAGAGCGCAGTTCGTTTTCGGCTCTCTGTGGACAGCTGTTTTGTTGTTGCTGTTTGCCATTGGCATGCCGGCTTGTGGCCAGTTGAGATAGTAATGGTGGCGTATGCGTGATGTTGTGAGTGTGTATTGGTGAGCTGTGTGACGCAGTCAAGAGCAAAATATTGCCTGACACTGCCCACGCCTAAGGCCGGCGAAGCCATCACACCGACCTGCCCCCTCTCTCAGCTCATTGTGCACATGAAAACGTGTTCATTCGACATGTTTTTTGCGATTGGCCGCACAGTCGCAACCCTCTCTCTCTCTCTCTCTCTCTCTCTCATTTTAAGTGACGCTCTTTGGCAGGCTGCCGCTCTGCCACAATCAGGCTCTCTTAGTTGGTTCTAACTCGTGCTTGGGCATATGCCGTGCTTTTTTGTGAAATTCACTTCTAGTTGAGACGTTTGACTGAGCGGTTGCCTGTGTTTTATGCGGCTTATTAAGTGAAGAAACAGCGACAAAAGCAAAATCAAAATCAAAAGCAAAAGCAATTAAAAGGCAAAAGCAGAATATAGAAAAATAGTGTTATATTTGTTTTTGTGCGCAAAGCTTTGTTAAATTTGAATAAGTTGTTTCTTTCGAACGTTCTAATAAAAATGCCATGTGCTTGAAAAGCGCAAATTGAAAGAGAGCGAGACAGAGAGAAGAAGAAGCAGACAAAACAGACAGCAAATGTATTTAAAGCTAACGTCATCAACAAACAAGAAATAGAAGAGCAAAAAAATCCGTTAAAGAAATACAATATACTTATATGTATAAAGTTTTATATAAAAGAAAAACAAAAGATACTTTCAAGTGATACAGTAGATACGTACAAGCGCGTGTGTCGAGGTGAGAAATTCGAAGATACTCGAAATCCATATGCCACATGCACACGCATACGCATATGTCAAAGTTGAGCGACAAAATGTCAAAAGAAAAACAAAACTTTATGTAAAACCGCAGTCGGCGTTACAGTAATAACTCAATATATTCGAAAAGTAAAAAAAGACAATAAACAAAAAGCAAACAAACATACACATACTCAGTAATTCGGAAGCTTTATACATGCATACATATAGTTATATATATTTACTACTATATATATAAATGTATATATATATTTACATATATTTTCCTTATATACCTATATCATTTCTAATACATAAGTTTATATTGTGCAAATCCAACGAATCAATCTGTGTACATAAATCTGCTGCCGCAAATCAAAATTGAAATATTTTAACATTTCCTGTTAAACCGCTATTGTTATTGTTATGCTTTTTGTTGGTCTTGTTGTTGTTGCAGAGCCAAAACAGTGACCTGTCGCTAGTGAATCAGCAGGCGCAGTCGCTCATACGCCAAGCGGACGCACGGAATCGCCAACTGATTGAGCAGGATAACGCTGCCCTGAACCGTGACTGGCAGGACCTGGTGCATAGCCTGGAGCAGAGGCGCGACAAGTTGCAACAGTTGGCCGAGCATTGGGATAGCTTTGAGAACGGCTTGCACGGCTGGGAAAAGGCATTAGGTCGCTTGGAGGATAAGTTCCGAAATGTCGATCCAACTGTAAGGTCGCGACGTCATTTGGAAGATACAAAGAATGCCATTCAGGTGAGTTAACAGCCACAGTTAACAGTGCACTGTCAAGTGTGCCATAACTGTAACTATGTTTCTGAGCCTGTGTTTGGGCACATGAGCTCATTGGGCTAGGCCTAGCTTAATTGATTTATTATTATTTTTATTATGCGCACATGTGTCTGTATAGGTGTGTATACATGCAACTAATGCCTAGTAGATTCATTCATTCATTTAGTTGCCCTCCCTAATGTCTGACTTCATATATGCACGCATACTGTTGCCCGTATATACATATGCATATGTATCTTGGTATATGTTTATATAAGTTTGTACATATCTAAACACTATGCCGCCGCCAAGTTCATGGTCACGCCAAGTTGACAGAGAGCTTGCGCTCTCTTACTAAAGCAGGCCTTTGGCTCTCCCGCTCTTTAACAGCTGTCCAAACTGTTATTGATTGACTATGTAAAGCCAAAAGCAAAAGTCAACATTTAAACTTTCAATTTCTTTGGGATATTTTTTTCTATTTCCCATTTTAATGATCTGTTCGCAGTTAATCACAGCTTAACATTAGTTATATGCAAATTGTGTTTGCCCTGTTATACAACTGTGGGGAATTGTTTACGCAAATAGCATTTAGAAGCATCTTTACGAGTTTTGTTTTTGTTATCAACAATGTGAATGTTTTGTTGTTGTTGCTTTTTTTTTGTCGCTTGGCATGACTTCATAGTGTGCGATAAGTTTTGTTGATTGCGTTAAATGTAAAGAGAAAAACTTATCAATTTTCAAGCTAAATATAGCTCAAGTTATTTAAAGCGAAGCATTTAACAAAAGCTAAACATGGCATAATTATTAAATAAATACATTAGAGAAGAACTAATTATGAATAAATTATTTAATACTTGGAAAGACAGATTATAGATTAATACACAAAATTAGAATATTCATAATAATTAAAGTTCAATTTACAATTTAAATTTATGAAGTTATACAATTGAATTCTAGATTGAACTATTATAGAATGAATAATTTATATAAAAATCAATTGAAAATGAAGTATTATCAGGCTCTGCCATCCAATATATTCCATTAACGATGCTGTCATACAAGCGCCATATATAGATCTCTACTATACGCACAAATTCTCAAAAAATTAAAAAATAAATAACAATTCCCCATTATGTAGTTATTGAAATACACACTTATCTCTTTGAGTGTTTTTTATTTTATTTACATTTTTATTCGTGCTGTGCCTGCCGCAAATATTTTATGTTGTCCATGCTCTTTTTTTTTGTACACCTCATACGAAATGTAGCTTTTAAGTCAAGTCAACGTTTCTTATTTTTATGGTGTTAACCTTCGTTTGTTTTGAGCGGCCCCAAAAAAACTGGAATTGAATTAAAACGTAGAGTAAATTGTATTTGTTTTGTTTTGCGTTCGATGGAGAAAAAATAACAAATTTGAGTGTATTTTGGTGCTGCTTTGTTGGCTTTGCTAATTAGAGTGTATACATTATTTTTGTGCAGGAACTGCGTGAAGAATCAAATGAACTTAAATCATCACATAAAGAAATCGAGGCGCTCTCAAAATCCATCCTCACATTCCTTGGGGAAGTACACAAACCCTCGGCGGAGGCCATACAGGCCAAAGTGGATAAGTTAGTCGAACAGCAATCAAAGTGAGTACCCAAAAGAGTCAACATTATATATAAATAGATATTACCCTGTACGCCTTACAAAATGCGAATCGAAAGTGTGGAAAATGGATGGAAATTAGTTTTTTTTTTAACGGCGTGAAAATTTTTACTAAGGTGTATAGAAAACGTTCATATTAAACTTTTACTTGTCATTCGATCGTCCTCAAAACATTCAGATATCAATGTAATACTTATCTTCTCGCACATGAAAACGTTTCGTATTTCACGTTTTGCGCAAAATTCACGAGCTTGCGTGGAAAGTGGGCATTGAGGTTTTACAGACGAAAGTTCAACTTTCTTGCGTTGGGCTTGGAAAGTTATTTTAGAGGCTTAACAAAAAAATAAATAAAATGGTTAAAAAACTGACAGCTTAATTTGATGAAAGTACCACCAGGTATATATATATATACGATGTTTGTACTAAAAAACTAAAACAGCTGCCGCTCTTTTATTATATATTTAGACATTAGGTGAAACTGTGCGTGACGTTTGGTCAATTTATCGGAATGTTAACGCCGGAAATCGATTTCGCTTCGTTTGCTGCATAAATAAACGTTCTATAATTGATTTGCCTTTAATGTTAATTAACTAGTTTTTATTTATTTTTTATTGGCAATCGGCAGGCAATACTATCTCGCAGCATTTAAACGGGTTCTATTTTAGGTAACACAAGAGCATGTCTATTTTGAAGAGCAGCATATGAGTCCCAGACTTTTTCGGCTTATATCACAGCCTGCTTTTGTGCTTGTGACATCAGTGAGCGTTGCGTTCGGCTCGCTGAGCAGCTTAGCCCTCGAAATTTCATGCTCAACTCTCTCTCTGCCCCTTCCCTCCCTCTCTCTGTCTGCCAACTGACGTCATTGCAACGGTTACGCTCGGCCTGCGTCTCGACTTGGGGCTTACATAAGTCTTGTTTTCTGAGGCATCATTTAAATGGGAGTTCTGAGAAAAGTTGAGTTCAAGACATTGCACTAGAGTGCTTGCCATAAGTATTTTTACCCATATAAATGTATTAGCAACGGGCCATATCAACAGACGTGGGCATGCCGCCCTCTGATAACAGCTAACTGTGCCAAAGCGTTGCACCTTATCAGCTGGTTCGCTTCTCGAAGACATTTACGATAATAGACAAAAGTTGGCGCTATCAATGTTTTACTATTCAGCGCGTCACATATATTATAGGTTAGTTTGTTAGTCACATCCTATATAGTTCTTATATAGTGTGCCTATTCGAGAGTTTTTGATCTGGAATTTTAATGTGGGGCTTAGTTCTTATATAGTGCGAGTACTCGAGAGTTCTCTATGAGGGCTCCTTCTAATTTAATTAAAATAAATTACATTTGAGGAAGACCCATATCGCATTATAATTTGTGCCCCAATTAAATAATTTATCTAGCAATTTTTTGGCATGGCTAATCTTGGGTAGATCTCAAAGTTTATTTTCAGTATAACTAACGGGCAATTCATGAATTTAGTTGTTTTATATTTTATATTACGACAATCGAGTTCTAAATCCATAACAGGGTTCATGTCTGTGAAAACCATGTACACGAACCTAAAGGATTTGATCTAAATCGAACCGTAAACCGAACCAATGACAAATTTTGTTGCGCTTGCAGCCCTGATATGTTTATATAGACCTCTTGTTGATAACAGGCTAAAAAACTTGATTGTTTTTTGCGGAAATTCTTTTGAACGGCGCTTGTCACAAAGAAAAGAAAACAACAAAATAGAGACAAAAAACAAAACGTTGCCAATTTGTCAATTGCCTTTTTTTCAGTATCTACACATATTCATACACTCACATGCATACATATGCATAGCGAATTTCGCTTCCCATTGGCAACATGCCGACGGCAACATTTGCGCCCTGCCATCAACATTTGGTCTTAACAGCGCCTTAACAGCAACAGTTCTCTGCTCATTATAGTTGAAATTCACCACAACTCGCATTAACAGATGTGTGTGGTCGGCGATCACGTAAACATTTTGCTTGGCAAGAAAAAAAGTATGAGAAAAAATGATAAAAAAGAAAAGAAAAGATGAAAAAAAAAAACAAGAAAAACCTAAAAAGAAAACATGCCGCGGCCTTTCTTAATGCAGCACTGACACAAATTTTCACCCAAGACATGTGTTTATAAGTATTTTCAGCGTCAATTTATTTTGTATTTTATTTTTATACACATTTGTTTCATCCGGCTATTTGGCTGACAGGCGCGGTCTGCACTTTTCATGAAAAACGAGAGCAGCAGCTGTTGATTTCTTTTTGTCTTTCCTAATGTCTTTAGCGTTGTTTCCGAAAAGTCGTGCGATAATATTTTTATGACGTTATCTGATCGAACACATTTATCAGAGCTACTAACTGGACCTCTAATCTGGCTATTCAACTGCCGTAAAAGTGTAATTGAAATTGGTTTAAATGAGAAACCTAATTGTATTATAGCTTGTGATAAGAGTTTCGAGTATGCTCCATTAGCAAAGCTATAGGCAGCTCCATTTTCATAATCAAGGGGTAAAACGTTAAAAATGAAGAAAGCAACAATTGTGACAACAAAAAAATCAGTTGAATTCATATATTAAGGGCTACAACACTTGTACATAAAGTTAATGTGTCTGACAGCTGTTATGCATTTAATTAACATTTGCATTAACGTTAAAATTACCGTTAATGGTGGGTAAATGGAGCGCTGTTAGTAAACGTAAAACAGCTGTTAGTCAAATGTACTAAATCGTAATTATTATTGTACCTAAAAACAGGGAATTTTAGTCATCAATTTTTTTTTTTAATAAACAGAGGGAGATATTTACCGAACTTTATTGTTTATAAATATATATAAATTGTGCGATTAGAATCTAGAATTCTATTTGAATAGATATATTCAGCTGCAGGTCAGTTTCTTAACGAATTAAATACTGTTAATATATATACTTTATATTCAAGTCTTGTTCCTAGCTGTTTTTTTTCCATGCAAGCCGATGAAACCAATTAAAATTTAATTCATTTCGATCTAATTATGGAAAGCTATTATATACATTTTACTTACATTGTGTCAAGCTTGAATTATTGCATCTGAAATGGCTATAAAGAAAGTTTCAATGTATGTATGAGACTTTATCTTTAGCAGTAAATAGATTTTAGGGGCAAGTGTTTGTGACTGTTGCAAACATAAATTAATTTTTTATATATTCGAGAAAAAAATTCGCACAGTCAACAGTTCAGATACTCTCTCCTCTCCCAAGTCTCGTTTGTAAAATATCTCTGTTCTGTTCTGTTCTCCCAATTTACATGCTGCGATTTAAATAATTTCTCACTTCGTCATTTGTGTGCCTCAAATAAATTGACAATGCCATCATCGAACCAAAAATGATCTAATACCCCAATGTTTGGTCATCGACAATTATATATTCCCAACTATGAACATATATTATATTTATATTCCTTAACTGCGACGCAAATTTTGATGCATTTATACTTGAGATTTACTTTCGGCTGGCGAACATGCAAAAATCTAATCAACTTTCCAAAAAATAACACAAAAAAAAACCAAATAATACTTTAAATGTTGCGTAATCCTTTTGCATTTAAAAAGTCATTTCGTGTATTTCCAGGCGATTATAATATTTGTTTGTATTCTAGATAAACTTTTATTCATTAGCGCAATTATAAAAAAATTTAAGAGAGCACATTTAAATATTGGCTTTCAATAGCTTCAAGCAATTGTCGAAGTTGATATTAAGAGTCTTAAGGGTATACAAAGGAGGTGAAAAACAAAATGGTATAAAAAAGCAACAGGCTAATAAAAACAAGTAAACAAGACGGAAAACGTATCGCTGACTTCATCGGCATTGTACGAGTAGGAATATGTGCAAAAGATGTAAGCAAATATATAAAAAAAAACTAATAAGCAGGGCATTCCGGCTAAATTGTTGCAGTGCAAACACTCAAAAATTGTTTATAAATCAAACATTCTTCGGTGGCTTAAAAAAAATATAATAGAATCAAAATACAACTAGAAATACACGCATACCATAAAAACGAACCAAAGCATTTGCATTGACAATTTGTCACTTTGCACAACAACAAAAAAAGAGAAGAGAAAACAATCAAACGACAACAACAACAATTGAGCAAAAACGTTGCCCAAATGAGGTAATCGCGTAATTATAAATTTATTTTGTATTTTTTGTTTTGCCTTGCCCGGCTCTCGCACTGTTAACAGTGCGCTGTTAACTGACATGCTGTTGGCTGTTCCAAATGCCATTGCGTTTCGCTGCGCACGCTGTCTCTCGCTCGCGCGCGCGCGCTCCCCCTCTCTCTCTCTCTCGCTCGCTCGCTGTCATTGATAGCCAGCCGGCGTTTTTACGAGACCCGCTTATCTTAACCGGCAAAAGTGATTTGTTTTTGCCTTATCATTCCTTGCATGCAATATATATGTGTATGCACATATATATGTATATATACATATGAGTGCAATTATGAATTTCAGTTTTCGATTTCGGAGATTTTCGCATTAAGGCTCTGCGGCATATTTGGCAGCTGAAATCAGCGGCGAATTTTGTCTGGCTAATGAGTAAGGCAAACTTTTGCCTTACGTTTCGCCTCATGTTCAATGCCAATCGCATATACAAACTTATTTAATTATACAAATTTTTAGTGCTTCTCTCGCCTCTCTCTTTCTCCCTCTCACGCTCAGGCGAGTGCGTAGCTGCGTGTAAGTGTGTGCAACTGTGGTGAGTTGCGGTAACAGCAGTTTTCGTTCTTTTATTTCCGTCTCGCATTCCGCTGTTAACGCTGATCGCTCGCACGTACGCCGACTGAGACGGCGGCAGAGCTGAAACGTTTTTGGCAATTTTCTGGGCTGAGAATATTTTAGTTTTTATTTAGAGTTAGTTGCAAGCGGACGTGTTTTTTTTTAACTGGATGGCTGGAAACTAAATACGAAGAAGCGACCGCCCGAGCATAAAATATATATTTATATATAGACGCATATTTTTAAATCAAATAAAATACAATTTAATTAAGAAGCAGTAGAAATAGAAGCAGCAAAAACACAAAGAAGCGACAGCCCAAAGAGAAAAACAGTAAAGTATTTAACTCTAACGGTGTAGCTGTTTAAAGCAGCGTTAAAAATGAAATAATATACGTCATGTTCCTCTTTCTATGTTCTTTCATGCGCTGCACTCGAAAACGCCGCTTTGTGGATTACCAGGCGTATACGCAATTAAAAGAGTAAACTTTTTAGCTGCTGAATTTCGTAAGAAATTCAAGTTTTAAGCAAAAGAAAAAAAAACAAATAAGCACGAAAAGAAGCAGAAGTTAACAATTGTTAAGCACACGTCTGCCTCCGCAGTCAGGAGGTGCGACTGTTGTCGCTAACAACTGGCCAAAAACGATAAAAGACAGCAGCACACAAAGTAGAGAAGCTAGAGAAATAGAGAAAGAGAAAGAGGAAAAGAGAAAGAGGCGAATGCTAATTGCTAACACGCACTCTCCAAAAAGACGTCGTCAAAAGCAAAAGGTGAATGTTTATTAAAGACACTTTTATTTAAACGTTGGCCCGCCGTTTGCCATGATTAAGTCATCGAGGACGGCTAAAGAGTATGCAAAAAACAGCCTCAATCTCGGGCCGGCTACGTACCGGGGTTGGGTCCGGGCCTCGGGTCCGGTCTTTGGCGAGGTCGTCAGGTGTTGTTGTTGTTGCTATTCGTTATTTTTTTTTTCTTTCTGTCGCTGTTTTTATTGAGAGTTTTTGCTTTTGCGGCGCGTGTCTCTGATTTGATGACGTCGTCCGCATATCAAAAAAAGCTAACATCATGCGAAAATCGCTCAAAATTCTTATCGACAAACATTTAATTACAATAATTGATCAAACTGTGTGCGCCAAGCTTCTTAGTTTTTTTTCATTATTATTTTTGCCTAAACATACGTATTTATAACAACACGCGTCGCTGTTGCTTTCGCTTTTCACTTTTGGCGCTCGCATTTCTAGCATAGTTTGCCATTTAAATTTAAAATATCTGCTAAATTTAATGCGTTAATTTGTACCATAGTAAAATGGCAAACGGCTCTCAAAATAGCAGCAGGAAAAAACAAACATCGAAAGAAAACAAAAAAAGTTCTACGTATTTTATTTTATAACGTTTTCTATTTGGTCGTTGAATTTATTAGAATATTTTATATACCCTGCAGCCGTTAGAGAAGGGGCATGAAATGATGCCAAATAAGCTAATTGGGGTTTATTCTTTTTTGTTGACATTTTTTTGAGATTTTCAGGGAGTCTAATGTTTGCACAGAGCAAGAGCTTCAATTTGTGGGAAACGTTTTTTCTTCTATATATTCCTGATCGAGATCAACAGACATCTCAACCCTACTTTGTGCTTTGGTATTTCCAATTCGATTTTCTTTTCTTTTAAACAACAGAAGTCTATTCCAGACTTTGCGATAGTTTCTTATCAATTTCCGTCCTTTAAGTCTTTTATGATTGCCCTGATCTCTCGTTAGAATTTTAGGAACTAGAGACCAGACCCCACAGTTGGATGGTTCTCTCATATGGCAGGTCAGTTTTATTTTCGGTATTTTGCTCTTGGCCTTGTACGGGGTATTTACCAGTTGAGCAGTCTGGGCTCTAATATTTTTTGCTCTTGTTTTACAATTAATGTGCTAAAAACTTTTTCGAAAATTTGTATACAGCCTCAATTGGCCGACAGCCAAATGTATTGACTTGGCCTCAAAGGCGCGTTGCTCTTCCGTTTCAATTGTTGTTGCTGCTGCTGCTGCTGCTGTAAAGGGCATCAGGCGTCGGCGTCCTTCAACGCGCAGCCATTAAATTTGTGCACTCACGACCTAAACTGCTTTCCTATTTTTAATTGCTGCCTTCAACAACTTTTGCCTAGAGAGAGAAAACACTTGTTGAAATTATTTAAGCGCCCACATGGCGCTCCATACGAGCCAGATGAGGGTTACGATCTGGAATGAAGCAGCAAAGATACGTTAAGTGGAAGGCAAATAGAGATTGTTCACTGACTCATTTGCAATTTGCAGCATGTCCGATGACGTCAGCTGCAGCTCGTCTGCTTTGACCAAGTTTTGGTTGGACTTGGCGAATAAATAAACATAAATACAAGTTTAAAAATATAAATGTCTGCATCAAAAATAAACGCAGCCGTTAAGCAGGCCAGCGGCGTGTACAACATAAATAATACTAACGGCAATAATAATAACAGATTTAAAAGATATACGAATTAGAAACAAAAATAAGAAAATCTTTTCGAAAATCTGAAAAGCAGAGCACGCGCTCTCCCAAGGCATTGTCGAATCATGTGCCATATATCAAATAGAATTTCGAATTCGTACACGTTTTCGAATTCGTAATATTTTCATGCCTTGTAGTCAAAATTTTCGGCATTGCTATTCATTTAGTAAACTCTCTTGTAGCCAAACGGCAGCATTCATTTTCACGGAAATCTTCGCAGCGCCTCGAGGCCAAAAACTGCCCCAGCCCAGTGGATATATAAAATTCTGAATAGCCCCAGCAAAAATATTGAACAACTTCAGCCATTTGCTGATTATTTGAAAAGAACTTTTCTATAATATATGTTTTCGTACATATATATATATATAGTATATAGAAAATATATATATATTTAATATATATTGTGTGCAGCACGCGTAGCTGAATTCTATTCTAGAGCAAAAGAAGAACCGCGTGGTTTTCACACAAAGACACACACAAACTGTTTACATATTATATCTATATAATAGGCAGCTACTTTGTAGATACGTCATTGACTAATACGCCCCGGGCATACTTTTTGTTCTATTTTCTTTTCTATTTGAATCCTTGCAGATTGAACGATACGCTACGCGATAAGGATCAACAGGTTAGCAAGGATCTCGAGGAGATCGAGCAAGTGTTCCGCCGCATCTCACAGCTGCAGGACAAATTGAACGCACTACACGAACAACTGCAGTCGATACACGTCTACGACGAGCATATTGCCCAAACGGAACAGGTCCTCATCACACTCAATAGCCAGGTGCAGCAGGCCGGCGAGGAGAGTCGTGCGCTTGTCGCGCAAACCCAAGCGCTCTATCAGACCAAACAGAATCAGCTGCCCAGCGATATTGCCCAGGAGTTTACCGCACTCGAACTGTTAGCGGAACGCGTACAGGTGGCCATGGAGACCAAAGAGAAGGATTTCAAGCGCGCCAAGACCGTGCGCACCGACTATTTGGCCGGTGTGGATGAGATCCAGCGCTGGCTGCTGCAGGCCGAGGTGCAGGTGCAGGAGCGCACACTGGAGCCGACACAAATGAAGGAGCTGCTGCAGCGCATCAATCAGGAAATTGGCGCCATCTATGAACGATTCACGCTGGTCAAGACCAACGGTCAGCTGATCATTGAGAACTGTCGCAACAGCGAGGAGAAGACGCTGGTGCAATCGACCATTGATCAGCTGGCCGCGCAGCTAGCCCAAGTTCGCGGCTGGTTGGACGAGAAGAAACAGGCTGTTGGCGATAGCCTCGATGCCTGGACACGGTTCATGAATCTGTATCAGATTGTCATGTCCTGGGTGGCGGATAAGCGCACGTTCATTGATCAAACCATTGAGCTGCGCACCCTGCCCGAGGCGCGAACCAAGCTGAACGACTATGCGGCGGCTGTCAAGAGTATTAAACCGATTGTGAAGCATTTGAGCGAAATGGATAAGGAACTGGAACACATTGGTCAAGTGACGACCGTGGGCGATCTCAAGGATAAGCTGCAGCAGGCCGAGGATGCGAAGATAGCCGTGGAAGCAGTGCTGCTGGAGAGGGTAAACCAAGCCAAGACAGCCCAAATTACCGATCTAATACACTTTCCTTGTTTCATTTTTCTTTGCTACCCAACAAACAGAACTCACTGCTGCAGGAGGCCTGCGAGGAGTGGGATCAATGCGAGCGCAAGATCAAGGACATACGTGCCTGGCACGAGAAAACCAAACAAACATTGGACTCCTCGCCGCAGCAAAAGAAGCCGCTGCGCGATCAATTGGGCTACTGCGAAAAGACTCTGGCCGACATAAATGTGCAAAAAACCAAACTGAGATTGTCTATTGAAAAACTGGAGGTAAGTGACCCCATTCGCATAGCTAATCCGGAATGCGTTTCCATGCTCAACACATCTTTCAGGTACACTTCCGCAACGGCATGGGCGGTGATCCGCGCCTGAGCGAGAATGTTGACGATTTGGTGCGCGTGCTCGATGGTCTGGGTGAACTGGTCAAAGCCAAATCCCAGAGTCTCGAGCAGACGCTAGCCCAAATCGATGTCTATCAACAGCAAATGCAAACGCTGCGCCAGCGCATTATACAGGAGGAGCAGCAGCTGCGTCTGGTCATGGCGCCCACGTACTTGCCGCACGATCGTGAGCGCGCATTAGCCGAGCAACAGGTACGTACTGTCCAAAAATCAGAACTGAATCTGATTTCTTGTGTAGAGCACATCCCTCAGTTAGAGCAGTTAGTAGGTGCTAGCTAGCAGCAAGTGCCAGTTGAGCAGGAATATGATATGAATCAGTTTAGGAATGTCTCGATATATCTATTTATTATATGTATATGCATATCCTTCAATAGTAGCTCGTAAATAACAGCAACTGTTAACTGCTAAGCCGAAGAACGATTATGTCCCGATTTTCCCCCTTTCATCATATTCATGCTACTTACTATATATATTGAACGATTCAATTTTTTATTATTTTGTGCTATGCAACAGTTGACAGAACAACCAGTTTGTTGGCCCAAAAAGTTATTAACCCTCAAGTAACCATGGACCACATTGAATCCAATTTCAATTTTCAATGAAAAAAACAAATGATTACTTTTAAAATAATACAATTTAAAACGAACGCTAAGAAATTGTGCGGGTAGGTCCGGAATAAAAAAATATATAAACCAAAGTTGCACGGTGGCTGCGTATTTAGTTCTATATTAATTTATTTTCATTCTTTTTCATTTTGTTTTCAATTTTCAATTTTACTCTTTTCATTTCCGTATGTTTTTCAAGTGCGCATTTTATACTTTTAGTATACTTAATTTTTATTTTATTTCTTTCTTTATTTTTTTTTTTCTATGCGGCATATAAGTTTCTTTTTCGTTACGTTTTTGCTCAAAAATCAAATTTTTCTTACGTTTTTATTATTTTCGAATTCGATTTATGCCATTCATTTCACGCACACACATACATCCACATTCACACACACATACATACACTGTTCATTTTTGTGCTCTCTTTTTTGTGTTCTTATAATTTGCGTACAA
The DNA here is from genome assembly GCA_035045885.1 of Drosophila borealis. Classification (NCBI taxonomy): domain Eukaryota; kingdom Metazoa; phylum Arthropoda; class Insecta; order Diptera; family Drosophilidae; genus Drosophila; species Drosophila borealis. The sequence continues at coordinate 121,233 of JAWNOR010000355.1, read as the reverse complement.
AAAAAATCATGTCATACCAACCGTGCAGCTCATCCTACATCGAAAAACACATCCGCCTTGTTTGTAGTACATATCATCATCCATATAGAATGCTCTCATACCATATCATGCATAATATATACATATATGCCTTTGATGCCCATTATTGTTATGTCTGCCATGTCAAAAACTCGAAACACTTTGTTGTGTCTGTAAAACAAAAGTCCAATTCCGATTTCGATTCATTGTCACGTGCTGAACAAAAAAATCAAATATATTTGATAAATATGCTAGAGAATACAAATAAGTTCTTGTTGCCGGGGGTAGCCTAACAAAAAAAAAAAAAATCAGAAGCATATTTCCGAAATTCTAACATTTTTTCTCCAGCCCATTATTCAGTCGGCTATTTTTAGCAATGCCGGATTAACGCGAATAATTATCTCACAGTTTATATATCTATATATACATATATGTATATGCGAAATAGCAGGCCTATATTTGCATAGTTTATATTAATTTTAAACAAATTTCGTTTTAAGTTTACATTGCGAATTGCAGTGTCGGCGGTAAGTGGCAAATTATAAAGTCAATTTAAAAAATTTGTTTTCCAAAGAAATTTTTGGGTTTTTCCTTTATTGACAGTAGCTACATTTTGGGGCAACTCTTGCTATGAGAACTTATTTTCATTCACCTTTCACACGTACAATTAAAGCATATTTTCAATATGGCGGCACATCTAAAAAAAAAAGTACATTCATAACATCTCAAATCACATCACAACACATTTTCTGGCACAAAAAAAAAAAAAAAGAAAAAGAAAACACATTATGCTTAACGCTTAGACATTTGTCATTTATGATTTTCTTTTTTATATTTTACTTCAACTAGTTAGCTTTATGGCCGGGCAGACATTTTCACATTAAGCCGCTCGAAGTCACAGCTCTCTCTCTTTACTCTTTTACTCTCTACCGTAATAGCGCTCTCTCAGTTATCTTTTAGTTACACAGTATGGTTACGGTTTTAATTTGACTTATATATTTTATTTTTTTTTGACAATTGTATTTCTTTTTATCTTTTCTCTTCGTACATTCTTATTGAAAAACAAAAATCTGGTGTCGTTGCGCTGAAAAAAAAAATTAAAATTAAAATTTTAAACACTACATAAACATTAAATTAATTGTTCTTACTAATATTTGAAATACATGCTTATATCTCTAACCGGGTTATTGGGCTTTGCTCGCTTGCGCCTCTTGTGCCTTTTGCTAAACTAAACATGTGACTAACCCTCAACAAACCCCTCTCGATGCTGCTGCTGCTAAATATCCTCAAATGTAACACTCACACATACACGCACACATACATATAATCACATACACACACACATGGGTATTGCGTACTTCTACAAATACATAAAATATATATATAATATATATATATACTTGGTATATGGTTGCTTTACCTTATGGCGTATTTATGCTCGCTGCCTACAAATATCAAAATTATGATTATATGCTGACCTTCTTCTTCTTCGCCGAACATTTCTTTCTTTCTCTCTCTCTCTCAATGCACCATACGCATAAACAATATCACCCCTCAATATTTATATATATATACATATATATGTATCTATATAGGCATGTCGTGAACGTGTCAAAAATTTGCATTCGAAAATAACCGCACGCAATGAGCGCATCAAATTGTTAATACATCGCGGCACGCCGGACGATGCTAAGCTAGAGATTTAGAGATGCCGCAAGCTATGGCAACAACAGTACTTATAAGTCATAATTATATATACCGATGTATACATATATATATATATATACATATATACCATATATACTAGGACTAGATCGCCAAAGAAATGAAATTGAAAACCAAAGCAAAAGCTAAGCAGCCACCGCGGCGTTTCTCGGCGTTTACGGCTGCCACTGCAACAGTCTCCCAATGTGGCAGGGGCAGCAACTAAACATGCCAGAGCCGCCGTAACTATTATATTATATTATATTATATATATATATGTATAACGTACATGACCCACATGCTTAAGAAAATTTACAAAAAAAAAGAAAGAAAGATTAAATATTAAACTATATATTTTTAAAATGAAACCCCAAAAAAGAGTATTTTTTGACTAGGAAAAGTCAGTCTTAGACAGTTTATTAGGTAGCTGTTAGGCCCATGTTCTTTCAAACAAATGAAAGCTAACCGTTTTTTGGCAAATCTTCCCCCAATCTCTTTCTCTCTCTCTCCCACACACAAACACACACACACCCACACACACTCTCTATCTCTCACGCCCGTTACTGAACGCATAGGCAATGCGACAATCAATCGATGGCATGCAGCAAAGCTACGACGCAACCGCCGCCCAATCCTATGCTCTGGATCCACATTCAGTGGTAACCACTTCATCGACTGTCTCGTTGCTTATGAAGCCAACGGCAGTAGGTCTAACCTATGCTGAAGTGTTATCAGGACATGCGAGTCCGGTAAGCGGTAATGAAACGGCGACGAACCCCCGACAAGAAAAGCAAGAAAAACCCGACACGACCACGACCCTGACAACGACAACGACAAGGCAACAACAACAACCGCAAATCACAACAACGACAACAACAACAGCATCTACTACATTGACAACCACCGTACGCACGCACGAGGATGAGCAAACGCAAGAGGAACCATTGACCACGGTGCTTTATCAGCGAAGTCAACGTGTTTCACTACCCAGCAGCACCAATGCCACCTCTGACTATGAGGATGCAGCATTGACGCCGGTTGTCGGTGCAGCCCAATTGACAATTGAAACGACCAGCAGCTCGACAACATTGGATCAACCAGTTGCCAACATTGTCAGCAATCCCAACAGTCAGTTTATTGAAATGGAGCGTAATCAGCAGCACTTGAATACGGGTAAGAAATTGCAGCCACCGCGACCCGAACGCCGTGGACGTTCGCCCAGACGCAGACGCGAACCACAAACCACAATACAGGCGGATGCAACGACACAACTGGAACAGCAAACACAACCACAACATCAGCAACAATATCAACACCAACACCTGTATCTGCCACACGAGGATCGCGCGCGATCACGTAGCCCCATGTGGGTGCCGGGTTCCACATCTTATGCGGAGGTTCTACGTGGCATGGAATTGGAGCGTTTGCAGGCCGAAGAGCTGGCGCGTCAAGCGGCTCAGCCGCATACGGATCTAACCATACAGGATGTGGTAGATGCTAGCGCAGCCGCGGCAAACATTTATCAATCCGAACCGGTACAGCATCAACCGAAGCTGGAGCAGTTCATTGGTGAGCCCAACGTTGAGCTGAGCTATGCTCAACTTGATCAGAAGCAGCCGCAGCTGCCCAACTATGAGGTGCCCATGAGTGCGGAGGAGATAACCGCCACCTATTTGCAGCCTGATCCACAGCTATATCAGACTATGTATGAGAATGTGGCCGATAGCGGCCAGTGGGGCTATGTTGCGGAGCCAAGTGGCGAGCCACAGCCCCAAAATTATTATGATCAGATCATGCAGATGCAGTATCCCATACAATATCAGCCTGTAGTGGTGCCACCAACAACAACGCAGTACCAGCTGCTGGCCTACCAGCCAGTTGCACAAGCGGAGACTTACCCCACGGTATACACAACGGAGTCCTCCCAAATCTATTATGCCCAACAGCCGCAGGAGTACACACAGGAATATGCCCAAGAGCAGCAGCAGCAGCAACAGCGGCAAACGGAAATAAATCAATACGTGCCTGTCTATCAACCGGAAATTGTAGATCAGGCTTATCTGCTCGAGCCTTACCGCACGGATGTAAATCCGGCAACCACATCGACAACAGGTAATAGCGTACTCGATCGTGTGGTAACTACTCTCGCATCGATGGTGCAACAAAGTGCGGAGCCCCTGACCACGTGCACCCAACAAATACAGGCAACTATTGTAACGCCACATAATACTCAGGAACAGGTGCCACCGCAACAGGTGGTGTTCATTGAGGAACATGTGCAAATGCTGCGACCTGTGGAGCCGCAAGAGTTTGAAATGAATGAGCCGCGCCCCGACATAACCTTTGGTCAGTTTGAGGTCGATGCAATTGAGACGATACCCGTTGAGGTATCTCAGCCACAGCCTCAAACACAACAACAGCAACAACAGCCGCAACAGACCGTAACCACAACAAGATATGTGGAGGAAACAATTATCTCGCAACCGATACAGCCAACTGTGATAGCACTAACGAGTAAGGATATTGTCGCAGCCCCAGATACTTTCGTCGTCCGTCCCCAAGTGCAACAGCCCCATCAAAATGTGTATCAGCAACAACTAGATAACAGTACTGGCAGTACCTATGCCGAGGTGCTCTTTGGCCAACAGCATAGATCACATCCAGTTTTCCAGCCATCCAGTCAACAGCAACAGATTCCAGTACGTGTAGCGGCACCCATGTCGCAAATTCGCAACGCTGAACATGCACCAACAGCCACCACAAAACATACAACAACGAGCACTACGGTGATTAAAAACCAGCACGGTAGGTGGACGGAAAAGTCCGATGAAAACTCTGAGCCAAAGATACCGAAGCCAAAACGCCAGCGACATGAACCACAGCCTGAGCCCTTGCCCATCAAGGTAAGCAGTAGGAAAGATCACAAAACAGGTAGAAAACACAAGTCTCCAGAAACAAATGGTGGAGCACACAGTCATTTGGAGAGTGTGCCGGCATCAAAGGTGATTTTCGTCGAGGAGATGCACAAGCCGGAACCAAAAGCCAGAAAGCCTAAAAAGAGCAAGCATCCATCTGAACATTCGTCGGAAACAACGATTACCAACAAACAGATTGTTGAGCCGGTCAGGGTAGCTTCTCCAGTTAAGGAGGAAAGACAAACTGAAAATGTTGTGGAAACGACAACAACCACAAAGAAAACAGCCAAGCCGGTTGTTGAAACCGTCAAACAAAAGGAGAATCCCATCGCAGTTGAACCCAATGTTGAACAAGCGTCCCAAAAGAAGGATAAAACGAAGCCCACGACTGTAGTCGAGACGACAACTATTACGACGAAATCGGTGGAGCCAATTGTGAAGGCCACTAAAGAGGAAACTTTTCCTATTAAGCAACCAATTGCTGATATAGCTCCCATTGTTACTGCTCCATCAAGGAAGGACAAAAAGAAACCTAAAGCTGCTGTGGAAACTGCCAGTGTTTGGAAGAAAACAGTTGATTTTATTGGATCAGTGATCAATCCAGCCGAACATGTAATAGAACCTACTGATGCTGCCGCTCCAACTGTATCGGTTCCATCTAAAATTGATGATGGAAGGCAGACAGCAACCATTGTGGAAACTACGACCACTACAACTTCTATGAATACAGTTGAGCCGATCAAAGAAGTCATTAAACAAACCGACACTGTAGTGGCACCCACTGCTGATCCCACTCCCGCTGTATCTACTCCAACTAAAAAGGGTAAAAAGAAGGTAACTAATGTGGAAAGCACGACCACTACGATATCCGATAAAACAGTTGAGCCTGTCAAGGACGTTGTGAAACCGACTGAAGCATTGTCGATCGTTGAACCCACTTCTGAACAAACTCCAACTGCACCCAATCCAGCTGAAAAATATGAGAAGGCAACAACTATTGGTGAAACTAAGACCTCAACCTTCGAGACCTCCGAGAAAACAGTTGAGCCTATCGAAGAAGTTATTAAACCAACGGAAGCTGTGCGTGCAGTAGAACCTACTGCTGATCCAACTCCTTCTGTTTTCACTCCAACTAAAAAAGATACAAATCAGTCTACAAATTTTGTGGAAACTATGACTGTCACAAAGAACACAGTGGAACCTCTTGTTGAAGTCACCAAGCAGACGAAGGTTTTGCCCATTGAAGAACCAGTTGTGCAAACCACGATTACTAAGATTGAGCCTGTTATCGAAGTCGTTAAAGAAAGCGTTGTTGAAGAAATTGTAAAACCAACAAAGAAAGATGGAAAGCGTTCAAAGGTTACGGAGAAGCAAACAATTTCGGCGCAACCCGAAGTTAAGGCAGATGAATCCAATAAAATTGATATTGTTCAGCATGTTACTTTTACTGAACCTCTTGTTGTGGAGCCTGAGGAGACTGTTTATAAATCTACTCAAGCATTCGAGCCAACTACAGTATCAAGGATCGAAACGGATGAATCAATACTAGAAAGCGAACCTGTAGTAACAACCTCTACCAACACGATTTCCACAGAAAGCGGCACCACAACAATTACTACCAGGACCATAACGAAGCATATTACCAAGCGCATAGTGAAGCGCATTATCGATGGTAGAGAGGAAATTGTTGAGGAAGATGTAATCGATGATTTGCCCGAAGAAAATATATCCGTTGAGCAGTTCGACCTACCTTCAATTGAAACAACAAGTACAGTGCCCGGCAGCATAATCGTTCCTGGAATAGCTTCAACTCAGGATACAACTGTTGTTCAGGGCGGTTCCATTACGAAAACTACAATAACCAAGACAAAGCGTATACTCAAGCGCATCACCGCTGATGGTGAGGAAGTTGTCGAGGAAGTATATGAGGATGAGCCCGAAGTGGAGCGAGACATAACATTGCTTCCGACTAGAGTGCTCACTTCTAGGAACGTTACTGAACTGGATCAACCAGTTGGATCTCGTGAAGCTATCCTCGATGCTGCACATGACGCTGTTGAGGAAATTGTAAGCCAAGCCGAGAAAGTAATTATTCCCGAGCCACAAAAGCCACCGCGTAAAGACAAAAAGGAACCGGTTGTCGCGGTTGAACCCGAGCAGAAACCACAAAAGCCCAGCAGAAAGGATAAGAAAAAGAAACAAAAGAAATCCGAAAGTGAGGAAATCATAGAAAAACCTGCAAGTCCCATTGTGCAAAACGTAGCCGAAATTATCGAGCCACAAGCAACACTAGAAATCACAGAGCCCCTGAATACAACAAGTGCAATTACAACCGACGAGAAACAAACTCAGTCATCCGATGGATCTGTTATCAGCGATGATGGCAGTCTTATCAAAACCACAGTCATACGTACAACTAAAATCGTGAAAAAGATCAACCAACAAGATAGCCAGGAAATGTCCACGTCAACGTATTCGGATGTACCTTCGTTGGATTCTTATGAACTCGCCGAAGAAGCTGCAGAAGAGCCTAAAGTAGAGAAGTCTGAAATGAACAGTCGTGAGGTTAGCGATGAAGGTGTAGTTAAGACAACTAAGACCACGACCATACGCACCATCATGAATGCTAAGGCTGAAGCTGAAAAAGAATCTGTCAGTGAACCCGTTAGTGATGTGGAAAGTTCACCCGGAACAAAATCAACTGTAGATGTTTTACAAGCTGATGACGATTCGGTGCTAAAAACAACTATTGTGCGTACAACGAAAATAATAAAGAAAATTACGCAAGACTCTGAAACTATCAGTGATAGCAGTATTACATCAGAACCAGCCTTGGAAACAGTTGAAACCATTATTCAGGATGCACCAATAGTAGCCGAATCGGTTACTACCGAATCAAATAGTGAGGGTATTACGAAAACTATAACCACGCGCACTACGAAGGCCGTAAATAAGACAACAGCTGAGAGTGCAAATGAGCCTGCAGTTCCCGAACCCGAACAATCTGCTGAGCTACTACTCATAACGCCGAAGCCTACAGAAGTGGTGAAGAGTAGCAATATAAAGTCAACCACGCTTGATTTCATAGCCTCTGAAAAGCAAACTGCAGAGCCTGTACCCGAGAAAAAGTCGGGCAAATCAAAGAAGCACGATAAGCAGATGGAAGCTCCAGTTGCTGCGGTGCCCAACCCAACTGAACAGATTCAAGAACTTCATGCTCCAGTCCAAGATGAACCTCAACAAGATGTTCAAATAACTGAGGCAGTAGTAACTGAACCCCTCGATGACAATGTTGGCAATGATGTAGTTAAAACAACAATCACGAGAACGACTAAGATTGTTAAAAAGGTGGCACAAAATGTTGATAAGCAGAGCATTATTGAAATTCAAGATGAACCAACTGCGTTTGCTGCTGAACCAACTAATGAGGAAGCTGGTGGTGTAACTAAAACAACAACCGTGCGTACGACGAAAATTGTGAAGAAGATGAACGACGATGGCGAAACAACAACAGAAAGCAGCACAACAAGTGAGCCAATCACTGTGCGGGAGTCCTCGCCAACAATATCAGAAGTACCCAGTGAAACTTCAACTACTTCTAGTCAAATTGATGGGGCTATAATCAAGACAACGACAATTCGTACAATGCGCATAACAAAGCGTATTACAAATGACGGACGCATAGTTCTGACCGAAAGCGACACGCCTAGCGATGTTATTGTTACATCTAGTATTGAAATGCCCGATCAAAGATCAACAAGTCCCATTGTATCTTCGCGTACAGGGTTGGAGACAGCTTCACCAGTTGTCACGACAAGCACCGAAACTAAAGTGGCTAATGTTGGTGTCAATATTGAGTTGGGTATTAAGGACAAATCCGCTGGCAAATCTGGCGTTAAGGTTGTAGATATTAAGACAACTGAACTACCGACTGTGAACACAGAACATACTTCGTCGAACGGGGTAACTGAAACGGACCGCATTGCCACTACAACTACGACAACTACCAAAAATACAATCCTTACAACGACACAACGACGTAGCTTCGAAACGGAAGATGGCACAAATGTTCTTTTCGTTGGAGAAGGCATTGACGGAGCCTATCCACCAGGCACTGTTCAGAAGATTTCTTTGATTACCCATGAAGAGAAGCTTAAGACTCCTATCGTGAAAATGCATCTAGATTTTCCGGAGGTTAGTCTTCGCGTAACTGAGACTGTGACTGAAAACGTAGAGTCCATGCAGAGAACGGCCGAAACTAGTGCGACTTCCATAGTTGAGTTTGCTGACTCCCAGCCAGAAATAGTCGAAGCGGTTGAGGTTAGCGTTAAAGATTCCTTGAAACAGGGACAGGAAGAACAAGTTGCTGCTATAGAGCAGGTTGACAAGCCGAAAGCAGTAGAAAAGAGTAGTGAACCCCCATCTGACTTAAGTCCAGAAGAGCAAAAACTGTTCGAAGACATTCAAAAGAAACTGTCAAAGAAAGATAAGAAAAAGCGACCCGCGATTCCCGAAGAGTTCATTAAGCAAGAAACAATTCAGGTTCTTGTTGAAGAAAGTAAAGGTTATGACACAATTGCAAATACTAATGTAGATAATCAATTCTTAATCCAAATACCTACGTCCAACGATAATCCAGCGCAATTAGTGCAGAATATTTCCCAAGATCTATCATTGATTTCGAAAGCAAATACCATTGGGCATGCCAAGGCTGAAATACTTTACCATGAGAAAATGCAAGAAACGCCTGAAATTCCTCCTCAAAATACTCAAGTAGAAACGCAAATTGATATTCCATGTGAAGCTCAGTTATCCCCTGTCCCTACTAATATTGCTAATCAAATTGCTCCTGCCAAGCCAAGCGCATTAACTGCTGAAGCATTTGTGGTTAACACGGTAAGCACTTTAAATATCACTAATATACAAACTCCTACTCCAGCTGATAAGATTTATGAAATTCCCAAATACAATTTATCTCAATTTAATGTTGTTGAGAGTCAATATCACATAATCAATTCTAAGCCCGTGAATGTAGAAACTCCCTTACCTACGCCATCCAATCAAGAGCAACAGACTGTTGAGACTCTACCGGTTGTGAGTACGGTTGATTCTGTTATTACAGAAACTGTGGTGGGTACCTCTTCCGAAAATCTTAAACAATTACCCACTGAAAAAGTATATGAAATTCCCAAATACAATTTATCTCAATTCAATATTGCTGAGAGTCAATATCACATAATCAATTCTAAGCCCGTGAATGTAGAAACTCCCTTACCTACGCCATCCAATCAAGAGCAACAGACTGTTGAGACTCTACCGGTTGTGAGTACAGTTGAAACTGTTATTACAGAAACTGTGGTGGCTACCTCTCCCGAAAATCTAAAACCAATTTCCACTGAAAAAGTATATGAAATTCCCAAATACAATATGTCTACATTCAAAACTGCTGAATGTCAATACAACATTATCAATACCAACAAAATTCAATTGGAAACACCTTCAACACAAATTGATGAGCCGAAACAAATTTTAGAGGAACATTTGCCTACTGATAGTTCTACGCGCACTGAAGAGATTTTACCAATTCAAAGTTCCGCAACAACAGCCATTAACACAACTGTGGATACTTCTAAGGAGCCTACACTTCAAAAAGAAAATATTGATGAAATTCCTTCTGTCTACAACTTTGAAGTTCCCAAATATAATACCATAGTCCAAGGCTACGCCGAAAATCTATACAGACAAAACCTAAACAAATATGAAGTACTCCAGGCGCAGACTGTTCCCGAAATATTGGAAGTCAATGAGGAAATTAAGCCAATAACCGATGATAAAACAACTACCACTCTAACGGAAACTCTCAGCGACACTCAATCGTCTGAAGAAAAGGAACCAACCAAAGAAGCCCCAGTTGAAAAGACACCTATTCCTGAACCCGTTACAATATCAACTACAGAAACATTCGTTGAGCCTGAAAAGGTTCCTGAATCTTCGGTGTCAGAAGACACCAAGACAACTGTTACAGTCACAACAACAACTACTGTGAAGGAAACTGTCAGCGAATCTGTACTACCAGTTGAGCCAAAGGCTGTGGAGCCCGAAAAGAAACCCGAGGAGCCCAAGAAACCAGCATATGCTGGCCTGCCCGTAGACGAGTCAAGCACTGCCTGGATGGACGTCATGGACGAGCCAATGACATTCTCTGACGAAGAAGAAGAGGAACCAACCAAGGAAGTCCCAGTTGAAAAGGCACCTATTCCTGAAGTCGTTACAACATCAACTACAGAAACATTCGTTGAGCCCGAAAAGGTTCTTGAATCTTCGGTGTCAGAAGACACCAAGTCAACTGTTACAGTCACAACAACAACTACTGTGAAGGAAACTGTAAGCGAATCTGTACTACCAGTTGAGCCAAAGGTTGTGGAAACGGAAAAGAAACCCGAGGAGCCCAAGAAACCAGCATATGCTGGACTGCCCGTAGATGATTCTTCTAGTGCCTGGATGGACGTTATGGACGAGCCAATGACATTCTCTGACGAAGAAGAAGAGGAAGCAACCAAGGAAGTCCCAGTTGAAAAGGCACCTATTCCTGAAGTCGTTACAACATCAACTACAGAAACATTCGTTGAGCCCGAAAAGGTTCTTGAATCTTCGGTGTCAGAAGACACCAAGACAACTGTTACAGTCACAACAACAACTACTGTGAAGGAAACTGTAAGCGAATCTGTACTACCTGTTGAGCCAAAGGCTGTGGAACCCGAGAAGAAACCCGAGGAGCCCAAGAAACCAGCATATGCTGGCCTGCCTGTAGATGAGTCAAGCACTGCCTGGATGGACGTCATGGACGAGCCAATGACATTCTCTGACGAAGAAGAAGAGAAACCAACCAAGGAAGTCCCAGTTGAAAAGGCACCTATTCCTGAAGTCGTTACAACATCAACTACAGAAACATTCGTTGAGCCCGAAAAGGTTCTTGAATCTTCGGTGTCAGAAGACACCAAGACAACTGTTACAGTCACAACAACAACTACTGTGAAGGAAACTGTAAGCGAATCTGTACTACCAGTTGAGCCAAAGGTTGTGGAAACGGAAAAGAAACCCGAGGAGCCGAAGAAACCAGCATATGCTGGCCTGCCCGTAGACGAGTCAAGCACTGCCTGGATGGACGTCATGGACGAGCCAATGACATTCTCTGACGAAGAAGAAGAGGAACCAACCAAGGAAGTCCCAGCTGAAAAGGCACCTATTCCTGAAGTCGTTACAACATCAACTACAGAAACATTCGTTGAGCCCGAAAAGGTTCTTGAATCTTCGGTGTCAGAAGACACCAAGACAACTGTTACAGTCACAACAACAACTACTGTGAAGGAAACTGTAAGCGAATCTGTACTACCAGTTGAGCCAAAGGTTGTGGAAACGGAAAAGAAACCCGAGGAGCCGAAGAAACCAGCATATGCTGGCCTGCCCGTAGACGAGTCAAGCACTGCCTGGATGGACGTCATGGACGAGCCAATGACATTCTCTGACGAAGAAGAAGAGGAACCAACCAAGGAAGTCCCAGCTGAAAAGGCACCTATTCCTGAAGTCGTTACAACATCAACTACAGAAACATTCGTTGAGCCCGAAAAGGTTCTTGAATCTTCGGTGTCAGAAGACACCAAGACAACTGTTACAGTCACAACAACAACTACTGTGAAGGAAACTGTAAGCGAATCTGTACTACCAGTTGAGCCAACGGCTGTGGAGCCCGAAAAGAAACCCGAGGAGCCCAAGAAATCAGCATATGCTGGCTTACCCGTAGATGAGTCAAGCACATCCTGGATGGACGTCATGGACGAGCCAATGACATTCTCTGACGAAGAAGAAGAACCAATCAAGGAAGTCCCAGTTGAAAAGGCACCTGCTCCTGAACCCGAAACATTCGTTGAGCCCGAAAAGGTTCTTGAATCTTCGGTGTCAGAAGATACCAAGACAACTGTTACAGTCACAACAACAACTACTGTGAAGGAAACTGTCAGTGAAGCTTTAGAGAAAGCCAGTGAACCTGAAAAGAGTCCTGTCTATTCCAGCCTGACACTTGAGGGGCCAATCGATACGTGGTCTAGCGTCTTGGAGGAATCCGCCCCAAGCTCAGGAAATATTGTTTTCACATCAACCTTGTCTGCCGATGCTCCGGAGTTTACGCCTTCTTATCTTAGGCATGCATATGCCGATCAAACACACACATTCCTTGCCAATGAGAGAGTTTATAACGAATTCATTCCACGAAGTAGAGCAGAGCAAGCGATCCCACTTACAAAGAAGCCGAAGAAAGTTAAACCAGCTAAGCGTCCAAAGAAACTGGCTGAAGAGGCTCAAGAAGATCCAATTATTCCACCAGCTCAGCCAACATTTGTGTTAGATTCAGATCAAACAGTCGAGCCAAGTGTTTGGGAAAGTAATCGGGACGGAAAGTCCTACGCAGATGTTTTGTTTAGCTCAGGCGATAGTAGCGAGATACAACCTTCTCAAAAGCCTATAATTGTTGAAGAGCAAAAACAAGACGTAGTTGAGTCTTTGCCCAAGACTGATAAGCCAAAGGAGCTGAAGAAGAAGCCAATTCAAGAAAAACAAAAGCCTGTGGAATATATCCAAGAAAGTCTGAGCACTGGCTCCTCAAAGCCTGCCACTACAAGCTCCAAGGAACCATCATCTGACGAGCAGGACGTTGTAAAAACATCTGAAATGAGCTGGTCTGCTTTAGTTCAAAGACCTGGTGAGTGGACTGATACCACACTAGTCCAAAAGAAAGCATTACATCCAGAGACTATACCAGACGACAAGAAACCCAAGAAGGAAGAAAAACCAGAACGAAAAGCTACAAAAACGAAGAAATCTAAAAAATCAAAGAAACCGATTCAAGAACAAACTTCGACTACTTCTGAGGATGAAAAGAATGAACCTGAATTACCAGCGACTTTAACTCATACAAAGACAATAATAAAAGCGGAGACGATGACAAAATCAGAGGAAAATCTGGAACCCCAAAAATCTCAGGAGCCCGAAACCAGCGGCTTTTCATGGGCCTCGCTTGTAAAAAGGCCAGGGGAGTGGGTTGACACAACTGTGACTCATATTAAGACTGCATTGACAACTTCAACGGAAAAAGTAGAATCAGATCGACATGAACAAGAAAAATCACGCAAGGGTCGGCAACCAAAGAAGATTGAACGAATCGAACCTAAAAAGAAACAAGCTCCAGAGAAAGAGGAAACCATATCTAAGTCAACTCTTAAGAAAGAAGTTCCAATCGAAAGTGAACCAGAAAAGCAGACAATTGTTGAAAAGCCTGTTGAAAGTACTACTGATACGTTTTCGTGGGCAGCTTTGCTTAAAAAGCCTGGTGATTTCGTAGATGACATAGCGTCCCGCAAAAAGCCAACTGCCATTGCGAAAGAGGAACCAAAACCAGAACCTAAGTCACGGAAGGAACGTAAGGCTCCCAAGAAAGTATTCAAGACCGAAACAGATGAAAAGAAAACGACCGAGCCTAAGTCTAAAAAGGTGGAAATTAATGTTGTCTCATCTACATCTGATGACAGCGATGTCATTGAGACGTCATCATCGCCAACTAATGAAAGCGAGGTGACAACTTGGGCCAAGATCGCCAGTCAAATAGATAAAATGACTGATTTGCCACCCAAGGAAAAGCAAGAGGTTAAACAAAAGCTTGCAGAGCCCGTAAGACACCATGTGAAGGTAGATCGTACTGAAAAGAAGAAGATGCCCGCAAAGGAAAACACTCGTCATCAAGATCAGCACACTGGCTCTTGGGCATCTGTAGTAAGCCAGAAAACTACTGACTTTATAGAAACAGAGAAGGTGACTCCAAAACCGGTTGCTGTTAAAAAGGCAGCAATATCTGTGAAGCCTCAGTTGGTTTCTGAATCGCCATCAGCGGATAATCTCAGTGATCTTAAATGGACAAGCATTCCTGACATCCCCGAAGACAAAACACATAAATCGTGGGCTGATATGGAAGACGACGGTGCTGATGATATTGTTGTTGAGCACAAGTCTTGGAAAGAATTAATTGAAGAAGAAGTGGAAATTCCTCTCCTTGCTGAAAATGGAGATGAAGCGAACATTAACAAAATAATCGACACCATCCAAGAAATGAAATCTGATATCTCTTTAACGGAGGAGCCCACCCAAAAGCCTTCGGCTATTTCCAAAAAACCTAGGGAGGCGGTCAACAAATCTGCAAAACCAGAAACACCAATCGATGCCGACATTCAACCTTGTGAACCTGAAAAGGTTCTTGAGTCTTCGCTGTCAGAAGACACCAAGACAACTGTTACAGTCACAACAACAACTACGGTGAAGGAAACTGTAAGCGAATCTGTACTACCAGTTGAGCCAACGGCTGTAGAACCCGAAAAGAAACCCGAGGAGCCCAAGAAATCAGCATATGCAGGCCTGCCCGTAGACGAGTCAAGCACTGCCTGGATGGACGTCATGGACGAGCCAATGACATTCTCTGACGAAGAAGAAGAGGAAACAACCAAGGAAGTCCCAGTTGAAAGGGCACCTATTTCTGAACTCGTTACGACATCAACTACAGAAACATTCGTTGAGCCCGAAAAGGTTCTTGAATCCTCAGTTTCAGAAGACACCAAGACAACTGTTACAGTCACAACAACAACTACTGTGAAGGAAACTGTAAGCGAATCTGTACTACCAGTTGAGCCAACGGCTGTGGAGCCCGAAAAGAAACCCGAGGAGCCCAAGAAACCAGCATATGCTGGCCTGCCCGTAGACGAGTCAAGCACTGCCTGGATGGACGTTATGGACGAGCCTATGACATTCTCTGACGAAGAAGAAGAGGAACCAACCAAGGAAGTCCCGTTTGAAAAGGCATCTATTCCTAAACTCGTTACGACATCAACTACAGAAACATTCGTTGAGCCCGAAAAGGTTCTTGAATCCTCAGTTTCAGAAGACACCAAGACAACTGTTACAGTCACAACAACAACTACTGTGAAGGAAACTGTAAGCGAATCTGTACTACCAGTTGAGCCAACGGCTGTGGAGCCCGAAAAGAAACCCGAGGAGCCCAAGAAATCAGCATATGCAGGCCTGCCCGTAGACGAGTCAAGCACTGCCTGGATGGACGTCATGGACGAGCCAATGACATTCTCTGACGAAGAAGAAGAGGAAACAACCAAGGAAGTCCCAGTTGAAAGGGCACCTATTCCTGAAGTCGTTACAACATCAACTACAGAAACATTCGTTGAGCCCGAAAAGGTTCTTGAATCTTCGGTGTCAGAAGACACCAAGACAACTGTTACAGTCACAACAACAACTACTGTGAAGGAAACTGTAAGCGAATCTGTACTACCTGTTGAGCCAAAGGTTGTGGAAACGGAAAAGAAACCCGAGGAGCCGAAGAAACCAGCATATGCTGGCCTGCCCGTAGACGAGTCAAGCACTGCCTGGATGGACGTCATGGACGAGCCAATGACATTCTCTGACGAAGAAGAAGAGGAACCAACCAAGGAAGTCCCAGTTGAAAAGGCACCTATTCCTGAAGTCGTTACAACATCAACAACAGAAACATTCGTTGAGCCCGAAAAGGTTCTTGAATCTTCGGTGTCAGAAGACACCAAGACAACTGTTACAGTCACAACAACAACTACTGTGAAGGAAACTGTAAGCGAATCTGTACTACCTGTTGAGCCAAAGGTTGTGGAAACGGAAAAGAAACCCGAGGAGCCGAAGAAACCAGCATATGCTGGCCTGCCCGTAGACGAGTCAAGCACTGCCTGGATGGACGTCATGGACGAGCCAATGACATTCTCTGACGAAGAAGAAGAGGAACCAACCAAGGAAGTCCCAGTTGAAAATGCACCTATTCCTGAAGTCGTTACAACATCAACTACAGAAACATTCGTTGAGCCCGAAAAGGTTCTTGAATCTTCGGTGTCAGAAGACACCAAGACAACTGTTACAGTCACAACAACAACTACTGTGAAGGAAACTGTAAGCGAATCTGTACTACCAGTTGAGCCAAAGGTTGTGGAAACGGAAAAGAAACCCGAGGAGCCGAAGAAACCAGCGTATGCTGGCCTGCCCGTAGACGAGTCAAGCACTGCCTGGATGGACGTCATGGACGAGCCAATGACATTCTCTGACGAAGAAGAAGAGGAACCAACCAAGGAAGTCCCAGTTGAAAAGGCACCTATTCCTGAAGTCGTTACAACATCAACTACAGAAACATTCGTTGAGCCCGAAAAGGTTCTTGAATCTTCGGTGTCAGAAGACACCAAGACAACTGTTACAGTCACAACAACAACTACTGTGAAGGAAACTGTAAGCGAATCTGTACTACCAGTTGAGCCAAAGGTTGTGGAAACGGAAAAGAAACCCGAGGAGCCGAAGAAACCAGCGTATGCTGGCCTGCCCGTAGACGAGTCAAGCACTGCCTGGATGGACGTCATGGACGAGCCAATGACATTCTCTGACGAAGAAGAAGAGGAACCAACCAAGGAAGTCCCAGTTGAAAAGGCACCTATTCCTGAAGTCGTTACAACATCAACTACAGAAACATTCGTTGAGCCCGAAAAGGTTCTTGAATCTTCGGTGTCAGAAGACACCAAGACAACTGTTACAGTCACAACAACAACTACTGTGAAGGAAACTGTAAGCGAATCTGTACTACCAGTTGAGCCAAAGGTTGTGGAAACGGAAAAGAAACCCGAGGAGCCCAAGAAACCAGCATATGCTGGCCTACCCGTAGATGAGTCAAGCACTGCCTGGATGGACGTCATGGACGAGCCAATGACATTCTCTGACGAAGAAGAAGAGGAACCAACCAAGGAAGTCCCAGTTGAAAGGGCACCTATTCCTGAAGTCGTTACAACATCAACTACAGAAACATTCGTTGAGCCCGAAAAGGTTCTTGAATCTTCGGTGTCAGAAGACACCAAGACAACTGTTACAGTCACAACAACAACTACTGTGAAGGAAACTGTAAGCGAATCTGTACTACCAGTTGAGCCAACGGCTGTGGAGCGAAACGAAAAGAAACCCGAGGAGCCAGTCATTGTTCAACAAGTTCAGCCTGAAAAGGTTATAGCATCGCCTGTTACAGAGAGGGTCAGCGAAATCGTGCGTCAAGAAATTTCTCCGGAGCCCGAAGAAAAACTTGCTAAGCCAAAGGAACCTGCTTCTATTATAATGGCTGCTCCCACTTCAACTCCAGCTATCAGCGTATGGGGTCAAAATTCGTCGTATGCAAATGTACTCAAGCACACAATTAATTTCATAGATGGTGAAAAGAAAAACGTTGAAAAAATCACGGATATTAGTGCCCAAACCACATCACCTGTTCCAATTTCTGAAGTGGTTGAACATGTTCTTAAAAAACCCAAAGCAAAGAAAGACAAAAATAAGAACAAGGCAGTTGTTGAAAACGTAACGAATCCCGAAAGTGAGGTAATTGTAAATGTTCCTCTTTCAACCACAAAGTTAAAAACAGAAGAACAAAAACAGGAAACGAAGCCCCAAAAATGGTCAGAGATTATTGACGATGAGGTTAACATAATTCCTGAACATCCACAACCGGCTATTCTTGCCTCTTGGTCGTCTATAGTTCGCCAAGGAGCCGAAGAGCCTTTCACAAAAATTACCAAAAAGGGCCCCGAGCCTGTTAAGGCTATAGATTTACCACCAGCTGAAGGCTTATTAGAATTGCATCCAGCTGGCAATGCGGAGGACGTAATTTCTCAAGAACAAGTGCCGCATATAGTAAACGATAAAAATAAAAAACAAAAGCCGAATAAGACGAAAAAATCATCAGCAAAAACTGTTGCATTGGAGCCTGTCACTTATGTAGATACTTCAGGGGCGCAAACAACTCCTGAGGAAGATATTTCATCTCAGACTCAGTTGTGGTCATCAATTGTAACACAAACTATAACTGAACGTGAAACTGTGTCTTCCTCTCAGGACGTAAAAGACACTGTCAACCCTGAACAGAATACTCTCTCCGATCTTAATGACAAGCCCAAAAAACACAGTTCCAAAAAGGAAAAGAAACCTTCCAAGCCCCAAAACGTTCCTAAGTCACCAGTTGAAGATGTTCATAAACTGCCAGAGGCGCAAAAACTGGAGCACCCTGATAATGTAGAAGATTCGCTACCCCAACCGCAGTCATGGTCCTCAATTGTTTCTCAAACTGTGGAAGTTTCGCCCGAAATAACCGAAAGTTCTACGGAGTTAGTAGCAAATGTTGTTCCCTCCCCTGATCATATACAGGAATTCATTCACAAAGAGCAGAGTTTCTCAACCATTGTAAATGAGAAAACCAAGAAACAAAAATCAAAGAAGGACAAGAAAGTGCCGCAAATCGAACCTTACCCAGAACCAGCTGTGGAAAAGACTTATGTTGTTGAGGAAAAACAAGAAGTTATCGAGCCAAAATCGGTCGATAACCTAGAAGAAACTCAATCGTCAGCTTCATCGTGGGCAACAAATATTTCTCAAACTGTTGAAGTTGCTCCATTAATACCAGAAGCTGCTCTTAGTGAAATTATAAATGTTAGTGCAGTTCCATCAGCGCAAGACATAAAGGACTTCATTCATATGGAGCAAAACTTCTCCACCTCTGTGAATGACAATCCTAACAAACAAAAACCCAAGAAGGAAAAGTCGCCTGCAACGGAACATGTCGCTGAAACAGCTCCTGTCGAAGAACTGGAAAAGCACAGTCAACCAGAACCAGTCGAAACCATAGTAGAGACGCCATCACAAACTCAGTCATGGTCTTCAATTGTGTCCCAGACAACAGTTACAGAAACTCATCATACAGGATCGAAGCCCGAACATGTTCCTTTACCTCCTGAAGTGAAAGAAGTCGTCCTGAAAGTGGAGGATATTCCAGTTCCTATCAAAGAGAAATCTAAGAAACAGAAGTCAAAGAAGGAAAAGAAGTTGCCGCAGGTCGAAGATCATCACGCAACAATTGAAGAAAAATCAGTTGTTGTTGAGGAAATTAAAGATGTAGTCGAACCGAAATCAGCAGAACCTGTTGTAGATACCGAAGCTCCAACTCAATCGTGGTCATCAATAGTTTCACAGACGGTCGAGGTTCCTGTAACAATTACTGAAACTGTGCGAACTGAAATAATTGCCGAACCAGTTCCCTCAACCCATGACAACATACAGGATTTCATTCACAAGGAACAGAACTTCTCAACTGTTGTGAACGACAAACCTAAGAAGCAGAAGTCGAAAAAGGAAAAGAAATCACGTCAGACAGAAAAGGAGGTTGAACCAATTGTTGTAGAAACCGTCCTTGTCCCAGAACTGGAGAAAGAGAAGGAACCGGAAATAACTGAAGTTATTGTAGATACGCCATCTCAATCTCAGTCGTGGTCATCAATTGTTTCACAAACAATAACAACTACAACTCATCATACCGAAAATAAACCTGAAACAATTTCCTCCATTCGTGATGTGCAAGACTCGATTCCCAAAGAACAAAACATCGTTACTTCCGATAATGTTAAATCAAAGAAGCAGAAATCAAAGGAGGAAAAGAAATTGCTGCGAGACGAAAACCAACGAGAACCAATTGTGGAGAAAGCAATAGTTGTTGAAGAGGCATTAAAAGTCGATGAGCCGAAATCAGCAGAAAATGTTGCAGATACGATTGAAGCTCCTCCAGCAATTACTGAAACTGATCTAAGTGAAATAAAGCCTCATTCGGTTCCATCAATGTTTGACATACAAGACTTCATTCGTACAGAGCAGAACTTCTCCACCTCCGTGAACGACATTCCCAAGAAACAAAAGCCGAAAAAGGAGACGGAGCATGTCGCTGAACCTGTTGTTGCGGAATCAACTCTTGTCAAAGAATTGGAAAAACAGAGTCAACCAGAACCAGTCGAAACCATAGCGGAGACGCCATCACAAACTCAGTCATGGTCTTCAATTGTGTTCCAGACAACAGTTACAGAAACTCTTCATACAGGATCGAAGCCCGAACATGTTCCTTCAGCTCCTGAAGTGAAAGAAGTCGTCCTGAAAGTGGATGATATTCCAGTTCCTGTAAAAGAGAAATCTAAGAAACAAAAGTCAAAGAAGGAAAAGAAGTTGCCGCAGGTCGAAGATCATCACGCATCAATTGAAGAAAAATCAGTTGTTGTTGAGGAAATTAAAGATGTAGTCGAACCGAAATCAGCAGAACCTGTTGTAGATACCGAAGCTCCCACTCTGTCTTGGTCATCAATAGTTTCACAGACGGTCGAGGTTCCTGTAACAATTACTGAAACTGTGCGAACTGAAATAATTGCCGAACCAGTTCCCTCAACCCATGACAACATACAGGATTTCATTCACAAGGAACAGAACTTCTCAACTGTTGTGAACGACAAACCTAAGAAGCAGAAGTCGAAAAAGGAAAAGAAATCACGTCAGACAGAAAAGGAGGTTGAACCAATTGTTGTAGAAACCGTCCTTGTCCCAGAACTGGAGAAAGAGAAGGAACCGGAAACAACTGAAGTTATTGTAGATACGCCATCTCAATCTCAGTCGTGGTCATCAATTGTTTCACAAACAATAACAACTACAACTCATCATACTGAAATTAATCCAGAAGTAGTTTCCTCAGCTCCTGACATCAAAGATTTAGTTCGCAAGGACAAGAACATCCCAGCTCCTGTAAAGGATAAGCCTAAGAAGCAAAAGTCACGGAAGGAAAAGGAATTGCCTAAAGTTGATCATCACCAAGAACATATTCTGGAAAAGACGACTGTTGTTGTAGAGCCTAAAGAAATAATCGACACAAAATCGGTAGATAGTCTTGTAGATACGGATTCTTTAACTCAATCTTGGTCATCAATTGTTTCACATGCGGTTGAGGAACCTTACACAATTACTGAAACTGTGCGAACTGAAATAATTACTGAACCCGTTCCCTCTACCCATGACACCATAAAGGATTTCATTCAAAAGGAACAGAAGTTCTCAACCGTTGTAAACGACGAGCCTAAGAAACAAAAGCCGAAGAAGGAAAAGAAGTCACCACAGCCCCAACAAGAGGCTGTACCAGCTGTTGTGGAAACTACCCTTGTCAAAGAACTGGAGAAACAGAAGGAACCGGAAACAAACGAAGTTATAGTGGATACGCCATCTCAACCTCAGTCCTGGTCATCTATTGTTTCACAAACAATAACAACAACAACTCATCAGACTGAAATTTTGCCGGATTCGGTTGACTCCATTCCTGAAGTACAAGACTCTGTTCATAAAGAGGAGAACATTCCAGTACCCAAGGACGATAAACCCAAAAAGCAAAAGTCGAAAAAGGAGAAGAAGCCTTCCAAGGCTGTGTCCGTTTCAGAGATCGTTCCCCATGAGCCTACGAAAACCGAAACACCGAAAATTGAAGAAAGAACGGAAACTTCTGTAGTATTTGAAAATGCTCCAAATACCTTGTCATGGTCGTCGATCGTTTCACAAGCGGTTGATGTTCTCCCAACATCGCAGGAGCTCATATCCCACGAACAACAAAACTTAGCAGAAGTGCTGGAAAGACCACAAAAGACCGTAAAACCAAAACCAGAACAAATTTCCAAGACGGATGCCATTGTCGAGGAACTGACTAGTGTAATAAAAGAGCCTGCTATCGTTACTGATGAAACACAATCTCATACTCAGTCGTGGTCATCAATGGTACCGCAACCAATTGATGTACCGTCGTCCCATAACATACAGAAATTTATCGACAACGAGCAAAAGTCAACAACAAATTCGGATCACAATACGAAGAAGCAAAAGCACAAAAAGGAAAAGAAGTCGATCAAAGTGGAGACTGAGCCCAAACCAACTATTGAAGAAACCACTGTTGTTCATGAAGTTAAACCCAAAATTGAGCCAGAGCCTTCATTGGTGCAGCATCGCGATACGATAGAAATCACAACACCTGA
This sequence comes from Drosophila borealis, assembly GCA_035045885.1. Lineage (NCBI taxonomy): Eukaryota > Metazoa > Arthropoda > Insecta > Diptera > Drosophilidae > Drosophila > Drosophila borealis. The sequence continues at coordinate 98,624 of JAWNOR010000355.1, read as the reverse complement.
TTTTAATATTCAATTGCCAAAAACGAAGCCTTCTGTATGGTCCCTATCCGAGACTTATGCTGAAGTCCTTAAAAAGACAGGATTCGAAAACAACACAAATATTCGCTATCAGGACACTGAACCTAAACGTCTAAGTAGCATTGAGGTCGTTAAAAATGAACATACAAATTTAGTCGTGGAACGGCCACAAAGTTCGTCTACTTTCTGCGTTGAGGAGTTCCCAGATCCTGTTATTCCTGCGTCTGTTGGTAGATTTGAAGATGAACCAGTTGAATATTCTGACAAGCCATCAACATTGTCATGGAAGGAAATCATGGATGAAGAAGTGGATACGGATATACCGGCATGGTCTTCAGTTGTAACAAAAGAAACAAATATTAATACAGAACCAATCATCGAAAGACCTTCTCGCACAAGCAGTCGACCGATTATACAAGTGACCGAAGTGAGTAAAACCGAAGAACAGTTCAAGCCACAAGATGGGCAAGGTTTCCTCGAAATAACTTCAAAGAAAAGAATTCGTTCTCGATCACGTTCACAACAATCTCAAAGTTCTAATGTCGGAGAAAAGCCACAAAAGAAAAAATCTAAAAAACCAAAAGAAAACAAATTACCGAAGCCTTCACAAACTTATGCTGACCCTGTTGCTGTAATAGAACCGGCCAAAAACAAGAGTATTCCAACTTCTCCAATAGAGGAAGACAATAGCCAACCTACACCCGCTCCAATACCGATCTCATCGGGTATGTCATGGGCGGCAATCGCTGCACATAATGTTCCAGAGCCAGCACAGCAAATTCGTCTCCTTCAAATTGAATCTACAGATAAAATTGTCGACAGCGTAGAAAAACATCCAAGGAAAGATACCACAGTCAGTATACCGCTTACATTAGAGACGGAACCAAAAACAAAGAAACCAAAACAGAAACCGAAGAAGAAGCCTGCAAGTGGTATTGTTGATTTTATAAATGCTGAAAAAGAAAGTACGCAAAAGTCTAAGGTACCTGAGCCCCTGAAGCCCGAACCAATCAAACAAAATGCTTCTCTAATACCGATTGAAACTGTTGAATCTAGTGAAAAGGTGGATAATGCTCCAAAACCTGAGCCAATCGCTGTTGCATCAGTTGATGCAGTAGAGACCATTCCCGAGCAGACGCCGTTGGCGCCATTCACAACTACTGAAGAATCCAGTACGTCAGTGACCTTAATTGAGAAAAAGACAACCCTATTACCAGCGGATGTCGTGTCTGTTGAGCAAAACGAGCAAATCCCAGTTGTTTCGGTTGATATAGTCAAGTCAAACAGCGAACAAACGATTTTGGCTCCATTCAAAATTACTGAAGAACCCAAAACTACAGTAACTTTAGTTGAGGAAACAATTGAAACTATTTCGGAACAACGTACAACTCCTTCTGAAGATCTGGAAACAGCTGTTACTCCACTTGACACAGTTGAAATTACGGAGCAGACACCGTTAGCTCCATTCGAATCTGTTGAAGAGATCAGTACGACAGAAGCAATATTTGAGGACAAGCCTTCGCCAACAGCAAACGAAACTGTGTTGAAACATGTAGACATCGTGGAGCCAGCAGAAACTTCTGTAGTTTCCGTCGATAAAGTTGAACAAACTATTGCACAGGCACCTTTGGCTCCATTCAAACCTACAGAAGATCCCAATTCTAATGACGCATTTATATGCGAGACATCCTACTGGTCTGCCACATTGAAACCCGGTCAAAAAGCAGTAACAACTACTGAAGAAGTCGTCGAACCCATTCCAGACGAAACTAAGGAGGATGCGCCAATTACAGTTGAAATACCAACAGATAATACCCTAGCGGAAGTTCCAGTACAATCTCCAACTGATCAGCCAACGACGTGGTCTGCTATTGTTCAAACTGAAACAAAGGTATTCCCGTCTCCAGCTATCAAGGACGAGACGGCTGATGTGCCTGCATGGTCCACTGTTGTTGTAAGCAAAACGACAGACTTCCAAGATCCTAAGCAACAGCAAGATCTTGAGAATCAGGAAACAACGAAAACTACAATAACCAATACAACCTACGTTACAACAACAGTAACAACACACAAGGATGTGAAAACCCCCGAGGAACAACCAACTTCGTACGTATCAACAGTTGTGACAACTCATTCAAATGAGCTGATAGTTGAGCCCGAATCCACGGAAACAAGCGTTAAGCCTGTAGAGCCAATTGCTCCCAGTAGCTTGGATAGTCTGAGGGAAAACCTACAGCTTGACTACTCGAATCTACAATACCCCAAATATAACATTGCGGAAACGCAGTATCAACTTTTTAAGCAGAATAAACCCAAGGAAATTGGTGCTGCGGAGATAACAGAGTTACCCAGGGATGAAACATTTATAAATGATTATGTGATAATTGAACCCGAAGCATTGCCCGAAATTAACTCGGAAATTCTTGCTTATAATTTGTACCTTGATAGAGAAACGCTTTTGCGTCCCATTCCCAATGATACCATTAGTCAGTTGCATTTATTGAAAATAGAAAAGCCTGTTGAACCCAAAGTAGAAACTAGCGTTGAGGAGGAAAAGCCACAAACTAAAGCTGAGGAAATTGTTTCAGAGAAAACGCTGATTCAACCTACAGCTGAAATAGTAACTGAAGTTGAGGAAATAACAATAGTCAAACCCAAACCTGAAATAGAGAAAGTAATACTCGTTGATAACTCGTTGGAATCGAATTCAACACCCTTAGCGTCCATATCCTTAGCCCGCAAACCAAGTGAACTACTCTGGCATCTAAGTCAGGACAACTTCCCGAAGTATAGACAAACGGCTGAAGATGCTTACGGACTATTTAAGACAATTACTAGCGACTCGACCAAGACGGATACAGAGAAAACTCAGGAAACTCAGGACGATAAGCATAAGACTGACATCATTACTGAAACTGTAGTGAAAACGACCACGATTACAGAATCAAGCAAATTGATTACTGATCACGTTGTAGATAAGACTGAACCAGAAGCATCGTCAATTGTAAGCATTCCTAGCGTAGAAGTGCCGGCAACAGTACCTGTCAGCAGTCTCGATCAGTTGCGTCTAAATCTGTACCTGGATGACTGGCAAACGCGCAGCATCGATCCAGATTTATACGAGAGCAGCATCGACAGACTGAAACGTGCTGATGTGACGGACATTGATACAAAACTTGACAAAGACACGAAACCCGACGATGATATCAACAAACCAGACAAAAAGGACGACGACAACGATGATGACGAAGACGACGATAACGATGACGATGATGATGGAGATAAACTGACTGTACCTGAAATTCGTAAGCCGCATGACGATGACGATAAACCGAACGACCGCGATCCTGGTAGTGGTAGCAGTGGCAATGCAACACCGACACCCGAACACGATGCAGCTCAATACGAACCAAATCAGAGCTGCTCGTCGGAGTATATGTCAGCCGATTTGCCAGGCGGCGTAGGTCACTGGCGGGACCAAAGTACTTACTTGGCTTTAGAAGGTCAACCTCAGGTTAAACTAGAATTGACACCAACAGTAGAGTCTAAGGATGTTCTAACCGAAACTAAAACCCTAGAGCTGGCACCCTCTGTGCCATCTAAACCAGACACGTCCCCAACTACTACTACACCCGAAACAAGTCCCGCCCCACCCAATGCTACCACAAACTCAGCTAACGTTGCAAATGCACTAATCCAATTGGCGAGCGCCACAACTCACACGCTGAACGCGGCTGCCAATGCGGCGGCGACAGCAACAAAAACGACAACACTGGCAGCGACTAGCGCGATTCTGCCAGTTGCAGCAGCCGTAATTAATAAGCTTACGGCCCAGACAACAACACCGACAACATCAGCGGAGCAGCAGCCGGAGACGCAAGCGCTCACAGCAATTGCTGCTGTTGAGTCGCCTGCGGTTGCTGCCACACCAGCAACAGTTGCCGAAGTGACAACGACAACAACAACAAGCAGCGAGGGGTCTGCTCCGACAAACGACAGCACAAATATCGTGAAGCGCACTGTAGTTACAACTACAACAGTAACGACAACAACAACCAGTGAAACGGCAGCAGCAACACCTGGCAGCAGCAACACAACGACAACGACAACAACAACAACATCTAGCAATGATTTGCAACAACAACAACAACAACGCCAGAAGGTGAAAATCACATTGAGCCTTCAGTTATTCATAATTTTAATATTTGCAGCTTTTTTGTGTGGTTTTGGTATTTGTTCATGGCTTTTATACGGCAATCGCTCAACCTGTTGTTGTTGTTGCGGCCCTGCCAGCAGCAGCAGCAGCAGCAGCACATGCTGCACATTGCTGCCACCAGCAACAGAAACGCACCCTGGCAATGGCCCGCAGTAAGGTCGACCATGGGTTGCCGCTCTTTGTTGGCCTTGGCGCATGGCGGGTGCCCAAACAATAACATAACAAAAAATATTCAAAAAATTAAATTTAAAAAAAAATACACACACATTTATAATATATTATACTAACGTAACTCTCAATTGTTAATTCTTATATATCCTGCAATATCTTATGTTCTCTTATGATTTTCCTTTTTTATTTTCTTAAGATTTTTTTTGTTTATTATATTTGTATTGTACGTGTTGTTTCGCTAATTGCATTCATCTATATATATCTATATATACATATATAAGATTAATCGTAATATTATGAAATTATATACACGCTCTTCTATCTACTTAGACTAGTTGTTTGAATGCGTTACCAAATGTTCCTTACTAATTGATCTTAACCTATTGTAAAATGCAGTAACTACTAATACTTAGTAGCATTATATACTTACTAAAGTCAGACTTAACAAAATAAAATAAATATTAACCAACTTGCACGTCTTAATATATTGAAATCTATTTTAACTATATATACTTGCACAGTTTTATTTTCGTATAGGCACACACACACTCACGCAAATGCACATATTCTTCGCACTTGCACACAGTGTTGCTTAAAAGTGCGTGCACACAGTTTTCTAGCAGAATATGCCCGTTTTTATGTACCACAAATCGTCTACTTATGAGTTCATTGCCTTCCTGTCTGCCGCCCTGCAGCCCTCGCCAAATGTTAAGCAATTTTCCTTTTTTTTTTTGTTTTTGCTGCAGTTTCCCCCAGTGTGTGCTTAGTTGTCGCTATAAATAAATTAGAGATCCATGCAATGCAGCCCGTATTACTTGCTCAAAAATACCTCAGTGCGCCAGTCAGTCGGTCCTAGTCTTGCATTCCAATTTTTAGTATAGATCGTGAGTTCAATGCGAAATGTACTCAGTCAAATAGTTTGCTAAATCAAAACCAAATTCTTAAGCTTTCCATTAGTACATTGAAGAACTATGTTTAAAGGCCGGCCAAGAAAAAATAATCATATATGTGAGTGCTAGTGCAGAATATCTAGTCTACAAGTTCATAGGATTACGGGCAAGAAAACCATCAGTAAGAACATTTATATATTTTTGTTGTACCCTGTACCCCTAAGTGAGCTCGTAAATGGTTTCATTAAATACTTACAGCATTTGTGGTAGCTGGAGACATTCCGAGTAACGTAAAAATAAGTATGTATATATTTGTTATTGTCGGTCCGGTTTTAAGAACGTGACTATTTTGGAACGATGCAAAATTTGATATATGCACAGACAGATCAAGTTCTTTAGCACGCTTCGTAATAAACCAAAGTAAATTTTATAAAATTGCAAAATGCAAATAATTTCTTTAGGCATATCCTTAAGTGTGCTCTCTCAAACTTCTTACAGGGATTGAACAAATATGTTCAATAGTAAAAGGCAAGGGTAAAGATTTCTTATATGTACAATGTACCATTTATTTGCAAAGTATAGTAAGCATAAAAAATAGTTTAACACAGTATGTACTGAGGATTCTATCATGTAAAGCGAAATGTTTAAACGAAAAGTGATTTTCAAAATTTAAAATATTACCACGTGCCGTAATAGGAACGGGGTACAGGGTAACTGCCAGTCGAGCATACTCGGCTGTAGCTTGATTTGTATTCTTTATTAAGCTTGCAATATGAAAAATGTTTAAAAATAGCTTTAAGTTATTTCCTAGTTGTTTCCTTGCTTACCATAATTTTTTCCAAAATCAGAGTGTAAAGTCTTTTTCATATAGTTTCAATCAAGTTACAGCCCTTTGCTAGGAACTATCGCATTTGGTGCTTTTGTCTATCCGCTGTCCCTTTCGCCATATACTCATAATATGCCGCCGTTCATATACGTTAAGATTTTTAATGCCATATACGCATGCGTTACGTTAAATGCAGTTATGTCTATGCTAAATATGTACTACTTAAATATACGTATAGAGATATATATCAAAACAATTATTACGCATTGCCTACCCCTATGTATGGCCGTGCGTTTGCATCCATTCAACAACAACAAATAAATGTTATACAATATTTGTTCATCGTGTAAATATGTTGTGTGCGCGTATAAAAGCCGCCAGCAAATATTTACAATGTTAACTAGTTATTTGACGCAAAATGCAATGTTTATTCTTATTAACATGTTTATTAATATTCCCCAACACATTGGACACATATATTACGAAAAAAAAAAAAAACAAATATATATAGGATATAATCACGCAAGAACTCGAAGAACTTCTACAATCGCTGTCAACCGTCGAGGATGGCATTGGAAATATGAGCCACAGCAGCTTGGAGGGCATGCTACAAGGATTGAAGGTAATTTAGATGCTACTTTAACTGAATCCAATGCACGTATTTACCTGGCATTCCTTTAAATAATATTAGATAATAATCCATACTGACACTGTATATAGCCGTAGTTTTGTATTTTTGCCAATTAAGAAACGATTAATGGATGCTGGCGTGTGTCACACAAATTAAATAACACATTCGCATCATTCCATAAAAAATCGTACATATATCTATATACATATATACTTATTACCGATAGAAGTTTTTTGATTAGCGTACTCTTAGTTCTGATATACAATTACATTTCGTCTTAAATGATTTTGGTATATAGTAGTCGAACCCTTTGACGTCTTACTATTTATTTACTCACATATAGTAGGTGTACATTCAGTTCAATTCTTGTTTTTTGTCATTTTGGCAAACGTTTGTTTAATGCGTGTTTTCTGCTTGATGTGCAGCTAATCCAAAGCAATCTGCAAGTACATGAGAAGGAAGCGCTACATCTCAAGGACCAAGCAAAGGCATTGCCCACAGATCCTGGCACAGAGCGTTTGCTTAACGAGACCGCAGATCGCATCGATCTGCTGCTAAGGCGCACACAGCAAGGAATTACCATGATAGCCGTGAGTATAATCTATCAATATATGTATATATTTATAGCACCTGCTAAGATCAAACAATTCATGTTTCAGAACGCCATGCATGGGCAGAAGAAGCGTGAGCAGGAGATCGACGAGTACCAGCAGCATTTGCTGGAGCTGGAACGCTGGATCAATGAGGTTTCCGCCGAATTGGCCTCGTTCGAGCCCACAACGGACAGCAGCACCGATGAGCAGGTGCTCAAGACTCAGGTGGAGCGCAGTCAGCAATTGCTGCGCACTCTGAAGGAACGGCAACAGTCCATGGATGATTTGGTCGACCAAACGCGAGAGCTTCAGGCTCATCCCGACGTCGCCCCGTTGGCCGATACGCTGATGGAGCAACTGCAGAGCATTCTAATCATATTACGTGAACAGATCACCGTTGCGACCACGCGTATCTTTACCATTGAGAAACGAATCGTGGATCTGCGCAAGGCCAAGAGCGAGGATGCACAGCGTCAGCGCGTGCTGGCGGATGCCCAAATCCAGGCACCAATTGCTGCAAGTGCAGCGCCCGAATCCATAGAGTCCAATGAAAACACTCTAGACTCGAGCTCAATGCCTGAGGAGGAGATCAAGCCCTCGGGCGTTTATGTGGAGACGCAGACATCGCTGAGCTTGCAACAGCCTCAGCCGCAGATCGCCACGAGCAATGTGGAGGCGCAGACTAGCTTCCAGGAACCGCAACCCGTGGTGGCCATAGAAACCGCCGAGATAGCGCTGCAAACACTCAAGGAGCGTCCACCTACGGAAAACATAATGGTCACTCAAACCGTACAGCATGGTCAGGAGACAATACAGATTGACACCCAGCGGAATGAAAATGTACCGGAACAGACCGAGGATGTGCAGATCGAGGCGCGTTACCATCAACAACCCAAGGGCGATGTGGATCGTGCCACCGAGCTGATACTTAAGAATGTGCCGCAGGCTTTCGAAACTACATTTGTCGAACCAGACGAAACCACAACCGAGGTGGTTGTCGGCGCCGATGGCACCAAGCATATTGTCTTGAAAAAGGTCACCCGGATGCGTCAACAAATTGTGCAACAGCAACAGATTAGCTCCATTGAGACGGTCAGCGATGCCGATGGCAATATTGAAGTGCAGTCAACGGGTCAAATCAATTTGGAGAATGTGAAGACCACAGACACGATTGCCGATCCACAGCAGAGCACTTACCGCACCGTAGTCACGCAACAAACGCGTGGCACCCTGTTGGATGGCTCCCAGCCGGAGACCGTGACGGTCAGCGAGTTCGAGACGGAGCCGGTGGTTGAGCAGTATGAGCAGCTGTTAGGCCCCGATGCGGATGGCAAAATGCAGCTATTCCGCGCGGCAGCTGGACAGTCGACGCTAGATAATCAGGGTACGAGAATACAAGCTGTAATGCAGCAGGTGACCCGTAAGATTATACGCAAGACCCGAAAGATAATCAAGCGTGTGGTCATCATTGATGGCAAGGAGCATGTGACTGAGGAGGTGGTTGAGGAGCCCGAGGAGATTGAGGTGACCGAGGAGGAGACTATGCCACATATCGATGTCAATATTGTGCGCACGGTGAATGGAAAAGTGGTTAGCGAAGAGGAATTCCAGCGCATGATGCAAGAACCAGGCGTGGTCATCGAAGAAGTTGCAACGGATCTGTCATCACAGACAGTAGAGCCGCAGCAACAGGTATTTGATATTGAGTCTATCAACATCTCCAACACCACCACCACCACAACCACACAACAAGAACAACCACTTGATAAACAGACACCACCAACAACAACAACAACTGCAATTACAAGAGAAACGACAAAAGCAGCACCTGTAGAATTGCCAGCACCTCAAGTAGACATTGAAGAAATCGTAAATGTTGCCCCTATCAGTCCCGTTAATGTTGCAGCTGCAGCAGTAACTGAACCTCCAGCCCCCACCACCACAACCACAACAACAACAACAACAACAATCACAGCTACAACAACAGAGAGTCAGCCTGTGGTGGAAGATATCAAGGAAATTTGGCCACTGGAACATCATTTACAAACCACAAACATCGATTTCTCGGAGCATGCCGAAGAGCTGGCACCGCCAGCTGCTACCAGCCCAGAGCCATCAATGCCCGTGGAAACCATTTGGCCAACTAGCCCCGAAACTGGCAACTCTGTCACCTTGGAGTCGTATGCATTTGAGCCAGCGTCGCCAACAGCTGTGAGCATCAAATCCGAGTCTGAGCCGACACCACAAAAGACTGAAACAACACCGGAGCAGCCAGTGGCTAAGCCCAAGACTGACGTAGAAACCTTCCTAGCAGCTGAACAAGCACATGCTCAACCCGATACGAAAGAGTCTGAAAAAGCTGAAACAGCAGTACCAGCCGAGCAAGCGCAACCACAAAAGGTAGCGCCTGAAGAACCTGTCACAGAAGTGCCAACCATCAACATCGCCGATAAACAATCGGATATTCCTCAAAGGGATATACGTGTGGCCACCCAGCTTTTCATTTCTGGAGAGGCAGACGCCTCAGCGTCGCCACGCAAGACTTACCAGATAACAGCACCCTCTGTAGAAGCCACTGGAGCTGGTGTACTCAAGGTAGCCATGGCGGCAACCTCAGAGCTTGTTGAATCTATTGGCATGCCACCGGCTAAGGTAACCATGTCCATTGTGGAGACTATCACAGCGCCCCTGGAGCACGACGAAGACGCGTCCACGAAGCGAAGTCGAAAGAAAAAGAAGAGAAGAGATGAGGAAAAAGCCAAGAGTGAGCCAGAACCAGAATCAAAGCCGCAGCCCGTGCACGAAGAGGAAGCAGCGCATGTGCCGCTCTCACCCGAGAAGTCGCCACGTAGTGACACCATCACCCCAGAATCGGAAGGCAAAGTATGCCACGAATCGATTGTGGAGATAAGCACAGAGAGTGATTTGTCGAGCATGGATATGGGTCAGACCGTCAAGGTGGTCGAAGATTCGATTATACCCTCGCCCACAGAGCAGTCACGTACTCCAATTACGGAACTGGTTATACCCACAGAGGTTGTCGAGCTAGCAGTACTTGAAGATGAGGAGCAGCAAACGAGTCCGCGTGCGCCTACGCCAACAACAACTGCCGAACAGGATATTAAATCTTCGCAGACATCACCACAGCACAAACCCAAACTGGACGAAACGGCGGTGCAAACGAGCCTAGATGTGCGTCCGGACAATCAGGAGACCGAATCGCAGACGATCATTGTCGAAATTACAGAAACCGAAGCACAGACAACACCACGCGGCGACGACAAACCTGAGCCCGTCGAGACATTTAGCACAGAAATTCAAACCGATGAGAATGGTCAGCCCCGGCAAACTGTCGAAATTTCTAGCCAAACGATTATAACGACAACAACCGAAAAGGAGCTGCAAACGACGCCCAAGGAATCGCCGCGCCTAGCTGAATCGAGTAGCGACCACGTGGTCCAGCCACTTGTCAAAGATTTGGTTAAAGACATGACCATCGATTTGCCTGTGCCCACAAAGGAGCAGTCCACCGTCACAGAGGTAACCACCACCAAGGAGTCGCACATGCAAACAGCAACGCCAGAGCCAACGGAATTGAGCAGGCCTGAAGCCGTAGATGTGAGCGATGTGCTGGTGCAGACCACACCACGTGAGGAGCCACAGCCAATTTCGATTGAAGACAATTCCTTGACAGCTGCATCTTATTCAGAGCCGTACGAGCTGGAGGTGAAAACCACAGTGGCCATTCCGGCCGATTCCGATGCATCTACGGTGGAGCCCACGCTATATGAATACACGCAAACGATGCAGCTGCCCAAGCCTGAAAAGAAAACCAAAAAGGACAAAAAGGACAAAAAGAAACAAAAGGGCAAGTCTGTGCCGGAGCCAACGCCAGAGGCGGATCCACAAATCAGTGTGACCGTAGAAATTGCACCCGAACTGCTGACTGAATCTGGAATAGAACTCTCCACCAATCAGCAAATCGAAGAGGTGCCACATCTGCCGCCGCCAGTACCCGACTCTGAGCCCATCGAGGTTGTCGATCCGCAAAGGCCACAGCGTGTGCAATTGCAAATCACAAAGACCACAGTCTACGATGAATATCCTGATTTGCCGGTGCATATTCTCGAACAGAACAAGGTAAGCATTGCCTCGCAACAGCAAGGCAAGCCGCGCAGTGGACCCATATCTTCGGTGACCATTGAGGAGGTTGCCTCGCCAACGGAGGAGCTGGTGGTGCCCATTACGCCGGGTCCAGATAATCTGAACGAAAAGAATATATGGCTAACGGCAACGACCAGCTCGACTTTGGACAGCACACCGATGGATTCCTCTGAGACGCTCATCAAGAGCGAGACTTTGCAGCTGTATCCTGGCAAACAACAACAACAGCAACCGAAGCTGACCTGGGCAGAGACCAAGGAGGCAATCGGCAGTCGCATAAGGCAGCTGAAACAGGCGACGCCACAGCAGTCAACACCATTGAGCGATGTCCTTCACCTGGCCACACTATCCGAGCAGATCAAGCAGGTGCCCACCTCCGAGCGCTTGCTGGAGGTCACTGAAGGATTAAAGAACTTGGATGTGGCCATAAGCAGTAGGGATAAAACGATTATACACACCACAGTCGTAACTGTCATTGAGAAGGTCTCCACCTGGCTGGAAACCATCGAGTATCGCGTGTATCTCATACGGCAGAACTCGAATGAAGGTCCCTCGGAACAGAAGCTGGACAACTACAATCAGCTGAACGAGGAACTGCACACAATCAAAGCGAATGTCAATCAGCTCGAGCGAGGGCTCGGCCAAACGGATAAGCCAACACAGTCGGAGCTGCTGCAATATGTGGACACGCTCAAAGAGCACATCGATGCGGTGGAGCAGGTGACCCAGCAGAGTCAGGCCCAGGACAGCAAGGATCTGGACAAGTGGCACAACTTTGAGCTGCTCTACAGAGAAGTTTCCACATCGTTGGACTTCCTGCAGCAACGGTACGAACAGGCGCTCAGCGGGGAACATCCGCTCTCCCAAAAGCTGGCACTGCTCGATGAGCTGGACCGTCAGCATACGGGAGGCCAGCAGCAGTTGGAGCAACTGATGCAGACTGCCCGCTTCTTCCAGCGCGATTTCCCCAACAAGAAAATACCACAGGATGTGTACAACGCCTTTGAGAACAGCAAGAATATTGGCAACAACATCGAGACGGAGCGCGATCGTCTGCTTCAGCTGCAGTCACTGGCCGAGGAGTACGAGCAGACGCTCAAGGAGTTCACCAATATCACGGTGCTGGCCGACAAAATGATGGAGAGCCCCATTGTGTCCAGTTCCCTGGAGCTGCTCAACAACGAGGTGCAAAAACAGCGCAAGTTCTTTGTCAATCTGAGCCACTGTCGCGCCATGCTGGAGTCGCTCGAGGAGAACATTGACAGCGAGACGCGCGAGAAGCACTCGGAGCTGCACAAGCAGCTCCACCAGAAGGCCACCCAACTGCTGGAGCGTGCTTCGGAGCGTTCCTCAAAGCTGGTGCAGGCCGCCTCCCGCTGGACAGTGCTGGAGAAGGGCATGCGCGACGAGCTGCAGTGGCTGCAGGTGGCACAGCAACGTGTGCCAGATCTGTCGGCGGTTACCTCCGCCGATTATGATCAGTATGCGACGCTCTATCAATCGCTGAGCAATGACATCTCTCATCATTATGTGAAGATGACGCAGCTCTCGGGCATTGCCAACAAAATGCAGCTGCTGGTGCAGGCGCCCAATTTGGTTGAGGAATCGAATGATGCCCTCATTGTGCTGCTCAAGCTGCGCGAGGAGGTGGCGCTCTATTTGCACCGCCTGCTGGTCTTCAAGGAGATCTGGGTGCAGTACGAACAGCAAACCGAGAAAATGGAGGCATTTGTACGCGAAGCGGAGCAGGAGCTGCGCCAAATCCAAATACCCACACAACCCACAGAGGAGCCCATACCACATATGCGGCAATTCTGGGAGATTAAGGCGCGCTTCGAGCTGCATAATAACATACGCAACGATGCGGGTCATAGCCTGGAGAAATCCCTCCAGGTCATACCACTGGCCGATGAGATGCTCCAACGCCAGTTCCATGCCCAACTCGAGGATCGCTGGCAGGCGGTGGCCCAGGCCATTGAGCAGATACAGCACAACATTGTCGAGTGCCTGTCCTCGGAGGATATGCCCGCGGATGAGAAACTCAAGCTGGTGGAGCGCGAGCTACAGGAAATCTACCTGACCATGACCAGCATGAAGGGCGTTATCAAAAACGAGGAGGAGCTCTGCTTGTACATTGAGCGTGTCCAGGTGCTGCGCACACGCGTTGGCTTCATTGGCAACGAGCTGGGCCGCATTGGACTCCAGGAGCCGGCAATTGAGCCCGAAAAAGTGGGCGAACTTTTTGCGCTCTCGCACAAAATAACCACACAAATTGCCGAGGAGCTGGAGTTCGCCTCCGTGCTGCGAGATCAGCTGCAGGCCATACACGAGGGCATCAGCAATCAGCGCAAGCACCAGGCCAAAATCTCCGTCATATTGGACGAATGCGAGTCCGCCGAGCGCCAGGGCGCGGATATCATAGAGAAAGCCGTCGCCGATTGCCAAAATGCGGGCGAGGAGCTCGTTGCCAGCTGGCAGGAGATAATGCGCCTGCGCCAAATGCTGCACACGCTGCCCATGCGGCTGAAGATGTCCGTGTCGCCCGTGAAGCTGGAACGCGACATTTCCCAGCTGCAGGACGACCATGCCTTCCTCGAGAGCAAGTGCACCAATATTATGGCCATACTACGCAATCGTTTGGCCCTATGGCTGCGCTACGAACGTCAGCTGGAACTGGTGCATGACTCTGTCCAGGAGACGGACTTCATGATGGAACTGATACGCGTGCACGGCCAGGTCGACTATGAGCGTCTGCGGAAGGCCACCGAGAGATTAGAGGTAAGTTTTCCATGCTCTTTTTTTATTGACTGATTTATGACTATTTTGGCCATATTCAGTCGGTCAAAACAACTGACCTGGCTACCTGCATCGACTATGCATCTTTTTTTGCGAGCCCTTCTTATCAGCATTTGCCTTTATCTGCCCGACATGGCTATAAAAACCGCGCGCGTTTTCTGCCTGCCTTCAGTTAGGCGCGCACACTCAAATATTTCAGAGCGGTTTTTCACGTATGCTGATTCAAAATAGTTCGATAGAAAAAAGCTACCACAAAGCTCTTATACTAAAGCGCTCTTCGAAAAAAGCTTAGGCGCATTGCATTTGCTTTGCGTTTCGATTCGTTTCGTTTCGTTTAGTTTCGTTTGCTTTGCGGCAGTTGACTTTGACTGCGAAACGCGCGCGTGTCGCGTAAATTGTCGCTGCGAGCGTTTTATTTTAATTAACTGTTTTTGTTTGTTTTCGCTCTCTCAGGGACTTGCGGGCGATCTGCACAGTCGAGAGCAGCTCTTGGACGAGCTTAAGGGCGCCGCCAAACCGTTAATCGAGAGCTGCGATGTGCAAATTGTCGAGCAAATTGAATCGTCCGTGCAGGATGCGGTAGTCGCCTGGCATGATACCACCGAGAATCTGCAACAGCTCTGCACACGCTACCAGCGGGCCGTCGAGCTCTGGGACAAGTATCGGAACGCCTCAGCAGCGGTCAAGAGCTGCATCGACCAGCAAATGGACAGCGTCAAGTCCTTCGAGCAGCCCTTAGATGCCATGCAACATGCCAAGGTAAGTGCTTTAAGCTAATTGTAATTTGGGTGGGTTACGATTTTGGCGGCAAAAAACAAAAAAAAAAACCAAGGAAAATCAACGACGTTTAATTGTAGCCGGACCAGACTGTAATTACATTGATTTTCAGCCGTTACGCTCGGCCCAATCAATTTTCGGGCGCGTCACTGTAATCGCTGGCAATAGAACATGGAAATAGGAAATAGGGCTCTGCCTGTGCGAGCCAACTTTTGTGTACACATTTGTACATGCATGTACATATATGTATATTGGTTGCTTGTGTCATAAATTATTTTGCTTGACACCCCAAGACAGAAAGACATACTTACAGACGGCCCAAAAGTTGTAACAATCTTGCACTGGGTAGCTTCGCTTTCCAAGCAAATGTGTAACTTATTGTGGAAGACATTTTCGACACCATAAAGCATATATATTCGTGATCAGTGTCTGCAGTCGAGTCGTTATAGACATGTCTGCCAGTTCTTAGCCAAGCTATAGTTTCCTATTTACATTTATTTATGGAACTTTGCAAAGATCCATGTCCGCCAGACCGGAACTTAACTATATATAACTCATCAATCCAGCTTTTTATTTGTACTTCCTAATTCAAGATCCTAACATCGGAGCACTATATCATATATATATATATAGAAAGAATCACACGAGTTTGCTAGAACAACTTTTCTGCTTTTCAAGATATCTTTTAGCTTCTATATATAGTAGAAAACAATATTGTCTGGCAAGATCATGTTATTTTATTATAGGGCATTAATTCGATCGAAAAACTTCACTATATAATTGTCACATGAGAGATTGGTCGAAATCTAGCTTTTTTTATCTTTTTAATTTTTCCAAACTTTATTTGCGTCCAATATATGATCGAGATCCTAACATCGGAGCACTATATCATATAACTCTTATTCAAGATATCTTTCAGCTTCTATATATAGTAGGTAACAATATTGTCTGGCAAGATCATATTATTTTATTATAGGGCATTTATTCGATCGAAAAACTTTACTATATAATTGTCACATGAGAGATTGGTCGAAATCTAGCTTTTTTATCTTTTTAATTTTTCCAAACTTTATTTGCGTCCAATATATGATCGAGATCCCAACATCGGAACACTATATCATATAGCTCTTAAGAAAGATGTACAGCTTTTCTCTTATTCAAGATATCTTTTAGCTTCTATATAGGAAACAATATTGTCTGGCAAGATCATATTATCTGATGCTAGGGCATTTATTCTTCGGCACTTGTTAGATAAATATGTTTTATTGTGGCGACTTCTTTTCGATACTCAGTTTATTTGCTTTAACTATTAACACATAGTTTTGTTATTTATGTATGTTTATTGATCATTAGGGTCATTAGAGGGGCCAAGCAGCGAAGCATTGTAATTATTTGTGTCCCTAGGTAGCCCAACTGTCACTTCACATGGCGAAGTTTATCAACCCAGAGCGTAAGCTCTGTGTTTATATAGCTGCTTTATCTGTTCGGTCCAAAAACAAAAAAGACAAAAATAAATGAAAACACACGAAATTATAGGAAGACCACATACTACATTCTATATGGCCACATACAATACATATGTACATATGTGATTATAAGATTGCCGGAGCATGCCTTCAGCGTGTCCGAAGCTGTAGATAAATGTAAAAATATTTCTTAAGTCGCTGCTGTTGTTAGATTTCAATGTCAACGTTTGTTTGTTTGTTAGTTTTTTTTTCTGATAAAGCGGGGAGCATAGCTGAATATTTGAGAGATGATATCATAGGGCATTCGGTAGGGCCGGACGCGTGCTCTTTAAATTGTTAAATGCGTGCGGCCAGTTATATGTATGTATATTTAAATAGCTCTTTGATGGCCGGCGACGCGGCAGGGCCCAGCGGGTGACCTCTTTTCTAAATTGAAATTGAAAGTGTACTCGGTGCACGGTTTACGAATAGAAATGCATTCGGATCGGGAACGAGCCGAGACAATTGATAAGCAGCAGCATACGTGCTCCTAACTAGGGCTAACTGCTCCTAACCCGGCCGGCTTTTGAGCTACATGTACTTTGATCGAGCTAATTATAAATCGGTGGCATTTGCATTCAAACTAAAATAATCTGTGGCAAGTGCCATATACTAGACGAAAAGCTAACACTAGTCATTCGATATGTTTATGACGAGACAGAGAGAGAGAGAAAATGAAATAATTATTTTAATTTAATTTATATATATGTATTTTGGATGATTAATTTAATTTATTCTGTCTGCCTTTGCCAGGTTTGCCAAGACAATCTGAGCACACAGAATGATCGGCTCTTGGAGCTGCGCGACATTGTGGCCAAGATAGCCGCCGATGTGGGTCTGGATGCCTCTTCGCTAATGCAGGGCGAACTGGATGCGCTGGGCCAGCGTTTGGCCGAATGCAAGGATGCGATAACGACGCTGGCGAACGTGGCCGAGACGCAGGATAAGGAGCGCAAGGAGCTCGACAAGGAGGTGACACAGGCCAAGGTCTACTTCAACAATGTGCAGCAGGTGAGTGCAGGCCCCAAACTCTCAATTCGGTCTAAGCAAAACATGTATCGATTAGAGCCATGATGATGATAATGATGATGATGATGATCATGATTAGCATATGTTAGAGCTGGCGTGCGGAAATTCCCACAGTGCTCCACCACAACAAACAAGAACAACAAAGAAAAAAAAAGCAGGCGGACACTTGTTGTTGTTGTTGTAGTTGTTTTTGTTAATACAATACGAAGGACATGCTATTTTAAGTGGGTTAAAAGTTGAAAAACTTTCGCTCCCATGTGTCTATATGTACTTCGGTTAGTCGAGCGTCACAGTGGCCCGTACATTGGTCTTTATTGATTGCCAAAGGGCTCAAATATGGCTTCGACTGCAGGCATATTTAATTTTTTTATTGACCCCGCGCTCATAAATATTTGACAAGCCTCCTGCCCCTTGGCCAGAATAAATAGAAATCTTTTCGGATATATGCATATCAAAAAATCATGCTTGTATGGGAACATTTTTGTGGGCAATTTATTATTTAATAACTCGAGCAGGTATTTTCTTTTCTAATAGCCCGTCAGTTTTGTCCGTTTGGAGTCTTCTCGCACCACTGTGCCAACCATTTGAAATTCACATGCCACAACCAGTCGCCTCGCGTCTCTTGTGTCCGCCACCTTAGCCCACCTGCCTGCCCCACCTCCTAGCCCGGCCCATGTGTGGCCAGACAGTTGAACAGCGCGCGCGCGTGTTTTTTTTTTTCTTTTTGTTAGCATGAGGTCATTGCCAGTTGGCGGAAAGAGTTGCAACGTTTTTTATACCTCGTACCCAAGGTACAAATGCACGGCATATTGGCTGCAGAGAAGAGTATGTCCCAGTTCTAGATTCACAGGAGGTATTAGTCAAATTTATAGCTCAGCTCAATATATATGAAAATATGAAATATATGAAAAGTATTTCTGGCCCCTTTGTCGTGCACTGGCTACAGAGCATTTGTGAGTCGGTAACTTTCACGGCTGTGAAGCCGTGCATTGCCAACTGTAACTGGAGACCAGATTGTGGCTATTAGGGTCAGGCCAATTAGCCAAGCACAAAACGTTGCACTGGCTGCCACCTGTTAAATACAAATAATAATAATAATAAATCTCATTCGCTTACTCATAGGATATTGCACGCGGCGAGCCGAGAACGCCCAAGGAGAGCGAGGAGCAGTTGGCCGCGCTGCGAGCCCATCTGCAGACGCTGGCCCGCACCGAGGAGCAGCTGCGTCAGCTGCGCGAACGCCAGCAGAACAACAATGAGCTGGCGTCGAGCGGCTCTGCCGCTGCCGCCGTTGCCGACGATAGCATACTGGAGGTGCTGGCGATGTGGCAGAAGATATTCCAGGATACGTTCCAGGAGTACCATCGCCTGTCGACGCGCCTGGCGCGCACCCAGAACAGCTCGGAGGCGTTGCGTTTGTGGCGTCAGTATCTGCAGCATGTGCAGTCGTTCCTCGCCTGCGCCATACCCGAGGATTACAGTAGCCTGCGCGAGCAGCAGCAGCTGTGTGCCATACACCAGAACCTGCTCATCTCGCAGCAGAGCGTGCTCGCCGAGACGCCGCTCGAATCGGAGCTCTCGGAGCAGTACAAGGCGCTGACCAATCTGCACAACGAGACCCTCTCGCGCATTATGCAGCGCAACGAGGAGCTCGAGCGCCGCGTGAGCGGCTGGAATGCCTACCGGCAACAGCTGGCCGCCCTGCTCGACTGGCTGCGCCAGCGCGAGGCGGAGCGCAATGCGCTGCAGCTGCGCTACATACACCTGAAGCGCGTGCCGCACCTGAAGGCGCGCCTGGACGCATTGCTGCTGCAGCTGACGCGCGGCGAGCAGCAGAGCGCCGCACTGAAGGCACAGCAGCAGGAGCTGCTCAAGTACTGCGACGATGCGCTGGCCACCGCGATGCGCATGGAGCAGGCGAGCATCAATCAGCGTATTAGTAATTTGCGTGCCGCCCTCGAGACCTGGCAGAACTTCCTCAAACGCATCAAGCAGCTCGGGGAGTCCTATGAGCAGCGTGTCCAGCAATTGCAGACGGAGTTTGCCAAGGCACAGGAGCTGCTCGACAGCAGCTCGGCTGATGCACTGCCGACGGCGCCCGCCGAGATTGAGCAGCGTCTGGTTGCGCTGAGAGCGCAACGTGTCCAACTAGGCGCTCAGACGTTCGCGCTGGAGGGCCTGACGGTCAGCCAGGAGGAGCTGAAGGAGTGCATCAGTCCGCACGACATGAAGGCCATACGGCAGCGCAGTTTCCTGCTCTGGCAGCAGCATGCCGATCTCGACTATCAGCTGGCCGTGCTCATCAATGGCATCGAGGAGCGTCTGTCGCTGCTCTCCAACTACCAGGTGCGCTATGAGCGCATCACCCAGTGGCTGCGCACCCTCGAGGAGCGTGTGGAGCGCGATGCCGATGTGGCGGCCATGGCCAATCCGGAACAGGCAGCCAAACAGCTGGAGCAGCAAATCAATGGCGAGCTGCAGCTGCGCGACAAGGAGCGCGAATGGCTGCTCTCCACCAGTCGGGAGCTACTGGCTCTCTATGCGGATGGCACGCCCCAGGCGCAGCAGGTGCGCAGCCAAGTGCAGCAGCAGAGCGATGCGCTGATCGATCGCTGGAATCGGCTCAAGTTCCTGTGCAAGCAGCGTGCCACAAAGATTGGCGAACTGAAGCAAACGCTGATGCGACTGGAGGAGCGCATAGCACTCATACGGGCCTGGCTCTTCGATGTGGAGTCGCAGCTGGACAAGCCGATCAGCTTTGACAACTACACGCCCAACGTGATCAAGGCCAAGCTGAGCGAGCACGAGCAGATCCAGCGTTCCATTGAGCATCATAGCAGCAATGTGGGCGAGGTACTCAACCTGGTCGAAATGCTGCTCAGCGATGCGGACAGCTGGCGCACCCAGGTGAACACCACGGGCTTGGCAGCGTCGGCGCAAAATCTGGAGCAACGCTGGAAGAACGTGTGCAGCCAGTCGGCTGAGCGTAAGGCACGCATCCTGGCCACATGGAATTCTCTCCAGGAGCTGATCAAAATGACCACCGAGCAAAAGTCCTGGCTGGCCAAACAGGAAAGCCAACTCTCTGGCTTTGAGCGCGACCAGAAATACGTGAACAAACAAAAGCTGGACGAACGCCAGCAGGCCTTGCGCGCCAAGCTATCCGAACTGGAAGCCGAAACCGTTTGTCTGCGCCAGCTGGAGCAAACCTATGCCCGGCTCACAATGAGCCCGGGCGTCGAGCCCGAGAACATCCAGAAGCTGACGCTGCCCACCAAGGTGATGATGAGCAAGTGGCGTCTGCTGACGCCACGCTGCCACGCCCTGCTCGATGCCATTGACAAGGATGCCAAGCTGATGCGCGACTTTAACACGGCCCAGCTGGAGCTGAACAAATCGCTGGCGAGCATACAGAAGGCGCTCGAGCAAGTGCCCAGTGCCGAGGATCAGCAGGCGGCCATGGAGGCGACGCTGGTGCTGCAGCGCTTGGACGGACTGGAGCGCAAGCTTCAGCTGGCCGAGCAGCAGGTACAGCAGACCGATGCCCTCGGCAAGGAGGCCGAGCTGCGCAGCAAACAGCAGCCGGTGCAGCTGAAGCAGCTGCTCAAACTGGTTGCCGAATACACGACCCTCTGGCAGACGGTGCAGAAGAATCTGGTGGTGCTCAAGACCAGCTGGCTGGCCCGTGCCACCAAGGAGGGCGCCGCGGCGGCGGCGGCGGTCAGTGAGACGCACGCCAGCGTCCAGGTGGACACGTTGTCGCAGCGCAAGCTGCGCCAGGCGCAACTGCAGCGGGAAACGTCCATAACGGCCAAGGATGCGTACATCATGGAGCTGCAGACGGCCATTGTCGAGTGCCAGAACAATCTGGAGGAGCTGCAGCGCACCATTGTGGACAAGACGCGCAAGCCGGGCCCCCAGAAGATTGCCAAGCTCCTGGGCAACGCCCAGTCATCCACGGAGCTAGTCAAGCATCTCAGCCATCTGCTGTTGACCGAATGCCAGGCGGACAATCAATCGGCCCAGGTGGACACCGTGTCAGAGCTGGCGCTGCGCTTCGATACGCTGCAGTCGCAGTGGAAGGCGCGCCAACAGCACGATCAGAATGCAAGGTAGGCGCCCTTATCCCAATCCCCCCATCTAGCTATTCCATCTAGTCTATTCCTTCAACTAATTGTGCTACATACTTGCAAACTGCGCGTGTAGATCGATTCCCGGTATATCCGTTTATATCCTATTCGAGGTTCTTATCGGCTCGTGTGGGGATTAGCCAGTTAAACTGTGTTCCATTTCCTTCCATATCGGGCCTGGGTCCAGTTTTGGTCCAGTCAAATCCTTGCCGAGCTCACTTCCAACTGGACACAGTGCTGCGCAAGATTAGTTTTCATTAACAATTCATTAATTTTTTCCCTTTTTCTTTTTTGTTAATTACGAATTTTGTTCAATTAATTACATGAATTTATAAAAGTTTAATTCAAATCAGCCCTTTGTATTCTTTTCATGAATCCCTTTTCTTGTATCTTAAGATTTCTAAATGGGAAAAGAACATATTCGCTTTTTACAAATCAGAAATATGCATAAGAACCTTTGAGGATAAATAGATTAAAAGAAAAGTATATAGATTAAAAGAAAAGTATATAGATTAAAAGAAAAGTATATAGATTAAAAGAAAAGTATATAGATTAGAAGAAAAGTATTGCTGCTACAGTGGTCGCTCGATGATGAGAACGCATCTCTATCTAATAAATTCGTTACAATTTAAAGTTTTTAAAAAATATTTCAATATTTCTTTAATAAAACATTTAAAAGCAATCGACATTTTATTCCAAAATAAGATAACATATCGATTTCAATTATTGACTTGGTTTTCCAAGTTCTCATTAAACGAGAGACCACTGTATTATGTATCGTGATTGACACTGATTGATTGATTGATAGCGAATTGATTGACATTTAATAAGTTTGCAAGTATTCTAACCACTTTCTTGTGTTTTTGGGCGTATTTAAATGGTATTTGGCTAACAAATTGTTTTATTGCTTTATGTCTCGCTATTTGCCCCGCTCACACACACACACACACACAATACACTCGCACACACATGCTTCACTCGAACCTGCGCATTCATGATGGCTCTGCCCAGCAGGTGCCTGCTACCTGCAGCCTACAAATACACATGCATACAGTAAGTGTTAACAGCTGAAGATTATCTCTATCCCTATCTCTACCCCTATCTACCTGTACCTGTACCTGTGCACTGACCACAATAACACTGCCAGGCGAGCTCCCTAATCTGCCGAGTGTGACCTCTGTTTATTGTTCTGTGTGTTCATCCACCAGACAAAAGCTGGCAGTTCCTCTTCTCAATGGGCTGCCAGTCTCCAGGGGTGGAGCACAGCGAGCAGCTTGGAGCTTGCCTGGACGTCAGCTCTGTTCAAAGTCGGGCCACAGACTTTGCCCAGTTCCAGCAAGTTTACATACTTAATGAATACAGGCTTTATTTAAAGCATTGCTAATTGTTTGCTTTATTTATCCCTTTAAAAAAAAAAAACAGTGAGGTCGGCCGTTTAACGTGTCCGCTCTGCACGCAACGCAATTGGCAGCAGATCGACAACGATCTGTGGCGTCTGGAGCAGTGGCTGCAGTTTGCCGAGAGCATACAGAAGGCACAGACGGGGCCGCCCTCGAATATTGAACTGCTCGAGGATGTGACACAGGATCATCGCGAGTTCTTGCTGGATCTGGAGAGTCACAAGTCGATCATCTCGTCGCTGAATGTGGTCGGAGATCATCTGGCCACGCACACCATGGACACGGAGAAGGCGCGACAGTTGCGCGCACGCCTCGAGGCGGACAACGAGCGCTGGAATAACGTGTGCATCAATGCCACCAAATGGCAGGGTCTGCTCCAGACGGCGCTCATGGGCAACAGCGAGTTCCATCAGACCATCGATGAGCTGGTCGACTGGCTGCAGCGCACCGAGCAGAACATCAAGGCCTCCGAGCCCGTCGATCTCACCGAGGAGCGCAGCGTCCTCGAGGCCAAGTTCAACAAGTTCAAGGATCTGCGCGCCGAACTGGAGCGCTGTGAGCCGCGCGTTGTCAGCCTCCAGGATGCCGCCGATCAGCTGCTACGCTCTGTCGAGGGTTCCGAGGAGCAGTCACAGCACACCTATGAAAGGTAAGTGCAGCTGGCGCCAGTGCCGAGGGCGGAACGAAATAAATGCGTGGATGCCGCTTCTGCTTTCTAGATAGATGTGCTCATAGTGGGGGCAATATATGTAGGTGTGAGATGGGCAGAGCAGGGCAGGGCAGGGGAAACAGCAGGAGCAACGAGCTAGTTGGGCGGCGTTTTTAGTTTCCGATTCAGTAGAAATTTAATTATTTACAAATATTTCTCTTGCATATAACATTTATGTTATGTGCAAACATTTTCCTTCTCTTCAAATTTTATTCTTCTGTACGTCAAACTATAATTTATAGAACAACTTTCAATAATCTACTTATGAGGCGAATAGAATTTATTTATGCTACAATCAAAGAGAAATTTACATACTGTCTAATATAAAATAATTTAATTCTCTACTTATTATAGAAATTAAATATTTATCCCTCCAATTGTAGAAATTGTTTGGCATAAGAGAAGATTTAGTTTTTCTTTCTTCTCAAATTGAGTTATAAAATCTTGATAAAATCTTTCTAAAAATATTATACAAATTTAATGGTTTAATTATTGGAACCCAAATCATATAAATTGTAAAAAATGTTTATCTTCAATATTTGTATAAAACCACACTCAAAAAATTGCATTCTTTCCGTAAAGATATCCGGTTTCTTATTCATCTAGTTCGATTTTATTTAAATTTACTTTTTCAATCGGCATTTTCTTTGGCTTGCCCTTTGATTTTATTTCAAAAAACATTTGTTTTAAATTCGAACATTTATTCCCATCACTTGATTACAACCAAATTGTACTAAAAATGTTCCTCTGAACATCTTTCTTTTCGGCCTACTACACCATCACGTATCTTTCCCAATGTAGCTTTTGCTCCCAAAACAAAAACAATCCGTAGTTCACATATTTAATTAGTTAGAGACTTAGTTTAACTTTCTTGTAAAACCTATTTTGCAACATTTTCTCGCTTTTAAATTTTGTGTTTTGCTGTGTTTATTTTGTTGCGTATTTGATTTGTGTTTTACTTTTTCTATTTTTTGTTTGGTACTCAAAATTTGATTCGTCCGCCCATTCTAACACTTCATCACAACTGACAACCCCAAGAGCCGCCAGCATATGTTTTAAATATTCTAGAACCCTTTCCAGGTTAACCGATCTGCGTCTCCGGCTGCAATCGCTGCGTCGCCTCTCCGGCATTTACATCGTCAAGCTGGGCGCCGTGCTCGGCTACGAGGGCGACAATCTGGGCGTGCCGCTGCAAATGTTGTCGAATGAGGTAAGTGCAAGGATCTCTCGATCAATCAAAAATGTATTGCAATTAAACGAGAATTTGTCCCGAAAATCCCAAAAAAAAAAACAATTTGATTTTTAATTTATTTTGAGCGCACCAAAGTAAGTGAAAAAGAAATTGGCTGTAAAAATATTTATATACATATATTATTATGAAAACAATAATTTATTTAGAGCGTGATGCGAACTTTGAATTGACAAATGCAAAAACTATTTTTATTTGATTTATTTTGAATTTAATTTATTTTCTTTTTTTTGTTCCTTTCCATTATACTTTATGGCATATCTAGCTTTTGGATAATACTACATTATCAACCTCTTCTATGCAGGCCGCCGCACCCAACACAGAAAATGCAAAGTAAATATTCATAGAAAATTTGTTTAATTTTTAATTCAACGTATCCGTAGTCTAGTTTAGTTTTCTTATATATATTTTGTTGTTCTTTAATTACTAAGCAAACAATTAATTGCACAAGTACAAACTCTAGTTGCACTTGATCTAACTATTGTAGCATGATGTTTTCTTAAAACCCAATATGCATACAATTATTTTTCTAATCCTCGAACTCTGCTCCATAGCCGCACCAACACCGATGGCGATGCTGCCGATGGCGATGTCATCAATACCACGGTACTGGCCCGCGGTGCACGATTCCTCGGGCGCGTTGCACGTGCCTCTCTGCCCATACAGGCGCTCATGCTGCTGCTTTTAGGTGTGGCAACACTGGTGCCCCACGGTGAGGACTACACGTGCATGTTCTCCAACACCTTCGCCCGCAGCCTAGAGCCAATGCTGTCCTATCCGCACGGCCCGCCGCCAACGTAATTGTCATTGGAATAGTGCAATAAACTCACAGTAAAAACCAAATAAAACAAATAACCAAATGTAACCACAGAACAGAATCAAATTAAAAAACAACAAATGCAAAGAAATAAGCTAATGAATGAAAGTAACCCCCGCGCAGTATACAAAATTGCAAAATTCTTGTTCAAGATTTAAGATATAACCTAGCGTCGAGTCGTCGAGTGTGTTATGTCCTGTAAATTTTTGTAATTTTCCACAATTTGAATGAAAAAAAGAAAGCAAACCGTGGTGTATTTTATTTTTGGTAGCTACAGACAAACATACCGCAAACAAATATGTACATAATATATTATGAATAACCAAACCCAACAACAACTCGACGAGCATATACTACAAAGAAACACTTGATTAAAAAACAAAAACAAAAAAAAACTGACAAATCAAAATCAAAATGAAAATGAAAATGAAAACTAACGACATGTAACGAAAAACTTTTACAACAAAACATAAAAGTAACTTATATTAACGATATATACATTATACATATATATTTGCACAGCAAACATTTATATATATATATAAACTACTATATATTAAAATACGCCCCAAATTATAAAGCCCAACATTTTGTATATAAAAACTAAGTTGAGACAAAAAAAAAAACGAAAGCAAAAATGAAAAAAAAAATACGCACACACGAAAATATTAGCTCAGAGTAGCGCACGTTTCTCCCGAGAGCAGCTGCAGCTTGAGGCCAGATCTGGCAAATCTCGTGGAACATTTTTGCCCGGCCTGGCCACAAGCTGACCCTGCCTCTTCTCAGGCTGGCTAGCGGACAAACCTCAAGACAAACCATGACCCACATAGACCAACTGCCCAGAGTGCTGGCCAAAAGTCTTCGTACGCCGAGCACAGCTGCACGTCCATCTCCCAAATTCAGGACGTAGCAGCTGGTCCAGCGTGTTGGCTTTTGGACGACGCCCTGGGCGCTAGACAGCCGACGCCGCCAGAGGGTTAGCTGCCCCAAGCCAAGCTCTCTCCCACGGCTTGGGAGCGGCTGCATATTGCGCACCGGCCACAGGTGTCAACCCTCGCCCAAAGAGCCGGCGGCACAGGCTGTCTCACCTCAAAGCATTCCTGAACTCATTTCCAAAATTCGTACCATAGACAAAACTCGAAACTCTAGCCGACTAGAGCCAATGCCCTAACCTGGTTGGGTGCAAACGTGCGCGAAAGGAGCCTTGAATATATAAACGAAGCAAGTGTCCTATGCCGGTGCTAAACCAAACTATAAACAATTTTTCACAATACAAAAATTGTAATGTTGCGTATAAATAAAATGCATAAAAAAAACCTTGAAAAAACACAAAAAAAAAACAAATTGCAAAACTGCAAACGAACAAAATGTTGAATAATTTGCATATACTATAGAAATGGAACAGGTTATCCATCCAGTTAAAAGAAAATCAAACTTTTGTTAATATTTTTTGATAAACATTATTCTATTTGCCTTATAATATTATATTTTCTTCTATTATTTAATGCTTTGCAGCAGTTATTGAAAAAAAAAAAACAAAACAAAAAATATAAAAAACATATATATTTATTTATTAAGTTTACACGATATATATTTGAATTAGGTTGATTTAAATGTTAAATTTTGTGTGTTTTTTGCTGCTTCTGTAAACTTTAAGATTTCCTTTCTTGTGAACAACTGTACCTTTATGCATATATATTAAAGAGATATTACAAAAATAAGCTCCAACTGTTGGTTATTTTTACAATGATTAATTTTAGTTCATGAATTGTTCAGATCGCCCTAAAACTTTTTAGTACTCTTTTTATAAACTTTAAAAGTCTTGTATCCATTGCTGTATGATGGCCGCCTCTTTCTTTCGTGCGTCCATTACGGATGCCGGATCCGAGGGATGGCTTTGGCGCAGATCCAAATGATGGGCACCCTCCGGCAATATGATGACATGCACTTGATTGTTCGGTGCCCGCAGGACGCCGCCGCCGCTCCAGGGATCCAGCAGACCGTTGCTGAAGATGATGTTGCTGGCAGCCTCCAGATTTCGGCCGCCATAGCGCAGCAGAATGTCGTAGGGCTTGGGCGTGAGATGGAACTTCGTGTAGCATTTATCGGAGTACTTCTTCAGGTCCCACGTGCTGGTGCGGTACATGGTGTCGCTGCTGTTGGCACAGAATGGCATCACCATTTGATTGCAGGTCTGTATGTCCCAGCCGTAGCTGTCGTAGTTGGCGCCAGAATTGGAATCCTTGTAGTCCACGCACTTGGAGGCGCCTGTGTAGTTCGTATAGACAGCCAGGGCACTGGCCATGCTGGTCAGCAGCTCGGTGTCGTTCGGCTGCAGATCCTTGAGGTAGTAGCAAAACTGTCGCACCGGGTACGCGGGCAGCGGGGCCAGAAATGATGAATTGTAGGGATAGTTGACCATTGCCAGGTTGCCGTAGACATCCTCGAGATAGTCCATAAACTTGTTCAGATCATCGCCGTTCTTGATGGGATCGCACAGATGGAACATATCGGCCAGCCGCTTCTTGCCGGCATCTGTGGCCGCCAGCGCCTCGAAGGCCTTCCACGATTTGCCAATGTTGGCGCTGCAGTTGGCATTGTAGGCCGTCTCGAAGACCGAGGTGGTTATCTTCTCAAAGATATCGCACGGCGTCAGGCCGGGAAATTGTAAAATCGGCGCCGATGCGGCCAGTGCACCAATCACAATATGCGGATACTTCATCCGAAACCAGGCCGCCAGCATGCCGCCATACGAGCCACCAAATGCCACCACCGGCAGCTGCTGCCCGTTGCGCAGGAAGCTAATCAACAGAGCATAGTCCTCCAGTGTCTGCTCCACGGTGAAATATGCCAAGTGCTCCGGCTTGCTGGTGTTGAAGGTGTCGCCCCCAAACGGCAGCGACTTGCCGTAGTAGCGATGCTCCGCAAAGACGACCAATGCGCGCTGCTTGGCCGCCAGCTCCCAAACGAAGCCGCTGTTCTGGGCAAACCACTCGATGTCGCCCTCGTTGCCGGTGTAGAAGAAGATGGGCGACTGGGGCCGATTGGCCTTGTCCACGTACGAATCGTTGTACAGGTACCGTATGTTAAAGCTCTCGTTGCTCAGGAAACTGAAGTGATCCAGCGGCACCGAAAATTCCTTAATGGCATATTGGAATTTCTGTTCAGCAATGGTGCCTGGCTCAAAAGCCAACATCAATAAAGCTCCGCAAAGCACGACGAACATTTTGATGTTTACACAATGGCGCTGCGGAGATGTTTAATTGGTTTTAATTTGCGGTCCGTATTTTGAGCTGTCTTTGTTCGTCTCTGTTTGTGCTTATCTCAAGCCGGCTTACATGACCTTCTTATCAAAAGCTTAAACCAGTGTTGAACAGTGTACACTATGCTAGGTTATGCATGCCATTTTGAGTTTAACAGCGCGCGGCTGCAAGCTACCTGTTAATTAACAGGCGCAGCTGTAACAGAAATTTGAAAATGCAAAATTGAATACATATCGATTTTGCGGTGTGCCTATGTGGCTCTAAGTTTAAAGAAAAGGTGCAGCAAAGCATTTTGTAATGGAGATAACTGTTGTACTTAGTTATACTTGTGTTCAAATATTTAATTTGGCGTGTCTGCTATTTTTTCACACAGACTGTAATATTTTGATTGCTGCTTACGCATTTTTAAGCGAATAATTTAATTAATTTATCGCACTGATAAGAAACGGTAAAACAACTGAATCGAATATCAGTTTGTGAATAGATCGAAATAAATTGAAATGATGGGAAGCTTACATGCATGATACATAACGAAGATTGTTCGAGGATCTCTTGAATTTGCTCCCCTTTTTTTTTTTTTAGATATTTTTGTCGTGCCTTTCTAATAAACGTCACTTGAAATAGAATTGGAAAGTCGAGTTTTTGCCGTACGTAGCTATTGAAGCATATTGAAAAGCAAAACTTCAAGCAGCATCTGACAAAGATGACCAAATGCGCCAGCCTTTTCGTAAAGCATCCGTATATATTGCGCTTCTACTAATACTCGAGGCTGTCACCGGGCTACTGATCATAATCATAACTGCCATTTATCAAACGATTTTGTCCAACTATCTGGAGGACACTGATCGCCGCTTGCTATTCAGCTACCTGTTCAACGTGTACATTCTGGGCGCCCAGCTGGTTGTCACGTTCCTTTGCAGCTTATCCCTGTGGAATCGTTTGTGGAAGAGACGCTGCACGCCCAACGTTCGATTGATGGTGTCCGTTTGGCTGTTTTACTCGTGCGTAATAATTGCATCGGGCTTTGGCACCGTGTGGAATCTATACTATAACATCGATGTATTGGAAAACTCGGCGGAGAATTCGCTGCTGCACGGCATTGACGAGTATTACACATCTCCGGAGTGGAAGCTACTGTGGGACGGACTGCAGCTGCGGAAGCAGTGCTGTGGAGTCTACAACTACAAGGACTGGATGAATGCCGAATGGATGCCCCGGCAGGCCCAGGCGGGCAACACCTCGTACCGCACCAAGGCGGTCCTAGCTCCAATTGCCTGCACCAAGAAGAGCTCCGATAAAACAAATTGTGCGCCCAATTTCGCGATGAGTCCCCAGGAGTACGATAGCCACAAGCGAGCGCCTTTCCCAACGCTCACAGTTGATTCCATCAACACGAACGGATGCCTGCCCGTGTTTTCGGAATCGCTCTGGCGATACTTCTACATCCTGCTGCTGCTGGCACTTATGGCCCTAAAGTTCCTGGTGAGTGATCCGCCGCGTATTAGGCTAGTTGTTAACCGAACGAGACTATTTTTAGATATTTCTATGCTGCTTCACCAAGTACATACTGCAGCGCCAGAATGTGGGCGATGGCTGTGATGTGGGTCTGACCGACGAGGAGGGTCGTCCGCTGGTCATGGTCAAGTATCCGCGGAACGTGCGCTGCATCACAATTGGCGAGGACGATCTGGCATCCGATATGGCGCCTGAAGCGGCGTATTGCAATTGTGAGGAGGGAGTTGAGACGTGCGACTACTGCGAAGGTTAAAGGCACGTTATGTTATCTATCTATATATATATATATATTTTTTATGTTTTTAAATTGTAATTTTCAATTTATACTTTATTATAAGCTACGCATTTATTATTAACAAAAGGCAGAGTTATTAATACTTGTATTCATATATCCCAAAAGCATTTCAAATATGCGCAGTGAGAACGTCTTTAAAAGAAGCGATCAATGAATCGTTTTCCAGCACTGTTTGTCAACTTTGTTGTGCAGCACTTTCGGAATCTTTGATTAAAAATAACGCTTCATTTTGTCACATCAAGAAATCTTTTAGAAGGGCACTCAACATGTGAGTAAAAGTGCTCGAGATTTGAACTCATTGCAAAATATCTTAATTTCAGGCCTTTGATGCCGAATGTGCCACACATTGTTGGGGACGACGACGACTTAAGCGAAGCGGATGACCAAGCACAAGTGTGCGTAGTCCGAATATTTGTTAACCTCATTTTAGGGTTTTCATTGAAAAATATTTCTGTCTTTCCCCCTAGAGCCACACAGTGCACAGTGGCTGATCCGAGTTCCCAGGAGAGAAAGACAGCCGAGTCGCCCTCATCGGAACTTTCGGAGTCTTCCTATGATAATGACAGCGAAGCTGAGTAAGTTTTAACGCCGAATTGTTTTATAAATAATTGAACGCAACTTTAGCGAGGAGGATACGAACAATAGTACGGCAGAGGAGGAGGATTGGTCCAACAATATTTCCTACATAGTTCGCACTCCGTAAGTTTCCCCTTTAAATCGCAGCTCAAATTAACCCTAATTAAAGAAATCGCAGGGAACGTGAGCCGGAACAGTCGACTGTGGAACCTAAAATTCTGAACGACTCCCCAAAAGTGCCCGAGGACACAGCACGAACTGAAAATGTCGAGGCAGTTGATCACACCGAAGATATGGATACGGAAGATGCGGATGCACAACCAGCCGCAAAAGCTGAGCGTTTGGCACCCAGCGAACGAAGCTCTCCAATGGAAGAGAATGCCAGCATAAATGATGCAATATCTGTCAACTCCACGCCAGAAATGGAGTCGGAGCTGGCAACTAGAGACTCCGAGCTGGAGGATGTGAGTGTGGACAAGCCGCATTTGAGCAGACCGGCGCGGCTCAAGGACTCGCCGCCCGGCAAGCCAGCTGCCTTGGAGTACTTCTCGCCGCCATCTCGACGTCAATCGCTGCGCTCGGCAAATCGCAGCATCCAGATGCAGACCAAAGCTGTGCTGCAGCCGGCGGCCAAGACGGCGCGCAGTCGTCAGCGCAAATCGAAGCCCAGCACGGACTGCTCGCCGGCGAAAACAATTGGCGCACGAGTCGCCAAGCGTCCCAGGCAGTCGCTGACCCTGACGCTGAACAAGTCGCCGGTCAAGAAGTCGGACGAGCCGCTGGCCCGGCCAGTGGAGGTGACCGAGTACTTCACCAGCATCTCCGCGACGCTGGTCAGCCATCGGGTCAATCTGCTGCCGTTTCTGTATATGCGCAAGCGCATTGATCGCCTGGTGGGCGAGGCCATAGCCAAGACGAGGATTCAGCGGGAAAACAATCCAGTAAATGCCATTTAGATAGATTTTTTGAAATTTTGTTAACATTCTCAGCTAAATGCATCGCCGAACAAATAATTGAAGTCCCAAAGTATACAAATCATGGGTTAATGTGGAGGATGGGGCTGCCTTCGTCCCGCTCTGAGAAATCGGAGACGGCTGCGCTGCTGGTGCTGATCAGAAGGCGACTCGGCATTTCGCCAATCGATGGCAGTGTGGAGGTTTCGCTGATGCTAGACAAGGAGCCGACCTCTTCGCAGCTGACGCCGGAGTCAACGCTAGCCACAGACTCGGGCGTGGCATTCGGATTTGACTCCTCCTCCTCCTCGATTGCCTGATAGGCACGCTTTGAGTCAAGGCCGCAGCTGGACTCGCTAGCTTCCCGTTTCAGGTGGCGCACAGTGCCTGCTCGGGGACTCCAGTCCAGCTCGTGATGCACCACAGCCTGTACCTGCAGCTGAATGGGATTGCATGTGGGGCTCTCGCAGTCGCGCTCAAAGCTGCCTGCGTCAATGAACACATCGATGGAGGGCGTCGGCGTCGTCGCTGGCTGCACGATCATCGTGGAATTGACCATCATTTGAAAATCGATTTCGCTCTCCTGCGCCAACGGCTTTGTTTTAATTAACTTGTCTCGAAATGTTTACATTGTTCTACATACCAGGAGCGCTCGCTCGAGATTGGAGCACTCGATACCCGTGTACGTTGAGGTCGACATTTCCATTGCCTGCGCCAGTTGACGCATTTCCTCGATTTCCATGCCCTCCTCGTAGGCGCCGGCGCCTATGAGCATCTCTTTCAATTTATTATACTTGCTGCGCAGCTCCATTTCGAGAATGTTTTCTCCATGCATATGACATATGAAAAGCGCCGTTATTTGAACGGATAATATATACATTTGCATGCACTGGGTAGAGGTGTGCGTGATTCGTGAAAGCTCAACTATCGATAGTTTTGAGTGCTGTTAAATATCGATAATTGCAATGTGTATACCCTTGCGGAGAGTTTGTTTATTTTGGCACGTTAAGTGTAACGCACTGAAATATATATATCCACTTTAATAATATATATATACATATATGTTCCTACTAAATCAATATAGCTTCAGCCGTCACGCTATATTGTGGTGTAATAAACTAATATTTACTTACTAATTGTTAATATTAATTATTATTGTCCATTTCAACTTTCTCAAGACTGACATTTATTGTAATCAAATTCTTTCAAGAAGAAACATGAAGAAATTCCTCCTGAATATTACGTATTAATTATATATAAGACCGTGAGTACACATGTGTGTTTACGTCTACAGAAGTTGCGTATTCCACACTTCGCGATTAACTATGCAATAACGGATATGTTGCGCCCCATTTGGGCCCGAAAGACACCGTGCTGCGTTAGCACATGCAAAGCGATTTGCTTTCGACGAGCTTTCGAGCTTTCGATTGCGCAGCTTCGAGCTTCTGACAGTTAACGTGAGCTTTTGGCGTGCGTCAAAGCTTCCATTTACAAATTTACGTATTTCTTTTGCAATTTTATAAAATGAAACTAAAAATATTTGTCAAACGTAAGTTGAGTGCAACTTTTTAATGGGTAGCTGACTTTTTTGGCCTTTCCCAGAACAGTTGGCAACAGTTTTAGAAAGTTAAAAAATAGAATAAAATAAATGCGTTAGCTTCTTGCAAGGCAAACTGACCCCTGACCCAAGGCAAATGACATCAAAGTTAAAATTCAACAAAACGTCAAGTCCCACTTGCAGCCCGTTTGACTTTTTTGCAGCCGTTCATAATGAACAGTATCTATAGAAATGGGTAAGGGTAGGGCAAGGTGCAAAATAGGGAGAAATCAAAATCTCTGACCTGAACATAACATAATATAACATGACTTAACATAACATAACATAGCTTAATATAACATAACATAACATAGCATAGCATCATTTAACATAACATAAAATGTTGGGTATTTCAGACAGATTTCAAGTATTCTCAATTGGCGCAAACCTTTAAAGTTTTCGTAATTTTAAATAAATCCCATGCTAAGCAAAACAGAGCACATAACTCAAGAAAAAAGTACCACCCCCTTTTCGTTCGTTTGCCTGAAAGTGCCCGCCGTCCAACTCGGACACAACCTCAAAAACTAAACCAGCTCCAATGCCAAATCCGTTTGTCTTTTGTGGTCGCCCGCATTTTGAACAGTTTTGTTCTGCACTTGAACACTTTTTCAATTGTAAGTCATTTACAGGGGGGAAAAAACGTAGCGGGATAAAAATAGATATAGGCAAACATTGAATTGAATATGCTCTCTAAAGTTTTTCTACTTGATTTGAGTTTTATTTGCAGCACTTTAAAACGCATTCAATCCCAGCTCCATTAAAAGCTTACCGCGTTTAATTAAAACATTTAGTTGCTGAATCCAAAAAAAAAACTACTCGGAAAAAAATGAAAGAGTAACAAGCGCAAATATTTGCATAGCTGCTTCTTGTGCACTAAATCCTTATGCAGGCATATAGTACAGCGTATAAATTTGCTTGGACAATTTACAAGCAAACATTAAAAAAAAATGTTGCCAACCGTTTTTGTGGTAAAAATTATGCGATAATTCAAAAACAGCGCAGGCACACACTGACACACACACACACACACACAGGCGCGCGGCGTTCATTAGCACAAAACCCACACATTAATTTCATGTGTGTGCGTGTGTCCGTGTGTGTGCGCGTGTCCGTGT
Source organism: Drosophila borealis (assembly GCA_035045885.1). Classification (NCBI taxonomy): domain Eukaryota; kingdom Metazoa; phylum Arthropoda; class Insecta; order Diptera; family Drosophilidae; genus Drosophila; species Drosophila borealis. Next base: position 63,389 of record JAWNOR010000355.1, on the reverse strand, counting down.
GTGTGTGTGTGTGATTGTGCTGCTAATCTTGAGGGAGTGTAAAAGAGTGTGTGTATGTGTGTGAGTGTGTCTCTCAGTCTCTTCCAGTGTCTACGTATGCTGCTGTGTTTGCTTTTGTCACCATAAAGGATATAAGCCATGTTTTTACTGCAACGTCTATATGTGTATGCGCGTGTGTGTGTGTGTGTGGGTGTGAGTTACTTTATGTTGCGACATAGCTGCAGAAAAAAAGTGCAAGCTTTCCGGTTCCTTGTGCCTTAGTCGTGCTTAGCAAGGACCAAGCGACAACGACAAGCCAACCAGGCCAATTTCAGTTTCGGTGATAAATTTCGTATAATAAAGAAGACATTAAGCAAACGCTGGCGAGAACGACAGCAGCGACAAGGACAACGACAGCGGCAACAAGGATCGCCCGCTGCGCTCTGTCCGTATAATCCAAACACACACACACAACCAACACACACACACACACACATGCACACACAGTTTACACCTTGCAGCGGCAGCACTAAAAAATAATATTATGCTTGCTTTTAAAAATGTATATTTTAGCGTGTAAACGCTTTAACGTTTATCCTGGTTTTTTTATTATTTTTTATTTTTGCTGCCGCCACCTAGCGGCCGAACAGAGCGTGCCAGTGCTGCCAATGCACTCAATATTTTCAGTGTTCGTATACGCATTTTTTTAGGCACATTAAATCACAAATGCATCCATCGAACCGTCGGAATGAGCCCCATCTAAATAACAATTAGGCGAGTCGCGTATAAAAGTAAATGCCATTTAATATTTATGCAAATTTTGTTATTGATTTCGATTTCGATTATGAAATGTGTGAAGTGCAAAACGCCTAAGGGTCAAAACTGCACCAAAAATTGTGCGTTTGGTGTGCAACATTTTTGCTCAATTTCAATTTTTGCCTAAAACAGCAAATTATATTAGAGGCTAATGCAAAGTGGAATACTGTAATTACTTATTCAAGCATTTATGAATATTAATTATCGCTTGGATTCGACCAATTTTACGATTAAATGAACGAAGTTATTGCATACATTAAATTATATTACTTATGTGTTTGGTGAAATGTGTTTATATTCTGTTATATATACTCTGAACAAGTATTGGGAAGTTCAATAATATTAAACTTTGCTTTCAGCTGTTAAATATCAGACTGGCCAAGGCTTTGGCCTCATGCATACCAACATTAAAAATACATACATATACGCATATTTTAAAGAACCTTCAGTGGGATTACCCCTTCAACCGTGCTCCCCCCCCCGGCAACTGGAGAAGCAAAATATAAAGCTGGGACAACAAATCTGACAGCTCACAGCTGGACAAACACAACAATGGAGGCAATGGCAAGCAACTAAAGCACCTGCGTCTGGACGGGAAGATTTGCTGTTCCGGCTGTCACCTTGTTGCGCTTGTGGCAACTTTTGTGCTTGACACTGAAGTCCGGCATTGGCGGGCAGACAATCAAAGTGCAACGAGACAAGAGAGTTAAAAGTGGCAGGCACATAAAGCAGCAACATAACAAACGATACGACAGCAAGGAGTGCGGGGGCAGGGACAGGGACAGGGACAGGGGCAGGCAGTTCCGTGTGGTGTATGCAACAGCCACAAGCCAAACAAGCGGCAAACAGCAAAAAGAAATTACAAGCAGCAGAAGACACAACAAAGTTGTCGACATTCGTTTGCCAGTTTTCATTTCTGCAGCAGCGACTGCTGGACGCACTTTTGTTGCATGTGGCATGTGGCATGTGGCAAGTGGCATGCGGCATGCGGCATGCATGGCTTAGATAACAGTTTGTGGCCACAGCCCCTGCCAAATTCAACAAATATTAGCTGCTAAACAAGCAGTTGCATATTTTGTTGCTTTTTTCTTTGCGTTTTACACAAAATTTACAATTACATATGCAATGCCAAACAAAAGACAAAAGCGCAGCGCGTTCTGAATTAAGTGCAAAGGGAGAACGCAAAGGAAAAAAAAAAACAGCTCAAAGTGCTCTAGTTGTGAATAGCCGACTGTGAGATACCCTCTGAGATATGAGATATTCACTGTTTCACTCAGATACAAAAAACAAACTTATGCTTTATATAAGGTTTTATTAACACGAAAAATTAATTTAAAAATCTAGGTATTTACTTTATGGAGTCGCAGGTGTCTCCACCCATTATATACATATCTATTTATAAGTACAGGGTATGAAAAACACAAGAAAGAATTGGCATAGAATGCAAAAATGAAATGCAACAAGCAAAAAAAGCTTTTGCTTCGTTAAGTTTTTAGCGTGCATGTGAAAACATCAACAACAACAACAACAATAATGTGTTAATGTGCACACAGACACACTCACACACACATGCATATACAGAGGCGCACATTGCCATTGGCAAATACTCAAGCACACACACACACACACACTCACGAACGCATGTGTAAATGTAGCCGCAGTAAATGCAGAACACACGCGACGAAAGCAGGAGAAGGAGAAGCGCGAAGAACGAGAAAGGAAAACAGAGTTTTGTCGAAGCAACGTTTCAGCAGGCGAACATGATAAGCAGCGCGGGAGGGTGGCGGGCAGGGGAGAGCCAGCATGGAGACGTTGTCGAATGCAAATGAAATAAAATAAAATAAGAAATGAGCTTCACGACCGAAGCAAAATGCAAACGAATATGAATGCGAATGTGAATGTGAATGTGAATGCGAATATGTGGCAAATTTAATGCGAATGAAGGCGTGTGCTTGAATTCACGGGATGCCGCAGAGTACAGGTTAAATTGTACAGATTCATCTGCTCTTGATCACGATAAGTTGCAAGTTCTTTGAACTGTGATACGTTTAACAAGTTGTATACAAGCAAATAATATGGTCTGCTTTCAATATTTTTATTTTTATGAATTTAACTTTACGATTAAGTTCAGATAAGCAGCTGTGCGTGAGTGTGCGTATGTATGAGTGTGTGCAGTGATTGCTTGAATATTGGGTATCAAGTCATAAATTTATTTAATGAACTCTGAAACCTGAAGCTTTTTAACTCTAAATGCATAAATGCATTATGTTAACGAAGGCTAATAATGTACGTGCTTCCTATTATTATAGACTAATTACAAATCTCCAAAAAAATAACTAAGCATAATAAGTCCCAATTTAATTCCCAACTGTTAGGCCGCAGGCAGCGAAATATGCTCAAATCTAAATTGCAGCAAAGCAATTCCAAATGCTACTAATGTACATATATACGAATACATGTATGTGCTAAAAGCGCCGCAAGGGAATCTACACACACACACACACACCCATACACACACAGACATTATATAGTTACTTACTATAGATATATTATGCTTGTCTGTACACTTCCATCATTTGCTGCTTTTCTATTTTTACTCGCTTTTCATTTTTTATACTTGCTCACTTTTCACTGTTAGTTATGTCTGCTTGCGGGCTGTTTCTTTGCATGCTTTATTTATGTGTTTTTGCATATATTCCATTTTTTTTTATTCAACAGCATCAACAAAAAACAGAACTTAAAACAAATTCATGTGTTTGCTGTGCGCATTGCACTGCACAAATGCAGCTGCAGGATTTGCGTTAAGTGTAGCATACATTTAAGCGCCGCGGGGTAAGTGTGTGCATGCGTATTTGCATGCGTGTGTGCATGCGTGTGTTTGTGTGTGCTGGTAAATTAGTAAACAAATGCACATAATGGCCAGAATTAGAAAAGCAGCCAAATTAAAGCGAAATGTAAGACAAGTTCTTTGAACTTTGAGCTCGAGTTACGTGCACGCGAATCATGTGAACGCATTTATACATGCAAATATTACGCTTGGGCTTAAGATCTATTTGAGGGTTGCATTATTTAAGTTTATTCAATACTATTGAAAGATATTTGAGTTTGGTGATTCTAGCTCTTAAAATCTAAGCAATTTTTTAAAAAAACACAATTTCGATATTGATTTAAATCGATTGCTTGGAAACGGGGCAACTTATCTTACTGCGCGGGCATAAGAAGCAATTCACAATTTCAAATATCTAGTATCTTTAAGAGGTTCTGAGATCGAATCGGCTATCGGAGATGCTTCCTTCTGCCTGTTACATACATTTCCACAAAAACATTATACCCTTTAGTGTATAAAAAAAAACCTATTACTACACAAAATAAAAAAACTCTATAACTAACCCAACATATTTTATAAACTATGTGAAATACATATGTATGTGCATTGGTTTCTTCACACATATGTGATTTTCACAGACATAATTTATGCACATTAATTCTTCAATAGGGCTCAAAATGACTGAAAAGTATGAATGCTGCTTTTTATATGTTGCTTTTTAAGCAGCACAATAGATTCATAATGCTTAATACTTTAAGCCAGTGTCATTGGTGCCTTGGAAGCATTGCGGGCTGCTAAGCAGCTTAAGTTGCGGCCGGCTGCCAATTGCGTGCAAATGAAGTAGAATTAAAATGTTTGATGCCGAGGATTATGAAGAAGAGTCAAAAGCGGTTCTCAGTACAAAATGTTTCAGATTAAGTCGGGTGGCATAGTTTTTCAACTAATTACGTCAAGTGCCTTGGAATTATCAGAACAAAAAGTTGTTGGTTTTTGGCATTTTTAGCAGAATTTATGTAACGCTTTTGTGTTTTTAAAGTAAGCCGTAAATCTGCATAAGCAATGGACACGATAGCAAATATTGTAAGTTATGCATACATTTTTCTTATTTTTTTTTTTGTTAAGCAAATGATTAAGTTTGAGTCGGGGGAGCAATGTGCACAAACGGCCGATAAGCTCTTGAATTCAAGTCGGGCAAAGGCCCCAAAGGCTTTCGTGCAGGCAGTAAACAGCTGTGTCTGTTGCAACAACACAAGCTGCCACACATTTGGCTGAGCTGCAGCAAAATATTTTTCTTTTGCATGTTTTCCAATGCTCGCCACTCCATCTGCACAATTTTCTATCCGTTTTGTACCATTTATTTGCATTTCCCATTTGTGTGTGTGTACAGTTTTCTGTCTCATTCTCGCTCCATAAATGTGCTTGTCTCTCGTGTGTGTCTTTGTATGCGTTTGTGTGTGTGTGTGTGAGAATGTGTCCTTTAGTCATGTTTGATTTGCAATTTCGCACAATCAATGTTTAAGCACAGTCGGCAAATCCCCAAAATTGCCAATAAATTTGTCCTATTGACTCTGTCTGACGACAAATTTGCTGCTGCTGCTGCTCTTACTTCAGATTCTGTAAACGGAAATGTTCAAAACAAAACTTTACAGTTTGCATTCGACGCAAAGAAACAAGCGAAAGTGTGCTACAGTCGACAGTGGCTGACTAGGCGATACCCTGTACTTATTTACAATTTAATGTCTGATTGTTATCAATAATTTGGAAAGATCTATGATCCTCTTAAATTGAGGAAAATAGTTTTTATAAACTTTATTCGGGAATCGACATCTATCAATTTACGTAGCCTGTAATCAATATTATTTAATGTATGTGGCTGGTAATCGATATTTGTATCCGTTAATCGAAATATATCAATTTACAGTCGATATTTATCGATGTTAGGGAAACGAACGTAGACATAAGAAAAGTACATAAAGCTTCGTGGGATGGAATAATGTCACTCATCACAAATATATGTACGCTTTGGTCCCTGAGATGTCTTCTGTGAGTTGCAAAAGTGCACCATACCCATTTTTGTTTCAAATATTCAAAAGCATATACATATCTGTTGGCAGCTTTGGCCCAAACAACAGACCCGCTGCAGGCTTGTATTTTGATTTTGATTAGCAATATCATAAGAAAGTAAGTGGCCATTATGGTATTTTGTGAATTTGCCAATACCCATGCACACAATGAGCTCAATTGAATATTGGGCTTATATTTGATTAGCGAACAACGCTGCGCTCACAGCAGCCTCTGGCCACGTTTTATGTTTTCATCGTGTGGCAAAGGATTTGCCATTAAATTTGCTTGCCAGCCTTCCAGCACATTAGGCAGCTGTTATTTGGCTAATTTTGCATCTTTTGGCAATATAATTTACACAAAATAACACACGACTGCACATACGCACACCCATTGACCACGCCCCATAGCCGACGCGGTGCGCCCATGCAACTGTGGCAGCTGCCATTCCATTTTGGCTGGCTGAATAGCCGCGCAGCACTCATACGCCGCGTAGCACGCGCGCGCACAAAGCTGTCAGCGCTGCCGGAGGCTGTTTAATCAATGATTTGGAAATACCTTACGCTACATTAATTTCACGCTACATTTTTTATTTGTGTCCAGGACTGGGATTTTAAAAGGGTTTGTCATGCTAGCAGCACTTATGCAATTGCCGCCGCCACCGAATGCCTTTTTAATTAACGCAAATACCCTTGAGAGCGTCTCTATTGCAATAAAGTTGCCAGCGATATTTTACCTTAAAATTTCCATATACAAGTTTTGACTATGTGGGCTGAATCAGAAGTAATCTTTTAGTCTGTGGCCCGCTCATGCTGCTGCAATAAAGAGCATCTGAATTATGTTTATGCGAATCGTACGTGTTTAACCCTTGTATTGGCATTTCGGTGGTTTCTGAACTATTTGCAATTAAATTAGTATATGGCAACATACACTCTGAAAGTTTAATGCAAAGTTTCGACAAAACACGTTTTCATATAAACAACGTGGAACTCCAAAGTTTCGTATTGCAAGGCAAAAGGTTGCTTTGAAGGGAATTAGGTGAATTAATGTGGATAATTATGTTTTGGAATTCCTCAGAAATTTCGAAATTAATGCAAATGATTGATGTGCTGGGAAGTAGTTTATGAGTGTGTAATTGAAATTAATATTTCTTTTGAAGAATGTACATTTATGTATTTAACTGCATATATGCAGAGCATTTTATTTATTTTTATAAATGAATGAATCAACATCTTTATTTCAGTAGGCGAAAAGCTTAAGGTGTCATCTAGCCATGATAGAACACTTAAGTATTTATTTTAGATTTCACACCTTGTTGTCTAATATTTAATTTTGTGAAATTGTTTCTTGATTTTGTAAGTTTTTCCACGGCTTTTTTCTCCCAAAATGCGATTTTGAGAACCACTATTGGTGGTTTTTCTCCCAGGGAAAGTATTTTGCCTGTCCGGTAGGCTATGCCCCTACCCTTAACTGGGCATAGTCAGTGGGTTTCTGCAGGTATCTTGAGAACAATCATACCAAACTGTCCAACTCATGCAAATCCTATTACATGCATTTGATAATCAGCATATTACAGTCAGAAATCTCTTGTCCGTTCAATTGAAGTGTTTCGCCTCATTTATTAAGTGAACAGAAGAAAATGTCCTTACAGGAGAGCTGTTCGACTAACAGGACTTACCAGTTTTGACTGTGATTTAGCATACTTAATTAACCAATGCATTGTCTACTTTGGCATTGTCATTAGACTGTAATTTTAAGTTGAATTAACCATATCTACTAAGAGTTCTAGTAATATTGCCACAGATTACCTTAGCCTTGCCAGTTTTAGTCACTCGTAGCTGGGGATGCTAATTCGGAAGCTTATTATTTAGTGGCCCTAACGACTCGCTTGGGTCACTTAAGCTTTTTGCTGCATTATTCTATTGAAGATATTGGCAAACTTGTATAAAAAGTGGCATTTGCATACTTTTAGGCGGCCGCAATGCCTGTCAAAGAACAAGGAAATTGTGTAGTGCAAAAAGGACACAACAGGCAGAAGGAGCTGGCAACAACGCAGCGAAATTCAAAGTAAACGCAATTTGCCTAAAGAGCTCAAAAGAGCTCGCAACGCTTTGCGCAGATAAGCGTAACGACAGCTGTTGGCCGGCAGATGTAAGCAGGATGGAGTTGGAGCAGCAGGGAGCAACAGGGGGCAAGGAGAATCGGTGTGCATATTTAACTTTGCGCCGCCTCACATTGGCCGGAGGCAGCAACAAAAACAGCTAGCGCCAGGATGCTTACTGCTTCTGGGACAATTGCAGCCAACATTTGTAGAGTTTTTGCCGTGCAGCGCTGAGAGGTTCACTTTTGGCCGCGGTGCGCCCTTTTTTTTGTGGCTGTTGCACCTGCCACGCGCGGCTTTTGTACGCATGTTTCTGTGTGTGTTTTTATTTCCAGCTTCTTCTCGTTTTCTTTTCTATTTTTTTTTTGTATTGCTCGCCTGTCCAAATTGAATTTGCATGGTTAAAGGCTAAGACCAGCTGCAGCCAGCAAAGGACTCGAAGTCGCTGTTGCAGCCACAGCCGCAGCCGGAGCCGGAGACGGCAATTGTCGCTCAGCGCTTGTGAGTGTCATTGAGTTTTCCCATGTTTTTCCGCAGATAACATAATGAAAATGCATTGCTCTTAGGATTGGAAGCCGTTGGCGAGTTGTTAACTGCCCCGTTTTTTTTGGCGGCGACTTGGCTTGGCAATTATTTTCGCATTTTGAAGCAATTAAGCGAATCGGATACTGCTTGCCACAGGTGTGGCATGTCACCATAACAGCCAAACTGAGCTTGGCGATAAGCATTCAAGTTAGCAGCTGGCAGCTGCATTGTTAACCTTTTGCCTCCCCGTCCGCAATCTAAGTGCAAATAAATTGCGGCCTGGCCCTCTCGAATGTAAATGACATGCAACAAAAGGCAACAGCGCCAACAGATGCTACAAAAAAGCACTCAAAGTTGAGGGAGAAGGTGAGATGGAGTGAGAGAGATGGCGAGCGAGGTAAAACAGCAGCAGAAGCTTTGCTGACAAGCGGCGCGATAAACCGACACAATGATGTCAAAGAAAACATTTCAGTTGGTTAGTTTTCCACTGGACTGCAGCGAATGATGAGCCTCAATGTCATCTGTGCAGTCACAGTATTAAGCCGTGACTATTCAGTGACTCAATGTGAAAGAACAGCAACTTATTATTTTGTTACCAATGTATGTAGTATACATTGATTCGATTGGATTTTTATTGTGATTTATCGCTTATCGATTATCTCGATAAGAAATTGTCACCAATTTCACCAATTTCAGCGGTTTCCAGTTTCGAGTATTTTTCTGGATTTTAAAAGATTATGAGAATAATCTAAATTGCCAGCAGAAAAAAAACTTTCTATTTTCCGATTCGCTTGACAGTCTTGTCATATAATTGACAGTCAAATGGTCAAGTTATAGATTCGACTTCATTTTAACTGTGATTTATCGTTCATCGATTATCTCTATTAAGAATTGTCAATCTAGGATTACGTCAGCTCTTTCCAGCATACATTACTTTATATTTTTCAACAGATTATTATAATATTTTAATTTGGGAGGGAAAGCTATAATTGGGAATCTTTCACGCCTAATCAAAACAAGTAAATAACTAAGTGATAGTTCATATATAAACATTTATATATTAATTGGTATTTATATAAGTTCCTTTAGGCATTTAACCCTAGCCTGAGCTGAATGAATACCCTCCGCAAATGATGGATCATTTTAGCTACAAAGTGTCGAGAAATTTGCATAAAAATAGCTCATCTCTGGCTAGGACAGAGCGGATCACTTGAGTGGCTAACTGGCCAAATCCCCTGCGGTGGGACAGTACACTAAGCCAGCCAAGCAAACGACTTGACGCTTCGCTTAACTTAAGCGATTTTTTATGCGCTTTTCGACTAAAAAGATATATAGAACGAGCAGAAGGAAACTGTGAGAACCGGAAAAATATGGCATTCAGTTGTTTTTGTTGCTGTTGTTGTGGTGGGAGGGAGGGGATTGCCCTTGCGGAGCATTTGAAAATCTGCTTGCAGCTAATTAGCAGCGTCCAGAGTGGCAAATGTCGACATCGTGTATACGCCCCGTAACACGGGCCAAGCAAATTGCATTCGTTCGCCTTTTGCCCTTTTCCCTGTGCGGAGTGCAAAAGTAAAAATATTTTTACTGTGAGAAATTGCATTGGGCCAACAACAGCAACAGCTTTTGCAGCATCAATTTTTGGTGGTGGGGGGAAAATTGCATTAAGCTCCATTGAACGTAAACTGCGGGCGAACAACTCCCGAAATGGCGCAACTTTCCAATTTGCCAGTGCATTTTCTTTCGCTAAATTTATGTGCGCACTTCGATGCACCCACACAAATGCAAAAGCACACGGCAGACTAATGAAATATTATCGATATATATTATGGGGCTTACATGTGTGCCACAATGTGCGGATGCCCAAGTTGCAGCATATGGGCGCCATCATATAACGACTGCGAAATTCTCGTTGTCGTCTGCATCAATTGATTTAGATACATTTACCCGTGCAACGTGGGGCAACGCCTTCGTTAGGCCAAGACGCAGCTGGCTTGAATTATTATTATTTTTCCTTGATGTTTAATATTGAATTCTGCACTAAGCACTTTGACTATACCATACGAAATGTCAAAGATAAACTTAAAATTCAATCATTAATTAATGCATTTAAGCTATTCTACTCCTTCAATAATGAATAGAACGTTTAAGTGTTAGTAGACACATTTGATACATGCAAGGCCGGGTAATATCAGCTGTTTGTATATATTTTTAGCTGATAAATATAAGTTTCGGAGCGTTTAACAAATATTTCTTCCCTTTTTGATTGGCTCGGCAACCAGATATAACTTTTTAGAGGGTATTATAATTATCTCGTCACATATGTAACGCATAGAAGGAGACATTTCCGAATCCAAAAAGTATATATTGATGTCCGTCTGTTTGTTTCTATTTAGGAACCGGCCGGAATGGACAACTATCTCATATAGCTGCCATGGGAAAAATCGGTGAAAATAGGTTTTTCTATGAAAAACTTTTGCTCATCTAGATATCTTCACAACACTCGGCATTTAATGTTGAAGAGCTTCATAATGCTCCTTACATATATGCAAAATCTTATCAAGATCGGAATACTATATCAAAAAGCTGCCATAGGAACGATCGGTCCAAAAGAAGGTTCTTGCATAGAAAACTTTTTTGTTTATGAAGATATTTTGACCCGACCCGGCACTTAATAGTTTCAATATGCTGCTTATATATTATGATTCAAATCTTATCATAATCGCATTACTATAATATATACGTAAGATATTTTCATCAACCTCAGTATTCACGAGCTTTACTATAGTCACATATCTGTTAAGCCCTAAGGCGAATGTCTGCAAGGGTATTAAATCTTCGACGTGCCGAAGAAATCCGCACTCTCTCACCTTATATTTATCCAGTTAAGTGCGGTACTTAATTAAACTCATATTGGATGGTAGTGTATATATTGCTCACTGTAACATCTCCGACTCTTTATTCCGCTGACCTTAAGTGGATATGTGATTTGATTTGAAAATGAGTTCGGTGAGTTTATACAGTCGAGTTAAAAACCAGCCATTCCTGGGTGGAGTTGCCACAGTAATTGTAACCTAGTTTCTATTGGTATTCAATTGCTTTCGCTTTTATGTGTGTGCCAGTGGCATGTAATGGCTAGAAACACAACAACGCACTTTAAGGATCGGACGCTTAATTGGCCGCTCAGCTGTAAATTCACTGGACTGCATCAAAGATTTACAACTTGACTGGCCGGTTGCTGGGGCTGGGATTGGGGCTGGGACTGGCACTGGAATGGGCTGCCCAGAGCAAAAGCCGTGTTGGGATTAGAATTGCCTGCTCCGGCAAGCGGGGCAGATGTTTTGGTCAATGCAAGTGGTTTGCATTTGGCATTTATTGCCGCTACGTTATGCCTGATACACAGCACAACAGGAATTGGAATAGGAACGGGAACAGGAACAGGAACAGGGTCGGGAATGGGACTGCAGGAACTGCAAGCAAACCCGTAGCTGGCAGCTGCAAGCTGGACCTGGTGCCTGTTTACTTTGGCCATTGAGCAGCTGCACTTGGCTTTTGCATTGTTTGTTATTTGTTCGTCGGCGCTCTCTAAGCCGGCAAATTCGAATCGGACTGTGAGGCATTGCTGTTCTGTCATGGCCATAAGCCGAGTGTGTGTGTGGCCGGGAACGAGTGCCGCCAAAGATTCAATTATATAAAGCGTTGCAACAGGCGCTTAAAACACGAATGCAATATGCATAGATACGGCTCAGCAGGCTGCTTGTGTTTGCCATACATGGTGGCGCCCCGTTCAGGTGGGGCGTTCGTTCAACTGTGAATTTGTATTCAATTAAAAATAATTTCTTTGTCAATTATTCATTCATTGTGCACATTTCGCCAGTCGGTCGCCCAGTCACTCCGACGGACGACAGACAACGTGCAGTCAGCCATTCATAAAATTTATGAAAAATAAAAATCAATTTCATTTATATTGCATAAAAAACAAATACACATGCACACACACACACACACACACACACACACAAACACGCTCGCACGTACTTCCATTTTCTGCGGCTAGCACATATTTAATAAAATTTTTAAATTTTATTGTTTGTTTGGCACAAATATTTATTTTTTGATTCCTTTGTAGGTCTGTGGATTTTCCTGAATACGAGTCCCATATACGAGTTATTTTTTCCTGCAATTGCATAAATCAAAATAGTTGTTAATCAATACAAACGAGTGTGTTCACAGCGCTAACCAGAAAAAAAGAGGCTAACAATTTTTGTGCGCTCGTCAATAAACATGTATCGGGGCTTGGTTGTTTTTAAAAGCAGCTCATAAATACATATGTGTATATATTTGTATATTCAGATTTGCTTTTTTTTTGTATACCCTGTTCCCTGTTGTATCTCTAAAAACATATATGGAAAATTTCAGCAAATGTGTGTCACAGTTGGAAGGTGGATTTTTGGTTTGCTTTAAAACAGTTTACGTTTTTATGCTTTAGTTTTACAGACTTCTTTTCCTCAAAATGAAAAAAAACCTTTTTAAAAAATTTGAAGCATTTACACATCCATTTGCTTTAATTTTCCCACAATAATAAAACTAATAAAACATGGATGGACTTTGGTTATAAACATGAATAAATATATAAGTTTTTTAGGAATAACTTTGAATGTTGAGGAGGAGAGTGAAGATAAGCCACATAAAATGTGTTTATATGTTTACAAAATACGAAAATAAAAAATAAAATAATTTACAGCAGACTTCAGGGTATCTTCCATTCGTGCACCCCCGTGTTAACATATTTTTACTTGATTTTTTGTTGACCCGATTAAATGGAAACTCATGACAAATGAGTTTATTTTACGTGGCAGGCAATTCGTACGAGTACGTATTCATATTTTGGGATCAGATGAATCGAAATGTTATTTGCGCTTTGAAAATATTGAAAAATAGATTTAAATATTAAAAAGCTTGAGTAAAAATCATGAATTAAATGGCTGAACAAATGTCGTAACAAAAACTTAGCCGGCTTTAATTAATGCGATCATTTGCGGTGCACTCAATGCGTTCAGACTCCAAGTGGGGAGCATTAGGGCCAAGCGATAAAAAGGGAACTTGGCTAAAAACCCAAACAACTTTTACTATTTGTCCTGTGCTTTCAAGTGGCAGCCATTCGAGCTGAGCTGTATGAAGGAAAAAACGGAACGACTTCAATAAATAATTGATAAAGCATTGCGAACAAAATGTGTGTGGCTGTGTGTGTGTGTGTGTGTGTGTGTGGCTAGAAGAGTGCTGACCCGGAAGGAAGAAATCTGTGCGGAGAGGATGAAGAGCTTGAGGAAACCGCACACAATGTTGGCTAATTACTCAACGCTGCTCATTAAGAACGCTGCATTTTCACTTTTCAACGCTTTGCACCTCATGCGCGCCAACGCTAATGAAGATTTATGGAGGTCCTGAGGGCGGGTGAGTGTATATCTTTCTTGAGTCCTTAAGGTTGCAGTTGAGGTTAACTGACTGGCGACCAGCGACTGCTAGCTGGAATTGTTGCTGAAAGTTTAATGCGGTTTTTAGGTTTTATTTTTGTTGTTGCAAGGGCTAATTATAAGGCAAACTGCAATGAATTATGCATTTGACAGCAGCTGCTGGCATTGTCCTTACTGCAAGTTTTAATCAAGTTCTGCATATCGAAATGAAGCTCGGAATAACAAGAGACAAGGCAAAACAAACATTTTTAATTCAGCATAATTCAAATTCAAATACGCCAAAACGTTTGTAGCAGACAATGGAAGAAAAAGCTGGAAATTGTTATCTGTGCGGTGCCGAAGTTTAAATACCCTTGCAGCAGATATACCCTAAATCTCGTATGCAGACAGACATGGCTCGGCTCTTGATGCCAACAATATTTGTTATATTTAAATTAACTGCAGATGTCGGAGATGTCTCCTTGAATGGCTTTTGCATATTTTGACAAAATTAAAGTACCCTCGACAAAAGTGTATAGGGAAGAAATACAAACAGCAATGGCAGACAGACTGTATCCACCCGCTTTCCCTCAGCGCCAAACATTGTGTTACATTTTTATTTAATTTTGCTATCTGGCAGGCAGCTCGCAGCAAACTGCAGCTGGAACTGGCTTTGTGTGGTGCCTGATAAAAAATGCGCAAGCAAAAGCAATTTGAAAGCTGCGCTGAATACGTAAAAACAATACGAGCTTTGTGGCCCTGCGCCCACCAACAACCCAACCCCCAACCACCCAACCACCCAACTGCCCTCCCGGCAACCAGCTAGCACTCAACTGGCCACCTTCGTCTCGGCTTGGACTTGGCCAAGAAGAAATTTCAAAAAATTAACTGAAAAGAAAACTCAACGGACCGTTCAGTACTTGGCTGCGGTGTGTGTGTTTGTGTGTGTGTGTTTGTGTGTGCAGTTGTGGCAGCTAATTTTCATTATTCTTTCAAAATGCAATCAAGAATTGTTGCTGTTGCTTTTGCTGACGGCTCTAGTGTTGGCGTCGGCGTTGGCGTCGGCGTCGGCGTTGGCATTGCTCCGTTTCCGGCTGCAGCAATTGTTGGGAAAACGCTGCAGTAAGAGCGCTTATGGCCAGCGGCCCAGGTGGGCCCAGACCAGCTGGGGAATCAACGAGAATGTGTAGTCTTTGCAACTGAATTGGACAACACGCTTTAAGGTAAATGAGTTGTTTGCTAAATGACTGCCAGGCCAGGCGCAGCGTGGCCAACAAAAATGAACAGGTTAACGCGCGGCATTTAAATGCAGCAAATAGAGAGTTGAAATAATTAATAAAGTGCTTGAATTAAATACTATTCAAGAATGCAGTAGTTTGCTCATGCAGACATTTAAACAATAGAAAACGAGGCGGTCTTCCGATTGTTCCCAGGGAAGGTAAAAGCTGAAAACAGCTGGAAAATTATAATGGGTTGAATTATCCTGAGGTTGCTACTTTAAAAGGTGACTTTCAAACTGTTGCACTTGAGTTCCTACGGCTGCGTAATATTGTTTTTAGCTTGATTTATAAGGAAGGATCAATCAAGATCTTAGCCTAGAGTTCTAAAGATCTAGCTCTATCTTACTTTGTGAACAGAGAAATAAGAAAAGAAAAAAAAAAACAAAATAATATATAAAAACTATTTATTCTACAAGTTCTTTTCGTCTTACTTTAGTAATTTTACAACACTTTGTTTTCAGAACTAATTGCAATAAATCCAAAGGACATTGATACTTTAGTTACAATAATATTTCCCGCTGCCCATAACAAAATCTTCAAAACTCTGTCTTCATTTCTTATTTATTTAGGACATATCTTTGATTATAGTTTGTCAGGCGAGCAGGTGGGTTTTAAATATGATTGTGGATTATTCAATATGTTTGCATAGAAGTGCCAATACAGTTTGTAATCCTAGTCAGCTTTGGCAAAGCTCCTATTGGTGTGTTATTTTAAGAGCCCACAAAAGGTGTCTGTGTCGATTGAGGACCTGCTTTCCCCGAAGCCCAATATTCATTCCTAGCTCTCTCAGTTGCTTTTGACTTCTTCCTGTCTCCCTGCCTAATCCTCCCACCTACAACCTTCATGTAACGCACTGTTCTCTATCGTTTTACACGTATTAAAAGCGAAATACAAAACTTGCCATCCAGTTTTATTTCTATAACATTATTAGCAATCGATACGCAGGTTCCGAAAACCTCTCAAATCTGCCAAGTTTTTTATATCCATTTCAAAAGGGAAATTCAATTAAACCACACTCCTGGTCACAGACTTCATCCAGCAGATCCACTTGTCTATTCAGCTTATTCAATGCAGGCAACTGCAAACAATTGGGGCTTTTTTTGGACAAGCTATTCACGTGATAACTCAATTTGATAGTCAATCAAGCATGGAATATGCATGTAGAATACATGTGCGAAACTTTGTGTATGCATAACCTGTTGTGGAACTTTGCCCTACAGCACGGCGCAAACAATGCGGCAAATGCAACAATGGATCTAGCCTCAGCTGCAGTTCATTTATATTTATAAGACGAGGTGGCATACACTACCTGCCACGCCCATTTTGTACACTTACACAATAAGAAACCGTAATCAAACAGAAAATGTTGTTAAATGCAAAGCAGGGCACCAAGTAAACGATGTCTAAAAGTTTCGATGGCCAAAACTGGCGCATCGAACTTGATGATCAAACATCACGACTTGTTAATACACTTTTTATCATTTTATATATTTATGGCTTATTGTAAACATTCCAAATGGAGTTAGAGTAATTTCATGAGGTTTTTAGTTTGGCATAAACAGCATATACTTTAAGAATATAATATAATTTTCTTTTGTTAGTTTGAATAATTTTATTAAATTAATGTATATATATATTTTTAAAGCTGCGCTATAAGCAAGCCGTAGGCTAATCTACCTTCATCCAATTTTAACTGAAATCGCACTCTCTTCCATTGTGTCCCAGTTCGTTTTGCAGCCAATTTCCACTGTCTGATTCCCATTTAACAGGTGTGTGTTTCGGTCTTTGTATCATGAAACTAAAACTTTTAACCGAAGTATACTAATTACTTTCTTTTTGTCTGTTAGACAAGCTCTAAATGAATCTTTCTCTCAAATTAGCTCTCTTTGTATTCATGTCAGGCCATCAATTAATAGGCATATTTCCAGCACAGAAGCTCTAGTATGACCATTCATTTATGCAGTTGTTTTTGTTTATTAAGCGAAATCCAGCGTGCACTGGATCAAATAGATATTCTGGAACTTTTTATCGATGTCTAGACGTTACCCACAGAAAAGGACGAAAGACTTAATAATAGACCTCTAAGTGGGGGTGGGTCAGAGCTTATATAAAATAGTTTACCTTCAAGTGGGGGAGCGTAAAAGTTAATATAAAATACAATAGTAATAGCAATTCATTGCGACCAAATTTGACTGAAATAAGAAAAGTGGACTCCAGTGAACTTTCTTAAATAAGTTTTCGCCTACGTTCGATAATATTAAGCAGAGAAATCGTCACTCGATTTCAGATTTTCAACACTCTTGACAGCTCTTAACTTTATACTAAAAACCTATTATGCACCATTTCGTGTGTGTACATGTGGTAGAAACAATTTGATAGCTGAAATCACGACAGCCAGAGCAACAATGGCAGACCAAAACCAAAGCGTCTCTTGCTGACTTGAGGCTTCAGTCGAACGTCAGGCTGGAGTGTGTGCAGCTGTGGCGGGCCAGGGCCAGCACAAGACGAGAGGGCTGGGCGACTTAACGAGGCAGGTCCCATTCACTGGCAGCGACAAGCATTGTGAATTGTGTCAGCCATACAAAAGCAGACACACACACACACACACACACACACATAGAGCGCACACATGCAACTAGCACCGAAAAGCTAACTAATTTAAACGGCACCATTGTGCGCCATAACCCAAAAACAATGGTGCCAAACGGAAGCGAATGTCCAACGTTCAACATCCATGTGGGAACAGTCGCGGCAAATGCTGTGATAAAGACAGCAACATGGCTGCTAGTTGCCTGTCTGGATCTGTGGCACTGGTAGCTCTGCCTCCGAAATTCAACCGAATTAATGCCACTTCAAAGTTCTAGCCAGAGTGTGTGTGTTAGTGTGTGTGTGTGTGTGTGAGAGAGTGTGTGTGCACTTGTGAATTACCAAAATTTACAACAATGTGCTGAACGGAACCGCTGCAGTTAGCTATCAGCAGCCACTCGCATTGAAATATGGCCCAAATGCAGCGGCAAAGTACCTGCGGGCATTTTATAGATAATAGATATTTGCAACACACACACACACGTAGCAATACATGTGGAAGTGAAAACTTAAAAGAAAATGTTACACGAACGCCTCTGAAAGGCAGCCAATTTCCAAGCACGCGCATATTGCAAAAGTTGCCTGGCATATGCTTCCCGGCCAAAACAATGGCCAAGATGTGGGCTGTGTGGTGCAGCTGTGGTTCGACTGCGGTGGTTTCATTCCATTCGTCTGATTTGCATAGCTTGGGCGCGGCGGTTGCCAACACGCTTGTTTGCTGCATTTATAATGTTGCAACAAAAAAAAAAAAAAATGCAACACGCATGCATTTTTGAGGTGAACAACGAACAAACATCGCACACCCCTCATTCGCTCTTTTTTTGCTCCTTGCCCGCTTGAATATTTCCTGCTGTTGCATTTTAAGCAGCTGCCTGATAGGGCAAACAAAAATTTCGCTATACGCGTTGACAGCAGTTACATGCATATTACACACACATCCATCCACACTGTTACGCAGTGTTGGCTTTTTCAGAAGCAACAAAAAATAGATGTGTTCACATTTAAAATCAAGCTGAGCTGGTTTGCATTTTATCATTTTCGTATATTCGTATAAATTCAGATTTAAATGGATAGGAATAAGCCCAGCCGCCAGTTTATAAAGCATATCCACTTATGCACATAAATATATGTATATGTCATTTTTCAAGTTCATTGTAAATTTGACATGTACTTTCAAACGTTTTTGAACTGAATTTGCGCTAGCTTATGCTCGTGCTAGCTTAATTTGACTGGCAAGATTTGCAAGGCACTTATCCTCATTGTATATTTTTAAATGAGTATTTAACATGCTATCTAATTTTATGGTACATGTTAACGTCATCTTGCTGCTTGGCCTACCTTACATACTTAAATATCGCAATTCATTTAACATGCAGTTGACTTTTTTAAACGGGCGATCATCCCTGTCAGTGCGTTGATAAGTTGCTGCTAAATTAGTTTCCACGATAACAAACTTAAATGTAAGCTTTACCATGAGCTTTACCATGAACATTACTTAAATTGTTACACCCTTAGTTCTTCTTAGTTCCAGGAAATGTTTGAATACCTTAAATAACTGCACAATCTTAGATTTTCAGAAAGTTACTTTTAGCTGGAAAAATGCTAAATGCATGCACAACATTTTTAACATCATGTCGCAGACTTTTGATGTCTTTGGCATGCGTGTGGGTGGTTACGGGTTACTGTGTGTGGAATACGTGTCCGCGGGTGTGGGTTGTGTATGCTGTTTGCTTAGCATGCAAAGCTTTAGAAAAGTGCCAAATGTAACGAAGATTAAGGATGGGCAAGTGGCACGTGCTGACCTCAAGGCGTGAGCGAGTTGTGAAATATTTTACGTGCTCGCCATTGGCTGGCCATTGATTTATGCCACTTGAGTGGGCGCTTCAAAGTGTCAATACCGGACTTGGCCAGCTGAGATGCATTTTAGCCAAATTGCTTTGTATATGCTGGCTGCCGGTTCCGGTATTGTTAAGTGCGCACATCGCTGGCACTTAAGCAAAAATATAATAGCCCAAGCTCGAGTAAACTTTGTAACTAAATACGACTGAACTTCACCACCTCCTGGTGCTCATGCTGCCATATATATAAAACTGTAATTCCATTAAAGTCCATTACACGAAATGCTCGCCGGCGCGCACACAAAAAAAAAAACAAAATATATAAAATAAAAACGGGCCAAAGTCCTGCAAGTGCAACAGCAACAAAAGTGGCAACAGCAACGGCAACTTGAAGGAAAATTTGCTCTTTCACTTGTTGGGTGTCCTTGGCAGGAGCATAGCATTTCAGCACTGAAAATAATAACTTAAGTAATGTCATTAAAAAGCGAAAATGGATTAGATGTTTTGGCTGTAAAGCAATCTGTAGTTTATTTAAGCATTGCAACTGTGAGATGCCAGAGGCAACTGTGCGTATGCTTAATGTCGAATTTTGCAGCAATATTCAATATCTTAAGTCTCTACAATGTAAAAGATTAGCACCAGGAAACCCAATTACAATACATTTAAAGGGATTTAAGTTATTAAAATGTAAAAAGCAGAAAATTGTGAAATTGGTTTTTGTTTGTGTGCTGCACTTACATGTAGAAACATTTTTATGAGGATTAAAATCGAAATCTTGGCAGTTGTTGAGTTCAAAGTGTTGCAAATTACACAAATATAATATGTGTAATATTTAAAATATTGAAGAAATTTTCGAACTAATTATACAATTAATTAAATTATTTTGAATAAAATAAAAAGAGCGAACACTTTGGTATATCAATTATTTGTGAACTACTATTTTCGGCCAGCCCTCACTTGGGAGTACCTGTTGAGTGTCTTGGAAATGGCACTTCACAAACCAAATGACGGTTAGTTTTATGTCTGGCACGACTTTGACAGCCACTCAAATCTGCAGTCGATTTTCATTATGATTATGTATTATGTGTGCGAGGGGTGCGACAAGAGTTAAGCAGGTTGAAATTTACAAATGAAATGCAAATTGTATATAAATGGAAAAGTTTGACAAGTCGTTTTGTTGATGTGAGCGAAAACCCAATAGGTGGATAATTATTTAATATACTTGATCTGGCTTTTCATAGCTTACAGTGTCTCTTAAATGTTCACTGACTTACGTTATATCCAACATTAATATAATACATCTTATTATGCAGGTGGATTTGGCAAATAAAATTAGAGTCCGCATATATAAAATAAAATGTTATATATTTATTAATTAGCCTTCTGAGTAATTATTGATACAATGATAATTAATGATGATTTATAAAAAAAACTAGTTAATGTTATATACCAGGCTTCTATAGTCTATCGTTTTTTGTTCTTCTGAACGAATATAATTTTATATATTTTTAAAAAATTTTGAAAATTAATAGAGTTGTGTTTTTTATTTTATTTATGATTTAATACGTCTTCAAGACTTTAACGGGCTGTCATGAAATAAAACATAATGTTAAACTTGTTCTTGATTGTTTTTTAAGTAAAACACATTGATTGAAATATGTTTTATTTTTATATTCTCTTTATTGTTATATAATTATTTTATATTGGTTGGGGCCGAATTCGCAATCGAGTATTATTTGCAAACAATCTTCGATTAATCAATTACTTTGGTAACAGAATACTTTTTGTTTCAATTATTTTGTTCACTTGATTTTTTATACCTTGTATGCCTTACTTTTTACCTTACCTTATGTTGCTTGGGTGCGAATTGGCAAACAAGTATTATTTGCAAACAATCTTTAACATAAAAATATAATTTTATTGTGCTGCCCTCGATAATGGTGCGTGTTAACAATCCCTGCAGCTGTCTCATCCCTGAGCAGTCCTTGAGGTGTGCTTCGCAAGAAAATCCAAGCAGCCGCTGGCTGACATTGGCTTGTTATGCGCATCGCCACCAAATGTGGCACAAGCTTATGAAATATTTCACGCCATGTGCGACGCGACATCAGTCAGTCACATTTTACGACATGCCAATGATGCTGCCATAAAAAAGTGACGGAGCGACGAGACGGGGCGTGGCTGAGGCACAAGAAAACGTTGTAAATCAGCAGCAGTTTTCGCCTTGGGGCGTGTCCTCGCGCACCGGCGGTTGGCTCACATTTATATGTATATGTATGTAGCTAATTGGCTTCCCAGCTGAAAATACCGCAATCTCTCAGCACTTGAAAGGCTTAAGTTAGTTATTTTCTTGCGGTCTTAAGTGAAAAATATAACTTCTGGACATTTATGCTTATGCCGGAAACTGTCACGCAGCGCAAAATGGCGCAACTTCCGCATGAGCATGTCGCCGATGTCAACGCAACGCAACAGACTGAAAGGCAGACAGAGAGACTGACAGAGAGAGAGCGGGAGAGAGAGTGGGAGAGAGAGGGGGCCAGACTCTGCGACTGGACGACTGGCCGACTGGGCGACTGATTTATTGCACTTTAAATTCGGCGACATTTTTTGCATGTCGTTTATCTTCATTGCGTATGCCAAGAACTAAAGCAAAGTGCACCGGCCATAAATAAAACAAGAAAATATGTATACATAAGATTTATATAGCATACATATTTATACATATCTATGGCTGTGTGTGTGTCTGTGTGTGTGTGTGTACTTTTCAGACAACGGCCATTCCAAACACTTGACTTGTAATTTTCTAAAAGCTCACATTTCTGCATATTTTTGGCATGCACAGTGCAGCGGCTACTGCTCGGCAAAGTTTCCCTTCTTTTGTGCGGGCTTAAGGATTCCGTTGACCCAAGCTGAAGTGTTGAGTGCGCTTCAATTGGTAAACTGCAGTCAGCTCTATTGGTTATGAAATTCAAAGGGCAGTAGATGAAGCAAAAATGTAGAATAACTTGATTTTAATGGGGTCATTCGTAATGAATGCAGCTGGCAAACCTTAATAGGATATTTCGCAAAATCTAAGAATTAACATAAATTTGTATGCATGCCTAAATTTGAGATTCTTTCCATTGAAAAATCAAAACAATTTGTTTCAATTTATTATTTAAGTAGTTAAGTATATGTAGCTATAGATTAACTTGTCAGTGGATTCCATTTATCCGTATTATTGTTGTTCATTTTGGTTAAGTTTTATAAATAAAAGTTTCTTTCACGCACGAAGTGCGTGCACTAAAAATATTTATTGATAATGCAAAAAATTCTTTTAAATTGTTTGCACAATTTTGCAATATAAAGCTAAGTTTTACTCATTACCTTAGAGTTTCTATTAATTTATCCAGTATATGGGTTTGTGAAAATGTATTTAACAGGCAGAAGGAAGCATATCCCTGCACGCAAAGTGTACAAATTCTTGCTCAGCATCAACAGCCAAGTCGATCTAGCCATCAGCTGCATAAAACTTCACTTTTTGGATACCTCACAATTTTAAGGCTTTGAATATTAAACAACAGATACCCAAGTTCCTCTCTTGGCCACAGCCACAGCGAACGTTTGTAGAGGGAAGCTAAACTGTGTGTAACGGCATCTCGTTGCGGGAGTTAGAGTATGTTCTAGTCGAGCACTCTCGAGCTAGAGCACTTTGACTCGTTTTCAAGTTAATTGTAGTGCACTAACTCTTTCGGTCTGGCTCAGAATTACTTCTATATCACAAAACGAATTTCCCTGGCAACACACATGCCAGCAATTTTCTTAGCTCCTGCACTGGCCACAAACTATTTTGAACTTTTACCTTGAGCTTGGACTGAATTTACGTGCTGGCAGCAGAAGAAAATTTAATTAAGTTCCACACAAATTAAGCCAGAAATTAAAAGCTGTGTGCAATATAATAAATTAGATGAGAAATTCTCTGTGTTAATTTGATAAGATATGAAATAGTGCTCCTGCTGCTGCTGCTGCTTCTGCTGACGTGGCTCTGGCCAAGCCTGGTGTCTGTTGCTGCCCATAAGTAAGGCTCCTAATCGATTTGGGATTGTTTAAAGAGCAATGCATTAGCAAAATTAAATATATGACTAATAATATAAACATTAGTTCGCATATCTAATGCGTGGCGGTCATGCAACTTATGGGTTTGGTAAATCCAATTTACTAAACGTTGCGAACTCATAATTTCCAGCTGCATTTTGCTTAATGCATTTGTGGCTCAGCCTTGGGGCAAGTCTGGATAACTCATACGCTTCATCTGCCCGACTCGTGTCTTGGCTATTGCCTTTTGCTGGTTTGGTGGCCGGCGCACCTTTCTTTCAAAATAACAAAGCGTGCAAAATGCCACCAAATCGTGCTGGCCAATAATTCAATAATTTTACGCTTAAATCATAGCAAATTAACCCATTTCCGGCGCAGACAGCGCCACATAAATTATGACAGCGACGTGCACCGGCCCCGTGCGGGCTCCCTGAGCTGGAACCGTGGCTCTAGCTGCTTTGGCCGACCGACGTCTTGTCTCAGGACTCTATTTTTTCTGATTATACCCTGTGGCTATATAAAGTGGGTGTAGCTGCGCAAGACGGGCAGTAGGCGACATGACAGCTATATTTACAAATATGAATATATAAAGATCTCGAAGACTGCAAGATTTAAAGACTTCAAATTTGAATCGAAGAGTTATGCACATGAAATTGCATTTGAATTTAATTTCACAATTCAATTTCCTTCCCATCTCGAAACCAGTAGATAGATATTTCTGATTGAACTATTTATTAAATATTTTAATACGATACGAAGTTATGCTAGAATAATATATTTAAGGGTATCTCCTAGTCTTGCACACTATCCTTGCCTTTGTTTTTTGTATGTGCATTTGACTGGGCTCCATAAAAAATTCGAAACGTCTTTTTGCTTGGCGTCTTGTGCTTATCTTTGGGGCGGGCGCACTGTCAGGTGTGAGTCATTTGATAGTTGGCAGTAAAAGTTATTCTGCGCATTCGCGTGAGCGTGAAAATGGTTTTTCGTGATTCTGGCAAGCCCTCTTTCGCTTCACCCCCACCCTCAAAGCTGTCAGCTGCGCTGCAGGCAGTTGGGCAGACGCTGGGCCGGAGCTGGGCAGGAGCTGGGCAGGAGCTGGGCAGGAGTTGGGCGTTGGCTTTGTTGCGCTTCGCCGAAGACAAGCTGACAAATGCTGAAACGTATCGTATGCCATCTATCATCGTGCATTAGAGTGGCGTGGGACGCCGGACGTCGGACGTCGGACCTCGGTTTGTAGCATTGGCTTAGGTTTCAGACTGGTCGTGGTGGCAAGTTAAGTGCCCGTTCAATGGCCAGTTTTATGTTACAATGTTAATTTCCGCATTTCGTCTCGGTTGAGACTTTTACTCAAAAACTGATTGCTGGCGCGTTTTATGCGCCGCATGTGTGAGTGTGTTTGGTGTTTGTCAGAGATTTATGCGCCCGCGGCGCAATCATGTGGAATGCATGTTAATTACTGCAGCCCAGCCAGGCGCACCAAGAGCAGTCAGCCCACCCGTCGACTCGGCTAACTCCTCGACTCGACTTGTTCCGTCTCGTATCGTGCCGGCTCGTTGCTGGATATGTTGTTGCAAATCAATTTGATGTTATTAGTTAATAATTACGACACCGCAGTGCCAGGCTCTGCTGTCGCACTTAACCAGCCCAGCGGCTGACTGGGGTTAATGCATGCGACGTGTTTGAACTGTAAATGAGCTGGAAATGTCAGGCAGAGGGCGTTGCCACCTGCCGTCAGCTGCCACCACCAACGCCTCTCCTATCTTCCACCCTCCTCCCCCCCACCCACTGCTTTCGGCACTTTAAAGCATCGTCTGGCTTTATTTATGGGCGCCAGCTTCAAATGGAAAATGACTGCAAATGATGTCACTTAATGAATAACTCAACAGCAACTGTGCTCCGGCAATTACAACAGAACTGTATTACAATCATTTGACGGCGCACGTGCCGTAGCCGAAAAACCTGACCTGGCCTATATACATATAACTTATACTATATCGGATCGGATCGTATCCGTGGCGCAGGCCCCCCACGTAGTCAATTGCCCGGAAATGTTGCTGCGGCATAATTTGTCAATTGTGCGTGTTGATTTCTGAATTAGCTAATTTGGATTTTAGTTATTAGATGCTGATTACGCACTCTGTGAACTACCTGACAATCTGAGTGTGTGTATCCGTGTGTGTGTGTGTGTATGTCTGTGAGTGTGAGCGTGTGTGCTATTAAAAATAGTTTCAGCCCACACACATTTGTCAGCTAATGAGCTTTCATATTATTTTAATACCCTCTAATCATCAAAGCAAAGGCAAGACGGGGCATATTAATTTGAGGTAAGCAGTTGTATATCGATAAAAATTATTGTTCCATATTTAGTATGCATATTGTATGATAAGAATTAATAAAGGGAGAATTAAGAGGGCCCAAAAAGAGGTGAAAAACTTTGATATCTAGATTTTTCGTATTGTCAGCGATATCGCATGTTTATTGCTTCGTTAGCTTCCAATGGAAGAACGTGCGATTCATTTTGGCCTTAAGAAAATGCTTCGACGGAAAGTCGGGATATAGAATAAGTAACCTGAATGATAGGAAAAATAGATACACGGCCAATAGAAAAGATTTCCGCCCTCGCGATAGAAAAGCAATTCGCCTGTAAGCTAGAAATGATTGACGCTTGTCTGAGTTATAGAAAACTCTTTTATTTATTTATTATAAAAAGGGATAAGGGAAGATAAAAAAGCGATAATCAATTGTCAACTGACGTATATGCGAAGTAATTTTTAGCTATTTATATATGAAACATAAGATTTATATATCTTTATATCTTAAAATTTTCTTATATATCTTATGTATCTTATATATAATTATGTTGAATAATTTATGCTAACTACAGGGCAGCTCGTAGTCGAGTACTCTTCACCTTAGCCTTCTTATTTGTTGGACATTGCAGTTGTTGCAACCACATTAAGCTGCTTATTTTGTGGCCGTGGCTTGTTGTTTGTTTCAATGTTAAATGCATTTCGAATTTATTGTAATTTGTTCAATATGTCTGCACATTTTTGGCATATATTTTGAAGTTCTGGTTCTGTGCTGCGGTGGCATTTTTGATCTGGATTGTAATTTGCCAAACATTTAATTATAATTTTTTTTTTGCGGTTCTGTTTGTCAATTAACATTTATTACATTTTGTTAGGTTACAATTTATGAGCACGCGGTTTGACATTTGCTTCCATTAATAGCAAGGCCTGGAAAAGGGTATGCTAGAATTTGGGTGGTGTTTATATAAAAGAAGACCAGCTCTTTCTACGAAAATTAGTTCCATGTCTTCCTTACTCGCTTTCGCAAACGTTTTACTGGCAGCTCTGATAACAGTTTTTAATTTAAAAAATTTAGGATAAGAGTATTTGCACTTCGCAGCTTTTCTATTTAACCCACTTCTTAATGGTGTTTTAGTTTGTTAACACATTTCGTGTGTGCGCCGCAAAGCTAATTAAGTGCATATATGTATTTGTTTAATAATAGAAATTGGCACTCCCTACGGACCACTTAGGAAATTATATATCGAATATCATTTTAGCCATAAATTACGAAAGTAATATTGCAACGTTTTTAGAAAATATGAGTGGTCAGAGGTTTTGCATTCATATTAAGCATACATTTTTTGGTCACATGTAAAGAAGAACAAATGAAAGCCCCTTCAAAGCTAACTAATAAATTTGTGAAGTCTTTCTTATTTAATTCATATTTATAACTGCAATTACTTGGTATAATACGTCAAATACTTAAGCTAAATTGTGTAGATACTGTTAACTTATGTGTTTTCTTTTTCTGATTAATAATACCTACTAGACTGGTTTTAGATTTGAATATAAAATTCTCTGAATTTTATATCCGTATATTGAAGTGAACTCTTTTATTTTTGCTCAAGGCTAAGTTTAATTACAATTATTTCTTAGTATTTCTTAAATTATTTCCAGTTCAAAAGTGTCAATTTGCTGCCAATTTGCATATACAATGTCTCAAATGTTGTCTACTATTAAAAATTAAACAAACTAAAAAATAAACGGTGTGAATATTTTCTATTCCCACATTTTCGACTGTTCCCACTGTAGTTGTGTTCCGACCTTTTCCGCATTTGTGCGTTCTGTTCACTCTTATACGCCACCCAGCGCCCAACACAAAGCTTTCGCTCTAAAAATGCCTCATTTTTACTTCCTTCTAAATATTATACAATATTTTTGTGTGAAAGCTTTCAGGCGAAGCTTTCGTTTAATAGGCTCAACCCGCCATAAACTTAAATTCGCTTTGTTTGGAAAATGCACAGAAACTCGCGGCGCATGGAATCAATTAAATTTAGTCCTGGGAAATAATTTTCAAAACATGTTTTAATAGGTTCATTAATTATGCAAAGTAAATTGAATTGTTTACGGCCGCTTCCAAGAACATCAGCGCGTATTGTTTGCTAATGCTTCCAGGAATTTCAGTTCCCAAGTCTTCAAAAAATGCTTCACTATTTATGTTCTTGTTTTTGGACAGACCTTAATATGGCTTTTAATGAATTTATATGAATTTTGATCGAAAGTTGGCTTAGACTAGTAAATTCTTAAGACTTTGCTGCTAGCGTCTTATGAATATACCTATCGGCCATGGTCTGTTCCGTCGCTTGCCGCTTTTCAACTTTGTAAATAGGCCACCTTGATTGCCTAGAAAATCGGATTCTTTTTATCTGACGAAAATTGTGTCCAGTATAAATCAATCACAAGCGCTTTGGGATATACGCCAATGTTTCTTATATCTTAAAAAAAAGGACAGTAATAAAATTGAACGATTTTATTTTGCTTTGCCGTAGCATTTAATACTACTAAATGTATATGTACTAAGGCTGGAAAATAATTTTAAAAGCATACTTTTTGGCGCCGCATACAAAATATTTCCGTAAGCATTTGCATGTATTTTGAGATCGTTTTCCGCTGTTTAAAATAAATATATTTTTATTTAATTGTACCACACAATATGCAACAGGATGAAGACCTTAGTTATGTAGTTATGTTTTTAAATATAGCGCTGTATATTCGTCGTTTTATGAAATTTAATTGTAAGCTGGCTAATTTAGATCACAAAAATAACAAATTGTTAGCCCAATTTAAAGCGTATCTTACAATTTAAATATATGCAAAATATCTAATAACAGGGTACCTCCTGGTTGAGTACTCTCGAAACGTATTCCTGGTTCATAAATGCTTGCCAATTATCGCTGTTGATACAATTCTGAGCAGAATGTGTTGCTTTATGGAACGGCTGTTATAAATATGTTGCACTCTTGGATGTTTACAGCAACAAATATTGCTGATTTGGCATATGCATGCATATAATATATGCAAAAAATACTAGAAAACACAACGAGGCAACGAGGCAGCTGCATTGCAATCCCTTAAACGCAGCAGCAACAATAAAATCAGCCGCTCGGGCAAACAGAGCAGCAGCAACAACAATCAACTGACAACAGCAACCAAAACAACAACAACAACAACAACAGCAAAGACAGCAGAATAAAAAATGTGGTGGCAGCGCATTTAAGTGCGCTTGCGAGCGCATTATTGGCTTTAAGAGATAAGATGAAAATAAACTACTTTTGCTACATAACGACACACACAATCGCTATCGCACACACACAGAAACACACAGTCACGCAGACACAGTTGCAACAACACCGACCGCAAATTGACTAAAACCATGCCCAAACGCCCAAGGGGGTGTGAATTGAGGGCTGTTGCAGGGGCAGGCAGCAGGATGCAGCCGCACGGTGCTCGTTGTATGCCCGGCGCCGCTTCTGTAGTTTTCACTGTCTGTCACAAGACAATTTGTGCGCGCAAAACACAAAATAATACACAGATACACACACACTGGCACAGACATACAGGCACACACACCAGTAAGCATATGCATGGCACAAGTTGTACAGCTGCTGCCTGGCCGCCTCTGGGGCCTGCTGGTTTCTGTGTGTGTTACAGCGCGTATACGTAATGCCGCAAACTGCAATACATTGATACACAAGCACACACACGCACACGCCAACATACTGTATGTAGACTTTCGCGCTGCACTGTAGAGATTTCAAGTGAATAACTTGTGCGGGTAAACATTTTAGATTTTGATAAATTGCAACTTATACGTTTTCTGTATAAATAAAAGATTTACGTAAATCGCCTGGTAAATGGCTGTAAGGAATATGTGCTACTCGCGGTAGCCCCTACCCGTCCCCCTACCCCCTTTAAAAAGCAGACGAGGGCAACGACTCGCTGCTGCTGCTGCTGCTGTTGTTGTGTGTGCGGCATGTGGCATGTGGCATGTGCATAACAAATGCTTAGTGACTTGGCCGTCTCCTCTAACTGGCAACCGACAACTGGCTGGCTGTGTGTGTTCGGCATCTGCTAACTGAGCCTGGACAGCTTACATCAGAAAAGGTAAACCATATCATGAATTCGGCTATGCGTTTCTTTTGATAAACCCATGCTAGTTTTTCGCCAAAAGCCGAAAAGCACTCGGAACGCTTTGAAGGCATTTTGGGTTGCTTGAAATTACCGAAGTGGTTGCCAAAATGATAGCCGCAAACCCAGTTCAGACTATGCTTTATTCAAGGGATTTCATTTAAATAGTTTTGGATTGTGAGTGTGAGTAGCTAATTATTGGTTTATTTTCATTTTTGTATGCTACATACAAACAATAATATGGAATACTGCATATAAAACAAATGTAAGTAAGATTGGAAACTGTAGAATAAATGTCTTAGCCTAGGCTGATCGCTGTGCCTAAGTAAGAAACAGCTTCTCACTTATTTTTCACATTTAGTGGATTCTCGATATGCGAAGTTCTCGAATATCTCGAATAGGTAATTTTAAAAGCATAACATTTCCCGAGAACAAAACATAACTAAAATGTCATTAACCTTGCTAAGTAAGGTATTCAGTAGCTTAAGCCTTAACTAGCTGCCATTTTTTGTGCGCTTAAATTCAATTTATTTAAAAGCTACTTGGCCAAGCGCGTACTCGCTGTCGTCATCATCGTGCGTGTTGCCACGCTTACGTCTTCTTGAGGCAAGTACAACACCAGCATCTGAAGCAGCAGCAGCAGTTGCTGCAGCTGCATCAAGAATGGCAGCATGTGTGGCAATCTGTGCGTGAGCCCGGTGCCATTTAATCAACATTAGTGGCTGTGGTGCGACTGAAACGGAAACTAAGCCAGCTGCACACAAAGGGATAAAAAACCCACACATACACATATATCAAATGGCATATTAATTGCTGGCAGTGTGTGTGAGTTTTAAACTGGATTTTATGCAGTGAAAAAAGTGCAAGAAATGAACTTGAGAAGAAGCAAAACAGACCACATTTCAACATTTATGAAATAGGCATTTAAATGATTGGTTTTTGTTCAGCAACAGATTTACATTTCATATGAAGGAATCGCAGAGAAAATCTGATTACCCATATTGATTAATAGTTTAGGAAGAAACAAAGGTAAATATTGATGATCGTATGATATAGAGATTGAGACTTGGTAAAAATGAATAGGAGAGGTTCTTAAACAAGTTTGGCAAAACCCTTTAATGGTTTTCAAAGCCTTACTCAGAACTAAATCGATTTCTATTGCACAGAAATTGATGAATTTACCCGCACAGGCGGAAAATTTGTGAGAATCTTTATAGTTTAACTTAAGTGTCATGCGACTTGCCCAAGCAAAATGTCGCATAAAATCGCTGCTGCCAAATATATATTTTTCTGATGCTGTTTCCTCTCTCTCTGCCTCTCTTTCTCTCATACCACTCCATTTCACACTTTATTCACTCTTCGAACAACTATTAAACTTAACTTTGAGCTGCCTTGAAATTCTCACTTGCAGAACTATCTGCCTCATTGCCACAACTGTGCGTCCATTTAGCGCTAACTGCCATTATTTTCAGTTTTATTTCGCGCAAGGTCAAATATGCACTACAACTGCAACTGAATGTTACGGCGCGTGGGCGAAAACTGCGCCAAAATGTTATTTACTACACATAAATTTCATGGGCTAGGGAGAGGGGTCAGCAGCAGCAGCAACAGCAGCAACAAGAAAAACTATCAAAAACTTTTTTCACATCACACCGCAGAGCGTTTGCTTATGGGCATTTACGGCGGGGGAGACAGGCGCTGGGCGTGGGTGTGGCGGTTAGGGCGTGACCTGGTTTTGGGTCAAATATGCACATGCTACATTTGACCACAAAGTAAAACGGTTTTTGGTCGAGCAAAACGCTCAGCTGCAATTCCAAATGGCAGTTGCAATGAGCGCGAATGACGCACCGTGGGCTAAAAGCAGCATAAATTACTTAAAGGAGAATCTAAATGACTGAATTGTGAAAACTTTAAATTGAAAAGAAACTTAAAAACGATACCTTTTTTGAAAATAATTTGTAATTCTCGTCTTAGAAGTATTTTTCAAAATAACTTAAACCACCATACAATCTAAATTTTAAGCAGCAAGAAATGTTTTTTCCGGGCTCGGTTCGAAAACTAATAATTTTTTAAGATTTAATGGAATATCTCGGCCGGATACTTACCAGTCCAAAACAAAAAAGGTTGACTTTTAACGCACCGATTTTGAAATTGTTTGAATGCCAATTGATAGTAGGGATCCGTACGAATTCAAAAAGGTACAAAATTTAAATATCAGACGATACTTACCCATAAAATTAAAAAAAAATCATCAAAAAAGTTTTGAATTTCGAACCGACCCTGATTTTAAGAAAAAACGTAATGTAACTCCTTGCCAATTAGACGATTTGGGGCAAAATGAAGATTTTCAGAAAAAAAACGTGATGTAACCCCTTGCCATTTTGTTGATTTTGGTCAAAATTTAGATTTTTATTTTTTTGATGCCAATCGATAGTACTGATCCTTACGAGTCCAAAATGGTATAAAATTCCCAAATCGGACAGTATTTGGCCGAGATATTACAAAAAATCATCAGAAAAGGTTGACTTTACAAACGAATCGGTTTTTGGTCAACCAGTTTTTTTAACCCATCGATTTTTAAAATGTTTGAATGCAGATTGATAATAGGGATCCCTACGAATTCAAAAAGGTATAACATTTCAAAATCGGACAGTATTTACCCGAGATATTCAATAAAAATCATCAAAAAAGTTTTGTTTTTCAAACCGACCCCGAATTTGAGGAAAAACGTGATGTAACCCCTTGCCATTTTGTTGATTTTGGTCAAAATTTAGATTTTTATTTTTTTTATGCCAATCGATAGTACTGATCCTTACGAGTCCAAAATGGTATAAAATTCCCAAATCGGACAGTATTTGGCCGAGATATTACAAAAAATCATCAGAAAAGGTTGACTTTACAAACGAATCGGTTTTTGGTCAACCACTTTTTTTAACCCATCGATTTTTAAAATGTTTGAATGCAGATTGATAATATGGATCCCTACGAATTCAAAAAGGTATAACATTTCAAAATCGGACAGTATTTACCCGAGATATTCAATAAAAATCATCAAAAAAGTTTTGTTTTTCAAACCGACCCCGAATTTGAGAAAAAACGTGATGTAACCCCTTGCCATTTTGTTGATTTTGGTGAAAATTTAGATTTTTATTTTTTTGATGCCAATCGATATTACTGATCCTTACGAGTCCAAAATGGTAGAAGATTCCCAAATCGGACAGTATTTGGCCGAGATATTACAACAAATCATCAGAAAAGGTTGACTTTACAAAGGAATCGGTTTTTGGTCAACCACTTTTTTTAACCCATTCAAAAAGGTAAAACATTTCAAAATCTGTCAGTATTTACCCGAGATATTCAATCAAAATCATCAAAAAAGTTTTGTTTTTCAAACCGACCCCGAATTTGAGAAAAAACGTGATGTAACCCCTTGCCATTTTGTTGATTTTGGTGAAAATTTCGATTTTTAGTTTTTTGATGCCAATCGATAGTACTGAACCTTACGAGTCCAAAATGGTAGAAGATTCCCTAATCGGACAGTATTTGGCCGAGATATTACAAAAAATCATCAGATAAGGTTGACTTTACAAACGAATCGGTTTTTGGTCAACCAATTTTTTTAACCCATCCATTTTTAAAATGTTTGAATGCAGATTGATAATAGGGATCCCTACGAATTCAAAAAGGTATAACATTTCAAAATCGGACAGTATTTACCCGAGATATTCAATAAAAATCATCAAAAAAGTTTTGTTTTTCGAACCGACCCCGAATTTGAGAAAAAACGTGATGTAACCCCTTGCCATTTTGTTGATTTTGGTGAAAATTTAAATTTTTTGGTATAAAATTCCCAAATCGGACAGTATTTGGCCGAGATATTACAAAAAATCATCAGAAAAGGTTGACTTAACAAACGAATCGGTTTTTGGTCAACCACTTTTTTTAACCCATCGATTTTTGAAATATTTGAATGCCAATTGATAGTAGGGATCCCTACGAATTCAAAAAGGTATAACATTTCAAAATCTGTCAGTATTTACCCGAGATATTCAATCAAAATCATCAAAAAAGTTTTGATTTTCGAACCGACCCCGAATTTGAGAATAAACGTGACCCCGTAACCCCTTGCCATTTTGTTGATTTTGGCCAAAATTTAGATTTTTATTGTTTTGATGCCAATCGATAGTAGTGATCCTTACGAGTCCAAAATGGTATAAAATTCCCAAATCGGACATTATTTGGCCGAGATATTACAAAAAATCATCAGAAAAGGTTGACTTTACAAACGAATCGGTTTTTGGTCAACCACTTTTTTTTAACCCATCGATTTTTGAAATATTTGAACGCCAATTGATAGTAGGGATCCCTACGAATTCAAAGAGGTATAACATTTCAAAATCGGACAGTATTTACCCGAGATATTCAATAAAAATCATCAAAAAAGTTTTGTTTTTCGAACCGACCCCGAATTTGAGAAAAAACGTGATGTAACCCCTTGCCATTTTGTTGATTTTGGTGAAAATTTAAATTTTTATTTTTTTTGATGCCAATCGATAGTACTGATCCTTACGAGTCCAAAATGGTAGAAGATTCCCAAATCGGACAGTATTTGGCCGAGATATTACAAAAAATCATCAGATAAGGTTGACTTTACAAAGGAATCGGTTTTTGGTCAACCACTTTTTTTAACCCATCGAGTTTTAAAATGTTTGAATGCATATTGATAATATGGATCCCTACGAATTCAAAAAGGTATAACATTTCAAAATCGGACAGTATTTACCCGAGATATTCAATAAAAATCATCAAAAAAGTTTTGTTTTTCGAACCGACCCCGAATTTGAGAAAAAACGTGATGTAACCCCTTGCCATTTTGTTGATTTTGGTGAAAATTTAAATTTTTTGGTATAAAATTCCCAAATCGGACAGTATTTGGCCGAGATATTACAAAAAATCATCAGAAAAGGTTGACTTTACAAACGAATCGGTTTTTGGTCAACCACTTTTTTTAACCCATCGATTTTTGAAATATTTGAACGCCAATTGATAGTAGGGATCCCTACGAATTCAAAGAGGTATAACATTTCAAAATCTGTCAGTATTTACCCGAGATATTCAATCAAAATCATCAAAAAAGTTTTGATTTTCGAACCGACCCCGAATTTGAGAATAAACGTGACCCCGTAACCCCTTGCCATTTTGTTGATTTTGGCCAAAATTTAGATTTTTATTGTTTTGATGCCAATCGATAGTAGTGATCCTTACGAGTCCAAAATGGTATAAAATTCCCAAATCGGACATTATTTGGCCGAGATATTACAAAAAATCATCAGAAAAGGTTGACTTTACAAACGAATCGGTTTTTGGTCAACCACTTTTTTTAACCCATCGATTTTTGAAATATTTGAACGCCAATTGATAGTAGGGATCCCTACGAATTCAAAGAGGTATAACATTTCAAAATCGGACAGTATTTACCCGAGATATTCAATAAAAATCATCAAAAAAGTTTTGTTTTTCGAACCGACCCCGAATTTGAGAAAAAACGTGAAGTAACCCCTTGCCATTTTGTTGATTTTGGTGAAAATTTAGATTTTTATTTTTTTTGATGCCAATCGATAGTACTGATCCTTACGAGTCCAAAATGGTAGAAGATTCCCAAATCGGACAGTATTTGGCCGAGATATTACAAAAAATCATCAGATAAGGTTGACTTTACAAAGGAATCGGTTTTTGGTCAACCACTTTTTTTAACCCATCGAGTTTTAAAATGTTTGAATGCATATTGATAATATGGATCCCTACGAATTCAAAAAGGTATAACATTTCAAAATCGGACAGTATTTACCCGAGATATTCAATAAAAATCATCAAAAAAGTTTTGTTTTTCGAACCGACCCCGAATTTGAGAAAAAACGTGATGTAACCCCTTGCCATTTTGTTGATTTTGGTGAAAATTTAGAATTTTTTTTTTTTCCATTATTACTATCCTTACGATCCAAATGGTATAAAATTCCCAAATCGGACAGTATTTGGCCGAGATATTACAAAAAATCATCAGAAAAGGTTGACTTTACAAACGAATCGGTTTTTGGTCAACCACTTTTTTTAACCCATCGATTTTTGAAATGTTTGAATGCAAATTGATAGTAGGGATCCCTACGAATTCAAAAAGGTATAACATTTCAAAATCTGTCAGTATTTACCCGAGATATTCAATCAAAATCATCAAAAAAGTTTTGATTTTCGAACCGACCCCGAATTTGAGAATAAACGTGACCCCGTAACCCCTTGCCATTTTGTTGATTTTGGCCAAAATTTAGATTTTTATTGTTTTGATGCCAATCGATAGTACTGATCCTTACGAGTCCAAAATGGTATAAAATTCCCAAATCGGACATTATTTGGCCGAGATATTACAAAAAATCATCAGAAAAGGTTGACTTTACAAACGAATCTGTTTTTGGTCAACCACTTTTTTTAACCCATCGATTTTTAAAATGTTTGAATGCAGATTGATAATAGGGATCCCTACGAATTCAAAAAGGTATAACATTTAAAAATCGGACAGTATTTACCCGAGATATTCAATAAAAATCATCAAAAAAGTTTTGTTTTTCGAACCGACCCCGAATTTGAGAAAAAACGTGAAGTAACCCCTTG
Organism: Drosophila borealis; assembly: GCA_035045885.1. Classification (NCBI taxonomy): domain Eukaryota; kingdom Metazoa; phylum Arthropoda; class Insecta; order Diptera; family Drosophilidae; genus Drosophila; species Drosophila borealis. The sequence goes on along the minus strand of JAWNOR010000355.1, from coordinate 26,713 downwards.
CCATTTTGTTGATTTTGGTGAAAATTTAGATTTTTATTTTTTTGATGCCAATTGATAGTACTGATCCTAACGAGTCCAAAATGGTATAAAATTCCCAAATCGGACAGTATTTGGCCGAGATATTACAAAAAATCATCAGAAAAGGTTGACTTTACAAACGAATCGGTTTTTGGTCAACCACTTTTTTTAACCCATCGATTTTTAAAATGTTTGAATGCAGATTGATAATAGGGATCCCTACGAATTCAAAAAGGTATAACATTTAAAAATCGGACAGTATTTACCCGAGATATTCAATAAAAATCATCAAAAAAGTTTTGTTTTTCAAACCGACCCCGAATTTGAGAAAAAACGTGATGTAACCCCTTGCCATTTTGTTGATTTTGGTCAAAATTTAGATTTTTATTTTTTTGATGCCAATCGATAGTACTGATCCTTACGAGTCCAAAATGGTAGAAGATATCCAAATCGGACAGTATTTGGCCGAGATATTACAAAAAATCATCAGAAAAGGTTGACTTTAGAAACGAATCGGTTTTTGGTCAACTACTTTTTTTAACCCATCGATTTTTAAAATGTTTGAATGCAGATTGATAATGGGGATCCCTACAAATTCAAAAAGGTATAACATTTCAAAATCGGACAGTATTTACCCGAGATATTCAATAAAAATCATCAAAAAAGTTTTGTTTTTCGAACCGACCCCGAATTTGAGAAAAAACGTGATGTAACCCCTTGCCATTTTGTTGATTTTGGTGAAAATTTAGATTTTTATTTTTTTGATGCCAATCGATAGTACTGATCCTAACGAGTCCAAAATGGTATAAAATTCCCAAATCGGACAGTATTTGGCCGAGATATTACAAAAAATCATCAGAAAAGGTTGACTTTACAAACGAATCGGTTTTTGGTCAACTACTTTTTTTAACCCATCGATTTTTAAAATGTTTGAATGCAGATTGATAATATGGATCCCTACGAATTCAAAAAGGTATAACATTTCAAAATCGGACAGTATTTACCCGAGATATTCAATAAAAATCATCAAAAAAGTTTTGTTTTTCAAACCGACCCCGAATTTGAGAATAAACGTGATGTAACCCCTTGCCGTTTTGTTGATTTTGGTGAAAATTTAGATTTTTATTTTTTTGATGCCAATCGATAGTACTGATCCTTACGAGTCCAAAATGGTAGAAAATTCCCAAATCGGACAGTATTTGGCCGAGATATTACAAAAAATCATCAGATAAGGTTGACTTTACAAACGAATCGGTTTTTGGTCAACCATTTTTTTAACCCATCGATTTTTAAAATGTTTGAATGCAAATTGATAATAGGGATCCCTACGAATTCAAAAAGGTATAACATTTCAAAATCGGACAGTATTTACCCGAGATATTCAATAAAAATCATCAAAAAAGTTTTGTTTTTCGAACCGACCCCGAATTTGAGAAAAAACGTGATGTAACCCCTTGCCATTTTGTTGATTTTGGTCAAAATTTAGATTTTTATTTTTTTGATGCCAATCGATAGTACTGATCCTTACGAGTCCAAAATGGTAGAAAATTCCCAAATCGGACAGTATTTGGCCGAGATATTACAAAAAATCATCAGAAAAGGTTGACTTTACAAACGAATCGGTTTTTGGTCAACCACTTTTTTTAACCCATCGAGTTTTAAAATGTTTGAATGCAGATTGATAATATGGATCCCTACGAATTCAAAAAGGTATAACATTTCAAAATCGGACAGTATTTACCCGAGATATTCAATAAAAATCATCAAAAAAGTTTTGTTTTTCGAACCGACCCCGAATTTGAGAAAAAACGTGATGTAACCCCTTGCCATTTTGTTGATTTTGGTCAAAATTTAGATTTTTATTTTTTTGATGCCAATCGATAGTACTGATCCTTACGAGTCCAAAATGGTATAAAATTCCCAAATCGGACAGTATTTGGCCGAGATATTACAAAAAATCATCAGAAAAGGTTGACTTTACAAACGAATCGGTTTTTGGTCAACCACTTTTTTTAACCCATCGATTTTTAAAATGTTTGAATGCAGATTGATAATATGGATCCCTACGAATTCAAAAAGGTATAACATTTCAAAATCGGACAGTATTTACCCGAGATATTCAATAAAAATCATCAAAAAAGTTTTGTTTTTCGAACCGACCCCGAATTTGAGAAAAAACGTGATGTAACCCCTTGCCATTTTGTTGATTTTGGTCAAAATTTAGATTTTTATTTTTTTGATGCCAATCGATAGTACTGATCCTTACGAGTCCAAAATGGTAGAAGATATCCCAAATCGGACAGTATTTGGCCGAGATATTACAAAAAATCATCAGAAAAGGTTGACTTTAGAAACGAATCGGTTTTTGGTCAACTACTTTTTTTAACCCATCGATTTTTAAAATGTTTGAATGCAGATTGATAATATGGATCCCTACGAATTCAAAAAGGTATAACATTTCAAAATCGGACAGTATTTACCCGAGATATTCAATAAAAATCATCAAAAAAGTTTTGTTTTTCGAACCGACCCCGAATTTGAGAAAAAACGTGATGTAACCCCTTGCCATTTTGTTGATTTTGGTCAAAATTTAGATTTTTATTTTTTTGATGCCAATCGATAGTACTGATCCTTACGAGTCCAAAATGGTATAAAATTCCCAAATCGGACAGTATTTGGCCGAGATATTACAAAAAATCATCAGAAAAGGTTGACTTTACAAACGAATCGGTTTTTGGTCAACCACTTTTTTTAACCCATCGATTTTTAAAATGTTTGAATGCAGATTGATAATATGGATCCCTACGAATTCAAAAAGGTATAACATTTCAAAATCGGACAGTATTTACCCGAGATATTCAATAAAAATCATCAAAAAAGTTTTGTTTTTCGAACCGACCCCGAATTTGAGAAAAAACGTGATGTAACCCCTTGCCATTTTGTTGATTTTGGTCAAAATTTAGATTTTTATTTTTTTGATGCCAATTGATAGTACTGATCCTAACGAGTCCAAAATGGTATAAAATTCCCAAATCGGACAGTATTTGGCCGAGATATTACAAAAAATCATCAGAAAAGGTTGACTTTACAAACGAATCGGTTTTTGGTCAACCACTTTTTTTAACCCATCGATTTTTAAAATGTTTGAATGCAGATTGATAATAGGGATCCCTACGAATTCAAAAAGGCATAACATTTAAAAATCGGACAGTATTTACCCGAGATATTCAATAAAAATCATCAAAAAAGTTTTGTTTTTCGAACCGACCCCGAATTTGAGAAAAAACGTGATGTAACCCCTTGCCATTTTGTTGATTTTGGTCAAAATTTAGATTTTTATTTTTTTGATGCCAATCGATAGTACTGATCCTTACGAGTCCAAAATGGTAGAAGATATCCAAATCGGACAGTATTTGGCCGAGATATTACAAAAAATCATCAGAAAAGGTTGACTTTAGAAACGAATCGGTTTTTGGTCAACCGCTTTTTTTAACCCATCGATTTTTAAAATGTTTGAATGCAGATTGATAATGGGGATCCCTACGAATTCAAAAAGGCATAACATTTAAAAATCGGACAGTATTTACCCGAGATATTCAATAAAAATCATCAAAAAAGTTTTGTTTTTCGAACCGACCCCGAATTTGAGAAAAAACGTGATGTAACCCCTTGCCATTTTGTTGATTTTGGTGAAAATTTAGATTTTTATTTTTTTGATGCCAATCGATAGTACTGATCCTTACGAGTCCAAAATGGTAGAAGATTCCCAAATCGGACAGTATTTGGCCGAGATATTACAAAAAATCATCAGAAAAGGTTGACTTTACAAACGAATCGGTTTTTGGTCAACCACTTTTTTTAACCCATCGATTTTTAAAATGTTTGAATGCCAGATTGATAATTGGGATCCCTACGAATTCAAAAAGGTATAACATTTCAAAATCGGACAGTATTTACCCGAGATATTCAATAAAAATCATCAAAAAAGTTTTGTTTTTCGAACCGACCCCGAATTTGAGAAAAAACGTGATGTAACCCCTTGCCATTTTGTTGATTTTGGTCAAAATTTAGATTTTTATTTTTTTGATGCCAATCGATAGTACTGATCCTTACGAGTCCAAAATGGTATAAAATATCCCAAATCGGACAGTATTTGGCCGAGATATTACAAAAAATCATCAGAAAAGGTTGACTTTACAAACGAATCGGTTTTTGGTCAACCACTTTTTTTAACCCATCGATTTTTAAAATGTTTGAATGCAGATTGATAATATGGATCCCTACGAATTCAAAAAGGTATAACATTTAAAAATCGGACAGTATTTACCCGAGATATTCAATAAAAATCATCAAAAAAGTTTTGTTTTTCGAACCGACCCCGAATTTGAGAAAAAACGTGATGTAACCCCTTGCCATTTTGTTGATTTTGGTCAAAATTTAGATTTTTATTTTTTTGATGCCAATCGATAGTACTGATCCTTACGAGTCCAAAATGGTAGAAGATTCCCAAATCGGACAGTATTTGGCCGAGATATTACAAAAAATCATCAGAAAAGGTTGACTTTACAAACGAATCGGTTTTTGGTCAACCACTTTTTTTAACCCATCGATTTTTAAAATGTTTGAATGCAGATTGATAATAGGGATCCCTACGAATTCAAAAAGGTATAACATTTAAAAATCGGACAGTATTTACCCGAGATATTCAATAAAAATCATCAAAAAAGTTTTGTTTTTCGAACCGACCCCGAATTTGAGAAAAAACGTGATGTAACCCCTTGCCATTTTGTTGATTTTGGTGAAAATTTAGATTTTTATTTTTTTGATGCCAATTGATAGTACTGATCCTTACGAGTCCAAAATGGTAGAAAATTCCCAAATCGGACAGTATTTGGCCGAGATATTACAAAAAATCATCAGAAAAGGTTGACTTTACAAACGAATCGGTTTTTGGTCAACCACTTTTTTTAACCCATCGATTTTTAAAATGTTTGAATGCAGATTGATAATTGGGATCCCTACGAATTCAAAAAGGTGTAACATTTCAAAATCTGTCAGTATTTACCCGAGATATTCAATAAAAATCATCAAAAAAGTTTTGTTTTTCGAACCGACCCCGAATTTGAGAAAAAACGTGATGTAACCCCTTGCCATTTTGTTGATTTTGGTCAAAATTTAGATTTTTATTTTTTTGATGCCAATCGATAGTACTGATCCTTACGAGTCCAAAATGGTAGAAGATTCCCAAATCGGACAGTATTTGGCCGAGATATTACAAAAAATCATCAGAAAAGGTTGACTTTACAAACGAATCGGTTTTTGGTCAACTACTTTTTTTAACCCATCGATTTTTAAAATGTTTGAATGCAGATTGATAATATGGATCCCTACGAATTCAAAAAGGTATAACATTTCAAAATCGGACAGTATTTACCCGAGATATTCAATCAAAATCATCAAAAAAGTTTTGTTTTTCGAACCGACCCCGAATTTGAGAAAAAACGTGATGTAACCCCTTGCCATTTTGTTGATTTTGGTCAAAATTTAGATTTTTATTTTTTTGATGCCAATCGATAGTACTGATCCTTACGAGTCCAAAATGGTATAAAATTCCCAAATCGGACAGTATTTGGCCGAGATATTACAAAAAATCATCAGAAAAGGTTGACTTTACAAACGAATCGGTTTTTGGTCAACCACTTTTTTTAACCCATCGATTTTTAAAATGTTTGAATGCAGATTGATAATAGGGATCCCTACGAATTCAAAAAGGTATAACATTTCAAAATCGGACAGTATTTACCCGAGATATTCAATAAAAATCATCAAAAAAGTTTTGTTTTTCGAACCGACCCCGAATTTGAGAAAAAACGTGATGTAACCCCTTGCCATTTTGTTGATTTTGGTCAAAATTTAGATTTTTATTTTTTTGATGCCAATTGATATGTACTGATCCTAACGAGTCCAAAATGGTATAAAATTCCCAAATCGGACAGTATTTGGCCGAGATATTACAAAAAATCATCAGAAAAGGTTGACTTTACAAACGAATCGGTTTTTGGTCAACCACTTTTTTTAACCCATCGATTTTTAAAATGTTTGAATGCAGATTGATAATAGGGATCCCTACGAATTCAAAAAGGCATAACATTTAAAAATCGGACAGTATTTACCCGAGATATTCAATAAAAATCATCAAAAAAGTTTTGTTTTTCGAACCGACCCCGAATTTGAGAAAAAACGTGATGTAACCCCTTGCCATTTTGTTGATTTTGGTCAAAATTTAGATTTTTATTTTTTTGATGCCAATCGATAGTACTGATCCTTACGAGTCCAAAATGGTAGAAGATTCCCAAATCGGACAGTATTTGGCCGAGATATTACAAAAAATCATCAGAAAAGGTTGACTTTACAAACGAATCGGTTTTTGGTCAACCACTTTTTTTAACCCATCGATTTTTAAAATGTTTGAATGCAGATTGATAATGGGGATCCCTACGAATTCAAAAAGGCATAACATTTAAAAATCGGACAGTATTTACCCGAGATATTCAATAAAAATCATCAAAAAAGTTTTGTTTTTCGAACCGACCCCGAATTTGAGAAAAAACGTGATGTAACCCCTTGCCATTTTGTTGATTTTGGTCAAAATTTAGATTTTTATTTTTTTGATGCCAATCGATAGTACTGATCCTTACGAGTCCAAAATGGTAGAAAATTCCCAAATCGGACAGTATTTGGCCGAGATATTACAAAAAATCATCAGAAAAGGTTGACTTTACAAACGAATCGGTTTTTGGTCAACCACTTTTTTTAACCCATCGATTTTTAAAATGTTTGAATGCAGATTGATAATAGGGATCCCTACGAATTCAAAAAGGCATAACATTTAAAAATCGGACAGTATTTACCCGAGATATTCAATAAAAATCATCAAAAAAGTTTTGTTTTTCGAACCGACCCCGAATTTGAGAAAAAACGTGATGTAACCCCTTGCCATTTTGTTGATTTTGGTGAAAATTTAGATTTTTATTTTTTTGATGCCAATCGATAGTACTGATCCTTACGAGTCCAAAATGGTATAAAATTCCCAAATCGGACAGTATTTGGCCGAGATATTACAAAAAATCATCAGAAAAGGTTGACTTTACAAACGAATCGGTTTTTGGTCAACCACTTTTTTTAACCCATCGATTTTTAAAATGTTTGAATGCAGATTGATAATAGGGATCCCTACGAATTCAAAAAGGCATAACATTTCAAAATCGGACAGTATTTACCCGAGATATTCAATAAAAATCATCAAAAAAGTTTTGTTTTTCGAACCGACCCCGAATTTGAGAAAAAACGTGATGTAACCCCTTGCCATTTTGTTGATTTTGGTGAAAATTTAGATTTTTATTTTTTTGATGCCAATCGATAGTACTGATCCTTACGAGTCCAAAATGGTAGAAGATTCCCAAATCGGACAGTATTTGGCCGAGATATTACAAAAAATCATCAGAAAAGGTTGACTTTACAAACGAATCGGTTTTTGGTCAACCACTTTTTTTAACCCATCGATTTTTAAAATGTTTGAATGCAGATTGATAATAGGGATCCCTACGAATTCAAAAAGGCATAACATTTAAAAATCGGACAGTATTTACCCGAGATATTCAATAAAAATCATCAAAAAAGTTTTGTTTTTCGAACCGACCCCGAATTTGAGAAAAAACGTGATGTAACCCCTTGCCATTTTGTTGATTTTGGTGAAAATTTAGATTTTTATTTTTTTGATGCCAATCGATAGTACTGATCCTTACGAGTCCAAAATGGTATAAAATTCCCAAATCGGACAGTATTTGGCCGAGATATTACAAAAAATCATCAGAAAAGGTTGACTTTACAAACGAATCGGTTTTTGGTCAACCACTTTTTTTAACCCATCGATTTTTAAAATGTTTGAATGCAGATTGGTAATATGGATCCCTACGAATTCAAAAAGGTATAACATTTCAAAATCGGACAGTATTTACCCGAGATATTCAATAAAAATCATGAAAAAAGTTTTGTTTTTCGAACCGACCCCGAATTTGAGAAAAAACGTGATGTAACCCCTTGCCATTTTGTTGATTTTGGTGAAAATTTAGATTTTTATTTTTTTGATGCCAATCGATAGTACTGATCCTTACGAGTCCAAAATGGTATAAAATTCCCAAATCGGACAGTATTTGGCCGAGATATTACAAAAAATCATCAGAAAAGGTTGACTTTACAAACGAATCGGTTTTTGGTCAACCACTTTTTTTAACCCATCGATTTTTAAAATGTTTGAATGCAGATTGATAATAGGGATCCCTACGAATTCAAAAAGGTATAACATTTCAAAATCGGACAGTATTTACCCGAGATATTCAATAAAAATCATCAAAAAAGTTTTGTTTTTCGAACCGACCCCGAATTTGAGAAAAAACGTGATGTAACCCCTTGCCATTTTGTTGATTTTGGTGAAAATTTAGATTTTTATTTTTTTGATGCCAATCGATAGTACTGATCCTTACGAGTCCAAAATGGTATAAAATTCCCAAATCGGACAGTATTTGGCCGAGATATTACAAAAAATCATCAGAAAAGGTTGACTTTACAAACGAATCGGTTTTTGGTCAACCACTTTTTTTAACCCATCGATTTTTAAAATGTTTGAATGCAGATTGATAATAGGGATCCCTACGAATTCAAAAAGGTATAACATTTCAAAATCGGACAGTATTTACCCGAGATATTCAATAAAAATCATCAAAAAAGTTTTGTTTTTCGAACCGACCCCGAATTTGAGAAAAAACGTGATGTAACCCCTTGCCATTTTGTTGATTTTGGTGAAAATTTAGATTTTTATTTTTTTGATGCCAATTGATAGTACTGATCCTAACGAGTCCAAAATGGTATAAAATTCCCAAATCGGACAGTATTTGGCCGAGATATTACAAAAAATCATCAGAAAAGGTTGACTTTACAAACGAATCGGTTTTTGGTCAACCACTTTTTTTAACCCATCGATTTTTAAAATGTTTGAATGCAGATTGATAATAGGGATCCCTACGAATTCAAAAAGGCATAACATTTCAAAATCGGACAGTATTTACCCGAGATATTCAATAAAAATCATCAAAAAAGTTTTGTTTTTCGAACCGACCCCGAATTTGAGAAAAAACGTGATGTAACCCCTTGCCATTTTGTTGATTTTGGTGAAAATTTAGATTTTTATTTTTTTGATGCCAATTGATTGTACTGATCCTTACGAGTCCAAAATGGTATAAAATTCCCAAATCGGACAGTATTTGGCCGAGATATTACAAAAAATCATCAGAAAAGGTTGACTTTACAAACGAATCGGTTTTTGGTCAACCACTTTTTTTAACCCATCGATTTTTAAAATGTTTGAATGCAGATTGATAATAGGGATCCCTACGAATTCAAAAAGGTATAACATTTCAAAATCGGACAGTATTTACCCGAGATATTCAATAAAAATCATCAAAAAAGTTTTGTTTTTCGAACCGACCCCGAATTTGAGAAAAAACGTGATGTAACCCCTTGCCATTTTGTTGATTTTGGTCAAAATTTAGATTTTTATTTTTTTGATGCCAATCGATAGTACTGATCCTTACGAGTCCAAAATGGTATAAAATTCCCAAATCGGACAGTATTTGGCCGAGATATTACAAAAAATCATCAGAAAAGGTTGACTTTACAAACGAATCGGTTTTTGGTCAACCACTTTTTTTAACCCATCGATTTTTAAAATGTTTGAATGCAGATTGATAATATGGATCCCTACGAATTCAAAAAGGTATAACATTTCAAAATCGGACAGTATTTACCCGAGATATTCAATAAAAATCATCAAAAAAGTTTTGTTTTTCGAACCGACCCCGAATTTGAGAAAAAACGTGATGTAACCCCTTGCCATTTTGTTGATTTTGGTGAAAATTTAGATTTTTATTTTTTTGATGCCAATCGATAGTACTGATCCTTACGAGTCCAAAATGGTATAAAATTCCCAAATCGGACAGTATTTGGCCGAGATATTACAAAAAATCATCAGAAAAGGTTGACTTTACAAACGAATCGGTTTTTGGTCAACCACTTTTTTTAACCCATCGATTTTTAAAATGTTTGAATGCAGATTGATAATAGGGATCCCTACGAATTCAAAAAGGCATAACATTTCAAAATCGGACAGTATTTACCCGAGATATTCAATAAAAATCATCAAAAAAGTTTTGTTTTTCGAACCGACCCCGAATTTGAGAAAAAACGTGATGTAACCCCTTGCCATTTTGTTGATTTTGGTCAAAATTTAGATTTTTATTTTTTTGATGCCAATCGATAGTACTGATCCTTACGAGTCCAAAATGGTATAAAATTCCCAAATCGGACAGTATTTGGCCGAGATATTACAAAAAATCATCAGAAAAGGTTGACTTTACAAACGAATCGGTTTTTGGTCAACCACTTTTTTTAACCCATCGATTTTTAAAATGTTTGAATGCAGATTGATAATAGGGATCCCTACGAATTCAAAAAGGCATAACATTTAAAAATCGGACAGTATTTACCCGAGATATTCAATAAAAATCATCAAAAAAGTTTTGTTTTTCGAACCGACCCCGAATTTGAGAAAAAACGTGATGTAACCCCTTGCCATTTTGTTGATTTTGGTGAAAATTTAGATTTTTATTTTTTTGATGCCAATCGATAGTACTGATCCTTACGAGTCCAAAATGGTATAAAATTCCCAAATCGGACAGTATTTGGCCGAGATATTACAAAAAATCATCAGAAAAGGTTGACTTTACAAACGAATCGGTTTTTGGTCAACCACTTTTTTTAACCCATCGATTTTTAAAATGTTTGAATGCAGATTGATAATATGGATCCCTACGAATTCAAAAAGGTATAACATTTCAAAATCGGACAGTATTTACCCGAGATATTCAATAAAAATCATCAAAAAAGTTTTGTTTTTCGAACCGACCCCGAATTTGAGAAAAAACGTGATGTAACCCCTTGCCATTTTGTTGATTTTGGTGAAAATTTAGATTTTTATTTTTTTGATGCCAATCGATAGTACTGATCCTTACGAGTCCAAAATGGTATAAAATTCCCAAATCGGACAGTATTTGGCCGAGATATTACAAAAAATCATCAGAAAAGGTTGACTTTACAAACGAATCGGTTTTTGGTCAACCACTTTTTTTAACCCATCGATTTTTAAAATGTTTGAATGCAGATTGATAATATGGATCCCTACGAATTCAAAAAGGTATAACATTTCAAAATCGGACAGTATTTACCCGAGATATTCAATAAAAATCATCAAAAAAGTTTTGTTTTTCGAACCGACCCCGAATTTGAGAAAAAACGTGATGTAACCCCTTGCCATTTTGTTGATTTTGGTGAAAATTTAGATTTTTATTTTTTTGATGCCAATCGATAGTACTGATCCTTACGAGTCCAAAATGGTATAAAATTCCCAAATCGGACAGTATTTGGCCGAGATATTACAAAAAATCATCAGAAAAGGTTGACTTTACAAACGAATCGGTTTTTGGTCAACCACTTTTTTTAACCCATCGATTTTTAAAATGTTTGAATGCAGATTGATAATAGGGATCCCTACGAATTCAAAAAGGTATAACATTTCAAAATCGGACAGTATTTACCCGAGATATTCAATAAAAATCATCAAAAAAGTTTTGTTTTTCGAACCGACCCCGAATTTGAGAAAAAACGTGATGTAACCCCTTGCCATTTTGTTGATTTTGGTGAAAATTTAGATTTTTATTTTTTTGATGCCAATCGATAGTACTGATCCTTACGAGTCCAAAATGGTATAAAATTCCCAAATCGGACAGTATTTGGCCGAGATATTACAAAAAATCATCAGAAAAGGTTGACTTTACAAACGAATCGGTTTTTGGTCAACCACTTTTTTTAACCCATCGATTTTTAAAATGTTTGAATGCAGATTGATAATAGGGATCCCTACGAATTCAAAAAGGCATAACATTTCAAAATCGGACAGTATTTACCCGAGATATTCAATAAAAATCATCAAAAAAGTTTTGTTTTTCGAACCGACCCCGAATTTGAGAAAAAACGTGATGTAACCCCTTGCCATTTTGTTGATTTTGGTGAAAATTTAGATTTTTATTTTTTTGATGCCAATCGATAGTACTGATCCTTACGAGTCCAAAATGGTATAAAATTCCCAAATCGGACAGTATTTGGCCGAGATATTACAAAAAATCATCAGAAAAGGTTGACTTTACAAACGAATCGGTTTTTGGTCAACCACTTTTTTTAACCCATCGATTTTTAAAATGTTTGAATGCAGATTGATAATATGGATCCCTACGAATTCAAAAAGGTATAACATTTCAAAATCGGACAGTATTTACCCGAGATATTCAATAAAAATCATCAAAAAAGTTTTGTTTTTCGAACCGACCCCGAATTTGAGAAAAAACGTGATGTAACCCCTTGCCATTTTGTTGATTTTGGTGAAAATTTAGATTTTTATTTTTTTGATGCCAATCGATAGTACTGATCCTTACGAGTCCAAAATGGTATAAAATTCCCAAATCGGACAGTATTTGGCCGAGATATTACAAAAAATCATCAGAAAAGGTTGACTTTACAAACGAATCGGTTTTTGGTCAACCACTTTTTTTAACCCATCGATTTTTAAAATGTTTGAATGCAGATTGATAATAGGGATCCCTACGAATTCAAAAAGGTATAACATTTCAAAATCGGACAGTATTTACCCGAGATATTCAATAAAAATCATCAAAAAAGTTTTGTTTTTCGAACCGACCCCGAATTTGAGAAAAAACGTGATGTAACCCCTTGCCATTTTGTTGATTTTGGTGAAAATTTAGATTTTTATTTTTTTGATGCCAATCGATAGTACTGATCCTTACGAGTCCAAAATGGTAGAAAATTCCCAAATCGGACAGTATTTGGCCGAGATATTACAAAAAATCATCAGAAAAGGTTGACTTTACAAACGAATCGGTTTTTGGTCAACCACTTTTTTTAACCCATCGATTTTTAAAATGTTTGAATGCAGATTGATAATAGGGATCCCTACGAATTCAAAAAGGTATAACATTTAAAAATCGGACAGTATTTACCCGAGATATTCAATAAAAATCATCAAAAAAGTTTTGTTTTTCGAACCGACCCCGAATTTGAGAAAAAACGTGATGTAACCCCTTGCCATTTTGTTGATTTTGGTGAAAATTTAGATTTTTATTTTTTTGATGCCAATCGATAGTACTGATCCTTACGAGTCCAAAATGGTATAAAATTCCCAAATCGGACAGTATTTGGCCGAGATATTACAAAAAATCATCAGAAAAGGTTGACTTTACAAACGAATCGGTTTTTGGTCAACCACTTTTTTTAACCCATCGATTTTTAAAATGTTTGAATGCAGATTGATAATAGGGATCCCTACGAATTCAAAAAGGTATAACATTTCAAAATCGGACAGTATTTACCCGAGATATTCAATAAAAATCATCAAAAAAGTTTTGTTTTTCGAACCGACCCCGAATTTGAGAAAAAACGTGATGTAACCCCTTGCCATTTTGTTGATTTTGGTGAAAATTTAGATTTTTATTTTTTTGATGCCAATCGATAGTACTGATCCTTACGAGTCCAAAATGGTATAAAATTCCCAAATCGGACAGTATTTGGCCGAGATATTACAAAAAATCATCAGAAAAGGTTGACTTTACAAACGAATCGGTTTTTGGTCAACCACTTTTTTTAACCCATCGATTTTTAAAATGTTTGAATGCAGATTGATAATATGGATCCCTACGAATTCAAAAAGGTATAACATTTCAAAATCGGACAGTATTTACCCGAGATATTCAATAAAAATCATCAAAAAAGTTTTGTTTTTCGAACCGACCCCGAATTTGAGAAAAAACGTGATGTAACCCCTTGCCATTTTGTTGATTTTGGTGAAAATTTAGATTTTTATTTTTTTGATGCCAATCGATAGTACTGATCCTTACGAGTCCAAAATGGTATAAAATTCCCAAATCGGACAGTATTTGGCCGAGATATTACAAAAAATCATCAGAAAAGGTTGACTTTACAAACGAATCGGTTTTTGGTCAACCACTTTTTTTAACCCATCGATTTTTAAAATGTTTGAATGCAGATTGATAATAGGGATCCCTACGAATTCAAAAAGGTATAACATTTCAAAATCGGACAGTATTTACCCGAGATATTCAATAAAAATCATCAAAAAAGTTTTGTTTTTCGAACCGACCCCGAATTTGAGAAAAAACGTGATGTAACCCCTTGCCATTTTGTTGATTTTGGTGAAAATTTAGATTTTTATTTTTTTGATGCCAATCGATAGTACTGATCCTAACGAGTCCAAAATGGTATAAAATTCCCAAATCGGACAGTATTTGGCCGAGATATTACAAAAAATCATCAGAAAAGGTTGACTTTACAAACGAATCGGTTTTTGGTCAACCACTTTTTTTAACCCATCGATTTTTAAAATGTTTGAATGCAGATTGATAATAGGGATCCCTACGAATTCAAAAAGGTATAACATTTCAAAATCGGACAGTATTTACCCGAGATATTCAATAAAAATCATCAAAAAAGTTTTGTTTTTCGAACCGACCCCGAATTTGAGAAAAAACGTGATGTAACCCCTTGCCATTTTGTTGATTTTGGTGAAAATTTAGATTTTTATTTTTTTGATGCCAATCGATAGTACTGATCCTTACGAGTCCAAAATGGTATAAAATTCCCAAATCGGACAGTATTTGGCCGAGATATTACAAAAAATCATCAGAAAAGGTTGACTTTACAAACGAATCGGTTTTTGGTCAACCACTTTTTTTAACCCATCGATTTTTAAAATGTTTGAATGCAGATTGATAATAGGGATCCCTACGAATTCAAAAAGGTATAACATTTCAAAATCGGACAGTATTTACCCGAGATATTCAATAAAAATCATCAAAAAAGTTTTGTTTTTCGAACCGACCCCGAATTTGAGAAAAAACGTGATGTAACCCCTTGCCATTTTGTTGATTTTGGTGAAAATTTAGATTTTTATTTTTTTGATGCCAATCGATAGTACTGATCCTTACGAGTCCAAAATGGTATAAAATTCCCAAATCGGACAGTATTTGGCCGAGATATTACAAAAAATCATCAGAAAAGGTTGACTTTACAAACGAATCGGTTTTTGGTCAACCACTTTTTTTAACCCATCGATTTTTAAAATGTTTGAATGCAGATTGATAATATGGATCCCTACGAATTCAAAAAGGTATAACATTTCAAAATCGGACAGTATTTACCCGAGATATTCAATAAAAATCATCAAAAAAAGTTTTGTTTTTCGAACCGACCCCGAATTTGAGAAAAAACGTGATGTAACCCCTTGCCATTTTGTTGATTTTGGTGAAAATTTAGATTTTTATTTTTTTGATGCCAATCGATAGTACTGATCCTTACGAGTCCAAAATGGTATAAAATTCCCAAATCGGACAGTATTTGGCCGAGATATTACAAAAAATCATCAGAAAAGGTTGACTTTACAAACGAATCGGTTTTTGGTCAACCACTTTTTTTAACCCATCGATTTTTAAAATGTTTGAATGCAGATTGATAATAGGGATCCCTACGAATTCAAAAAGGTATAACATTTCAAAATCGGACAGTATTTACCCGAGATATTCAATAAAAATCATCAAAAAAGTTTTGTTTTTCGAACCGACCCCGAATTTGAGAAAAAACGTGATGTAACCCCTTGCCATTTTGTTGATTTTGGTGAAAATTTAGATTTTTATTTTTTTGATGCCAATCGATAGTACTGATCCTTACGAGTCCAAAATGGTAGAAGATTCCCAAATCGGACAGTATTTGGCCGAGATATTACAAAAAATCATCAGAAAAGGTTGACTTTAGAAACGAATCGGTTTTTGGTCAACCACTTTTTTTAACCCATCGATTTTTAAAATGTTTGAATGCAGATTGATAATGGGGATCCCTACGAATTCAAAAAGGTATAACATTTCAAAATCGGACAGTATTTACCCGAGATATTCAATAAAAATCATCAAAAAAGTTTTGTTTTTCGAACCGACCCCGAATTTGAGAAAAAACGTGATGTAACCCCTTGCCATTTTGTTGATTTTGGTGAAAATTTAGATTTTTATTTTTTTGATGCCAATCGATAGTACTGATCCTTACGAGTCCAAAATGGTATAAAATTCCCAAATCGGACAGTATTTGGCCGAGATATTACAAAAAATCATCAGAAAAGGTTGACTTTACAAACGAATCGGTTTTTGGTCAACCACTTTTTTTAACCCATCGATTTTTAAAATGTTTGAATGCAGATTGATAATATGGATCCCTACGAATTCAAAAAGGTATAACATTTCAAAATCGGACAGTATTTACCCGAGATATTCAATAAAAATCATCAAAAAAGTTTTGTTTTTCGAACCGACCCCGAATTTGAGAAAAAACGTGATGTAACCCCTTGCCATTTTGTTGATTTTGGTGAAAATTTAGATTTTTATTTTTTTGATGCCAATCGATAGTACTGATCCTTACGAGTCCAAAATGGTATAAAATTCCCAAATCGGACAGTATTTGGCCGAGATATTACAAAAAATCATCAGAAAAGGTTGACTTTACAAACGAATCGGTTTTTGGTCAACCACTTTTTTTAACCCATCGATTTTTAAAATGTTTGAATGCAGATTGATAATATGGATCCCTACGAATTCAAAAAGGTATAACATTTCAAAATCGGACAGTATTTACCCGAGATATTCAATAAAAATCATGAAAAAAGTTTTGTTTTTCGAACCGACCCCGAATTTGAGAAAAAACGTGATGTAACCCCTTGCCATTTTGTTGATTTTGGTGAAAATTTAGATTTTTATTTTTTTGATGCCAATCGATAGTACTGATCCTTACGAGTCCAAAATGGTATAAAATTCCCAAATCGGACAGTATTTGGCCGAGATATTACAAAAAATCATCAGAAAAGGTTGACTTTACAAACGAATCGGTTTTTGGTCAACCACTTTTTTTAACCCATCGATTTTTAAAATGTTTGAATGCAGATTGATAATTGGGATCCCTACGAATTCAAAAAGGTATAACATTTCAAAATCGGTCAGTATTTACCCGAGATATTCAATCAAAATCATCAAAAAAGTTTTGTTTTTCGAACCGACCCCGAATTTGAGAAAAAACGTGATGTAACCCCTTGCCATTTTGTTGATTTTGGTGAAAATTTAGATTTTTATTTTTTTGATGCCAATCGATAGTACTGATCCTTACGAGTCCAAAATGGTATAAAATTCCCAAATCGGACAGTATTTGGCCGAGATATTACAAAAAATCATCAGAAAAGGTTGACTTTACAAACGAATCGGTTTTTGGTCAACCACTTTTTTTAACCCATCGATTTTTAAAATGTTTGAATGCAGATTGATAATATGGATCCCTACGAATTCAAAAAGGTATAACATTTCAAAATCGGTCAGTATTTACCCGAGATATTCAATCAAAATCATCAAAAAAGTTTTGTTTTTCGAACCGACCCCGAATTTGAGAAAAAACGTGATGTAACCCCTTGCCATTTTGTTGATTTTGGTGAAAATTTAGATTTTTATTTTTTTGATGCCAATCGATAGTACTGATCCTTACGAGTCCAAAATGGTATAAAATTCCCAAATCGGACAGTATTTGGCCGAGATATTACAAAAAATCATCAGAAAAGGTTGACTTTACAAACGAATCGGTTTTTGGTCAACCACTTTTTTTAACCCATCGATTTTTAAAATGTTTGAATGCAGATTGATAATAGGGATCCCTACGAATTCAAAAAGGTATAACATTTCAAAATCGGACAGTATTTACCCGAGATATTCAATAAAAATCATCAAAAAAGTTTTGTTTTTCGAACCGACCCCGAATTTGAGAAAAAACGTGATGTAACCCCTTGCCATTTTGTTGATTTTGGTGAAAATTTAGATTTTTATTTTTTTGATGCCAATCGATAGTACTGATCCTTACGAGTCCAAAATGGTATAAAATTCCCAAATCGGACAGTATTTGGCCGAGATATTACAAAAAATCATCAGAAAAGGTTGACTTTACAAACGAATCGGTTTTTGGTCAACCACTTTTTTTAACCCATCGATTTTTAAAATGTTTGAATGCAGATTGATAATATGGATCCCTACGAATTCAAAAAGGTATAACATTTCAAAATCGGACAGTATTTACCCGAGATATTCAATAAAAATCATCAAAAAAGTTTTGTTTTTCGAACCGACCCCGAATTTGAGAAAAAACGTGATGTAACCCCTTGCCATTTTGTTGATTTTGGTGAAAATTTAGATTTTTATTTTTTTGATGCCAATCGATAGTACTGATCCTTACGAGTCCAAAATGGTATAAAATTCCCAAATCGGACAGTATTTGGCCGAGATATTACAAAAAATCATCAGAAAAGGTTGACTTTACAAACGAATCGGTTTTTGGTCAACCACTTTTTTTAACCCATCGATTTTTAAAATGTTTGAATGCAGATTGATAGTAGGGATCCCTACGAATTCAAAAAGGTATAACATTTCAAAATCGGACAGTATTTACCCGAGATATTCAATAAAAATCATCAAAAAAGTTTTGTTTTTCGAACCGACCCCGAATTTGAGAAAAAACGTGATGTAACCCCTTGCCATTTTGTTGATTTTGGTGAAAATTTAGATTTTTATTTTTTTGATGCCAATCGATAGTACTGATCCTTACGAGTCCAAAATGGTATAAAATTCCCAAATCGGACAGTATTTGGCCGAGATATTACAAAAAATCATCAGAAAAGGTTGACTTTACAAACGAATCGGTTTTTGGTCAACCACTTTTTTTAACCCATCGATTTTTAAAATGTTTGAATGCAGATTGGTAATATGGATCCCTACGAATTTAAAAAGGTATAACATTTCAAAATCGGACAGTATTTACCCGAGATATTCAATAAAAATCATGAAAAAAATTTTGTTTTTCGAACCGACCCCGAATTTGAGAAAAAACGTGATGTAACCCCTTGCCATTTTGTTGATTTTGGTGAAAATTTAGATTTTTATTTTTTTGATGCCAATCGATAGTACTGATCCTTACGAGTCCAAAATGGTATAAAATTCCCAAATCGGACAGTATTTGGCCGAGATATTACAAAAAATCATCAGAAAAGGTTGACTTTACAAACGAATCGGTTTTTGGTCAACCACTTTTTTTAACCCATCGATTTTTAAAATGTTTGAATGCAGATTGATAATAGGGATCCCTACGAATTCAAAAAGGTATAACATTTCAAAATCGGACAGTATTTACCCGAGATATTCAATAAAAATCATCAAAAAAGTTTTGTTTTTCGAACCGACCCCGAATTTGAGAAAAAACGTGATGTAACCCCTTGCCATTTTGTTGATTTTGGTGAAAATTTAGATTTTTATTTTTTTGATGCCAATCGATAGTACTGATCCTTACGAGTCCAAAATGGTATAAAATTCCCAAATCGGACAGTATTTGGCCGAGATATTACAAAAAATCATCAGAAAAGGTTGACTTTACAAACGAATCGGTTTTTGGTCAACCACTTTTTTTAACCCATCGATTTTTAAAATGTTTGAATGCAGATTGATAATAGGGATCCCTACGAATTCAAAAAGGTATAACATTTCAAAATCGGACAGTATTTACCCGAGATATTCAATAAAAATCATCAAAAAAGTTTTGTTTTTCGAACCGACCCCGAATTTGAGAAAAAACGTGATGTAACCCCTTGCCATTTTGTTGATTTTGGTGAAAATTTAGATTTTTATTTTTTTGATGCCAATCGATAGTACTGATCCTTACGAGTCCAAAATGGTATAAAATTCCCAAATCGGACAGTATTTGGCCGAGATATTACAAAAAATCATCAGAAAAGGTTGACTTTACAAACGAATCGGTTTTTGGTCAACCACTTTTTTTAACCCATCGATTTTTAAAATGTTTGAATGCAGATTGATAATATGGATCCCTACGAATTCAAAAAGGTATAACATTTCAAAATCGGACAGTATTTACCCGAGATATTCAATAAAAATCATCAAAAAAGTTTTGTTTTTCGAACCGACCCCGAATTTGAGAAAAAACGTGATGTAACCCCTTGCCATTTTGTTGATTTTGGTGAAAATTTAGATTTTTATTTTTTTGATGCCAATCGATAGTACTGATCCTTACGAGTCCAAAATGGTATAAAATTCCCAAATCGGACAGTATTTGGCCGAGATATTACAAAAAATCATCAGAAAAGGTTGACTTTACAAACGAATCGGTTTTTGGTCAACCACTTTTTTTAACCCATCGATTTTTAAAATGTTTGAATGCAGATTGGTAATATGGATCCCTACGAATTCAAAAAGGTATAACATTTCAAAATCGGACAGTATTTACCCGAGATATTCAATAAAAATCATGAAAAAAGTTTTGTTTTTCGAACCGACCCCGAATTTGAGAAAAAACGTGATGTAACCCCTTGCCATTTTGTTGATTTTGGTGAAAATTTAGATTTTTATTTTTTTGATGCCAATCGATAGTACTGATCCTTACGAGTCCAAAATGGTATAAAATTCCCAAATCGGACAGTATTTGGCCGAGATATTACAAAAAATCATCAGAAAAGGTTGACTTTACAAACGAATCGGTTTTTGGTCAACCACTTTTTTTAACCCATCGATTTTTAAAATGTTTGAATGCAGATTTATAATAGGGATCCCTACGAATTCAAAAAGGTATAACATTTCAAAATCTGTCAGTATTTACCCGAGATATTCAATCAAAATCATCAAAAAAGTTTTGTTTTTCGAACCGACCCCGAATTTGAGAAAAAGCGTGATGTAACCCCTTGCCATTTTGTTGATTTTGGTGAAAATTTAGATTTTTATTTTTTTGATGCCAATCGATAGTACTGATCCTTACGAGTCCAAAATGGTATAAAATTCCCAAATCGGACAGTATTTGGCCGAGATATTACAAAAAATCATCAGAAAAGGTTGACTTTACAAACGAATCGGTTTTTGGTCAACCACTTTTTTTAACCCATCGATTTTTAAAATGTTTGAATGCAGATTGATAATAGGGATCCCTACGAATTCAAAAAGGTATAACATTTCAAAATCTGTCAGTATTTACCCGAGATATTCAATAAAAATCATCAAAAAAGTTTTGTTTTTCGAACCGACCCCGAATTTGAGAAAAAACGTGATGTAACCCCTTGCCATTTTGTTGATTTTGGTGAAAATTTAGATTTTTATTTTTTTGATGCCAATCGATAGTACTGATCCTAACGAGTCCAAAATGGTATAAAATTCCCAAATCGGACAGTATTTGGCCGAGATATTACAAAAAATCATCAGAAAAGGTTGACTTTACAAACGAATCGGTTTTTGGTCAACCGCTTTTTTTAACCCATCGATTTTTAAAATGTTTGAATGCAGATTGATAATAGGGATCCCTACGAATTCAAAAAGGCATAACATTTAAAAATCGGACAGTATTTACCCGAGATATTCAATAAAAATCATCAAAAAAGTTTTGTTTTTCGAACCGACCCCGAATTTGAGAAAAAACGTGATGTAACCCCTTGCCATTTTGTTGATTTTGGTGAAAATTTAGATTTTTATTTTTTTGATGCCAATCGATAGTACTGATCCTTACGAGTCCAAAATGGTATAAAATTCCCAAATCGGACAGTATTTGGCCGAGATATTACAAAAAATCATCAGAAAAGGTTGACTTTACAAACGAATCGGTTTTTGGTCAACCACTTTTTTTAACCCATCGATTTTTAAAATGTTTGAATGCAGATTGATAATATGGATCCCTACGAATTCAAAAAGGTATAACATTTCAAAATCGGACAGTATTTACCCGAGATATTCAATAAAAATCATGAAAAAAGTTTTGTTTTTCGAACCGACCCCGAATTTGAGAAAAAACGTGATGTAACCCCTTGCCATTTTGTTGATTTTGGTGAAAATTTAGATTTTTATTTTTTTGATGCCAATCGATAGTACTGATCCTTACGAGTCCAAAATGGTATAAAATTCCCAAATCGGACAGTATTTGGCCGAGATATTACAAAAAATCATCAGAAAAGGTTGACTTTACAAACGAATCGGTTTTTGGTCAACCACTTTTTTTAACCCATCGATTTTTAAAATGTTTGAATGCAGATTGATAATTGGGATCCCTACGAATTCAAAAAGGTATAACATTTCAAAATCGGACAGTATTTACCCGAGATATTCAATCAAAATCATCAAAAAAGTTTTGTTTTTCGAACCGACCCCGAATTTGAGAAAAAACGTGATGTAACCCCTTGCCATTTTGTTGATTTTGGTGAAAATTTAGATTTTTATTTTTTTGATGCCAATCGATAGTACTGATCCTTACGAGTCCAAAATGGTATAAAATTCCCAAATCGGACAGTATTTGGCCGAGATATTACAAAAAATCATCAGAAAAGGTTGACTTTACAAACGAATCGGTTTTTGGTCAACCACTTTTTTTAACCCATCGATTTTTAAAATGTTTGAATGCAGATTGATAATATGGATCCCTACGAATTCAAAAAGGTATAACATTTCAAAATCTGTCAGTATTTACCCGAGATATTCAATAAAAATCATCAAAAAAGTTTTGTTTTTCGAACCGACCCCGAATTTGAGAAAAAACGTGATGTAACCCCTTGCCATTTTGTTGATTTTGGTGAAAATTTAGATTTTTATTTTTTTGATGCCAATCGATAGTACTGATCCTAACGAGTCCAAAATGGTATAAAATTCCCAAATCGGACAGTATTTGGCCGAGATATTACAAAAAATCATCAGAAAAGGTTGACTTTACAAACGAATCGGTTTTTGGTCAACCACTTTTTTTAACCCATCGATTTTTAAAATGTTTGAATGCAGATTGATAATATGGATCCCTACGAATTCAAAAAGGTATAACATTTCAAAATCGGACAGTATTTACCCGAGATATTCAATAAAAATCATCAAAAAAGTTTTGTTTTTCGAACCGACCCCGAATTTGAGAAAAAACGTGATGTAACCCCTTGCCATTTTGTTGATTTTGGTGAAAATTTAGATTTTTATTTTTTTGATGCCAATCGATAGTACTGATCCTTACGAGTCCAAAATGGTATAAAATTCCCAAATCGGACAGTATTTGGCCGAGATATTACAAAAAATCATCAGAAAAGGTTGACTTTACAAACGAATCGGTTTTTGGTCAACCACTTTTTTTAACCCATCGATTTTTAAAATGTTTGAATGCAGATTGGTAATATGGATCCCTACGAATTCAAAAAGGTATAACATTTCAAAATCGGACAGTATTTACCCGAGATATTCAATAAAAATCATGAAAAAAGTTTTGTTTTTCGAACCGACCCCGAATTTGAGAAAAAACGTGATGTAACCCCTTGCCATTTTGTTGATTTTGGTGAAAATTTAGATTTTTATTTTTTTGATGCCAATCGATAGTACTGATCCTTACGAGTCCAAAATGGTATAAAATTCCCAAATCGGACAGTATTTGGCCGAGATATTACAAAAAATCATCAGAAAAGGTTGACTTTACAAACGAATCTGTTTTTGGTCAACCACTTTTTTTAACCCATCGATTTTTGAAATGTTTGAATGCCAATTGATAGTTGGGATCCCTACGAATTCAAAAAGGTGTAACATTTCAAAATCTGTCAGTATTTACCCGAGATATTCAATCAAAATCATCAAAAAAGTTTTGTTTTTCGAACCGACCCCGAATTTGAGAAAAAACGTGATGTAACCCCTTGCCATTTTGTTGATTTTGGTGAAAATTTAGATTTTTATTTTTTTGATGCCAATCGATAGTACTGATCCTTACGAGTCCAAAATGGTATAAAATTCCCAAATCGGACAGTATTTGGCCGAGATATTACAAAAAATCATCAGAAAAGGTTGACTTTACAAACGAATCGGTTTTTGGTCAACCACTTTTTTTAACCCATCGATTTTTAAAATGTTTGAATGCAGATTGATAATATGGATCCCTACGAATTCAAAAAGGTATAACATTTCAAAATCGGACAGTATTTACCCGAGATATTCAATAAAAATCATCAAAAAAGTTTTGTTTTTCGAACCGACCCCGAATTTGAGAAAAAACGTGATGTAACCCCTTGCCATTTTGTTGATTTTGGTGAAAATTTAGATTTTTATTTTTTTGATGCCAATCGATAGTACTGATCCTTACGAGTCCAAAATGGTATAAAATTCCCAAATCGGACAGTATTTGGCCGAGATATTACAAAAAATCATCAGAAAAGGTTGACTTTACAAACGAATCTGTTTTTGGTCAACCACTTTTTTTAACCCATCGATTTTTAAAATGTTTGAATGCAGATTGATAATATGGATCCCTTTGAATTCAAAAAGGTGTAACATTTCAAAATCTGTCAGTATTTACCCGAGATATTCAATCAAAATCATCAAAAAAGTTTTGTTTTTCGAACCGACCCCGAATTTGAGAAAAAACGTGATGTAACCCCTTGCCATTTTGTTGATTTTGGTGAAAATTTAGATTTTTATTTTTTTGATGCCAATCGATAGTACTGATCCTTACGAGTCCAAAATGGTATAAAATTCCCAAATCGGACAGTATTTGGCCGAGATATTACAAAAAATCATCAGAAAAGGTTGACTTTACAAACGAATCGGTTTTTGGTCAACCACTTTTTTTAACCCATCGATTTTTAAAATGTTTGAATGCAGATTGATAATATGGATCCCTTTGAATTCAAAAAGGTGTAACATTTCAAAATCTGTCAGTATTTACCCGAGATATTCAATCAAAATCATCAAAAAAGTTTTGTTTTTCGAACCGACCCCGAATTTGAGAAAAAACGTGATGTAACCCCTTGCCATTTTGTTGATTTTGGTGAAAATTTAGATTTTTATTTTTTTGATGCCAATCGATAGTACTGATCCTTACGAGTCCAAAATGGTATAAAATTCCCAAATCGGACAGTATTTGGCCGAGATATTACAAAAAATCATCAGAAAAGGTTGACTTTACAAACGAATCGGTTTTTGGTCAACCACTTTTTTTAACCCATCGATTTTTAAAATGTTTGAATGCAGATTGATACTAGGGATCCCTACGAATTCAAAAAGGTATAACATTTCAAAATCGGACAGTATTTACCCGAGATATTCAATAAAAATCATCAAAAAAGTTTTGTTTTTCGAACCGACCCCGAATTTGAGAAAAAACGTGATGTAACCCCTTGCCATTTTGTTGATTTTGGTGAAAATTTAGATTTTTATTTTTTTGATGCCAATCGATAGTACTGATCCTTACGAGTCCAAAATGGTATAAAATTCCCAAATCGGACAGTATTTGGCCGAGATATTACAAAAAATCATCAGAAAAGGTTGACTTTACAAACGAATCGGTTTTTGGTCAACCACTTTTTTTAACCCATCGATTTTTAAAATGTTTGAATGCAGATTGATAATATGGATCCCTACGAATTCAAAAAGGTATAACATTTCAAAATCGGACAGTATTTACCCGAGATATTCAATAAAAATCATGAAAAAAGTTTTGTTTTTCGAACCGACCCCGAATTTGAGAAAAAACGTGATGTAACCCCTTGCCATTTTGTTGATTTTGGTGAAAATTTAGATTTTTATTTTTTTGATGCCAATCGATAGTACTGATCCTTACGAGTCCAAAATGGTATAAAATTCCCAAATCGGACAGTATTTGGCCGAGATATTACAAAAAATCATCAGAAAAGGTTGACTTTACAAACGAATCGGTTTTTGGTCAACCACTTTTTTTAACCCATCGATTTTTAAAATGTTTGAATGCCAATTGATAATATGGATCCCTATGAATTCAAAAAGGTGTAACATTTCAAAATCTGTCAGTATTTACCCGAGATATTCAATCAAAATCATCAAAAAAGTTTTGTTTTTCGAACCGACCCCGAATTTGAGAAAAAACGTGATGTAACCCCTTGCCATTTTGTTGATTTTGGTGAAAATTTAGATTTTTATTTTTTTGATGCCAATCGATAGTACTGATCCTTACGAGTCCAAAATGGTATAAAATTCCCAAATCGGACAGTATTTGGCCGAGATATTACAAAAAATCATCAGAAAAGGTTGACTTTACAAACGAATCGGTTTTTGGTCAACCACTTTTTTTAACCCATCGATTTTTAAAATGTTTGAATGCAGATTGATAATATGGATCCCTATGAATTCAAAAAGGTATAACATTTCAAAATCTGTCAGTATTTACCCGAGATATTCAATCAAAATCATCAAAAAAGTTTTGTTTTTCGAACCGACCCCGAATTTGAGAAAAAACGTGATGTAACCCTTACCATTTTGTTGATTTTGGTGAAAATTTAGATTTTTATTTTTTTGATGCCAATCGATAGTACTGATCCTAACGAGTCCAAAATGGTAGAAAATTCCCAAATCGGACAGTATTTGGCCGAGATATTACAAAAAATCATCAGAAA